>OZ007496.1:95273944-95873944 GCA_963931805.1 Microdon myrmicae | reverse complement strand
ATTAGCTAGACAGTTTGCTATGTCAATATCTGATTGTTAGTAGGGATGATAATATAATCGATTCGAGGTTTGTATTTTCGACCCGTTAGTCTGTTGATATTTTTGAATAAATCACGATTGGGTTTAATATGTTTAAGTATAGACGTGTAAGCCTGGTCGGCAAATTGTTTTAGTTGTCCATTTATCAGGGTAGTCAAAAGTTGGATTTGATTTTTAATAAAAAGGGAGTAACTGCTATGTAGTTTTCGTCTAAGCTGTTTTTTTACGCCTAACAGTTTTGTAAGGATGTTGGGTAAAGGTTTTCCTAGATGATTATGAGGAATGGATGTAGGTGTGTGGCTGAAGAGGGCATTTTTTTAGTATTTGCTCTATTCTTAGGGCTGCTTGATCAATTTCAGCAGGGAGTAGATTTGAAGTCTCTGGCAAAGTATAGTCTGTAAAACTGGCAGCAATGTCCCTATTGACTCCTTTCCAGTTTGTCCTGGAGAAATTCGGGATCGGATTGAATGGGTAACATGGTTCGAGGGCTGGGATTTAGACAGTGGTGTGGACGGACCCATGATCGGAAGGAAACTCGAAGGATACTGTAGGGAGGTTAAGTGAGTAGACGTCTATGGATTTTAGGAAAAAATCGATTGTTGATTTAGTAGTATTGGAGATACGTGTTGGCTGTAATGGACAGTCCGCATAGATATATGGATAGAGTTGAAGGAGTGCTAGAAGTTGACAACCGTATTTATTGCACTTAGTGTCGTTAAATGAAGTATGCCGAGCATTCCAGTCTCCTCCTATTATGAAAGGTGCAGGTAGAGACTGTTGGATTATCTCAGTGATGTCGGAACTAGGGAAGTTTGGTTCCCGAGAAGGGTGAATGTATACGGACGACAGTACAAGCACTTTGTTGCTTTTGCAAAAGATTTTAATTGCCGTGTACTCAATATTATTTATATTGGTGAACCTAATTTCGGAAAATTGGAATTTTTTGTGTATTAGAATTCCAGTACCTCCACGAGGTCCAGTGGTTCGTGGATTAGAAACAAGTGTATAATTCGGGATAGATACTCGGGAGTTTGGTTTAAGCCAAGTTTCTGAGAGGAGGAGGATATCTGGAGAAAACTTTTCAACGAACAATCGGAGGTGTTGTCTGCAAATATTGGAATATATGGACTCTGCGTTGAGGGAAATTATGGTTAAATTAGCCATTAAGGGAGAGGATATGTGAAGTTATAAGAGATAAAATCTGACCTTTTTTTCTATTTCTGAGCTGTGCTTCAACGTGGGCAGTATCTTCTGTAAGCTACTTATGTATCCTGTGATGTCCAGATTCAGATCGTTACTGTTGGATTGGTGATTTCTTGTCATGTTAAGGGAATCCTTGACAACCTTAGCGTATGACATTCCTGGACTTGTAGGATTTATTGATTGATGTGATGTTGTTTTGGTTGGTGAATGTTTGCTCGTTGCCATGGGTGTTGTTCGCCTTTCTAGAATCCTCAGCTTATGAGGACATTGCGAGAAGTTGGCAGGATGGGGTCCTCCACAGTTACAACATGCCACTGTGATTTTCTTCGTTGTAATGGATTTATCAGGGTTTGTTGTTTGGATTGTTCCTGGTTCCATCCCAGGCGGGCTGACCTTACATTCTCCAGGTTGATGTTGCTCTGCACACTTTACGCATCGTACGCTTAGATGACATGCGGCCGCCAAGTGTCCTGAACCTTGGCATCTTTTGCAATGAAGGACGTTTTGTTTGTGTGGTTCCTCAATCGCAATTTTATGTGTGAACAGATATTTTATTTGTTTGAGCCGGGTGACATCGGTTAGAGGAATGTGTATGATACGTAAATGCAGATTCTTGTTAGTCCGCATGTATGGTGTTTGGTAGTAGTCCAACCTGTTTATTTTCAGCTCCGGACAGATCCTGACTATTTCTGCTGCAAGTTCCTCATTAGTCCATGCTGGATCGATATGCCTTAAGATGAAAGTTGCTGGTTTCAACTGTCCATGTTGAAAAGTGAAAAATTCAAGCTTATGTTGCGCAAGTTTTTCTACCGCCTTGTTGTGATCCGTTAAAGTTGTTGTTGTGATGGAAGTCGAAGCTCCTCTTGTATTTGTGGTGAAATTGCCGTGTCCTAAGGTACTTTCTAGCATTCTAATTAGTTCTTTGATGCTTGTTATATTTTTAATATAGATGGGTGGTGGTTTTGTATTTTTGGCGTGCGTGTTAGGCATTTGATTCCCGGTTGTCTTCTTTTGTTGGGGCGATGGTGTTTCGGGGGACAACAATTGTTGGTTTGGAGATGATGGAGCTAGTCCGGGGTGTTGAGCAGGCGTTTCTTCCATGCAGACGTCATCTCTGATTTTATTGGTTGTTTTTAGGGAGCGAATTTCCTCGTGGAGTTGTTTCATCTGGAGTCGAAGTGTATTGATATAATCCAGGGCTTCCAGATACTTTTTTTGATAGTCCATAGCTTGTGTCTCCATGGTTGTTGGTTTTTTTGTTGCGCTCAGTAAATCGTCGGTGGCTCTTCTTTTACGCTCTATGAATTGAATTGTTGGTCATCACTGGGGCCGTCGCCCAGCATGCGTTACTGTTAGTTTTCACTGTTTTATTACTACAAGTATTACTAAAAGTATTTTTACACGTGGACTTCACCCACGTGTGTTACAGACTTTCACAAACACATGTTTCACAAACACGAGTTTCAGCTATGCTATGAGCGAACGTCTGTTCGCTCTGAAGTACTCGATAAGAATGTATAAAATGTGTTAATAATGGAAGCTGTGAAGGACAATATTATGATCGCATACGTAGCTTGCCAATTAATTGAAATACTTGGTTGCCGGGATGTATTTCTAATGAGGCAAATATCTGTTGCATTTTACTGGATCGGAATTCTTCGCTATTTCTTAAAAATATACATGTTATAATCATTGCTCGTCAACTAGCGTGCTGAGGAGAAGACAATTTTATTTTCACATTATTTCCCATTGAAATATCTAACCATTATAGTGAGAAGTAATCCCAAAAGATACATTCCACTTCCAAGGAGTGTTATTCTACACCTTTCAAGACCATCGTGCAGTTGTGACTACTACTTGTGCTAAAATTCTCCGAAAGCAATTAAACTACTTCAGCTCTGTTTGCAAGGATACATCTCACATGTCAATTGAAAAGTCCCCGGCCTGACACATAGATGGCACTAGAATTAAATCCATATGATTTTTAGTTAGCCCTAACCTTCAAAAGACGCGTGTATAAATTTGACAGATGTCGGATCATTAGGTTGTGAATTATAGTATTTTGAGTGAAGCAACTTCTGTTGTGAAAAAAATGGATAAAAAGGAATTTCGCGTGTTGATAAAATATTGCTTTTTGAAGGGAAAAAATACAGTTGAAGCAAAAACTTGGCTTGATGACGAGTTTCCAGACGCCGCCCCAGGAAAATCAACCATCAAGGATTGGTATGCTAAGTTTAGACGTGGTGAAATGAGCACCGAAGACGGTGAACGCAGTGGACGCCCAAAAGAGGTTGCTACCGACGAAAACATTAGAAAAATCCACAAAATGATTTTGAATGACCGTAAATTGAAATTGAATGAAATAGCAGGCACTCTAAAGATATCAACTGAACGTGTACATCATATCATTATATTATATTATATTTGGGTATGAGAAAGCTCTGTGCAAAGTGGGTGCCGCGCGATCTCACTTTTGACCAAAAACAACGACGAGTTGATGATTCGGAGCAGTGTTTGGAGATGATCAAGCGTAATAAACCCGAGTTTTTGCGTCGATATGTGACAATGGATGAAACATGGCTCCATCATTTCACTCCGAAGTCCAATCGACAGTCATCCGAGTGGACTGCACACGAGGAACCCGCCCCAAAGCGTGGAAAAACGCAACAGTCGGCTGGCAAGGTTATGGCGTCTGTATTTTGGGTTGCGCGCGGAATAATTTTCATTGACTATCTTGAAAAAGGAACGACCATCAACAGCGACTATTACACAGCGTTATTGGGCCGTTTGAAGGACGAAATCGCCGAAAAACGACCGCATTTGAAGAAAAAGAAAGTGCTGCTTCACCAAGACAATGCACCGTATCACAAGTCAGTGAAAACGATGGCGAAAATCCATGAATTGGGCTTCGAATCGCTTCCGCATCCACCGTATTCTCCAGATCTGGCCCCCAGCGACTATTTCCTGTTCTCAGATCTCAAAAGAATGCTCGCTGGGAGGAAATTTTCGTCGAATGAAGAGGTGATCGCCGAAACTGCGGCCTATTTTGGAGCAAAGGACAAATCGTACTACAAAAAAAGGTATCGAAAAGTTGGAGGGTCGCTATAATAAGTGTATCACCCTCGAAGGGAATTATGTTGAATAAAACAAACGAATTTTGCCAAAAAAAATGTGTTTTACTATAGAAGGCCGGGGACTTTTCAATTG
The DNA here is from genome assembly GCA_963931805.1 of Microdon myrmicae. Taxonomy (NCBI): domain Eukaryota; kingdom Metazoa; phylum Arthropoda; class Insecta; order Diptera; family Syrphidae; genus Microdon; species Microdon myrmicae. The sequence continues at coordinate 95,869,495 of OZ007496.1, read as the reverse complement.
GCCTGTTATCTATAAAGGATCAGGTATTTCATTCTTTATCCAGAAAGTTCGCATCGAATTCAAATTTCATTTTGCTTCCATATATCAGAATAATGGAGAACATATCGCGTGTGTGCAAACTGCGCATCCTTATATTCGAAAGTCATATTTCAATGGATTGTTGGAGTACACGAGTATAGGATTGATTGATTTTATGTGCTTTATACTCTTTTCGGTTTCTGAGGTATTCTTAAATGACAAAGGAGCGCAAAAAGACGGAGAGGATAAGCAATAGAAGTATCGGTGTACATTGATCTTGAATGTGTGGATATTACAATGATTAGAAAATACATGACCAATGTATTCAAAATTCGTGTGATTCGTCTAAAGAATGATTTTCAGTTTTTTCTCTGAATCTGGTGATAATTTTTAATATGAGCTACTAAACACTCTCTGATTTATTGATATCGTGAAGGAATATTTAAGGAGCTAGAATATATTCACAGAGTTCAATTGAACAATGACCATGATAATATGTACAGAAAAACGTAAGCATGACACGTTGAGCCTATGTTCTAACGTTGGAATTGAACCACCAACATCAGGATTCCCAATGAGTTTCAGTGCCACTTTTTGCATCCTGTCGAGAACGTATAGCGCCGTTTTTGATGCGCCTGACTAAATATGGAGTATTGAAACATCTTCAATTCCATTTTAGGACGTATATACGGTTTGTAAATTGTGGCCAGGTTGGATAAAGTGGAGTATTTCTTGCATCTCGTGAAAAGCCCCATATATTTAGCCACTCTTTTCGCAGCTATACATTATCTACGATATGATAATGGGTAAACAATTTGTAGTGAAATGTGGAGATATAATCTCTAACAAGACTTTCCACACCAAAAACGGTCTACAACAGGGAGCAGTGAATTCTCCCATTTTATTTAACATTTACACTAGTGATCTAGTGGGTTCTCTTAACCATGCAATTGCGTATGCCGACGACATTGTGGTGTATGGATCTGGAGAAAAGATTGATGTCATCAACAGACTTCTGCAAAATGATTTCAACAAAATCAAACGTTTTTGCGACGACTGGAAATTAAAAATAAATTTCCAAAAAACAGAGACTATCCTTTTCAGAACGCCGCTGTCCAGTGCATCAAGGAATACAAAACGGAATTGGAGAACATTTCCTATTGCAGGAAGTAATAATCTTCCTCTGCAAGTAAAAACTGTAGTCAGATGCCTTGGAATCTGGCTTGATCAGTATCTTTACTTTGATAAGCATACAACAGCTGCTCTAACAGCAGCTAAAAACGCATGTGCAATGACACGAAGACTCTTCCGTAGTAGTCTGCTGGACCCCAAGGTGAAAATAATTTCATAATCGGCATTCATCCAACCAATATTGGTGTATGGCTGCCCCGTGTGGTACAACATACCCCCATTTTACATGGAGAAGTTTCAGGTGTTCGAGTGGCAGTGTTTCCGTTCCTGCCCCGGAATGTATAGAACTCCAGAGTCGCAGTATAAGAAATAATATCCCAATAAAGTCCTGTATGACAAATCAGGACTAAACAAAATAGACAACTTCATTATTAAGATTATTCTTGGTCACACAACAAGGGCAATGTGCACTGAAAATGATCTCATTTCGGGAGCATTCTATCCCAATGATATTGTTGCGAGCTTAGGGTTCGCTGGATTAATTATTTTTAATAAATAAGAGCCGCAATCGATTTTGAATTAATGTTATACTTTATTAGTCCGTTAATAACAACCGTTACTTTTACCGTACACTTAACGATTTCTTGACTTATCGCTTCCGTAATTATCGCGTCTTTTACTGCTTACTTCTTACTTCTTACTTTTTCGATCTGCGTGCGACGTATTTATACCGTTTCCTCATTCTGATTCGGTGTTTCGTTTCCGTCCGTTCCTCCTCGAATTTTCTACAGTTCATAGTCTCCAGTTTTTCTGTACTTTCTAGAATATTCTAGTACTGATTGTCATATTCGTCACAATATGTATATGGAGAGTACTCCCCAGAATGGGTTCATTCCCCCAGAAGCGTTCCCTTTCTTGGATAAAAAAGGACTTATCCAAGACAAACGTGGGGCCCCTATTATTTACCACGCTTTCCGTGGTGCCAGGGATAAACGAATTCTCCACGATAGCGATATCTCTAATTTTCCAGATTGTCTGCGTTTTAGTATGGTGATCGGGGAAAGGGATAAATCAATAAAAGATCGATCCCATCCCTACTGGTTGTGGGTCAGTGATGAATAAAGGACTACACGTCCCCAAACATAGTATCTCTCAGGTGCACCGCTTTCCTTCCCCCTATCCCAAATTCCCAAATATTTTTATATTTTTTATTTTAGTTTTTATTTTAATTTTAAGTTTTTATTTTTTTATGTTTATTTGTATTCCTTGTTTATGTTTGTCCGTTTTGTTTCATTATTTAATTTTTTATTTTTTGCGTATCAACCCGATATATATGTAGTTTAAAAAATTATAAATAATACATGATGTAGAAAAAATAGAATACATTTTAAAAAGAAAACATCAATTATTGTGTCATGTTATTATATAAAAACAGTTATAATACGCCGAAAGGGATAAGAAAAATAATAATGTATAATTTAGAGTGCTTGCGAAGAGCCAGTAAGTTAATGTAAGAATGATATTTGTCAAATAGTAGTTAACATTTAGTCTTAAGTAAAATATGTAATTAATTTGCTAAATGAATGTGGATATAAAAAAAAAATAAAAAAAAACTCTTTTCGCAGCTTTAAACGACATATCGCTCGTTAAGTTGTCGGTATAACTAAGAAAAGATTATACCCCAGAACCAGTTCGGGTTTAAAAGAAACCATTCGGCAGTTCATGCTGTCACGAAATTGGTCTCGAGCATCAATTGGAATTTAAACGCATAAAGAAGTACAGCTGCCTGTCTAGTAGATATCGAGAAAGCTTTCGACACAGTTTCGATCGACGGAGTATTATATCGGGTGGGCCATAAATGTTTGCAAATGGCAACACTTGATTTCTTAAACCGTTAGAGGTTTGGCGGGGAATTGTGGGTCGCTTCATGCAATTTTAGTCACGATGGAGCGCTTCACGGGACAACAGTGTGCTTTTTGTGTAAAACAATTTTACAAAAACAACGATTTCTACGTTACGTTACGCCTACTTAGAATTGAATACAGATTACGCTGTGTAGGTGAGTCCAAGTGTTAATTTAATCAAAGCTTGGGTCAAGAGGTTCGAGCAAACGGGATCGACAACGAATATTAAACAAACGGCGGCCACGTGCAAGAAGAAGCGATGAGAACATTCGGGAGGCTGAGATTTCCGTCTTCATCTTGTCTCTGGCTTCTGGCCATCTTGCGATAACCAGAATCACCCACATCCCTGAGGATGTTGGGCTCGGTCGCAAGATATCTGAAAAGAAAGGGAAAGGAGATATCTAAGGATAGTGTGGGCAGGGTTAGTTCAATTGTTCTCTAACTACTTGGATGGGAGGTGGTGGAAAAGAAATCGTACAAGACCGATAGGTCTTGAGTGCGGTAGTAAACACAAATCACGTCTTTGGCGTCTGATAATCTGCGCTTTGGCCGGTGTGTATGTGTGTGTGTTTGTGCTGTCTTGTACTGTTTGTAGTGTGTCAGAAGTAGACCCTATGGGATGGGTCCAGGAATCCTCTATTATAGAGGGGAATGTTGTTGGGAAGGGTGCTTTCTTCAGTTTTGTACTGAAGAAGAAATTGTGGTGTTCTGATCCGAAGAGATCGAAAGGGAGAAGAATCAAGAACGTAGGACTTCCGTACAAGTGGGTTCTCGCTGTTCTGAATACTTTCGAGGTACCTGTATGCTAATTGTAGCAAGTACTCGTTGATCGGGATAATGGAGGCGCCTTCGTATAGGCGAGAGTTCGGGTAATGACGACCGTCAGGCCTTCTAGAGTGGTTGGTGCATCTTCTGAGGAGTTTTCTTTCGAAAACTCGAAGTCTTTCCATTTGGGCCGAAGGTATGCAGGACCATATGTGAAAGGCGTATGATATTCCAGATCAAATTAGCTGCTTATAGCAGAGAAGGTTAACTTTGGTGTCAACTTTGTTGCTCCACTTCAAGGTGTTGTGCAGTTGCTTAGACCGACCGAGGCCCCTTTGAAAAATGTGGGTCACATGTTTGATGAAATTCATTTTTGGGGTATAGATGACCCCAAGATATTTCAACCTGTCCTGTGGTCTAATCGTAGTACCTCCTATTTGTATTCGGAGATTCTGTGAATTTCGAGAAGTCCCAACCTACTGTGCTTACTACTCAGAATTATAGCTACTGCTTTGGATGGGTTAAGTCGAATTTTCCATCGACTGTAATATTGATACAGTTCGTCTAGATGACGGTTGAGTCGGTTTGTTGCGAATTTTGGGCTTTTAGATGGTGTGTACACTAGGACGTCATCCGCATAACATATCTGGTTTACTCTACCATGCACAGGCCGAGGAATATCTGAGGTGTAGATATTAAATAAGACGGGTCCTAGAATAAAGCCGTGTGGTACGCCTGCAGCGGCGTTGAAAGCTCCGGTAAGCCTTCCATTCATCGAATTTGAAAGGTTCTGTTTAAAATGAACTGGTAGATGATACTACACAGCGTTTTACTGAGGCCAGTATTCAGTCATTTGAAAGCGAGGCCTTAGATCCAGGTTGTGTGAAAACCCTTTTCGATGTCCAGGCTCACCGCAAAGGTGAGTTCCTTATTAAAGAGGCGCACGCAAACGTGGTTTTGAAATATGTTGAGAGCCATGGTGTTGCTGTGCGCTCTTCTAAATCCGAATTGGAAATCAGGTATTAGGTTCCTGGCAGTGATCAATTTATTTAGCTTCTCGTATATGAACTGTTCATATATTTTGCTGATGCAGGTGAGGAGCGAAATAGGACGAAAGCTTGAGGGTTGATAATTCGGTTTCCCAGCTTCTGCTATTGGGCAGACAACAGCATGCTTCCAAGGTTGCGGAAAGTACCCCATATTGTAGGCATGGTTGAGCAGAATGGAGAGCTTTATAAAGAATAAAGCAGAAAGCCTTCGCAACGAGTGGTACGACATGTTGTCGATACCGGGTGACTTCTTGGGGTTTCGAGATTTAACTAGGTTCTGTAGGGTATTTGCTGTGACGAAACCGTCACTATTATCACGTGTGTCGTCGAAGTATGCACTGTTAGCTGAGTTAAAGACAACTATTGGCTCGTTAAAGTTGTCTAATTTATCGTGAACCTCTGAAGTAATTATTGCATTAGTTTCCGGGTCGCCATCCTCGAGAGTGGGCTTGTGATTATTTTCAAAGGTCTCTCCGATGATGTTTGCTTTATTGGTGTCATTATTGACAACAAGACCGTTGTGCATGATTGGTCCAGTAATACGAGAAGTGCCACATATCTTTTTAACATTTTTATAAATGTTCGGGTCCATCTAAATACCCTTGAGTTTGTCTTCCAATTGTCGGGTGCGATTGTTTTGGATTCTTTGTTTTATCAGTGTACCAATATTGTGAATAATGGATCGCAATAATGGCTCCCTTTGTGTGAAGCGGTGACGATATCTCATTCTGCAGAGCTTTTTACGCTCCCAAATGAGATGAAGAGTGAAGTCGTCAAGGGGAATATGATAGGTCTTTTCAAGTTTGTACTTCGGGAAATGGGTCTCCAAAGTTTCAACTAGAATCTCGTGAAGTCGAGCTGCAGCGTTATTTATCTCAACCGTCGTTAGGTTCCTGTCAGTGGGAAGAGAGAGTTGGTGGAGTGAATGATCCAAAATCAGCGAGTTTTCCAAAGTTTGCGTAGTCGACTGCAGGAGTGCCAACGACGAGACGGGGTACATCTCGGCGATGTCATTAAAAAAAAAAAATTTCAATAAACGATCAACAAAATAACATTTGTAGTTTTATTTTTATTCATGTTTCAAATGTGCAAAAATATATGGCCCACCCTATATTATAATAATAATATTTATAAAAATAATAAAAACTATATACAGTAAACGTACATTTCCAAAACTCTAACTAAGAGCAAAACTTCACAAACTTGTGCACGCAATTTGTACAATATACCAAAAACTGAAATACGGTTTTATATATATAAGATACTCGTCGATTAGCCACTGCTTTGTTATTATTATAGAGATATGTACATTAATCATTTTATAAACAAATAACCATATAACGGGTTTTCAATAGGGACTTGACAACTTTTTTTTTAAATAAAACGCAAACCATTTGAGATATTTCAAAAACTTTATTATCGGTTTGACGTACAATCAAAACATTTATGAATGGAACCCGACTTCGTTCATATGGCCACCCCGGGCACGTTTGCAGTGGTCGATTCGTTGGACACAATTTTCGATGACTCGGCCACACATTTTGGCCGAAACGGCTGCTATTTCGCGTTCAATGTTGGCTCTGAGCTCTTCCAACATCGTCGGCTTGTTGGCATAGACCAATGACTTGACGTAGCCTCGAAGAAAATAGTCTAGAGGCGTTAAACCGCACGAACGAAGCGGGCAACCATTTGGCCCATTTCTTGAAATAACACGCTCATCAAATTTACTATTCAATAAATCGATTGTATCGCGTGCTGTGTGGCTTGTGGCACCGTCTTGTTGAAACCACATGTCGCCCAAGTCCATATCTTCCTGGCAACCGTTCTGTTCTGACAGTTTTTCCTGGGTCTGAAATACCTGAAGATGTTATTACCATCACACAAAATAAGCAAAGAAATTTGCATAATCGTATAAATCACTTGATTCTCTGGTGTCCACATCAAAGGGACTACCATCGCATCGTATTAGTCCATAATGGTTATGGCACCTTAGTACCCGAATAGCTACTTGTACCAGAGGGTGGAATAATACGAGTAATATTATCCAACAAGAAATGTAGACAAAATTAATAATTTTTTCCACTTTGTATAAGATACAGTTTCCTGTGTTTTCGACTTTTGTAAGACTTGACTATGCATTGAATTCGAATGTTTTAGAATTCCACACCACTTTTTTGTGGTACATCATCAAACTTTAGTTTTTAGTCATCATCATCATCGGCACTACAACCGGGAACCGGTCTTGGCCTTATTTAGCAAGTCCCGAGGCTTGTTAAACTTCCATAATAATTTATTTTTACGGGCAAGGTTATTAGCCTTGCGCCTTGTTTTTAGTAATTACCTGCAATTTGCTATTTAAAGAAATGTTCATATTTCTAAATCTACATGTGCAACAACCAGATTGGTATTAGTACACGTACGAATCATATATCATTGTTTATAAAAACAACTTAATATAATTGTTAAGCTTCCTTTCATATTTTAAATACATTATCCTTAGAATATTGTCTCTCATTCATATACCAAGTCATCTGAGGTTTATTAAAATGCCATGTAACTTTATTGAATTTCATTAACTCTGCCGACATAAAAGTCAAGTATTGGGGTCGTAATTGTGAAACTATACAGCACGGCGAGATTGAGAATGTATTGCCACGATAACATTACTCCGCTGAGTATTCACTGAACGTTAAAATATTCAACGAGAGGGGACAATCATTCTTCATTCTGCTTTAACTGTCCTCTCTTGAAACAATGTGCCACTGGGTCGAATGTTGTGCTTCACTGATTCAGCTGCTTCTGGTTTTCGATAAAATGATAGAACAGGGAAGTCAGCTATAAAAGTATATCAACACAGAAGCCAACGAATGACGCAAAATGTGTGCAAATTACAGAGGTGGTTAACATTTTAACCCTCAGAGGTGGTTAACAATATAATATAATATCTGAAATTTCACTAAGGAACTGAGAGAAGATTAGGATTATGATTTGTGGTCTACTAATTGGTGTGCGGTCAGTGGGTTTCTTGTGCACATATGCTTGGGAAAAGATAACTACGTGAAAGATTATGGAAATATCTACATAGAAAAGGGACGAAACAGCTGTTGAAATCCCCAGGCTAATGGAAATGAATTTTACCCAGGGGATAGATAAAAAGTTTATCCTCTGAATGTCCTTCACTTCGTTGCTTAGACTTTTGTATGGTGAATCCCGATTGAATTAAATTAACATAAAAGACTAGTTTTCCCAATTCCCTGGAAAATTTTTTTTTTTTTTTAGATTTCTATATATGTATATATATATATAGATATATAGATATATATATATATATATATATATATATATATACATACCTATATATATATATATACTTACCTATATACATATATACATATTTATTTATATATATATATATATATATATATATATATATATATATATATATATATATATATATATATATATATATATATATATATATATATATATATAATATATATATATATATATATTTCTTATACTAGTTGATTCATTGCTCGGAGCTTGTTGTTCATTCGTTATGTGACAGTTGAAGAGTCGAGGTGCTAAATTTTATATATAATTATTCTTTTTAAGAGGTTTATTTCTTAAAATCATTGCGTTTTGTACTGCCGTATGTGTTTCAGTCAACTACTGAATTTGTTATTAAAGTATACTCCAATGAAATCAGAAAAAATAACACATTTATCTATCATCTATTTATTGATTAGTAGGTACCCGAAAGTTCACCACCTCAATAACTCAGCTACGGCACCGCTTCATTTTCTAAGCAGTTCCCCTCCACGCTTTGCCAGCTGATCCTATTTCCTTATAGTAACGCGTTCCATCTCCGTCGCGGTTTTCCCACCGGTCTTTTTCTCCTTGGTCTTCTAAGAATTATGTAGATGATTCTGTCGTTGTCCAAATACAGGCTACCACAAGAAAACCAATTGCATATTCAATTTTGGGCTAATTATACGCTTGCAATCATCATCATCATCGGCACTACATCCGGGATCCGGTCTTGGCCTTATTAAACAAATATCGAGGTTTGTGAAATTTTCCATAATAATTTATTTTTACGGGCACGGATATTAGCCTATACGCTTATAGCGTTTGGGATGATAGTGAAGAACGTGTGGTTCGAACTGACGCTATGACATCAGGCCATTGACAGTGTTTTCAATTCGATTTTTAAACCCAAGTATATTCAACTGATGTGAATTGTTATGTTATCGCTATGGTATACGGCTCTGATGCATTTGCTTATTTGATTTTCGTTCGGTGTTCTTCACCATTTGCTTGTGTATTGTGTGTGCATTTGTTGAAACGCCACACGCATGTAATGGTTTCGCCAAATAATGTATAATCCTCTAAAATATCTCTAGCATGCACGATTTTTAAAGTTACATATAATAACACTACGAAAGCCGGGACAATCATTATCCCTGTTCAATCCAAGTTGACATGCAGTCTCCACGTGACACCCCTGGATAGCTACTTTGGCACCCGCCAAGTAGTGAACCAATGCATCGAGCGACATCCTGAGAAAGGTTGGCGCAGGGCTAATAACTTTGCCCGTCAAAATGAATTATTATGGCAAATTTAACAAGCTTCGGATATGGACCGGATTCACGACGACTACCACGGAATTTTCTCATGGAACGTCAGATCCCGAGCTGGACAGCAGCTAGCTGATGCCCTGTCCGAATACAAGACTAACATAACAGCGTTGCAAGAAATAAGATGGACGGAGAGTGGTGTTATTCAAAGAAAAGAGTATGACATTTATTACAGCTGTCAAGCAAAACACCATGCACCCGGGGTAAGCTTTCTAGTCAGCCAAAAACTGAAGCCTGCCATAATCGGCTTTAATGCAATAAATGAAAGGCTCTGCACGCTTCGCGTGTGAGGCAAGTTTAAGAACATAAGTCTCATAAACGTTCACGGACCTACAGAGGAGTCCCCTGACGACGAAAAGGAAGAATTCTACAAGAACGTCGAATGGGCCTGTGGCGATTCCGCCAGATCCCACGGCTCGCCTTCCTGAAAAAACCCCCATAACCATAACCCGGGTCTGCACCAGCTTTCGCTAATGCAATTCGCATTAGCATCTTAGATGCTTCACGCATCAAACAGACCCAATTATTTTAACCCTAAAATCCCTATAAAGAAAACTTACCTTCATGCATCCCTTCGCATACAATTTTTCATAAGATTTCTTTGTTTGCTTATTTGGTATTCTGAACCAATTCGGTACCAGACAAATACCATAAATATCGCGCCGTCTATTTTCCCCAGCCGCGCCATATACCTTTTCATATACATTGCCTGACAACCTTTTTTTGTTTGTCTTATCAACAAACAACCCAAGCAGCTGCATATAATTAGCGCAATATACGCTGAAACCAAATTCTCCAGCATTTCCTAATGCAAATATGAACCCGGTTTCTATTGCAGCCAGAGATGCCATAAACATTCAATTTGCTTTTAGCACCTTTTTCTTCTAACGTCGAAAATAGCGACGAGGCATCGTGTAAACAATGACCCGCATTACCAACGGGCATTTGCTCATTTTTCCCTATTGTCTTTGCCGCCTGCCTGTTTCGTCGTTCCACTGCACGTGTGAAACGCATCTATCTGAACGATCCCACACATACCACCATGACCTTTATTACGAGATCTGGTTTTCTTGTTCCCATAAGAGAGACTCTACGTTACACTTGTGGGAGATAAAACATATCCTTGGCAAGGATATATTCACACCCTTAAGAGAAGAGTTTTTCTCTCTCTTCATTTTTTTTCCTTAGCGAAATCATCTCTGCATGAGATGACGATCGCTGAGTCTTATTCCATCCTCCGACCCGAGCGGGTCGTGTCTCCATCGCTACCCTGGTGCACACAGGGGAGCGATAATCGCGAGAATCGCCAGACGCGTTGGTCTTTCACCAAGTAGTCAAGACATAGTGTAATAAGAAGTATAGAAATAATGGACGGAAGTCGGTTAAAATTTAAATTTAAAGTTAAAATTATTACTTGTGCTATATTTTCTGTTAAGTTCTCCGTTCATTAAATTTAAAGTTAAAATTATTACTTGTGCTATATTTTCTGTTAAGTTCTCCGTTCATTAAATTTAAAGTTAAAATTATTACTTGTGCTATATTCTCTGTTAAGTTCTCCGTTCATTAATAAAACTAGAATTAAATAAAATAAAACCAGTTCAACTCAATATTAATTCATAGTGTTTCATAATTTTTGTGCCGCAGCTTCCGAGTGTTTTATCTCCTTTCATCGGTGATCGAACTTTTCATCCTTCTCGGTTGTGGACGAACGTGGCGGCGTTTCGTTCATTTATTGCTGGTGACTTTCGGTTCGGTGTTTTGCGCGGCTAACAATTGATGATGGAGGAGGAAGTATAACTCGCACCCATGCCGGTGCCGCGACTTCTACACCACAGTGGTGACCTCAGGTTGAACACCGCAACCTTTAAACATTCGCGCTTTTAACCCTGACGACCGCGAAAGAACTCGATATCTCCTGAACATTGGTGCTCGTGAACAGTGACAGTGATGAGTGCTTGTGCAAAACAAAACATAAATGAAAGACAATAAAAGGGTACCCCAACGCAACCGCCGGACCTTATACACCTTTAACAACCCGAGAGTCGCAGAGCAGCCATACCAACATCACCTGGCCGGGAGCAGCACCTGCCTCAACAGCAACGGCCAGGGTTTCGTAAGTTATGTAATATTCCTTACTTTTGTTTCTCCAAATAGCGATTCAGGCAACACCACCAACTAACCATGTCATGAGCAACTCATCATTCAATGCTCCAAGAATGCAACGTAATCTCAGAAACTGAATGAGATGGCGAGCATGAACCAACCGAGGCATTTATGGTGCACTTTAACGATTCCCGCATCAGAAAGATCAGCGTGCTATCGAAGAAATACCAAAATTAACCGATAGCCGAAAACAAAGTTTTACCCAGTCCGAAACAATCCCAACAACACGAGGTGCAGGATTTGCAACCTACGACACCATGGCAGTGTAGTTGTAAACTTTTATTAACTTACTAAATTACACAAATTTTTTTTTTTTGTTTTGTAAATACGAATTTTTCATATTGTTTCATCAAAAATATATTTCGGAGAAATGTTGTGCCCTGTTTTTCGTTAACTAAATAAATGTATATATATTTGACAACACAGGAAAAATTTAGAAACAAACTTAAATTGTTAATAGTATACCAAGAAAAATCCATACAAATAAACACGCACAACCGTCAAATATATTTGTTTTCATATATCTTGTTGTTTTGCCGTTCTCCCCAAATTTCTGTTTTTCTGTAACTAAATTTAATAATTTGTACATTAAACAAACAATATTACAAATTACTTAAAGGGAACAAGTGAACTGTCCCAAAATATAATAAATAAATGCAAAAGAAAACCAAAAAATACTTTAAAATCAGGCAACAAGAATAACATGTATTCCCTATGCCATCACCACTTATCTTTACATTCAAAGTGCATTTATATACACATTACTTAGTACAGACAGTAACGAAATAATAATTTACATATATAAACAATACATGTATGGAATTTAGATATACATAATCATTCATTTAAAGGAGTAGAACGAAACAAAGAATTATGTAATAAACTGCTAGTCGATCGATTTCTGATTTTCCCTAAAATTTAGCAAGAGCAAATAAAAAGAGACAAACATGTAAAACTATAAAAGTTAAAAGTAAAATATAGCACACAACACAAAAAACTCGATTACGCACTTGCCCATATTTGTACAACCGATTATCGTTATGGATTGTTTAGGTAGAAATTCCCCCGGATAATTATTGTATTGCAACAACATCCAAACAATACACTATCATTTCATTTTGTTATTTTACACAACTTTGTATAACAAATTAAAATCTTTTTGCAGACTTTATGAACGATCGCCCAATTCCAAAATGGCATTTAATCCGTAATTCTTGTCAGTGTCCGGAATCATTTTAAAATTAAAAAACGAAATCTACCTAAACTTAAAACGATTAAAAAACAAAATATAAATATTGTAAGCCCCTTCAGGGTATTTAGCAGTCCACAACCGCTTCGACAATATTCACAGCGCTATTCGACTCCGTTTATTCACATCACACACTCGACTTTTCGACTCCGCTCGACTCTTTTTCGTAGTCTCTCGACTCCATTCATTCCTTCGACAATACCCGACCACCTTTCGACTCCACTCGAGAGCTTTCGGCTCCCTTTGGCCCCATCAGTCTCTCTTCGACCCTTTACACCATCCAACCTCACTCGACCCATTTCAACACCCGTTCGGTTTTTCTCACTATTGGCTCACAACGCCACCATTTGACTCCACGCAACCTAGCTCGCTTTTCCTCGTCTCTTCGCAACCCTCTCAATTTAACTCCTTCAAACCGGCTCCTTATGTAACAATAGCTGTTCCGCGCAGCACATAATCAATAGGACGTCTGGTTCCGTCTCGCTCGAACATTTCGACCCCTTTCTGGTCTTCCTTAATGCAGGCAAAATTCGCCTCTATCCACCCTTTTAAGGCTCCTTTTCTAAATATTGGCGCACACGCTCGCCATTACTCAACACCCTTTTTTTTTGCAAACCGGCCCCTTAGCTAACAACAGCTACTACGCGTAGCATATAATCAATAGGACGCCCGGTTTTGTCTCGCGTGAAACACCTCACCCTTTTCTGTCTCTTTTCTGAAGGTTGGCGCTCACGCTCACCAACCATAGCCTTCACGCAACCCCAAGCAACCCTTCTCGACTCTGCGTGACCTCTAACAACTTTTTCTGCCTCTGCCCAAATATTGGCGTCCATGCACGCCAAAGACAGTTATCACGCGACACCGTTCATCAATGCTCGACCTTCTACCCGATGTCAGCAAGCCAGCTTCCCTCGTTACCACAGCTACTACGCGTAGCATCCATCAGGGCACCTGGTTTTGCCCCCTTTTTTAAATTTCAGGACATTCGTCCTTAGATCTCCTACATCTCCCAAATCTCTCAGCAACACCGGTCCACAAATCAAACCGATACCATCGGGCTGAGACAACATACCTGGTTCCCCAATCCTTTAGCCACCATGGCTCCCCTTTAGCGGCAACTAAAGGCTATACACGCCCCTCTACGCCGCCTCAAATACCTAGGTGCATAATACTTCGGAGAGTGCAGCAGTTACTCTAGGCCGCCTTGTGGTTAGACACAACCAACCATACCCCAGGAGCCCCGTAATCTAAGTCGCCCAACTTAAACAAGCGCGATTGGCCGGCCCTCCCAACAAAGCGCCGCTTGGTCGAGGTTGCGGTCGCCGTTTATCAAGCTCCGGGGTCGACACCGGAGCCGATATATCGGACCTCCCTCGATCGGTAAGCCGCGCAACTGGAGCGCCCGCCCCCTTTTTACCAGTCACAGCGGCAAACAATTTGCCATACAAACGTATGGACAAAAGACACCCGCTCTGGACTTGGCCCTTTCCATTCCGCACACGGCAACCCGTCACTGCGGATGGGAATTACCCTGGGATATGTTCCCCTCCTTCTCGCACACACTATTTCGTCACTGCGGATGTGAGCGGATTTCCGATAGGTTCCGACCTATTCGGATGATAAGCCTGTTGGTCCATGAGACCCATAACAGGCCGATGGACCACGCCGCACACATTTGCCCTTGATGGCATCAAGCGGTAACAACTGTGTCCATCTTATCGATAAAGGCCCAAACAATAACCAGGAACTGGTCACCACGACAGTCCCTTAACATTACCACAGCGCATTTCCGAAGCAACCTCCCTATCATCACAGCACCCACCATCGAGCATTCCCTCGCCCCTACCTTTTTTTCGTGACTACGTCACTGGGAGGGGAGTACTGTGGCGATTCCGCCAGATCCCACGGCTCGCCTTCCTGAAAAAACCCCCATAACCATAACCCGGGTCTGCACCAGCTTTCGCTAATGCAATTCGCATTAGCATCTTAGATGCTTCACGCATCAAACAGACCCAATTATTTTAACCCTAAAATCCCTATAAAGAAAACTTACCTTCATGCATCCCTTCGCATACAATTTTTCATAAGATTTCTTTGTTTGCTTATTTGGTATTCTGAACCAATTCGGTACCAGACAAATACCATAAATATCGCGCCGTCTATTTTCCCCAGCCGCGCCATATACCTTTTCATATACATTGCCTGACAACCTTTTTTTGTTTGTCTTATCAACAAACAACCCAAGCAGCTGCATATAATTAGCGCAATATACGCTGAAACCAAATTCTCCAGCATTTCCTAATGCAAATATGAACCCGGTTTCTATTGCAGCCAGAGATG
The DNA here is from genome assembly GCA_963931805.1 of Microdon myrmicae. Lineage (NCBI taxonomy): Eukaryota > Metazoa > Arthropoda > Insecta > Diptera > Syrphidae > Microdon > Microdon myrmicae. The sequence continues at coordinate 95,854,236 of OZ007496.1, read as the reverse complement.
CCATAAACATTCAATTTGCTTTTAGCACCTTTTTCTTCTAACGTCGAAAATAGCGACGAGGCATCGTGTAAACAATGACCCGCATTACCAACGGGCATTTGCTCATTTTTCCCTATTGTCTTTGCCGCCTGCCTGTTTCGTCGTTCCACTGCACGTGTGAAACGCATCTATCTGAACGATCCCACACATACCACCATGACCTTTATTACGAGATCTGGTTTTCTTGTTCCCATAAGAGAGACTCTACGTTACACTTGTGGGAGATAAAACATATCCTTGGCAAGGATATATTCACACCCTTAAGAGAAGAGTTTTTCTCTCTCTTCATTTTTTTTCCTTAGCGAAATCATCTCTGCATGAGATGACGATCGCTGAGTCTTATTCCATCCTCCGACCCGAGCGGGTCGTGTCTCCATCGCTACCCTGGTGCACACAGGGGAGCGATAATCGCGAGAATCGCCAGACGCGTTGGTCTTTCACCAAGTAGTCAAGACATAGTGTAATAAGAAGTATAGAAATAATGGACGGAAGTCGGTTAAAATTTAAATTTAAAGTTAAAATTATTACTTGTGCTATATTTTCTGTTAAGTTCTCCGTTCATTAAATTTAAAGTTAAAATTATTACTTGTGCTATATTTTCTGTTAAGTTCTCCGTTCATTAAATTTAAAGTTAAAATTATTACTTGTGCTATATTCTCTGTTAAGTTCTCCGTTCATTAATAAAACTAGAATTAAATAAAATAAAACCAGTTCAACTCAATATTAATTCATAGTGTTTCATAATTTTTGTGCCGCAGCTTCCGAGTGTTTTATCTCCTTTCATCGGTGATCGAACTTTTCATCCTTCTCGGTTGTGGACGAACGTGGCGGCGTTTCGTTCATTTATTGCTGGTGACTTTCGGTTCGGTGTTTTGCGCGGCTAACAATTGATGATGGAGGAGGAAGTATAACTCGCACCCATGCCGGTGCCGCGACTTCTACACCACAGGCCCCCAATGCCTGCCCAAGATACGATGTGCAAATCGTTCTTGGTGATTTGAATGCGAAAATAGGTCAGGAGGCGGTTTTCAAGGACTAAGCAGGTTCCCATAATTTGCATGACAACACTAATGACAATGGACTACGAGTCATCGAACTGGTAGCATAAAAAAACTTGGTCGTTGCAAGCACCAGGTTTCCACGTAAAGATATTCACAAGTCATCTGAGTATCACCTGATGGAGCCACTCACAATCAAATTGACCACGTGTTGATAGATCGCGGCCACTCCTCGAGCCTGATGACGGTACGAACGTACCGAGGTGCCAACGTCGACTCGGATCACTATCACGTTGCTACAGTTTTCGAGCGCGGATTGCCTTACGGAGACGTATTGCATCCGCGGATCAAGTTCGAATCAGCACGGCTGCCTTACGCAATGAGAATACCAGTAACACAGGTCATGCGCTTAGGCTCGCCCACGAAGCGCTCGACGGAGGGAGAGTAAGTCCTGGGACCAGAATGCCGGGCGTAGAAGAGAAATGGACACGCCTTAAGAATACTGCCATTAGGACTGCCAACTCCATCTTAGGCAGTAACCGTAGAGATCGGAGTGACTGGTTTGATGATGAGAGCAAACTAGCGACTGAACGTAAGAATGCTGTATACCGGGCAATGCAGCAGTCTCATAGGACGCAGGTACGCGAGGAGAAATACAAAGAGCTCAGAAAATCTGAAAAAAGGCTTCAAGGACAAAAGAAAAGTGCGTGGGAAAAAAACCTTGTCTGTGAAATAGAGAAAAGTAGAGAGCGAGGTCCGCACCAGGCGCGGAAGTTCTACCAAATAATCCGCAGTATGACGCGGTACAACCTACGCTGCACTTACTTCAAGGATAAAGGGGGTAATCTGATCACCGATCCTGAAGACATTCTGGAGCGATGGGAAGTGCACTTCAATGAATTGTTAAATGGTCAGCTCACAGAAAAATTGGAGGCTCCACCAATGCAAAATCAGGAGCAAAAGTTTCTGCCACCAAGCATTGAGGAAACATTAAAAGTCATAAGACAGCTCAAATCGAATATAGCCCCAGAACTGATGGCATACCAGCTGAGCTGATCAAACAAGGAGGGACAGCGTTACATCACCCAATTCATGAGATCGTCGTGAACGTATGGGAGCAAGAGGAAGTGCTGGAAGATTGGCCTCGTGGTATAATTTGCCCCATACATAAGAAGGGAGATATCACACTGTGCAGCAACTTTAGGTGTATAACATTTCTGAGTAGCGCCTATAAGATACTCTCCACAATCCTGCAAGATCGGATAGCCCCATACGCTAAAGCCATCATTGGTCAATATCAGTGTGGCTTCATCTCAGGCAAATCAGCGATTGATCAGATATTCACCCTTAGGCAGGCGATGGAAAAATGTCTGAAATTTAAGATTCCATTATATCATCTGTTTATAAACTTTAAGGCCGCCTATGACAGCAAAGCCAGGGTAGAACTGTATAATGCCATGAGAGAGAGAGTTCCGCAGTTCAAACAAACTGATACAACTTTGTAGGTTGACCATGACCAACGTAACTAGTCAATTAAAAATAGCGAGATTACTGTCCAAACCAATGAATATCTTTAATGGACTCCGACAAGGGTATGGTCTGGCCTACCTCCTCTTCAACCTGGCGTTGGAGAAAGCAATCTGTGACTCTAGCCTCACAGCTAGAGGGACTATTGTCACCAAGTCCACCCAGATACTTGCCTACGCAGATGACATCGACATCATCGGTAGATCGGAATCGGACTTCGTCACACAGATCGAGCAGGCGGCACAAAAACTGGGACTGCACATTAATGAGGGGAAAACTAAATACATGGTGGCAACTTCTGCGAAGAGAAGACCTAACGTTGGCAAACTATCAGGGTAGTGGAGCACGAATTTGAAGTAGTGCAATCCTTTAACCACCTTGAGTCAATAGTTTCAGTCTATAACAATATGGAAGAAGAAATACGCGAACGGCTGATCAAATCCATCAAAGCCTGCTATGGTCTATCAAGGCTCTTTAAATCCCAAAATTTATCATTTATCACAAGACCATGGTCTTACCAGTACTGATGTATGGATCCGAGACCTGGGTGCTCAATAAAAGGCACTCTGAACTCTTAGCCGCATTCGAGAGGAAGGAGATTTGTTGGCCCCGTATGTGAGGAAGGACGATTCCGGAGACGGTACAACCATGAGTTGTACGCAATTTACCTTCAAGTTAATATTGTAAGCAAAATCAAGCTTGACAGACTCCGGTGGGCGGGACACCTCGCGGGAATAAGTGAAGAGGAGCCTGCCCGGAAAGTTCTTTGTGGCAGGATGTGTGGAAGGAGACAGCACGGCAGACCTTGTCTGCGAAGGAGGGATGGCATAGACCGGGACGCTCAGACCCTGGGAGTGCCAAACTGGATGACAGCGACTCGAAATCGGGACTGGTGGAGAGATTTGTTAAATAAGGCCAAGATCGGAACCCGGTTGTAGCGCCGATGATGATGATAATAACGCTGCGTATCAGTGCCTTTGCACCTCCCACCACTCCCCCGAGAGTCTGACTTTGGAAATTTCTTCGCGGGGCTGGTTATTAATTTAACATGACATGGTGCTTTCTATGACTTCTCGTCTTACATTTTCAAATTCACTTGACTTATTCTGTACTCAAACTACGATTTCGCTCCAAAATTTCTCTGGGCACATCATATAATTCACAACATGCCCTAGACTGGACATGTTTTAGTGATTTGCATGGACATTACTTAAATTGTTTATTTTCATATACAAATATTCGGAGTACAAAACTTCATTTGCCAAGTACCTTCCGACGACGAAAAGAATAATACAAATAACTAAAATTTTGTAAAGTGTTTCCGGGTGCAAAAATGTAATAGCTGAGGAAACTATAATTTCACCATTAAGGAGAGGTTTTTACCCAGCTCAGTAGCTAATCATATGTAAGTTTAGCAGGGCTATCACTCCAGCTTAGTAGAAGCTTACAAAGAGATGCGCCTGACCAAATATGGGGCTCGGAGTCAGTAAACTGCTGAAATCCAAACTGCTATCACGTAATATAAAACTCTGTGTTTATAGAAGGATAATCATGCCGATTGTTCTATACGGATGCGAAACATGAGCTCTCACAAAACGGGAAGAAAACAACTTCCGTGTATTTGAGAATAAAGTTTTAAGAAGTATCTCTGGCGGTAAATGTGATGAAGAGGCAGGACAATGGAGGAAACTCAACAACTACGAATTGGAAGAGCTTTACCGCAAATCTACAATGTGAGTAATAAGGCCGCGAAGATTAAGATAAGCCGGACATGTGGTGAGAATGTGCAATGATAGGACCGTGCGTAGAATTCCTAACGGTAGACCAACGGGAAAGAGACCGGCAGGCCGGCCGCGATGGAGATGGGAGGACAATGTTAGGTATGACCCTGAGGAGATCGGATCGGTTGGGTTAATCTTGGAATTAGAGTGCACCGGACAGGGAACGATGGCGCACCCGCAGCGGTGAGGTTGCGGGGGGCGAGAAGTATTATGCCGGACACGGGCACACGGTTCACTTCTTCCCCATCAATCATTGTCACTAAAGTTCCGACGCATCGTTCGCGAGCCAACAAACCGAACACAAAGTAATTGCTCACAAACACGTAAGGACGAACGACAACACCCATGAAACTGCAGCACAAAAAAGAAACACTAGCTGTTGTCTTTAGGAAATGTTCTTTTATTGGTTTAGATGTATCCTGGTGTTTTGATGCATTTATTTTGTTATATTAATTCGTAATTTTACAGATTGAGTGGTCCTGGGGGAAAATTCCCAGTGAGGGAGGGAAAGAACAATTACAGTACGCACTTATCGACACGTCAAAGTTAATTGGTATGAACTGAACTGTAAGAAATATCAGCTTCGGTGGCTGTGACACTTTTTGGCCAAGTACTCAACACCACAACAAGACTCCGTATATCTGCGCTTCTCCGCCGCGCGCGGAGAGCGGGAGATCGCGTGACCGTGGCGGTCAGCGGATGGAAAACGACTCAACGATATTTAATCGTTTTGGGGTGAGTTTTCCCAAGAGAGAAAGTGTTTCTCTCGTGGTGAAAACAAGGAAGGAAGTTTTGGCAATGTATGTGTATGTGTGAGTGAAGATCACATTGGTTTTTTTTCATACACAAGACCGTGGGAATCAACTTGAAACAAAGAAAGGAAAAGGGGATCGCGGAGTTCTTTGTTTATGTGAGAGATTACTGGGAAACGAATCAAGAACTATGTAGGATAAAAGGAATTTATGGACTGAGAGTTCAACTGAGTAAACATTAGATGGTAGGTGCATTTGGAATACTAGGATGATTGAATTGTTTGCGTATCGCCAGAATGCCTGCCGAAGGACAGTGGTCTTTTGTTTACTCATGGTGTGGGTTAGGGACATAGTCTCAACGTGGATGGTACTAATTACACGCAGCTGGTGTTGGACTATTTATCGCTGGCTAAAAGGGTCGACAGCCGATGTGTGCATAGATCGTTTTTATGTACATATATTGAGGCTGGGATTAGCCAACTCAAGGGTAAGATTCCCTGATATGCGGTCGTATGATATGCGAACCGATGAATTTTATTACAGGGAATTTATGATAAGGTAAGAAAGAACTCTTACAGGAATTTGTATGCAAAGGGAATGCAAGAAAAGGTAAGAATTCTTTTACTGAAGCTTTTTAGATTATACCTTAGATAATCCTAGATGCGTAAAGCACTTAAGGTGCTAATGCGATTGCATTAGCGAAATTGTGATTGGATGGGAGTTATGGGGGTTTTTTAGGTAAGTGAAACGTGGGGTTGGGCGGAACTGCCACAAGGTCATAAACTTCCGGGTTCTTATAGGCCACTAAATAGTAATGGTAATAGTAGTCAATTGTCGATTATTTAATGTATTAGAAAACTTTTTTATTTATAAAAAAGAGATTGAAAAAAAAATTATTTTTTTCCGAACATTTTCAACTTAGTTTTCTTTATAAACTTCTTCTCATAAACAAAAACAAAAATGCAGCCTCGTTGGCGTAAACGATATCTTCTCTTCTCGGGAAGCAGCAATCGTTTCAACTTTTGATTTAACGTCAGCCGTATAACAATTTTCTCCACAGTTTATCTGTGCCTCACTAATAAGAAGAGAAGTGTGGGTGGCAATGATTGTTCTATCCATAATTAGTTCTGTAGAAGATGAGCCTTATACCAAAACAAGTAATTTAATCATTTTCGTAAACGAGAATATATCTACAAAATTAATTAAGTAATCAATTAGGACAATTGGTTTCGTAAAAGAATACCTCGTACATATGCATAATAAATCCACAACGAGAAGGTTTTAGAATTTGTTAATCGACAACTTGTCAAAGTCTGTAGTTGATCATTTGTATTCATCAAGAACTGAGTCGAAACTGCCTTTCTAATTTATTAGTCCTCTGTATCCTATCTGAACTTTCTAATACATATTTAATATCCTTAATTATTAAACATTCCTTAAATAAATGGGATCCAGGTGCTGTGCACACATATTAGCTCGTCAGTCACTCAGCACGAATTGCCAAATGCGTACGTGTTCCCTCCACATCTACAAACTAGGTGTATATAGAGTGTTGGCACAAGCTAAAAGGTTAATTACTAATTTGCACAACAATTTATTTTTCTGGAAGGTAATTAAATCCTACGTTTAGTCAACTTATCTCTGGTGTCCCATTAAATGAAGAGTTTTGTAAGACGTTAGTTACACAAAGTGTCTCCTATGAAACACCTCTTTAACTAATAATTTCAATCAAAATGTGAAGGAGCGATAATTCAAAATCACAAGATATGTTTTCATTAGTGGGATTGCTCTTGATTTTCATATTTTATGATTGGAGATGAAACAGAAAATAAAATATGGCTTGGAAGGATGCCGAATTTTTATGGCACCGCCGTGCGAGAACAGAAAATATCAAAGTACACTCACCAATGAATGAATGAAGTTTGAAACGGTAAGCTGCATCTGACATATCTCTCTGTTTGATATATGACATGCCAGTTGATTACGAGGGTTGCCTCTTATGTTTCGGGATTTGGCAACCCTAGCGTTGCAATCCGGCAATTGACAGCTCTGTCGTAAAGTTGGACATTTTTGAGGTTATACGCACTCAGAACGTTTTGACATACGAGCGCTATTTGTGTTGTTTACAGTAACTTAAAAGATACATCTCGGCCCAAAAATGGAATTGAATCGTCAACATTTTCGTGCGATTATTTTTTACAACTTTCGGCGTGGATTAACTCAGCAACAGTGCATGGATGAACTTAATTCAATTTTTGGCGATGAAGCTCCATCAAGGACCAGTGTTTATCGATGGTATGGTGAATTCAATCGTGGTCGTAGTTCACTCCAAGATGAATTTCGTGAAGGTCGTCCAAAATCAGTTGTTGTTCCGAAAACCATTGATGCTGTGCGCGAACTGATATTGGAAGATCGTCATGTGACCTATCGTGAGATTGAGACAACCTTAGGCGTTAGTGGGACCAGCATACATTCAATATTGCATAAACATTTGACTGTCAAAAAAATTTGTTCGCGTTGGATCCCACACAATTTGTCAATCGCCCAAAAAAAGGCTCGTGTCAATTGGTCGAAAGAAATGCTCAAAAAATACGGTCGCGGTGCTTCGAAACACGTCTATGACATCGTGACTGGTGGTGAATCGTGGATTTACGCGTATGAGCCCGAAAGTAAACAGCAGTCGACTGTCTGGGTGTTTCAAGATGAGCCAAATCCAACAAAAGTTGTTCGCGTACGAAGCACTTCCAAGCAAATGGTCGCCTGTTTTTTCGGAAAAACTGGACATGTCGCAACCGTACCACTAGAACAACGCAGAACAGTCAATTCTGAGTGGTACATAACCATTTGTTTGCCAGTTGTCTTCCAAGAAATCAGGAAAACCGAACGCCGAAGACGGATCACTCTTCACCACGACAATGCGAGCTCTCACACATCGGCTGCGACAACTGCATTTTTGAGCACCCAAAACATCGATTTGATGGGTCATCCGCCGTACAGTCCTGACTTGGCACCGAATGACTTCTTTTTATTTTACTTTACGTTTTTCGACACCTGAAGAAGTGGTTGCTGCATTCAGAATGCATGTGTTGGAGATACCTCAATCAGAGTGCCAAAAGTGCTTCGACAATTGGTTCAAACGCATGCAAAAGTGTATAGATCTTCATGGGGAATATTTTAAAAAACAATAAAGTGATTTTCGATGATCAACATTTGTTTTTGTTCTCTAATCCCGAAATATAAAAGGCAACCCTCGTATTAGTGACAATTTTATTAAGATTGGTGCGTCATATAAAAGGTATTGCTGGGCAAATTTTTAGGGAAAAATTCGCTAGATTTTACGACACTATTGTCATTTTTTAGGTGAATATGTGTGAATGAATTGTGATGTTTATGGTGGCGCAAACAACTGCTTCGTTCTGGAAATTTTGATGTAAAAGATGTTCCTCGCTATGATCCAGACATATGAAATTATGGAGACAGTTTAATAAGAGCAATAAAAAGCTGATTGCAAATGCACGCTCGATGTTTGCGTGGCTCAAGCACTGAATGAGAAAAATGTAATGAACCAAATTTCCATCTTCGATTCGTTATCGAAACGAAGGAAAATCAAGCCATTTATGAAGTATACGACAACAAGTGATGAAAAATGCACTGCAATTATAATTTTGTACAAAAGCAGTTTTGGTCTAAAAAAGATGAAGTCCCACACACGGGGGCAAAGCTAAAATTCGTCAGAAAATGGAGTCCAACTCCCGTATTTGGTCAGGCGCAGCCAAAACACGTGCTCAATAGGATGCAAACACGAGCAGTGAAACTTAATGGGTACCCAGCTGTAAGTCGTTGCCGTCGTTAGAACAGAGGTGGAACGTATTGTGGGGAAGAAGCATGTTGCACCGGCGTACGGCGCTGATTCTCTTCTTCCTCCATCATCACTATAAGGAAGTTCCGCCAAAAATTGTTCGCCGAAAATTGATCTCCAAAAGACATCGGTTCACCAGGAAAACAAACAAGTAAATCTCCACAACACAAGTCATTCACCAGGAGGAAGGAAGTAAAACACAGTTTGTTCTATTGTAGTGGATAATCCCTAATTTATTTAATGGGTATTGTTTGTCCTTTTCAACTATCTTCACTATTGTTTTTAATTACTTTTAATTGTTTATTTTTGTTATTTACTTAATTAAGCGACAAGAAAACTCGACTTGGTGACAACTGTTACTCACGCGACTTTGGATGACAAAATTTACACTTAGCGACAAGGAAACTCGACTCGCGGTTGAATTTCGCGTGTCCGCAGCGCTACGGACAGCGGGAGAAAAGCGACCGGCTCGGTCGGTGGATGGTATAAGACCCCGTGATACAACCCTCGTTTGGGGTGAGTTTATGGTGTGGTGGTAGATATCCTCTCCACTAAGGATATGTATTTACTTACCACCAGAGAAACGTAAAATCTCTCTTGGTGGAATAGAAAACCAAATCTCGTAATGGAGCTCATGGTGGTATGTGTATGATCATTCAGATCTGTGTTGTTCACTCATCCGCGAAGGCAATGGAAAAACGAAGGCAGGCGGCAAGGACAAAGGAATCGGGGCGATCATGGTTTATGATGTGCATCGCGGCTAAATAAATAGACGACAATGCATCGAAGATATGTTCTAAAAGCAAATATGGGGCGAGGGCATCATAAAAGTCTTAGATGAGTGATGCCCTTGTGTAAATATACGAATAGACATTGGGAATGGTGCTAATGGGTTGGTGGACGAAACGAATCCCTTGCTTGCATTTGTATATGCAGGGAAATTCGTTTGTGGGAAACGGATTCTATATTTCCATTGCTTATGCTTTGAATTCAATCCGGCGGCTATGTGCGAAGTCGATGATTGTTTGGAGATTCAAACAAAGGAACATTTCTGGGTAAAGTGCTTGCAGCTGTATCGATAGTTGCAAGTCATTACAAAGCAGATTAGATGGTTATACAACGACGGTTTGTATATACCATCTGTGTCAATTGTACATGGCATTTATGGCGACGCCAGGATCGAACTCTAATGTGAATATCTACACTAATTCGAAATTCGGTTCTGGGTCGCTAATGCAGAGATGCATTGATACATGTATGATAGCCCTTGTAAGAAAAATTCTTTGCCGGCATTTCCAGGTAATGCATTGAAAGCATTAATTATCCTTGGGAAGGAAATGTTTTTGCTGCGGGGAGATTGCGGTGCAGGTGTGGGAAGGTTAGAATTTGCCAGGCAACCGAAGGTACCGAATAGGTTTTGTTATATGCTCCCGTATAATGGGAAGAATTCTTGTAGGAAATTTGTATGCGAAGAAATGCATGAAAGGTAAGAATTCTTTTACAGGGACTTTTAGGTTATATAAATTTGATCTATTTGATGCGCGAAGCATTTAAGGTGCTAATGCGATTGCATTAGCGAAACGTACAAGGTTGGGTCGAAGTTATGGGGGTTCTTCAGGTAAGTAACAGTGGGGTTTGGCGGAACCCCCACAGTATCATCTCCATCTTTTTTCTAACCATCATAGATTGAGGTTTGAGCAAGAAGACAGACAATTAGCTTCCGATAGTAAACTAAATAAAGTTCTAAAATCACAAAAAAACTAAAGAACACGGATAAAGAAGTCAATCAGAAAGTGGAACTAATTTAAGTCACTAAATCACAAAGAAACAAAAGGAAAATAAAGAAATGTTAATGATTGAAACCAATCAGGGAAGGGAAAATGCACCCAGTGACCGACAGCGGCGACGAAGAAGAGATCCACCCAATGACCCCAAGTAAGTCCCGGTCACCTTCCCTTATTTTCATCATCATCATCGGCACTACAACCGGGAACCAGTCTTGGCCTTATTTAGCAACTCCTGAGGCTTGTTAAATTTTCCATAATGATTTGTTTTTTCCGGGCAAGGTAATTTGTCTTGCGCCAGAGGCTCCCCGACGGGGAATCGAACCCCGGTCTCCCGCGTGACAGGCGGGTATACTAACCACTATACTATCGAGGAGCCCCGTATCCCTTATTTTATATTACTGTTAATTGTTAATTGTTAATTCTATTCACAACAATTCTATGTTCAACTGAACTCGTTGAATGTGTTCCCTCCCTGTACAGGTTATATTTTTGTTAAATTATCTTACCTCCGTCACGCTGGTCCCTAGTGACAGGAATATAGCTTTCTCCAGATGGGGAGGGGGCCTGGCAGTCCACTGGGCCCGGTTAATGCAAGACGGTTTTTTTGAATTGCTTAGCGTTTAATACTTTATTTAATATTTTTTTGCCTATAGTGGCTGCTTTCGGATTCTGACTGATCACGAATCAAAAAAAAAGAAAAACAAAGGGTGGCGAGTGGCCACCTTTGGCGAGACAAGGACAGATGTGTCCTTCATCTTGTCTCTGATTTCTGGTCATCTTTACCAGAATCACCCACACCCGTGACTGATCACGAATCCAAAAAAAAAAATGGGGTGGTGAGAGGCCGACTTTAGGGAGACAAGGACAAATGTGTCCTCCATATTGTCTTGGCTTCTGGTCATCTTGCGATAACCAGAATCACCGACATCCGTGAAGATGTTGGGCTCGGTCTCAAGATATCTGAAAAGAAAGGGGAAGGAGGTATCTAAGGATAGTATGGACAGGGTTAGTTCAATTGTTTTCTAACTACTTGGATGGGGGGGTGGTGGGAAAGAAATCGTACAAGACCGGTAGGTCTTGAGTGCGGTAATAAACGCAGATCACGTCTTCGGCCTCTGATAATCTGCGCTTTGGTCGGTATGTGTGTGTGTGTGTGTGTGTGTGTGTGTGTGTGTGTGTGTGTGTGTGTGTGTGTGTGTATGTGTGTGCGTGTGTTTGTGCTGTCTTGTACTGTGCATGCGTGTTTGTAGTGTGTCAGCAGTAGACCCTATGGGATGAGTCCAGGAATCCTCTATTATAAAGGAGAATGTTGTTGGGAAGGGTGCTTTCTTCAGTTTGAACTGAAGAAAAAATTGTGGTGGTCTGATCCGAAGAGATCGAAAGAGAGAAGGGTCAAGAGCGTAAGATTCCCGTACAAGCGGGTTCTCGCTGTTCTGAATGCTTTCGAGGTACTTATATGCTAATTGTAGAAAGTACTCGTCGATAGGGACAATCGAGGCACCTTCGTATAGGTGAGAGTTCGGGTAATGGCGACCGTCAGGCCTTCTAAAGTAGTTGATGCATCTTCTGAGGAGTTTTCTTTCGAAAACTCGAAGTCTTTCCATTTGAGTCGAAGATATGCAAGAACATATGGGAAAGGCGTCTGATATTCCAGATGGGATTGGCTGCTTATAGCAGAGAAGCTTAACTTTGGTGTCAACTTTGTTGCTCCACTTCAAGATGTTGTGAAGATGCTTAGACCAACCGAGGCCCCTTTGAAAAACGTGGGTCACATGTTTGATGAAATTCATTTTTGGGGTATAGATGACCCCAAGATATTTCATCCTGTCCCGTGGTCTAATCGTAGTACCTCCTATTTGTATTTGAATATTCTGTGAATATCGAGAAGTAGGTTGGGGGTGTATACTACTCAGAATTATAGCTACTGCTTTGGATGGGTTAAGTCGAATTCCCCAACGTCTGTAATACTGATACCGTTCGTCTAGTTGAGTCGGTTTGTTGCGAGTTTTGGGCTTTTGGATGACGTGTACACTAGGACGTCATCCGCATAACATATCTGGTGTTGATAAACTTTTCTTACACCACCTACTTTGCACACCACACACACACTTTATACACATTTGAAAACAACACACTTAGTCATTGTAACGAATAATAAAGATTGCCAATGGTGGTTTTAGTCGGTAAAAACCCGACATGCCCTTCCTACCGAAACAATATAAAAAAAAAAAAACATTGTTTTTATTGGTTGAACCTCCACAAATCGTTTGGATCAATCCGATGATGGCGGAGAAAAAGATAATTAAACAAAACCGATCTTACAATTCATATAATTATGTAATTGTTCTTTAAATAAACTTATTTACGCTATTTATACAAGACACCAACTTTTAATTTTACATCGATTATAAAGTCGAAAATGAATTATCAACCGACTCCTCGTGCACGAACATTCTCCCTGACAGCCTCGGCCAACATCTTGAAGACCAGCCATCTCTAGTAGTTTTCTCATTTTTTTCTTTGGATGGAAATCTTTTGTTTCCTCCGGCAGAAAAACGGATCTTTCCTTTTTCCCGCCTGATCGATTTTTCGGTAGATCAAACACAAAAGAAAAATCAATAGTGCATCGTGTTAATGCACATTTCTGATTCCCTTTTTTGTGTTGTTACGGTTTAGGCGGACGTGCAGTTCATTTTATGGTGCCTGTTGTTTTCTTTAGCCGAATTGGCAAGGATCTCTTCCGTGGGGAATCGATAAGAAATACAAAGAGAAAAATCAATAGTGAATCGCGCTAATGTACCCCTGTGATTCCCTATGTTGTTATTGTTTAGGCGAACGTGCAGCTCATTTTATGGTGCCTGTTATTTGTTCTAGGCGTATGGGCAAGGATGTTCCTTGTGGGAAAACGATAGGAAATACAAATAGCAAAATCAATAGTGAATCGCGCTAATGCACCTTTGTGATTCTCTATGTTGTTATTGTTTAGGCGAACGTGCAGTTCATTTTATGGTGCCTGTTATTTGTTCTAGGCGAATGGGCAAGGATGTTCCTTGTGGGAAATGGTTTGGATAAACAATCCTTTGAAGGATCATAAAATTGCAGACGTCCAATTTATGATTCTCAACAACTTTACTTGAAAGTTGGTCATCTGGTACACAGATTTGGATCCGGAGGATTCTGCGTGTTGAACATATGGTTCATTCTTTCACGTCTTGGATTCAAGTTAAATTCAATATGGGCAAATTGAACGTGTAGTTCAATTTGTTTGATATTGACTTGATATCGCGATATTTACTGTATGCGCGATTAATGATGGAGTTTGGCTCCAAAGAGGCAGGTTTTATGGGATGGGTGGTTGTGGCCGTAACACTGGTTTACTCTACCGCCCACAGGGCGAGGAATATCTGAGGTGTAGATATTAAATAAGATGGGGCCTAGCTGATCACGAATCCAAAATGTGCCGCCCTTTTATACTCGGTGGCGACAGAGATTAGTTAAAAATTGTATTTAACAATTCCAAGAAGCACAAACAAGATTTTGTGTGCTTCAATTGGAATGGGATTCTGGGAAGTGGATAGGAATTTGTTTGAACAAATTCCCGGAAGGAGAAATTATGAAATGCATTTAGAATTACGCAATTTATAATGTTAATGGTTATAGGAAATTGAATCAATGCACGACAAATGGACTTTCGGTTAAATTTGTCGTGCATATGATTCAATTGGGGATTATGGGTAAGGTAATTGGAAATTGAATCAATGGGCGACAAATTAACTTTTGGTTTAACTTGTCGCTCATATGATTCACTATGGGACTAAGGTTGGGGTTATAGGTAATTGGGTGAGAGTAGTGATTTAGGATCACTACACCCCCCTCTTCTAACATTTTCGCGTGATACACGGCAATCTGAAAATACGCATCAATTTAAGTTGGAAGTCAACTTCAGGCGCACAAATAAACAAAGAGAGTCATTCTTCAGCCGAACCACACGAATGTGGTATACTCTGCCTGATCATGTGTTTCCTCGTCGTTGTAATGTCCGGGCATTTAAAACCAATGTACATGGATACCTCGTTTCCTTATCCACCTCCTCTCCATCCGCTCGCACTGCGCTCTGACATTTAAAGGTACTCCAAAATCCCCTTTTGTGGGCGCATTAGTGTAAAAAAAAAAAAAACAATTAAACTATATACAAAAATTCAGTCATTCGCAACGATGCCTGTAATTGTTCGGCAATTCACAGAACAGTTTTCATCGAGTTATTCCATATTGAGCAATTTTCCAGGAATAATATGCATGATGTGCTAATAAACCAGTTGCTTAATTACTTGACTTTGTTTTCCCGTATATGTAAATGAGTTGAGCAGTGAGAAATTTGTAGGGGTTCTCTATACCACATGGAGAACCAACCGCTTTGAGCACGTCATTTCTACCCTTATTCCCTTTACAAGCTATTCCACCCATAAAACATATTTCAGTAATGGACGCGTAGTTGAATTCATTATTCTATGCAAGTAATGCATAATTGAATTCAGCTACCTTTTCGGCAACTTGGTTAGCAACGGCATAGGCTGATCAAACGACGCGGTTGCATATTCATACAACCGCTGGGGAAATTACCAAAGTATTTAATTTAGTTCCCATGATCAGATTTCCGTAGCCAATTCGGCGTCCTGTTCGCTTTCTCCGCACACTCCATTCGCTGGGGATCAATGATCTCTTTTCACAGGTGAATAGCACCAGCTACATTTCCCTCCCCTCCACAATTCTGTCTCCCTACAGCTCAATGCACTCCGAGATCACCACAGACATCGCACTAGGTCAGTGGAACACCTCGGAGGCTGCATTATTACATACCACTAAGCCAGATCAACCCTGTGTTATTGTGCTTTCGGTTTTGATTTCGTCATCCTTTCTACGCCCATCAACGTGCAACGAATACACAAGTACTTATCCACCTCGATGAGCGTGGGGGATTAAAGGCTGCACAAGAGAACGCAATTACCATTGGCTGGCCAATGTGCAAAATCGAAAAATCCAATTTTATCCCTAATTGGAATCAGTGGTTACACATCCACCACCGGTGACGGCCACGCCGCGCCGTGTCATAACCATTCCTCGTCGCGTACAGCCATGTTACCACAGTCGATATTCAACTACGATCGTGGCCACACACGTTTCGCGAGTCACACATCAACTCCATAGTGCTCACATGCATTTGAGTCAAATAATTAATTACCGCGATCACAGTGTCGGGAAAGAAGTGTTACATCTTGTACAAGATTTATATAAAAACTATTTAATAAGATTGGCTGCTCGATAGTATAGTGGTTAGTATACCCGCCTGTCACGCGGGAGACCAGGGTTCGATTCCCCGTCGGGGAGCCTCTGGCGCAAGACTAATAACCTTGCCCAGAAAAAACAAAAATCATTATGGAAAATTTAACAAGCCTCAGGGCTTGCTAAATAAGGCCAAGACCGGTTCCCGATTGTAGTGCCGATGATGATGATGTTTTAATAAGATTAATATTAAGTTCTAAGTGAAATTAAAGTAAAGGATCATATCAACAAATAAAATTAAACTAAGACAACAAAACCACTACAGTGAACTTTTATTTTCCTCTTGGATTTACTTCGTGAACTATTCTCTTTGAGCAATCGTTAGGGATTTTAGTGAAATTAGTGCCCGTGTTTTGGCACAACATACTTAAACCCCCACAAATTTATTTCAGAATGCCTGGCTTCACGTGGTTGGTTAACCCTCACTGTTTATCTTAAATTCTATTGCATTACATATGTATTGCACAATTTCGATAAACCATTTTCCTTCCTAAAACATTTTAAATCTATTTATAAGCTCATTATAAAGGGTAAAACTATCCATGTAGAATAGGACACCTCATATAGCGCACAGTATCGTTCCAAATCTGAGCACATCCAAAACGAATTTGCGTCCCTACCTCGTACTCTAATCTTTTTTTGTCGCAATCTATTTGAAGAAATTCTTCGACACAATCTGTATTTACGGACTAAAGATAAAACTGTAACTCAACTTTGCATAATGTTGTTTGGAACTGTGCTACAGTCCATGATGAGCTCATGAATAGTCAAATATTTGGAGATCTTGGGCCGGAAAATGATAATTAGACATAAATATCTTACATTTGTGAACCGTGAAAGAAAGCAAAACAATTCTTCCTCAACATCCGGGGTAATCCACTTGATTCATTTTTTTTTTCGTTTTGTAAGATTTAAATATATACTAAAATAAATTCAAAGAAAATGGACTGCGCCTTCTTAAAAGCCGACATTATAAACAGAACCTAATTTCAATTGCTAATCCAATAACAGACCTATAAAAATACATCGGCGTCGTACTTATTTCAGAAAGAAGTTCCCTTATCTGCCAAAATAATGCCTTTGTGACTTCACCAAGGACGTGCCCTCTAACCTCAAAATACCTGACTGTGAATTACAAGAACCTTTGTAGCATAAACAAGGTTCCAACTTCTTAATAAATTTTAATTCCGTTCACTTAATGTTGACATTTATTGTCCATTTCAGAAACCTCGCTCAAACGTCTTTCCTTCGCCCGGTGCCCATCCACCCATAAATCTCCTGTTGCGTATCCATACTAAGCATACCGTCTGCTGTACACTAAGCTACTTGTGTTTTTATGTTCCCCAGGATCAGGTGTCAGCTTAAAGAAGGTATTCCGTTATTTTATTTGCCTCTCAATGAACCATAATGTGACCTGTCCAATTTAGGATTATGTGAAAAACGAATAAAAAGGATATTACAAATATTAAGACAAAGAATTTCACCCACGCAAGAAAGTATAATGAATCTGAAAGGTTAATTTTCTTTTTAATATATTAATAATTGAAAAAGTTTCCAAGGAAGAGCTAGATACAGCAACTTTTCTCGATTTAAATTTCATTGCATAAAACTAGGTAAAGTGTGGCTTGTCTGAGGTCCTTATGGAAATCTCTGAAACTGCTTTGCTCCTATGGCAACTTTATTAATTACAATGGCTCGGGAGGAGAAGATATTCAAGTTGTCTTCATACACTCTATACAGAAATTTCGCATTCGGTTGGTTAATTTTCTTAAAGTAACGTGTTGGCAGATAGGATTTTGATAAATCTGGCTGATGATAACAAAGGTCTTGCTTACCAGTAATTGGACCGTGAATTACGTCCTTGAGGAAAGATGTCTTATTAATTTCCTTAGTGACACAGAAAGAGACTCCTGGAAACTTATAAAATGAAAGAGATTTATACAGTTCAACATCTAAGTTACGAAGGGGAACATTTCTTCCATTTTCAGTGACTCGAGTGTCGTATTAAATATTATTCCATGTAGAATAAGATTCAAATAAGGGTTTTTTATTGTAGTTTTCCCTTAATTTATTATTTGCTATTCATTAAAATTGTGCTATTGTCGTTATATAGATTTAATATTATAGTTGTAAAGGAATTGCTATCCTAAATCTCTTAAGTACTAGTTGTAAAATATATCATAAATGTAATTATCTACCAAATAAAAAATTGAATTGAAAATTGAGGAAAGCAGTTAGTGGAATCTGGGAAATAGTGATTTTAAGTTCGTAAAATACAAGGGAAAATTTCCAGGAGGAGGATTATGCGAACATTTTATTTTTATTTTTTCTTTCAACTTTCCCCTCTAAGAGGCTTACGACATGAACTAAAATATTACTTTGAGGACAGGTAATCCGTTTTTTTTTTGTTTTCTAAATGGCTTTAGCTACATATATATATTTCATAAAGCAATGGTCATATATACTCAGACATGTATTCATTAGAAAAGTGACATTCTGGACTAAAAAAATGCCCTGAAAGCTTTTCAAATACTCGATTCAGTTAAAGGCTCTAAAATATGTAAATTAACAATGCGAATATTCGATGTATTTTTTTCAAATTTTGCTTTGATTGGAACGAAATCATAAACCAGGCGACTAAAATTGTGAATGGTCTTTATGGTTCCAATATTGCCACGCTAGTTACGTGCAGTTTTGGTTGTACCGATTCCCTTCGGGTATTTTCGATCTTAAAGATACACCCCTGATAGGTAGAGTCAACGTCAAAAATGTCACCAAACCAAACGGTGGCAGGTGGTCGACAAAATGCTAACAGAAAAAAGTCGGGAAACGCCAAGTAGTCGGGCCGGACACCCCCAACCGGGCCGAATTAAACTCTCAATTTGTTCAAACCTGTTCTCAGTTTCCGCCGACAGAAGTCCCAGCTGTTCAACTCCCATTGAACATTGGCCGTAAAACAACCACGAACCTAATTGTGGACAGAGGCGCTGGGATCAGCCTTTTAAAAACAAAAGCACTCCACCAATAATATGTAGTTGGATGCCCAGAAAGCAACTATCCTTCAAATGCTTTTTGCCAAGGGCAAGTCTAGGGGATGCATACAGGGGAAGTTCAAACTACATCAAGAAATTCCCTGTAGCTTCCAGGTTGTAGACTCATTGCCGGGGTTGTCGGAAGAGGGCTTGTTGGGTAACGACTTTCTGTCGCATAATTGTAAAGTTAATGGACCAGGAGGTTCTTTGGAATTCACCCAAACAATTAGTAATCCTGAAAGCTTTTTCGTTGACTTTGCAAATAAATGCACAGGACGGCTTCGGCAAAAGGCTGCCGAACGGGATACCGTACCACAGGGACCTGAGAATGTCGATACTGGAGTCGGTAACCACCCGAAGACCCTATCCATACAGGGGAAAACTGTCAGGTAGTAGTTACCCCAAAAACAAGGCAAAATCCCAAAAGCCGGAAGGAGACAAAGAAGGGAAAGCTTCGGTAGAAGGCCTACCAACAAACCCGTCGGAGGTAGAAATCTTTGTGAGTAGACCGATCATTGTACGAGGGCGCTCAAGAAAGATGATTGGGCTAATGGCGGTTCCGCCAAACCCCACGGTTCGCTTACCTAAAAAAACCCCCATAACTTCCACCCAATCTCATAACTTCACTAATGCAATCGCATTAGCATCTTAAATGCTTCACACATTAAATAGATCAATCTTTAACCTAAAAGTCCCTGTAAAAGAAAACATACCTTTCATGCATCCCTTCGCATACAATTCCCCGTAAGATTACTTGCCCAACTTATCAGGAATTCCAAACCAATATGGCACCTTTGGTGCCAGGTAGATTCCCCTAGACGAATTCCTAATAACAAAGGATTTGGATTACATGCTATGCAACCTTCCCCAGGGACCATAAACATTGCGCTGTCCAGCTTCGCCATGAGTATGATTGATCTCTTAACGTACACATTGGCCCGCGACCTTTTTCTCCCAGCAATAAAATACCCAAGCAGCTACATTCAATTAGCGCAATCGACGCTGAAGCCAATTTCCCTAACTCGCACCTGGTCCAAACAAAGAACGCTGTTCCTCCTCCATAGGCTTCCTGGCGATACCATAAACAATCCATATCATTTGTGGTATCCTAAACGCAATTTTCATTTAATGAGCGGCTACTATTTATCCAGCTGATCCTCATTATCGAACGATGCATAGGTCGCTTTTCCCTTTGTATTGTAATTGGCCTGTATCCATCGCTCATGACCTCGATGCATAATCAAACACAAACCCATTAGCATCCCACGAAATTCGATTTGTTTGTTTCAACTAACACATATCTCCTGGATGCACATTATGCCCCTTCTTGGTGTTTCGTTATCATGGCTTCGACCGATGAAAAGAACCGACGTACACATATACATGTGTACCATGACGATCCCCTCTATGAGATCCGGTTATCACCACAGTAAAAGCGAATGCACCCAATTTTCCCGTGGACAACGAATGAATATCATTGAGTCCATTTCCATCCGCCGACTGCCACGGTCGTTGCCGCTCCCGCTCTCCGGTGGGCACGGAGACGCGTACATGCCCGAATATATCCCGGAGTCGTTGTCGTCGTGTTGAGTGCCCTTTATAAACGAGACATTTCCCAATACATTTCGTATTTCCTACAGTGCAGTAAAGTCGCATAATTACGTGTTCAGTCAACTGACAATTATTATTAAGTTCAAAATACCACAGAACATGAACAATAAACTTAATTAAATTCAGTGAAACCTTCCGTGTTTTATTTCCTTTTGCATGGTGATCAGTTCGAAGAGAACAAATTCCGCGTATTCGAGAATAAAGTTTTAAGGGGTATATTTGGTAAATATGACGAGGAGTCGGGGCAATGGAGGAAACTCCACAACCACGAATTGGAAGAGCTGTACCCCAAACCTTACAATAGTGAGAGTAATCAAGTCGCGAAGATTAGGATGGGCCGGACACGTAGCGCGAATGGGCGATGATAGGACCGTGCATAGAATCCTTGACGGTAAACTAACGGGGAAGAGACCGACAGGACGGCCGCGTCGGAGATTGGGGGACAATCTTAGATTGGACCTCGAGGAGATCGGATCGGATGGTCGAACGTGGAAGGAGAGTGGACAGGACAGGGAATAATGGCGAGGCGAGTCTGGTGAGGTCATGAACTTCCGGGTTCCTACAGGCCAATAAATAAATAAATAAATGGTGATCAGTTCGTTGCGAAGTTTGGTTTTCTTTTGTTACTTATCAACGGTTTTTGGAACATTTAGTGACGATTCGGTTTGGCGGAACCTTGCCCGAGCTGCGGATAGTTAGTGGGACGAAGTAAAACTCGCATCCATGCCGGTGTCACGACTTCGTTCCCCACAGGCTCCCAATAAAAATCCGGGAAGAGGTAATCTTGATACCTAGAGAAATACAATCAGAGATTCTACTCCGTAATTGTATTTTAAGTAAGGCGGAGAGTGCCCAAATTGAGACCTTCAATATCATAGATTGCCCCCAGACCATTGACCGGATAAAGGTGGAGTTGCTTCCAACAAAGGACTATGCCTTCTTTCTTTTGGAAAACCGGGAGTTAATACATACCGGTAGGTGAGTCAATACGTCAACGGGAATTAACTTTGATGATAAATCAAGTCATGCCGTATCCGAGATAAACCGTTCGGAGGTAGAACACCTCCAGGTTGTTAGACACCTTTTCTCGGAAAGTGAGTTGCCTCAAGAATCAATAAAAGATTCGAGGTTGGCACAATTACACGAGAGACTCCACTTAGGGAAAAACTTAAGTCCTCAAGAGTGTCAATCGATAGTGGAAATATGTGAGGAGTTCAATGGCATATTCCACCTGGAAGGCGACTACCTGACGTATACAAGTGCGATATCGCAAGAATTGCCTTTGGTACACGACCAAGCGGCTATAAACCAAAAACCATACCATACCATACATTCCACATTCGTGTGGTTCGGCTAAAGAATGACTATGTTTATTTGTGCGCCTGAAGTCCACTTTCAACATGAACTGATGCGCATTCACAGATTGACGGCTATCGCAGGAAAATGTCTGAAGGGGTGGAACACATTCAGCAAGTTTAGTTGAGCAACGACCGTGGTAATACCTATAGAAAAGAGATAGGCATGATACGTTGCGCCTATGTTCTAACGACGGAATTGATCGACTTACGGCTGAGTCCCCAATAAGTTTCACTATTGGTTTTTGCATTCTGTCGAGCACGTGTAGTGCAGTTTTGGATATATAATTAACTATAAATGTATTATCTAAATTTATTCATTCGTGCTTCTAATATAATTAATGTATGTAGAACAAAAGGTGTTTCCATTTACATTTTACTCCCTCTCGGTGGGGCACTGGCGGTAGGGGGGGCTATCACGTAACAGTGTTCCGCCGAACACTGTCCACAAAAAACAAAAAAAAGAACAATCTGGAACACGGAGCGAATGCAGCACAAAATAAAACACGAAACTGAGTTAATTTAGCCTTGCCTTTTATTCTTTCTTAATTCGTTTTGTTTCTTTAAACTTAACCGTCAACGACACAATATTTATTTTTTTGTTTATAAGAATAGTTCGGGTGGTATACCAAAAGAAAACCATAAACTTCCACGACCCCTCAAATCGTCTTAATTTTTGAAACAGCACTTAATTTAATTGTTCGAAAAACACAGCGTAATTACGTAAACGCAAATTTGTTATGTCCTTAGTGAGGATCACTTCGCAAAACCACAAGCTCGTTCGTCACTGGATGTTACTTTTAAGCCACCAAACAAATTCGCGACGGCACTATCAATAACGTCCTCCCGGAAACTCGGTCTTAGCACCACCACTCATAAAATTCAACTTCCTCCTCCAGAGTCGACTGTTCTTTCTTCTCTGGGGGTGTTTCCATTCGCCCTATAGTTTTCTTTCTCCTTTTGCTTTCCTTGGATGGTGACTTTCTCTCAATCGAGAATCTCTCCACCAGGGAAGATTGCGCTCACACATACAGACGCGGGGGTTGTCGTCTTTAGGTTCATCAGAATTTTCACACTTCTATTGCGTTGCTTAAGCAAACAATCGAATGTGTGGTTTACTTTAGGCGGTCCTGGTATCGTGTTTACTTTGCCTTGTGGGAACAGCGTTTTCGATTATTGCTGTTGCTGCGCCGCGGCCTTTGTGTAGGCGAAGTGCATTGCAGCAGGGACAAAGGTTTTGCCGACGGATTGTTTTCCGGCAATTAGCTTATCGCAGGGGATGTGATGTTTGTCGACATCTGGCGCAGCTGTGCCGACCGTGTGTGTTTATCCAGTTGATGGATCATGTCCCAATTGTTCAGGACTTGTGCCCCACGTATCTGTGTATATGTGGGGTTGTTGACACCAGTATGAATGTCACTTTCGATCGGATGAACAGGTGGACTTTGAGGACACGTGTCTGTGGGCATGTGAAGTTCGGACATGGGTGAGTATGTTTCTTGGTGGAACGAAGACATCTCATCCTATGGTGATTTGTGCGCTTCGTTGAGCTTGGTTATAGGTGAGTATGTTCCTGTGGATGTTTTATTAGCGCGTCAGCACGAACGCAGATTCAATAAAAACACCACCGTGGTTACACTGGAAGAATTCGGCCGAGAAAGAGTGGAGCACAGCAGCGGCCTCGATGATCGCCAAGAAAACACCATACCAATAAAAGAAGAGAGTTTAAACAACTTATTTTTTTTTCGTTTCTTACTATTTCTTCAATTTAATATTTTTATTTCAATTTGTGCACATATGTCTGAATTTTGTTAAATTACATTAAAATATTTCTTCACTGTTTCCATTCATCACATTAATCCAATAAAATGCTATTTGGGAAATTTAGCATACGAACTCTTCTTAGGAATACCGAATTTTGCAACTAAAATTAACTTTCCAATTTGTGCACATATGTCTGAATTTTGTTAAATTACATTAAAATATTTCTTCACTGTTTCCATCCATCACATTAATCCAATAAAATGCTATTTGGGAAATTTAACATACGAACTCTTCTTAGGAATACCGAATTTTGCAACTAAAATTAACTTTCCACTCGCGAATTTTTCGACGCACTTCTATACTCTCAGCTGACCAGATAAAGACTTCCTGGTGACGTCCCTCTACTCTGGTGACTAAAATCTGACTGGTTATTGGATGTCTCTTTACAGACATCCAACGAAAACGAACCTAAAGGATTCGCCGCCAATGGCGAAGGTCCAAACAAAAGGAAAAGGGAAAAACTCATGTAGCAGATCGAATCCGCTGCTACATGTTTGGGCAAGATAAACTGCCGCCATACGCAAGGGATAGATTCTTTGATTGACGTGAGTCAATAAAACCCTTGCCGAAGGCAGAAATCTATCTTGGAAAAATGCATCGAACATTGGGCATGGCCGTCGTTAGATCATCTAGCATAAACAAATTTCGGTCGTATGATTCGATGCATGTTATGTTAGGGATGTGTTTATCCCGTTGAAAAGGCACTGTCAGGCGAAAGTATCCGCTTGAATGTTTACTTTGAGTAAACTAAAATTGGTGGCCATGACCGATGCTGGTGATAGTTCCAAGAAACGGTAACGGATCATAAAATCGGTCATGCTTAGAACCAAGCAAAATATGCGCGCCTGAAAGGCCAATGTTTGATTTGATCTTCTTTACTTAAGGAAAGATAGATCGTAGACATGCCGTTGGAAATCTGGCTTGCAGCTGTGCAAGCAACCCGAAATAATGCTAGGTCAATGAATGGGTACGAAAATAACACACGGAAAGATCAGCGTGTGTTGGTGGATATGTGCCATCCATTGTTCGGTCGCGGAAGCTCGGTTGATGAATTGATGTCATGGCAAGATGATAATCTTGCCGTGAATTATGCTTTTAGGAATGACCGTGGGGAATAGGTTTGGAAAAGCACCCAAAAAAAGGTAAGCTGCCTAATATATATTTATGTCGGTTATCCTTGGGGATAACCGAATTAATTCCAGCGAATTGGTTGGCGGTTAATGCCGTAGCAAGGTTGCATAATCTTGCTGAAAATTCGACTTCAAGGTAAGTCGCATCGCTGAGAATGGTGGGGATCGAGCGATGCATGGCTCTTCGGGCCCTGAAAAGCCCCACATTCCTTGGTGGAGCGAAGACGTCTCATCCTATGGTGATTTATGCGGATCGTGGAGTTTGGTTATAGGTGAGTATGTTCCTTGGTGGAACGAAGACATCTCAGCCTATGGTGATTTGTGCGGTTCGTGGAACCACCACAAACTTTTTAAAATCTTTCCCAAAGAGACACTCCCAGACACCCACACGCATAGCTTCGATGAGCTTGCTGCGAGATGCTTTCCCTCAAAAACTAATCAATCAGCGCGGCGATATGCAATGGCTACCCGGATCTTCAGACCTGACCCCGATGAATTTTTTAAGAAATTATCTCAAAAAAAAAGTGTACTAAAACAATAATCCCCTTACCATCGCAAACCTCAGAGAAAATATTCACCGAGGTGTCTCTCGTCACAAACGGTGCCACTTTTCGAAGGGAAACCACAAAAATACAATCTTCGACTTCAATGTTTTCTATTTATTTCTAAATAATCTCGATACAGGAATTTGTTGCCAATATTTTCAAATACGAATTGTTAGTAGTCGTTCACTGACCTGACCCCGATGAACTTTTTTATCAGATTATCTCAAAAAAAAAGTGTACTTAAACAAAACCTTACCATCGTGAACCTTAGAGAAAATATTCACCATAAAATGAGTAACTGTCAACCGAGCTTATTGTAGCGTGTGTCGCAAAACATGAAGCTCCGTTTCTAATAGTGTGAGCAACTCGAAGGGATCCACCTGGATGATATTCTTTTTAACAAGTTAAGTCTAGAACTATGCAAACATATTTTAAATAAGAATATAATTCAAATAGTTTGTTTTTTATTCAATTTAAAATTCATAAAGCTGCCACCAGGCACACTTTATAAAAAATATTCCATCCTCATCATCATCATCATCGGCACTACAACCGGGAGCTGCTCTTGGCTTTATTTAGCAAGTCCTGAGACCTTGTTAAATTTTCCATAATGATTTGTTTTTTTTTTTTTTTTTGGGCAAGGTCATTAGTCTTGCGCCAGAGGCTCCCCGACGGGGAATCGAACCCCGGTCTCCCGCGTGACCGGTGGGTAATACTAACCACTATACTATCGAGGAACCATAAAATATATTTAGTGTCCCAATAAAAGACAGTATCTAAACACCACTGAACAAAAACGAAGGTGAAAATATTGTAAATTACTCTAGCACAGATGGATTGCCAACGTGAATTCAATAAACGACTTTAAGATTCTAACAGATCATTTGTATGCATCAAAAGTGTAGACCAAACACTCCTTTGTAATTTATTTGTGCCCTGCATCCCACTTAACTTTCTAATACTTCACATATGTATCCTCTATTATCAAACACCAAGAAATGGATACTAAAACAAAAACACTTCAGGATAACAAATGACGTCCATGTGTTACGAGTAATACAATAATTGTGTTAGTTCATGGTCACACAGCACGAATTCACAGATGTACGTTCCCTTCACCCTGTTGGTACATGCATAAGGATAATAATTACCAATTTGCTCGACAAATTACCTCGGAAAAGGTAATTAGGTTCTAATTTTAGTCAACAAATCACTGGCGTCACATTAAATGAAGAGTTTTGTGAAAGGTTAATTACACAAAATAGCATGAATCATCATTCTACGTGACAATTTCAATTGCAGTGTGAAGGGCCAATGGTTTAGAATTACCGGGCGTTTTCCTTAACGCGATGTTAGGCGATTGTCCTCACCTTTAATATTTTATAATAGGAGATGAAACAGAAAGTAAAATTTGACTCAAAAGGATGTCGATTTTTTTTTGACACGAAACACGCACAGCAAGCGTAAATAATTCCCATTCATCTCGTTGAGCTTGGAATTCAATGGTTGCACACATCCTCTTGATTGATAATGAGATTGGAGGAGGTTGGTCGAAAATATTACAATGATTATGAGAAACAAACCAGCGAATTGGGATGTGGATAATGGACGAGTACTTCACCGTACACCAAATGATTTGAGAGCCAATGAACATAGCTCCTTGGTACTCATTTTATTGTCTGGTGATTTTCCACAATCTACCAGTTATACCACTTTCGACACCCGCTGATGAACATAATACATCACTCAAATAATCAGTTTTATGGCAACACGTACAGTAATTGACTTTGAAGACCAATATGTGTGTACAACTGCAACATAATGAATTCGCTGAATGTGTCGTAAAATAATTGTTGGGAATAGACAAATTCAATTGCCATTTTACCTGTTTGAATTCACAAAAATATACGAGGGCAGGTCAATAAGTCCTTAGAAAATGAGGACGATTTTCTTTTATTTTCTCATTTAGCTGACCTAATAATGACGCACAATACTGTCCAGTTATTGTCTTTCCCTTTTCCAAAAAGTCAATGAAGATAATGCTACATGTATCCTAAAACGCAGCAGCCATTTGGCGATTTGTTTTCCTTTTACAGGTGGAGAGGGGAAACTTACGAAAGGGGATACGTGGGTGTTAGAGGGGACTGTGTAGATTCGGGATTATCCGCCTTCATTTGTGTACTTAGTGTCCGACAGTCTTGGGCATCGTGCCCATATCGTTCACACTTGTACACAATGGTGTTTTGGCGGGAATATTATTGCGTATCGTAGGTTTACACTGGGGCGAAATTTTGTTGCCTTCGGTTGAAGGTTTTGTTGCAGCGTCCCGCAGAACACTACTAACACACAAGGAAATCCACAGAGCGAAACAGCACAATGAAACACGGAAGAAATTGTTTTTCTATTTTGTAAATTTTATTGTTCTCGTTTTGTATACTATATGTTAAACTCCTGGAAGCACGGTAAGCTTTTATTAGAATTAGAATGCACGGATGAATAATTAACATAAGTATTTTTATAAACCATAAAACCAAAGTCACATAAAACGCACTAGTTATTTATTTTAGTTCAAACTTTATTTACCACAACATACTAACTACTTCACACAGCGGATTTCACTACCCCGCAACACACGACTTGAAATACATCCGGCTTCGATGATAGTAAGGTTCACGACTCTCGATATATTTTTGGTTAAGTTACATTGAAACGCGATTGTTTACATTATCGTTTTCACGCGTTATTCCGATGACCTTCTCGTTGAGGTTTCTCAATGTCTGACCTCCTCGGTGGGGTTCGCTGTCCTGCTACTCGATATAGACTTCTCGTCCCGGTGACGATCCAAATTAGACTCCCTGTCTGCCAAAAAAAAAAAAAATATCCCGATTCATATTTCCGATCTGTATCTGCACAGGAGAAAATTTCCCATTTCATCTGCTAACAGAATTTTCCACAGTATCTGTTAGCAGCATACCATATTCCTTTTCATCTCACAAGGAGAATTTCCCACAGGATCTGGAAGGAGAAATCTCACCTAATCATCAACATTATCCCATTCGATGCTGGTGGTCGGTATCTCGTTTCTTCCTTTGTTTACGGATCGGATGCCGCACATCTGGCATGCGGCAAAGGCTCGCCTGCATTTCGGATGTGTACCGGATTATGGGATGTAAGGCTTTGTTTCCCGTGGTACATCTATCTGGGATAGTGTTTAGAGTTTAAGCTGCTAATCAGCGGCGCAACAAATTGATTGTTTGCGCAAGTGTGCCTGGTTTAGGCGCTAATTGCATTTAGCTACGAGCGTATGCATCCGTCGCTCGGTCTATTTACCGAAAATGTAATTCCTTGGAAACATCGTGCAGATGTTTAGGATGGCAGATTTATGACCTGTATTCTGGGATTGGTTTGGCATACGATGAATGGATGCGTTGACTCGATATTGAAAGTTTTTGAACGTTAAGTTCCTTGTTTTTTTTTTTGATATCGGGTTCAACATTGTTGCAGCTTCCTATGACCCTTCTTACAGGTATGATCAAGAGCTTTGGGACACGTGTTTGTGGGCACGTGTTATGAATAAGGTAAGTATGTTCCTCGAAGGGTAGGAACCTTACCTGGGTGGAATTGTGCGTTTGTAGAACGCTACAGTGTGTTTCGGCGTCGCAGGCATTCGTCGTACAAATGCCCTTTCCTATTGCGTTATTTCGATCCAGAAAAATTCGCGATAACCGAATCAAATGTTCGTTTATCGCCCTTGCACCCAACTCCCCATAACCCTTAACTCAAATTCACAAATACATTCTCCCGATAAAACAAAGTTCCTGTTAAACGATTCAAATATTCGTTGATCATCCATACACCCAATTTCCAATAATCCCCA
Source organism: Microdon myrmicae (assembly GCA_963931805.1). NCBI lineage: Eukaryota > Metazoa > Arthropoda > Insecta > Diptera > Syrphidae > Microdon > Microdon myrmicae. The sequence continues at coordinate 95,824,779 of OZ007496.1, read as the reverse complement.
AACTAAAAACAAACACATGGTAAGTTGAACCAGATGTTCAATTACCATACTCATATCCCAGATTTCCGATAATTCGCCTAACCGAATTCTTATCACAAAATCCTAACACATTACTCCAGCCAAAGTATCTTCTTCGAGGTTTTGCTTACATTTCGATCCCTCCCCGATGTAAAATCTGGATTTGGTTTTATTTATAAAGGGGATGCATCGTGATCCCGCGCGTTGAGTGTTTGAAGAGCAAGCATCCCTGAAGGTTGCGCCCCAGGAGAGCTATTAAATTGTATCCATTAAATTTAAGCCAGTAAATTTAGTAAAAGTAGTTTGACCTAGTAAAGGTAGTGAGTTCTTTCTTTAAAAAAGAGCGTTCTGTTGAGTTTTGGCTGCATGACCACAGGCGGGAACAGGTGTGAGTAGAGTCGTGGAAAAACATCCTTTTCAGCTTTGGCGTTAGTGGGCATCACCTGTCTCATGGTAGCCAACGGAAGTCGCTGGGATGCTCGGCGCTAGGACACTATTCTCCAAACAACGATCGGTCGCTACTCTTCCCGGTTCACTCTGGAAGCACGGTGACGACCGCAACGGGCGAACTTGGGAGATCTATAAAGAGATCTGGTTCATAAAGAACAAAAATAACACATCTGCGCAGGCAAGTATCTGGCTGGACTTGGTGACAATAGTCTCTCTAGTTTTGACACCATAGTCATGGATTGCTTTTTCCAACGCCATGTTGAAGAGGAGGCAGGCCAGACCGTCCCCTTGTCGGAGTCCAATAAAGATGTTTATTGGTTTGAACAGCAATCTCGCTATTTTTACTTGACTAGTTACGTTGGTCATGGTTAACCTACAAATTCGTGTCAATTTGTTTGGAATGCCGAACTCCCATGGCATTATATAGTTCTACCCTGGCTATGCTGTCGTAGGCGTCCTTAAAGTCTATAAATAGATGATATAATGGAATCTCAAATTCCAGACATTTCTCCATCGCCTGCCTTAGGGTGAACATCTGATCGATCACTGATTTGCCTGGGATAAAGCCACACTGATATTGACCAATGATGACATTAGCGTATGGGGCTATCCGATCTTGTGGGATAGTGGAGAGTATCTTATAGGCAGTATTCAGCAATATTATACCCCTATAGTTGCTGCACAGTGTGATATCTCCCTTCTGATGTATGTGGACATATTATTCCATGACGCCAATCTTCCGGCATCTCCTCTTGCTCCCATGCGTGCACCACGATCTCATGAATTGCGTGATGTAACGCTGTCCCTCCTTGTTTGATCAGCTCAGCTGGTGTGCCATCAGCTCCGGGGGCTTTATTTGATTTGAGCTGTCTTATGGCTGTTAATGTTTCCACAATGCTTGGTGGCGGCAGCATTTGGTCTTGATTTTGCATTGGTGGAACCTCCAATTCTTCTGTGAGGTGACCATTTAGCAATTCATTGAAGTGCACTTCCCATCACTCCAGAATGCCTTGAGGATCAATGATCAGATTACCCACTCTATCCTTTCAGTAATTGCAGCGTGGTATGTACCGCGTCATACTGCGGATTATTTGGTAGAGCTTCCGCGTCTGGTGTGGACCTCGCTCTCTACTTTTCTCTATTTCACAGATAAGGTTTCTTCCCCAGGCACTTTTCTTTTGTCTGTGAAGTATTTTTTCAGATCTTCTGAGCTCTTTGTATTTCTCCTCGCCTCCCCGCGTCCTATAGGAGTGCTGCATTGCCCGGTATGCAGCATTCTTACTTTCAGTCGCTAGTTTGCACTCATCATCAAACCAGTCGTTCTGATCTCTACGACTACTGCCTACGATGGAGTTGGCAGTACTAATGACAGTATTCTTAGGGAGTGTCCATTTCTCTTCTACGCCCGGCATTCTGGTCCTGGGGCTTACTCTCCCTGCGTCGAGCTCTCCGAGGGCGAGTCCTAGCACATGACCAAATGTGTTGCTGGTATTCCCATTGTGTAAGTCAGCCGTGTTGATTCGACCTTGATCCGCGGATACAATACGTCTCCGTAAGGCAATCCGCGCTCGGAAAACTGTACCAACGAGATATTGATCCGAGTCGACGTTGGCAGCTCGGTACGTTCGTACCGTCATCAGCCTCGAGGAGTGGCGACGATCTGTCAAGACGTGGTCAATTTGGTTGCGGGCTCCATCAGGTGATACCCAGATGACTTGTGGATATCTTTACGCGGAAACCTGGTACTCGCAACGACCAAGTTTTTTGATGCTGCCAGTTCGATGACTCGTAGTCCATTGTCATTAGTGTTCTCCCGCAAACTATGGGAGTCTGTGTAGTGCCTGAAAACCGGCTCCCGACTTATTTTCGTATTCAGATCACCAAGTATGATTTTCACATCATATCTTGGGCTGGCATTGAGGATCCGTTCGAGGTTCTCGTAAAATCCTTCTTTTTCGTCGTCAGAGGGCTCCTCGGTAGGTCCATGAACGGTTATGAGGCTTATGTTCTTAAACTTGCCTCGCACGCGAAGAGTGCGTAGCCTTTCGTTTATTGCATTAACGCACTAATGGCAGGCTTCAGTTTTTGGATGATTAGAAACCCTACCCCGACCCCATGGTGTTTTGCATAACAGCTGTAATAAATGTCATACTCTTTTCTTTATGTTCCACTCCCCGTCCATTCTTATTTCTTGTAATGCTGTTATGTCAGCCTTATATTCGGACAGGGCATCGGATATCGGCTGTGCAGCTCGAGCTCTGTATAGTGAACGGACGTTCCAAGAACAAATTCTTAAATCGTTTATCCAATGTCATATCCGTGGTCGTCGTCTTGTATCCGGTCCATATCCGAGGCTTGTTAAAGTTGCCATAATAATTTGTTTTTACGGGCAAGGGTATTAGCCCTGCGCCAACCTTTCTCAGGATGTCGCTGCATGCATTGGCTCACTACTTCGCGGGGCCAAAGTAGCTATCCAGGGGTGTCACGTGGAGACTGCATGTCAACTTGGATTGAACAAGGACAAGCATCGTCCTGGCTTTCGCCGGGTTCAAAGCAATCAGAGACTTTGCCCTGTGTGTTCGCTCCCATCCCCCCGTTACGCAGTTTTATATTTTCTTTATAATTAGAAATTTATTCGTATTACTAAAAGATTTTACGTCGACATTAAATATTCGGACAACTGCTCGTAACATAAAAAACGAGCCCAAATATTTGAAATGGGTTATGGGTCCCTACCCGTCAACTTATTAAAAAATAGCCTTACCCGGCATGTGCGCGATGTCATCTAAACGAAATAAAGTGTCTCTTCAATGCAGTGCTTTTAGACATTACATCATTTTTCGTATACAAAAATGTGTTAAATCAGAAGGTTTGTTGACACGTGATATGGGTCGATCGTTATTCGGGAAGCGGTAGAGACAAGAAAGAAATTTTACAGAACTCTTCAGCACAATTTTCATGTCCACGTTATTGGATTCTAATGCTTCATCCCTTTGGAAAGCTAAATCGAATCAAGTGATGACACAGACTCCACTCTTAAAACGAAATCTTGAATGTGAGTCGTATCCTGGGCAACGAAAATATGTCGAGTCAGTTGACTTGTCGTCCTGAATCTTGGTTAGGGTGTCAGGTTTCGCAAATACTGGTGGATGGCGTTTATATTTGTATTGGTATAACCGAACCTCAAATGTTTCAAAATGCCGTTGAACGTTGATAGTGTAGTGATGAGTTGCTTTTAGTTCGATTTTTTATCAAAACCTTTGAATAATGTTCTCCCTGCATAGTCGCGTCCAGAGATCCGAACGGGGAATTATATTTCCTCCGGAATTCTTTATCTCAGAAGGTGCTGTCTTATGTCTTATCGCAACTACAGTCCGGGCCATCAGCCAAAAGTCCAGAATGTAGTCGCAAATGTATCCCGACAACATAGCATAACGTACAACGTGACGAGGTGGTATCTGAAGTTGGAACCGACTTACCACCTACACCAACTTTTTTACGAATTGTTCCATCAGGTATGCTCCGAAAAATGGGCAAGGATTTCTCCCGACCACTTCAGGGAGTCTATAGTTTGATTGAGTAGTATTTCACTGGCCGGTAGGCCATTGGGAAGCCGCCTACCCCTTGGCCTTTAGATGCCTTTTACGACAAGCCGACCTAGCTCTGAGTGTATGCTAAGGCTGTACACACAGGGCTGTAAAAGCTTCAAAGGCGGCATTTTGCACGTATAGTTTACTGTGTGTTTCATGCGAGACTGTAACATATTGTCAGCAAATTTGCAAATTCCTCTCTCTTTTTGGTGCCATGAGTTTCCGCTTAACTTAATGTACGTTGGGTATCGCTAATGAGATAAATATTCATATCGGCCCGTTGTGAGTCATGCAAGAAACCGATGGGGGGATATGCATTGCGAAAACTGAAAGAACAATTGAAATGTTTCCCTAAGGCAGAGATGGCGAACCTTTATCCGTGACCGTGGCATTTCATATAAAACAAGTAATAATGTGGCCATGACTACCATCAAAGAATTCTGACTTGGCGATTTAATTGATAAAAAGCAAAACTAAAATACTATTAATTAGAACCTCTTTATTTGCAATCCAAATTTTACTGTTTTATGTTCATTTAAATAAAACAAAAAGTTAGTGTGATTTCTACTGCTCCAAATTAGACACTAATTATCTTATATTAGGCTCAATTTTACTCTTAGGAGAATGTAAGCTGAACTGTAATCATCTGACAAACGGTTTCTATTCGAGTTTTTTATATTATTCATTTCTGAAGGCAATGACTTACAAGCATTGGTAGTTTAAAATATTGTTATGTTAGTAAAAGCCACCACCTCCTAATATGGCTGGAATTTAATTCAGTGTTTCCATAATTTTGGTATTGGCAGTTTTACTCATATTGCCCGATAATCTTTCAATTTCATTCAGTGCCAACTCTTTTTTCAATTTGATAATTTTTTGTAGCCATATTGAACTAGGCTAGAAGTCAATCAGCTGAGCTTAAATTTTTTCCAAGTTCAATCAATTAAATTTAGACGAGTCATCAGGATACATAATAATTTTGAATGTAATAACAATTCTTTGGACTGACATAATTTGGCTAAAAAATCTTCGATCAATCAGGGACTTACGGAATTAAACTCTTTAGTGACTTTTTCTTCGTCTAATTTTTTGTGTAAATCTTAATTTTGGGCGAATTATTTCCACTTCGGAAAATACTTGCACTTTTTGGTAGCAATATCGTTTTTGTAAACTTCCGACGTAGTCTTAAAAATGCGAATGAGATCTACTACGACGATAATCGTTTTACTTAGATCTTGAAGCTTTACATTCAATTCATTGAAATGCTGGCACAAGCCCTTAAAAGACATTAATTTTGAAAGTTACAAAGCGTCCATCAATTATGGGTATTAATCAATTTTTCCCTCAACTTGTAAAAATAGCTTCATTTCTTCCAAACAATAAACTTTAAGGTATTGCCGTGGCTCAGCCACCGACTATTGTTATACATGAGTAAGCCGTCATATACCGGGTTTACTTCATGCAACAAAGCATCAAATTATGACGTCCAGATGTGCTCTTGGCTGGCGAAACTAAGCTAAACCAAAGGCACAAAATGGGCTACAAAAATTATAACATAATTAGACGAGATCGACCACACTCTACTCGGGGGGGTGGGGTCGCTATCTTAGTTAAGAAAGGTCTTCACCATAAAGTCGTTTACAGCACGGAAGTACACAAATTCCAGGTGCTAGAGGCATGCATTATAGATATTCCTCTAAAAAGTCAAGGGCATCTATAGATAGTCGCTGCTTACGCTCCTGAATCTGTTCAAGGTACCCAATTTATCTGTGAAATCGATACGCTTTTCCGATGTCTCAAGTTAGATTCGGAAAACAATTACTTTTTAATGGCAGGTGATTTTAACGCCAAGCACAGTGCCTGGGGCAATCTGACCTCGAACACCAGAGGCAATGCCTTGTTTGATTGGCGGCAAACAAATGCGATCGAGCATAAACTAGAATTGTACGCTACAAGTACACCGTCTTATCCAAGGGGTAACTCCTTCCTGGATTTACTTATGACAGATAATCGAATTCAGTTACCAGATACCGAGGTAACTACTCGAAATTGTCTTCGCAGAATTGAGTACGATAGCGATCATTACGGACTTGGAGCCGTAATACACGTGCCAAACGAGTACCATCTACTTGAGCAATACGACCAGGTACACTTTTCGATTTCCGAAAAGCACATTGGTCGCGTTTCGATCGCATAGTAAAAAGAGAAATACGCAACGTTGGCATAGACCCACCGACTAATAGAAACCTCTGTAACGATGAAATCAATCATTACCTCCTAACTATGAACGATATTGTTACTAACACAATGAATCGCTCCATCCCCAAAGTAGCTCATATGGATGGCTATACCCACCGATACAGAAATGCAACTATCGATGCTTTGTATAGGCAAAAGAGCACCCTGCTCTCAAAGCTGAAATTGTGCTATAGGCAGTTCAGTGACCCAAATAGCAATGAAATCAAAACAATCAAGTCCTTGATTAAAAATCTTCAAAAACTGATCCGGGATAATTACCGAGCAGTAATAAATGAGGAGTGGAGCAACAGAATTCGAGCTGTTCAAGCAAACGGACCGAACATGTTTTCAGAAATCAAGAAAATATGTCGAAGAAAAGATCACAATGACATTCCCCGTCGCCGAATTCCACGGACTCCCGAGAATTGTCAGATAATGCTGAACGCAGGACTCACCTTAGAGCACATCAACTCCAATGATGAAGTAATAGTTGTCGAAGATCCGCAAGAGAAAGCGAATTCAATTGGAGCCTGTTTCGAAGCAGTGTACAGAGTTAACGAATCAGTTCATCATCATCATCATCATCATCATCATCATCATCGGCACTACAACCGGGCGCCGATCTTGGCCATATTTAGCAAGTCCTGAGGGTTGTTAAATTTTCCATAATGAATCAGTTCATGCTAACACTGAAATTGAAAGCAATGCCCGTCAAAGACATTGCTCGCTGCGCAATCAATTTCACAACTGGCGATCCGAAAACCGTAGTTTCATCACATCCGGCGAAAATAATAGGGCGGATTCTCCCGTCAGAAATGAAAATACAAATATGTTTGCGCGCAAGGATGAACTTAGAAACTTACGTAGCTCAATAAAAAATAAGAAATCATCTGGAATAGATAGCATTCCAAATGTGGTTTTAAGGCACTTGCCTCGCGAAGCAGTGGGCATATACACTACTCTGTTTAACAACGCTCTAAATAATGCGCACTATCCAACCCATTGGACGACTGCAGTAGTCCACAGTATCCCCAAAAAGGGTAAGGATAAGAGCAATCTAGCCAATCTCCGCTCGATCAGCCTGCTTCCCAACATCAGCAAGGTATTCGAAAAAAATATAAACAAAGCACTGATAGGTTGGTGTGAAGAAAGCGATATCATCCCCAATAACCAGTTTGGGTTTCGAGCGCGTTATGATACAGTTCATGCAGCGACGAAACTTGTTTCCGATATACAGTGGAACAAGGCAAAGCGACAATGTACAGCCGCCTGCTTGGTTGACTTTCGACACCGTATGGTTAGAAGGACTTGTCTATAAGTTAACAAACCGCAATATGCCGCAATATTTGTTATACATCATTTATGATATGATAATGGACAAACATTTTGTGGTGAAATGCGGGGACATACTCTCCAACAAGACCTTCTTCGGCGATATATTTCGAGTATGTTGCAGGTGTCCGCCAATCACTGTCCGAAGTGATATCCACACCGGAGCACCAATGGAGTGAAATCAATTGTCCAAAAAAACAAGCACTGAGGGTTATTTTATTTAAATATTGTATGTTTTTTTTTTTATTTTTGGCACGACCTAGTCGTTGGTAAATATGGTTCGTTGATTCTCACAGGTATCCTTATCATTATTACAGTATTAAACTTAGGCACAACCTTCGCATTCACTTGTATTTAGTCAGGTCGCTTTACAATTTTTAACACGAAGCCACTGATTGGCATGACCATTTTAAACACACTCGGTACAATTTCAAATAGCAAACGCCCAATTCTTTAAATCTCGTCTCGCGTATCACCTCCTCGTCGGGGTTCCCGGATTGCCTTCCTCGGTTGGATGCTCCATATCGACTGTCTGTCTGCACACACAGATATCCAGATTTCATTATTCCGGCTGCATCCACAAAAGGAAATCTCTCATCCTGTCTGCTAACAGATTTTCGCATCGTATCTGTTAGCAGCGTAAAACTTCCCTTTGCATCTCAAAGGGAGAATTTTCCATCGGATCTGGAAAAAGAGAAATCTTACAAATGATCACTATCATTATAATCTTCATCATCACCCTTGTTGTGGTGTTCGAAATTCAGATCGACGGTTGTCAATTTCGTGCCGCCTTTATTTGCACAAAACATCTGGCGCGCAGAACGGAGATGATTGTTCGGGCGTACAGCCCGTGGTTGTTTGCCTTTTGTATACACAACCGAAATCCATTAGATCCTTCTAATGGCTGTGAAATTCTTACAAAGGAGTCGTGGGACCGGAGTATTTCCTTTGTTGGCGTTGGTCTTGTAAATCTTCCGAATTATCTTGTTGCGGTAATTACGGTTGTTTACAATTTTGGCAGCGGATAGGCGATATGCTTTCTTGCATTTAGCTGCCAGCGTATGCATCCGTTGTTCGGTCTATCTACCAAAAATGGTAATTCCTTGGGAACATGCAGATGTTTAAGATGGGAGATCTGTATGCGATGCTTGCTGCATTTGACGCATTACTTAGAAGCGATGCTTTAGCTGCTTTTTTGAATTGGGCAGAATACCATGTATGGGTGCGTTGAACTCGATCCTGAAAGTTTTTGAACGTTAAGTTCCTTGTTTTTTTGATGTCGGGTTCAACATTGTTGCAGCTTCCTATGCCCTTGTTACAGGTCTGATTAGGAGCTTTGGGGACACGTGTCTGTGGGCACGTGTAATGGATAAGGTAAGTAAGTTCCTTGAAGGTTTGGAACCTTACCTGGGCGGAATTGTGCGTTCGTAGGACGCTACACTTCCAAATTAAAAATGGCTTACAGTAGGGAGCTGTGAATTCTCCCATTCTATTCAATATTTACACTAGTGATCTAGTGAGTTCTCTCGAAAACGCCATTGCGTACGCCGATGACATAGTGGTGTACAGAGCAGGAGGAAAAATAGACGTCATCAATAGGCACCTTCAAGATGACTTCAACAAAATAAAACAATTTTGCGACGACTGGAAATTAAAGATTAATTTCCAGAAAACCGAGACTATCCTTTTCAGAACGCCCCTATCCAGGGCCTCGAGGGATACAAAATACAACTGGAAACACTTTCCTATTGTAGGTAACAATACCCTTCCACTGCATGTGAAAACTGTAGTTAGATACCTTGGTATCTGGCTAGACCAGTATTTATATTTTGACAAGCACGTAGCAGCGTCCCTCTCCGCAGCTAAAAGCGCATATCCTATGACAAAACGTCAATTCCGGAGTAGTCGACATTTTTCGACCTTCGACTGGATACAGATCAACCACCCAGCTTCTGAAATTGTTGTCCTTCGCGATTTTATTGTGCACAATTCCGGTTGGTTGTTACATTCTAACAGAACCGACGAGGCTGGGAGGCTGGCGGAGATGTTTGCTGTACGCCACAACTTGACTCAACTCGTGGGGGAGCCAACGCGAGTGCCGGATGCCCGAGGCGATTATGCGAACATCCTGGATCTCTTTTTGACATCCGAACCGAGTATTTATACCGTAGAGGTTTCTGCGCCACTGGGGAACTCAGATCATTGCTTGGTATCTGTCGCGCAAGCACTTGCATATCAAGCGAATATCCGGCCTAGGCAGCTTCGCCATGTATGGAAGTATGGGGCTGCTAACTGGGACGATTTGCGGGAATTCTTCGCATCCTTTCCATGGTCCGAGGTGTGCTTCGGAAAGTCCGATGTTACCGCTTGCGCGGAGTCGGTATCAGAGGTTATTCTTCTGGGGATGGGGGGGAGCCGGCCTTAACACCGAAGACTTGATAAATGGCATCATTTTGCGAAACCAGAATCGATTGTCCTCTGTACGTTTAAAATATACTGGTAAAACCATTATTTCTTTGCCGAATATACTTGGAGTAGTTGAAAACGTCGCAATCGACACGTAGGTACAACGTAGGTTCAACCAAGTTGAAATAATATCAAATGAAGTGCGCGTCGCTTGCTCTTTGTCAATCTGTCCGTTCAACTGAAATGAAATTGGCGTGATATTAACAACAAAAGATAACTGCAAACATGACGTCAAACATAAATTAATTTTTTTTTTAGAAACTACGCAGATTCGTTAATTATTGTCGTGCCAAGAATTTTCTACCGTCTGCCATCTGTGGAAGAAGAAAGAGTGTATTCTCCAATATTTGAATGAAGACGATAAATAATATTATTTCCTTTCTATTCTGTATCCATATTTCGGCGCTACATTTGCATGTCTAGAACGGTAATTGTTAACAATTTTTTGGAGCTATAAGCATATTATAAACAAAAACCTGAGCTTTCATTCAGTCAATACAATTAATATTAAAATCATGTACAAATCTGGGGGAGGAATCGAATTGGTTCACTTTACCATGTTCATGTTTCTTACTTGCCAAAAAACCTTTTGCATTTTTTAAATTAAACTCTCCTTGTATCCTGCTTTCCTCAGCCCTTATTGGGCTTACCTTTTATCAGGAAACTCATTTATCATTGATGGCGTTTCTAAAAGCTTCTTCCTCTTGTCCTCTTGTTTGCTTTCGCCTTGTAAAAGCGCGTCGTGAAGAGTGTAAATTATATCTTTGTGTATCAAGACAGATGCATGAAGTCGTTATTCAACATTATCTCTCGTGCTTTCGTTTTTATAGGGTTCCTCAAATATCTTACGTAAATTGAATAATCCCCAGAAACTCTTTATAATCCACAGGAAGTCCTCATTATGAGGAAATGTATTAGCAAATGATGTTCTGAGAATGCGTCCGTTCATTTCTGATTTGTTCTCCACACGAGGAGATTGAATCATTTAGGTTTACTATTTACTTAGGGTGTTGGGATGGCTTTTGATGCCTACACTCTCATCAATCCTCACGAAGGTTAGTGCTTCTTTTATGTCTACATGGGTATATGTGTTTTATGGTGCCACACTTTTCAAAAAGGTTTTAAAAAACAGATTTTGATGTGAATATTTAAACGTGCACATCTTGGTGTGTATTCGGGTTAAAATGTGGGAATATAATTATCGGGATTTTGCTCGCAGGTATGAATGGTTGTGGCGTCTCTAACAGATACACACGCAATAACAAGCAAAATAGTGAAGAACACCGAACGAAAATCGAATAAGAAAATACATCAGAGCCGTATACCATAGCGATAACAAAACAATTCACATCAGTGGAATATACTTAAGTGTAAAAATCGAATTCTAAAATCGGCCAGTAGCCTGATGCGTTACGCTTAGCTACAATTTTTGGTGATTCTAACTGGCATAGCGTCAGTTCGAATCACACGTTCTTCGCTATCATTCCAAACGCTATATGGTGCTTCTAAGGAATTTTGTAATGGAATTCAGTAAAAACTCAATTTTATGCCGCAACTACAAGGTGGCGCAAAATTAATCACCCTATCGGAAGATGTTATAATTTTTGCACATGGAGTCGTGCGTCAATCATATTTGACATTTGTAAACTAGACAGCTGCAGTATACAAACAGAACGTATGCAAACAGACAAGGTCCAAATAAAGATTTCCATCACTTAAAATCATTTTTTTTTATTTAGTAAAAGAGTAATTCAAAAACAAAATTGGATGATTAATTTTGCGCCACCTTGTATTACGATATGTACGTATTTATATTCCGATTGAATACAAAATAGTTAAATATATTCTAGCACACGGCATTTTAAATCACATGGATGCACCAGTTTGCTCGTTTTTCCAAACGCCATCGTTCAATCACAATTATATCAATATAAGTGGATAGTGAAATGGTAGAGTAACACATGGCAGGTGTTTCTCTCGAAAGTTTCCAAAAAACGACAGTATTTATTACATGTAATTCTTGTGGTTAGTATAAAAAGTAGTGGACATAAGTATCTGCCTTAATATAGACTCCAGAGGCAGCCAGAGAGGATTTAGGTACAGCGGATCTTAAACGTACATTGTGGAGTTGGTAATATCAAAGGTACGCACCTCGCCGTTAGCGTTAGGCTGCGTATCAATTGATATTCACATAAAATATTTTTGTTAACAATTTGGCACCGGCAGTTCCACGCCAAATTCAATTGTTATTTATGTAATTTTTAGAGGGGTTGTTATTCATTATCTGTAGACATTGGCTTCCGGCTCGTTGAGCTCGTTTGGTGGCTTGTGGGTAATTTCCTCTAGTGCGTCAACACGGGCGCTGATTCAGCAGGAACACCACTAATATCGCCGTAAATTGTTCCTACCAGAAGGAATAGAGCACCCAGCGAACACAACAACTCTCCAAAGAAAAACACACTAGAGTTATTTATTCTCTTATTTTTATTTTAGTTTATTCTCTTGAACACAGCTTTTATTTAAAATACAAACACTGGAACTGTCTTTCAAATTATGGATCGTTTTGTTTGTTAGTAGTCTTGATTTTAATTTTCACTGCGCACTTGTTATTTACTGTGTGATACACGAACTCTATGAATCAACGTCACACTCGTATTTGGCAACCATTATTTAAGTAAATTTATTCCTATAAAATATTAAATTCATTCCCATAGAACTTATGTTTCTCGACAAAAACTGGACACGAAAACAAGCGTGTGTACGCTTAAGAAATTTAAATCTGACAACGGAAGGCACTCGACGTACTCGACGTCTCTCCTCGAAGGATGATGAAATTTGACTCCTGGATGCAATCCACATCCGTCGGATTCAATGGTGGTGGATCACATCGATGTGGGAGGAGCGAACAGGCTCAACTTGGCGACGGTCAATGAGCGATCGAAAAGGAGTTAAATAGGAGGATTTCCCATATGTCCGTATAAGACAAATACGATGCCCCGAATACGTTGCCCCGACAACGATGCATATCGACAACGAACGATACCGTACCTGTTCAAACAAATGGACGAGCAAAAAGGGGCTGCAGGCATTGTGTTCATGTAATGCCGTTGTAGGCGATACATTCTTCGGTGACGATAGGTCGACCGAAGATTTGGGGTTTGTTTGATTTAACCGTATGGCTCTGGTGCTCTATAAAGGAAGATATTTTGTTGACATTAAGTCAACAGAAATCTTGCCGACGGTGGCAAAGGGTCAGGCTGGGTGGTTATCTTATTTGGGTTAATATGCTGGTACATGAAAATGGTGGTGAGGAATTTGTCACCCGTGGAAACCATGGACCAGCGTAGGTAAGCAAAACAAACACAGTGCCGTACTGTGTGTTTACTTTGATTTCGAGAAGGGTCATCATAGAGCATGAACGTGGGTATGATTGCCTAAACAACGATCCTATTCATGCCCAAATCCCATGATCGGTTGATAGCTGATAATGGGAAATTGGTTGCAGCTATTGCGAACCTAAAGATATGGGGGCAATATTTAATCACCGAATGGTAGGGAAACTATCGGCTGCAGTTGTGTCAACAAGTACGTTGGTCGACGTGTATTCTGCACTAACGGATTGTTGTTTGGACGATCGACCGGTGGTCCAGCCGATAAGGCGAGGATGGACATGTCATGCACGTGTGTGAGAAAGTGCCTCTCAGCAATGCGCATTGACATGTTCGGGAATTAATGTCGGTTACATGAAGAGGTAACCGAATTCGATTTCGGAAACATGGTGCGTTGGATGCAAGCATGCCCCGGGGTGAAATTTTGATGCCACGGCAAGGTGGCAATCTTGCCGTGAGCTTATGTTTACAGGTGGAAGGTGATGCAGAGTAGCTTACGATGCTCATTTTCAGGTAAGTATAATGACTTGCCTGGTAAGTGGGAGACGGTTAATTAAAAGGGAGTGGCTGGTTCTTTGGGAATGCCTTACAGAACCCCCACAGGCTTCCGCCTCCTAAGCCCGTGGGGGAACTCTTCTGACCTTGGCCGGCCAAACAGAGTGTCCAGCTTATTCAGTTGGGTCCAGTTGGGTGCATAGCCAACATTAAAACGACAACTTTTTTGGTTATTTACTTTGGCCGGGGCTGCGATAACTTATTTTATTCGTCTTTTTCTTTAGCGTAGCAGAGCGTAGTTACGCTCTAACGATCAATCTATTAATGGATACATTTAACTTCGAACTAAACCCTTTTATAGTGCCAAAGTAATAATTTTTTCATGCAACTTGCCTGTCCTTTATTCGAGTTGAATCAATTAAGACTAAGACTACCTTATTATTCCCCATGCATTTATAAGTCTCAAATTGGAGACAGTAATTGCAATCGAAGTACAGCACTCGCGGCAACTTATGATGTTGAACTTTCGTGAACATGAATGAAATTGGATCACTCAATTTATCTTGCCAAACTGTAGAAGTATGGAAGGTCATTGAATTTTGTTTGGACAGAAATTGGGCTGCGGCAGCTGTTTGCTGTTTTTGATATGTTTTGCGTTAACTTATATATTACGTGGTTCGTATAAAATAAAAGAAGTACTAATAGTAATAATGTTGCAGTATAGCAAGATGAGGAAAACATCACGCCATTTAATCTGGAAAATGTGACGGCAAGCTCATAACACACCACCCATAACAATCTAGCGAAGGTGTTCCACCATCGAAAACAAAGACGCATGAGAACCCCATACACGAGGTGAGCGGGTGGAATCCTAAACATCGTAAAAAAGGAGAGAAACCAATTCCCCCTCCTGTAGCTGTATCAACAATTTATCAAAGTGATACCCTCAGCAACAAGAACGACGGCATTACCCCGAATTAAATTAGCCCCACGCTCGAATATTGCTCTCATGTTTGGAGCTCTGCTCCTAAACATACACTCGACCTACTTGAGAGCATACAGAGACGAGCGATCCGCCTGATCGGGCACTCGGCGCTGACGTCGGGACTACAGTCGCTATCACATCGAAGGCGCGTAGCCGACCTCTGTCGGTTTTACAGATATTATCACGGGTGCTGTTCTTCGGAGATTCGTGGTATTGTTCCGCGCAATTCGGCTTATATGCGCTCTACAAGACAATCCGACGGATCGCACCCGTTTGTGGTTCATCTCCCGACGGCGCGAACATCCCTACATCAGAACTCGTTCCGCTACAGAGCGGGGAAGCTGTGGAACTCCCTTCCCACGCGAGTGTTCCCGGAACGTTACAACCTGCAACTGTTCAAAAAGAACTGCAACAGTTATTTGATGGCATCTCGGGGCGCCCACTCGGCGCTATAGGTTCGCCTCTCCCGAGAGAAGTCTAATAAAAAAAAAAAAAAAAAAAAAAAAGACGCAGATTCTGTTAATGATTTAACAGTCATCACATCTAGTCAACAATAGCTACAACGGTAGCGCCCAATGGCCAATTGGGTCTTCTATCTGTCACACACACACATACACACACCCCCACAACCTGATAATTGACATATGGGTTACGTGAAGTATAACCACCGTAACATAACCAATTATATTACATAATTCAATTACAATTAATCTAACCAAATATATAGTATAACATAATTAATTATTGCCACCCTACCATCGCACCGTATCAGGTCAGGAGCAGAACAAGCATTGAAGCCTCTGTTCTCAACCACAGGTACCCGTGCTCACCACGACTTCCCACGGCGCTGACATGCACACGTTGGTGACACCAAAGGAAAAGGACTACTGCGTCCATTGTCGTCGGCCCGTGAAGATGTTGCAGTACAGCAACATGAGCAAACAACAATTAATTTAACTGTGGTCGGGTTAGATCCAATATCTAACCAACTTGGTTGTAGCCTGTAGCAAGAACGGATTCTTCAGAAGCGTACTATCATCTAAGAACATTATTGCATACCACTGGCACTGCAAGTCCCATATTACCACTTATATCTGGTCAACTCCACTTCAATTGTAGTATATAGGACAACTGCTCGTAACAGACAAAAAAACAACACTCTCCCGTTGCCTTTTGTCGAATTTCAATCACCGGTCGAGATTGTGTAAAGCGCAACCTCAGATTACTTTTTAAAGAAGTGGTCATTAATATGCTCAATGAGAGTAAAAGGATAGATAAATGATTTCATAATTAAAAATGCTGAGCACGGAACTGGCAAGACGACTGCATCGAAATGCAGGACACAACAAAAGGAGCCCCACAAATCTGTAAATAAAATAAATTGCAACATAGGCAAACAAAAAAATGTAAATCAACCCCAAACACATACTGTGTAAATCCAAAAATTATAAATTTTATTTTTATGTATTGTGTAATATTAATTTAAGTTATTATATGTTATTTTAATGAAATAAAATAAAATTGTTGAATATAATCATACAGAACACATGATTTTGTTTAGAAACAGTGAAATAATGAGTAACTGCGCAACGTTTGGAGAATATAAGAAAAATGCTTATACCAACAGAAGACAATAATATAGTTAATAAGACAAAATCAATCGTAATTAAAAAAATGTTTAACCCTTGTGTACATCCAACTTTCTGCAAGTTGTTACTCACCCAAGGGACCCAGGTAGTGTAACTAGTAGTTTCTCCTAATTTCTGAGTTTGCATTTGAACGAACATTTATATTATTATAAACGTGGATAGAAACTATCTCAGCCATTTACAAGTTTCCTATGTCGCAACAGCATCCGTGAAAGTAGTTCTGTGTGGTTTTAATTTCCAAAAGGATTCGAAGATTTCAATTTTTTTCGTTATAAAACAAAAATAAGAAAGCGCTTAAGGGTTACTACTTTCTAATGGAATTTTCACTTCACTTGTGCATACATACTTCAAAAACCTTTAAACATTTTATTATACTTCGTTATAAATAATACTGCCTATACCAAGAATTTCATCTTTGCTGTATGTGTTTCTATGGGGAAATTTTCGGTCGTCTTTGGTGTATATTGGTAGGAAGCTGCAGTTTGGTAGGTAAAACCTGGATTTTCCTCTCATATGTATTATATATGTATATACAAGAACGATGTTGGTGCACATGTCTGTTTGAGATTAATAAACTGTGAAATTTGGAACATATAAATGTTATGCTCTAATAACCCCGCATAATCAATAAATAAATTCAGAATTATTAATTGTCGGCCATTGATTTTGCCGTATCCCTTTTGCTTTAACTTGCTATCCAGTTTGTTGCAACTCAACACCAGATCGTGTTGCAGTACGTCAACTTCTATACTGTTCTACCGATAGACATGAAAATTAATATACTATGTATTTGAAATTAATATACCATGTATTTCATTATAATTGAATCATTTATTGCATTGCTCCTCGATAGTATATTGGTTAGTGTACTCGCATGTCGAGCGGGAGACCGGGGTTCGTTTCCCCGTCGGGGAGCCTCTGGCGCAAGACTAATGACCTTGCCCGGAAAAAAACAATTCATTATGGAAAATTTAACAAGCCTCAGGACTTGCTAAATAAGGCTAAGACCGGCTTCCGGTTGTAGTGCCGATGATGATGATAATTAATTGCAAGGTCCATTTAATTTTATCATTTAACTCACCAATAAAATCGCTGCAGAACAACTTTCTAAAAGCATATTTATATACTTTTTTTTGTACATTTAAGATTGGATTCGTTGAATGTTGACAAAACAATATAATTAGAGATTTTTATTGTCTTAAATCGTCAAAAATAGCACAGTTGATTCTGATTTCGATTAGTAATTGGTGAGTGAATTCGAAACAGAATTGTGCAGAGGACAAGACGACAGTATATATAATCATTTTTCGTTTGTTTGTAGGCAAATACAATTTAAATCACACACAGCTACACTAAATGTGTTACCTGTCATCAAACATTAAGTACTTGAAATGCTCCCACAAAGGGTTGTAGATTTAAAAATCAGCCAGACAGGGGTTGCAACTGTCACTGGTTGAGCTGCTGGAATAACTGAGGAATGAGTTAACCGAGTTGATAACTTATGACTATGAAATTTTTGTTCGAAACCAGCTCTTTGGTTTAACCGCAAACTGCTTTCGTTACGTAATATAGGGAATATGTTCTCCTCCACAACCATTCTGTCTGCGACTATTCCAACTATCTTGGCACTTTCACCTAACTTTATAATTTCTTTTATCAAAATTACTTAATGAAAACACTGATCAACCTATTAAATAGCCCAAACATTTTTTTTTTAATATATTAATCACAAAAATACATCCGGTGGTTATACCCCCTCCTTTCATTTAACTCGGAAACTTCAACGGAACCACATATAGCTAACTCCCTTCCCTTTGTTTTCAAACAATCCGTAATTAATGATTTCTGTTTCCGCCCCCTCTTATTTTAAATATGATTACCAAACTCCGGACTTGATCCATTTCTTCCTCATTTCATAGATCCACCCATGATTAAAATTATACTAACCCAACTTAGAGACGAATTCACTCCCGGCCCAGATGATCTGCCCGCATTATTCCTTTAAAAATGCTCCTCCGTTCTTTCTTCCCCCTTTCGATTATCTCTAGTCTGCCGCCTTTTCTAAGTGAATTACCTAACATGCGGAAAACATCTTTCATCTCTCTTACACATAAAAATTGGCACAAATGCGATGTCTCGAACTAACGCCATATCGCCAAACTTTCCTACATTCCCACTAGTCACAAATTAAAAAGATAAAGCTTATATGTTTGCGAATTTATTTTCCGCGAATTCACACTTCGATGCCGGGCTTGTGATGCCACCTGATGATGTGAGGTTCCGAGCGCTTACTATTCAACGTATTCTACGTAGGCTGGACGGTAAGTACGTAAACGGCCCGGACGGAAAACCTGCAATAGTCCTTAAGAACTGTGCTTCAGAACTGTAGCCAGTTCTTGGCAGACTCTTTCGTTTATCTTATGCACAGAGAGCATTTCCTACCTACGAATCCAGTCCTAAATGCACAAAAACAAATGCACAGGGAACAATGGCGGAGCCGAGTCGGTGAGTTCATGAACTTCCGGGTTCCTACCCGCCAGTAAATAATAATAATAAAAATATAAATATGCTTTTAGAAAGTTGTTCTGCAGCGCTTTTTAATGGTGAGTTAAATGATAAAATTAAATGGACCTTGCATTCAATGATTCCATTATAAT
Source organism: Microdon myrmicae (assembly GCA_963931805.1). Taxonomy (NCBI): domain Eukaryota; kingdom Metazoa; phylum Arthropoda; class Insecta; order Diptera; family Syrphidae; genus Microdon; species Microdon myrmicae. The sequence continues at coordinate 95,805,510 of OZ007496.1, read as the reverse complement.
CGAATACATGGTATGTTAACACATAATATATTAATTTCAAATACATAGTATATTAATTTTCATTTCTATCGGTAGAACGGTATAGAAGTTGACGTACTGCAACACGATCTGGTGTTGAGTTGCAACAAACTGGATAGCGTGTTAAAGGAAAACGGATACGGCAAAATCAATGGCCGACAATTAATAATTCTTAATTTATTTATTGATTATGCGGGGTTATTAGAGCATAACATTTATATGTGCCAAATTTCAGAGTTTATTAATCTCAAACAGATATGTGCACCAACATCGTTTTTGTATATACTCGTACAGTATAAACTCGATTTACGCAACCCTCGATTCGTGCAACTCCTCGATTTTCGCCACACTAAATTTGTAGCACGTCTTGACTCTATAAGTGCAACTTTTCAAAAATACTACCTCGATTCGTGGAACTTCTTGTGTTTATTCATCTGTTTTCTATTTGCATGCTCTCCTTTTGATTCTGTATTCCTGTCGTTAATTTACAGCTAGTTTGTCTGAACAAAATTCCTTGTAAAAATAATACACAAACACGTAAAATGCGTCTGTCTTTATTTGAATGGGTTGCGATTTCATTAGTGTCTATGGAAAATTTGTATAGGATGGGTGTTACAAGAAATATTACAAAATTGTCTATTAAAAAAAGGAGTGATATTTTATCAGAATTAGAAAAGGGTTTTTCAGTAAAGATAAGTTGTGAAAAATATAATGTTCACAAATCAACAATAAGCCGCATAAAAGGAAAGGCAGCCGCTCTTAGACAATTTGTGGCTAGAGCTGAATCTGAATTAGAAAAGGGTTTTTCAGTAAAGATAAGTTGTGAAAAATATAATGTTCACAAATCAACAATAAGCCGCATAAAAGGAAAGGCAGCCGCTCTTAGACAATTTGTGGCTAGAGCTGAATCTGGACCAGGGAAACGGGTAACGTTGAAATCTTCTCAATATCCACAGATGGAAAAGGGTTTATATGGATGGTTTCAAAAGCAAAGAGCTAAACACATCCCACTTTCTAATGACATTATAAAGTCAAAGGCAATTCAATTCCACAATAAAATAGAGGAAAGACCATCATTTAACGCCAGCAATGGATGGATTGCGAAATTTAAAAAACGACATGGTATTCGAATGTTGAAAATCGGTGGTGAAAAATTATCGAATAAACATGAACTTGTCCAGCCAAAAAAAAAACATAGAGGAACTTAACTTGACTGCGGATCAGATCTACAATGCAGACGAATCAGGCTTATTTTACATGAATGTTGAAGAAGCGTCAGCGCCAGGACGAAAAGTAAGCAAGGAAAGAATAACATTCCTTGCGTGCACAATTGCATCAGGGGTGCACAAAGTAAAACTTTTCGTCATTGGTATAGCAGCCAATCCAAGAGCATTTAAAAACTTTGAAAATAAGCCTGTTTTTTATAAAGCAAATAAAAATGCATGGATGACATTCCTATTATTCGAACAATGGTTCCACAACGTGTTTGTTCCCGAAGTAAAAAAAGAATACAAAATGTTGTGTTTGTATTAATGAGTTTGTTTTTCAGGTAAGAAATTTTCTGAAATCAAAAGGACTTGAAAAGAAGGTGTGGGGTTTAGGTTTTGTTCGTGGTAGCGGAACGCCAACCCAGTCCGGCTGCTGTCATTAAATATTCACCGCCGAAAAACACTTGGTTACTCTGGTAACACAAAAAGGTTCTTTATTTCAATCTGTAAAAACTTCTACTTATTAACCCGACTCCAAAGGTGGGGTTATCTTTTAACGCTACGAGTAATTTAATTCAAAACTCAGTTCGCACACAACTTAATTCGTAGCTATTTTAGATACAATTACAATTTAATTCAAAACTCAGTTCGCACACAACTTAATTCGTAGTTATTTTAGGTAAAATTACAGTTCACTTCAGGACGCGGTTCGCACACAACTTAATTCGTAGTTACAGTTACAATTTAATTCAAAACTCAGTTCGCACACAACTTAATTCGTAGTTATTTTAGATACAGTTACAATTTAATTCAAAACTCAGTTCGCACACAACTTAATTCGTAGTTATTGTAGATACAGTTACAATTTAATTCAAAACTCAGTTCGCACACAACTTAATTCGTAGTTATTTTAGATACAATTACACTTTAATCCAAAACGAAGTTCGCGTTAATTTCAGATGGAACTTTGTTGGGTCTGCGCACGTTTACCACGGAATCTCGACTCTGTAGATTAATTAATGTGGAGGCCCGACTTGCCTCCACGGAATCTGATTTTCGATATTACTAGCAGACTGCATATCTCTTGGGACATCCCATGAGAGATTTTATTTGATTCACTTGAGACACTAGTTGCCCTCACCGTATCCACGACGCGATTACCTACTGCCAACGAAGCAACAGAATACCAAAATTCCATCCATCGCCTCGATGACCATATTTGGTAATTTTCCTTTTCGAATTGGTGTGCCACCACAGAAGGGTTGAAACGCACACATACGATGATCCCCTTTGGTTGCTCATCGCTCGTGTCGCCCAGCATGCGAACCATGGACATCATATTAAACAAAAATAAACAACCTTCGCATCTAGGGCAAGTCCTCCTGAAAAGGGTTAAAATGTTTACACGATCAGCAACTGTGTAAAGCATTATTGCTGATCGTGTACATCATATTTCCATAATAGGATATGTTTATCCAACCAGCACTGTGTGGTACATTCATGCTGATCGGGCGCGCGTTGCTGGCGTCCTCTTCTATGAATCGCCATGCACGTGTATGGGAAAAATTCTTTCCTCTTGTGTGCTTGGACAACGCTAAGGATTTACGTCGGCTACGTAATATTGTACGAGGGTTGCCTTTTATATTTCGGGATTAGAGAACAAAAACAAATATTGGTCATCGAAAATCACTTTATTGTTTTTCAAAATATTTCCCATGAAGATCTATACACTTTTGCATGCGTTTGAACCAATTGTCGAAGCACTTTTGCCACTCTGATTGAGGTATCTCCAACACATACATTCTGAATGCAGCAACCGCTTCTTCAGGTGTCAAAAAACGTTGACCTCTCAGTTTGTTTTTTACGTACGGGCTCATACGCGTAAATCCACGATTCATCACCTGTCACGATGTCATAGACGTGTTTCGAAGCACCGCGACCGTATTTTTTGAGCATTTCTTTCGACCAATTGACACGAGCCTTTTTTTGGGCGATTGACAAATTGTGTGGGATCCAACGCGAACAAATTTTTTTGACAGTCAAATGTTTATGCAATATTAAATGTATGCTGGTCCCACTAACGCCTAAGGTTGTCTCAATCTCACGATAGGTCACATGACGATCTTCCAATATCAGTTCGCGCACAGCATCAATGGTTTTCGGAACAACAACTGATTTTGGACGACCTTCACGAAATTCAAATTGGAGTGAACTACGACCACGATTGAATTCACCATACCATCGATCAATACTGGTCCTTGATGGAGCTTCATCGCCAAAAAATTGAATTAAGTTCATCCATGCACTGTTGCTGAGTTAATCCACGCCGAAAGTTGTAAAAAATAATCGCACGAAAATGTTGACGATTTAATTCCATTTTTGGGCCGAGATGAATCTTTTAAGTTACTGTAAACAACACAAATAGCGCTCGTATGTCAAAACGTTCTGAGTGCGTATAACCTCAAAAATGTCCAACTTTACGACAGAGCTGTCAATTGCCGGGTTGCCAAATCCCGAAACATAAGAGGCAACCCTCGTACCGAGCTGTATTTTAGGGGCATTTCAATGGTACTTTTGGGCAGTGTTGATTGCTGCATGTGCAGCCGAATTTGCCTTTGTGCGATTCGCACAACTATACCCTTGTAGGCAATGTCTGTTGTTGCTGATGTATTTTTCGTATCAGCAGACATTGTGTTCCGCAGATTTTTGGTGGTTATTGGTATAATCAAAGCAGGTAAGTACTTGGTTTATTGAAACAGGACGCTTATGACAAGGGATTACCTGGTGGTATGTGGGCAGGTAAGTAGTGGCGTTCGCAAGAACCGCCACGAATACACTACTGCTGTTGGACAATGCCCCGTGTCATCCTAAAGAAAACGAATTGCAAAGCGATGATGGGCTGATAATTGTTATGCTGTTTCCGGAAAATTGCACTGCAATCATTCAACTTATGGATCAAAATGTTATCAACATAACAAACGTCCACTACAAAAAAAGTTTATTGGCGCACTTAGTTTCAAGTGAGGACATAGACTTAGAAACTAAAATCAAAGCCTTCAACATAAGGGATGCAGCTTGTTTGCTAGCTAATGAGTGGGAAAAAGTAGACCCTTACACGATCCAGAAATGTTGGAATGTTTTAATGCCTATCAAGGGTGATTGGGGTGAGGAGGACGAGCTTCCATTATCTACACTATCTGCAAACATCTTAAGGGAAAGAGAATTGATTTCATCCGTTTCTAGTCTGCTTGTTGAAATTGTTCCCAGCATTAGCCTCTCCAATGAAGAAATCATTGATTGGTTTAACGAAAACGTTGAGTCATCTAGTAATTGTGACGATCCAGCAGAAATTGAGAGCGCCGGTGCAGTTGAAGGTGAAGCTGAGTCGGGCCCCACTTTATCAAAAGTTAAATCAGAAGATGCAGTTCGATTCTTAAACATATGTTTGCAATGGGCCGAAGAGAACAATATTCCAATAGAAGAGATTTTATATAAAAATAAATAAAAGAGAGGCAGTTTTAAAAAAACATTAAATCGCAAAAAACTCAATCTAAAATATCTAACTTCTGTAAGAAAAAAACTTCATATTCTGTATGTATCACATATTAATTTTAGTATAAATTTCGAACATTTCGTTTTCGTATTTAATAAAAATATGTTCAAAAATAATTGTTTTTTTGTGGTTTCACTAAAGTTTTTTCATAACATTGTCGTTATCTATAAGAAAATAAGCTATTTCAACTATAATTTGTATAAAAAAAAAATACAACCCAGTAACTGCAACAACCTCCGTTATTGCAACTGCCCCAATTTCTATTAGTTGCGTAAATCGAGTTTGTACTGTATATAATACATATGAAAGGAAAATCCAGGTTTTACCTACCAAACTGCAGCTTCCTACCAATATACACCAAAGGCGACCGAATATTTCCACATGGAAACACATACAGCAAAGATGAATTTCTGGGTATAGACAGTATTATTTATAACGAAGTATAATAAGAAGTTTAAAGGTTTTTGAAGTATGTATGCACAAGTGAAGTGCACTATTTTGAATACTTCTAGGAAAATTCCATTAGAAAGTAGTAGCCCTTATGCGCTTTCTCGGGTACTCCAGGAGTCCACTTCGCCATATTTTTGTTTTATAACGAAAAAATTTGAAATCTTCGAATCCTCATTATTTAACTCTTTTGCAAATTAAAACCACACAGAACTACTTTCACGGATGCTGTTGCGACATAGGAAACTTGTAAATGGCTGAGAAAGTTTCTATCCACGTTTATAATAAAATAAATGTTCGTTCAAATGCTATCTAAGAAATTAGGATAAACTAGTAGTTACACTACCTGGGTACCTTGGGTGAGTAACAACTTGCAGAAAGTTGGATGTACACATAAGGGTTAAACCTTTTTCATATCACTTAATAAAACTTAATTTCGATTGATTTTGTCTTATTCACTATATTGTTGTCTTCTGTTGGTATAAGCATTTTTATTTTTTTTTTTATTTTTTTATTAGACTTCTCTCGGGAGAGGCGAACCTATAGCGCCGAGCGGGCGCCCCGAGATGCCATCAAATAACTGTTGCAGTTCTTTTTGAACAGTTGCAGGTTGTAACGCTCCGGGAACACTCGCGTGGGAAAGCAGTTCCACAGCTTCCCAGCTCTGTAACGGAACGAGTTCTGATACAGGGATGTTCGCGCCGTCGGGAGATGAACCGCAAACGTGTGCGATCCGTCGGATTGTCTTGTGGAGCGCATATCAGCCGAATTGCGTGGAACAATATCACGAATCTCCGAAGAACAGTACCCGTGATAATATCTGTAAAACAGACAGAGGTCGGCTACGCGCCTTCAATGTGATAGCGACTGTAGTCCCGACGTCAGCGCCGAGTCCCCGATCAGGCGGATCGCTCGTCTCTGCATGCTCTCAAGTAGGTCGAGGGTATGTTTAGGAGCCGAGCTCCAAACATGAGAGCAATATTCGAGCGTGGGTCTAATTTGGGATTTATATAGGAGAAGAAGTTGGACCGGAGTAAAATATTTCTTGGCTCTAAAAAGATAGCTCAGTTTTCCTGAGGCTGATCTGGCGATGTTCTCCAAACGTTGCGCATTTACTCATTATTTCACTGTTTCCAAAGAAAATCATGTGTTCTGTATGGTTATATTTAACATTTTATTTTATTTCATTAAAACAGCACATAATAATTTAAATTGATATTACACAATACTTGAAAATAAAATTTATAACTTTTACGTTTACACAGTATGTGTTTGGAGTTGTTTTACATTTTTTCGTTTGTCAATTTGTTGCAATTTATTTAATTTACAGATTTGTGTGTTTTGTATGATTATTTTCAACAGTTTAATTTTATTTCATTAAAATAACATACAATAACTTAAAATTATATTACACAATACATAAAAATAAAATTTATAATTTTTACGTTTACACAGTCTATGTTGCAATTTATTTTATTTACAGATTTGTGAGGCTCTTTTCGTTGTGTGTCCTGCATTTCGATGCAGTCGTCTTGGCAGTTCCGTGCTCAGCATGTTTAAGTGCGGAATCATTTATCTATCCTTTTACTCTCATTGAGCGGTTTGGGTACAGCGGAAAACGTCTTCCTTGTTGCCCTTTTAATTGATAATTTTTTATTCACAATTTTATTGCATCCGTCCTTAGTATTCTGAGATTTGGTTGCCATATCTTCATCATCGGCCAAATTTTGACGAGAATTTTTTATTTTACTTCGCAAAAATAAAAAATATTCTGATATTTTACTTTTTACAATTGTTAGGCTCATGGGGGTTCTGCTTCTTGTTGATTTATCTCTTGAACGAGACTTTATTATTTTGTTATACCGGGGCACTGTTACCAAGGTATTTATGACTGTATTCAAGTCTCTCTGCATCAAATAATATGCAAGAGCTTCACGTTCACTAATGTTTTCGCAGGTAGACAACAGCGGCAGCAAATCAGAATTATTCTGCATTGTTAATAAATCGTTTAAACAATTACAATAGCTATATTAAATACTTCCTTCTTCAAGTGATTATCACAAACTGAGTCAAATCCTTTTCAAAAATCCCTTTTATCCTCTATTTTCTGCTTTAATAGATTTTAATTGTTAACCATAAAGTCATCATAATTAGTGAACAAACGAGTTTTAAATTTCCTAAGGCATTTATTGGTTTTATGATAGGGTTTTCCCCTGTGTTTAAATTGGTTTCCTTTTTCTTTATTTGGAATTATTTACAGTAAGAGAAGGAAGGAAATAGATAATGAAAGAGACGGAGATAGAAAAAAAAACAGCTACTCTAGGCCCAACTCCCTCTGAACTTCCTACAACAATTAAGGAATTTATATTATACAATATAACACATTGTGCTAATGGAAATTCGGAATACGTTTAAAACGGATTTACAAAGCATTTAAATGAATAAATCTGGATAAAGTCTTAACCTACAGGAAATTTCCATCCTAAGTTAAAACTGTTAAAATGTTGCGATTTGTATTCTAATATATTTAAAAAAAAGATTTCATAAATATCTGTTTGTAACAAATAAATATAGGTAATGTAATTACCAAACAATACTTCAATAACCAATTTGGGCAATTCAATCATAAAATCTCGACGATGTTACAATTTATTTCATCTATAAAAATTTCAAAAAATTACACACGTGCTGGGAGACTAAGATCATCATCATCATCATCGGCACTACAACCGGGATCCGGTCTTGGCCTTATTTAGCAAGTGTCGAGGCTTGTTAAATTTTCCATAATAATTTATTTTTACGGGCGAGGTTATTAGCCTAAGGGAGACTAAGATGCCGCAACGAATTTCTACCTGCTCGTAAGCTCCCACTGAAGGGCAATTACTTCAATTGCGAAGCCTTTTCGTACAACTTTTTGAATAACATCGTGACCGCGGGAGAATTTGTAGCTAGAAAAATATAAAAAATTAGAATCAGAGAATAGAAGAAATGAAAGAAGTTTCAGTTTCAGCTACGACCTTAATGAAATGTTTCCACTTCTTTAAAAACTAATCTGAAGTTGCGCCTTACGCAGTGCCCTAATTATAACGATTATTACTTTTTTTTTTACATGAAACGCAAAATAAATATAAAACATTTTTGAAGTACCATTACATTATTAGCATATTTATGTAATAAAAATAAAGTATAAGTATAAACACTAGTATAAATCAGGTAAACTTCAATGAGCACAAATAAAGAAATCAATCAATAACTTACATCGGAATTTAATATATGCTTGAAAACTGCTCGGTTTTGTATTATGTTTAATGTATAAATTTTAAGTGTCCCCCAAACAATTTCCCATAAATATAATAAAGATCCTCAAAAAGGAATTGATTGCCTGATTTTTCTGCTTTTCCTTAAGTGTGTCCTAGATTCATTGAAAGTATTTTAAAATCAGTATATCACATGCAGAAAATCGACAAAGCATAATTCATCAGCAATAACAATATTAAACCTCCTGGCCAATATTTAACATGCCACACGTATGCAAACGTTTTTTTTTTTTTCTATCTCCGTCTCTTTCATTATCTATTTCCTTCCTTCTCTTACTGTAAATAATTCCAAATAAAGAAAGAGGAAACCAATTTAAACACAGGGGAAAACCCTATCATAAAACCAATAAATGCCTTAGGAAATTTAAAACTCGTTTGTTCACTAATTATGATGACTTTATGGTTAACAATTAAAATCTATTAAAGCAGAAAATAGAGGATAAAAGGGATTTTTGAAAAGGATTTGACTCAGTTTGTGATAATCACTTGAAGAAGGAAGTATTTAATATAGCTATTGTAATTGTTTAAACGATTTATTAACAATGCAGAATAATTCTGATTTGCTGCCGCTGTTGTCTACCTGCGAAAACATTAGTGAACGTGAAGCTCTTGCATATTATTTGATGCAGAGAGACTTGAATACAGTCATAAATACCTTGGTAACAGTGCCCCGGTATAACAAAATAATAAAGTCTCGTTCAAGAGATAAATCAACAAGAAGCAGAACCCCCATGAGCCTAACAATTGTAAAAAGTAAAATATCAGAATATTTTTTATTTTTGCGAAGTAAAATAAAAAATTCTCGTCAAAATTTGGCCGATGATGAAGATATGTCAACCAAATCTCAGAATACTAAGGACGGATGCAATAAAATTGTGAATAAAAAATTATCAATTAAAAGGGCAACAAGGAAGACGTTTTCCGCTGTACCCAAACCGCTCAATGAGAGTAAAAGGATAGATAAATGATTCCACAATTAAACATGCTGAGCACGAAACTGACAAGACGACTGCATCGAAATGCAGGACACACAACGAAAAGAGCCTCACAAATCTGTAAATAAAATAAATAGACAAAAAAAAAAAAAAATGAAAACATCTCCAAACACATACTGTGTAAATGTAAAAATTATAAATTTTATTTTTATGTATTGTGTAATATTAATTTAAATTATTATATGTTTTAATGAAATAAAATAAAATGTTAAATATAACCATATAGAACACATGATTTTCTTTGGAAACCGTGAAATAATGAGGAGTTGCGCAGCGTTTGGAGAATATAAGCAAAATGCTTATACCACAGAAGACAACAATATAGTGAATAAGACAAAATCAGTCGTAATTAAGTTTTATTAAGTGTTATGAAAAATGTTTAACCCTTATGTGTACATCCAACTTTCTGCAAGTTGTTCCTCACCCAAGGTACCCAGGTAGTGTAACTACTATTTTGTCTTACTTTCTGAGTATGCATTTGAACGAACATTTATTTTATTATAAACGTGGATAGAAATTATCTCAGCCATTTAAAAGTTTCCTATGTCGCAACAGCATCCGTGAAAGTAGTTCTGTGTGGTTTTAATTGTAACAGAGTTAAATAATGAGGATACGGAGATTTCGACTTTTATTCAAGTTATAAAAAAAAGATGACAAGGTGGGGCCCTGGGGTACCTGAGAGAGCGCATAAGGGTTACTACTGTCTAGTGGCATTTTCATAGAAGCTTTCAATATAGAGTACGAGGGTGGCCTGAAAAGTTTCCGACCTAACAGAGATACAAGACATTTTTTCTTAAAATTAACTTTTATTTTTCTACATAGTCTCCTTGTAACTCTACACACTTCGCCCAGCGATACTTCCATCTCTCTAATCCGTCCATATAGTACTCGGCGTTGTTCTCTGCAAAATAACTGTTCACGAATGTGATGGCCTCCTCATTTGACGAAAATCTCTGTCCTCCGAGCGCAATTTTTAGATTAGGCAACAAAAAGAAGTCGCTTGGGGCTCTATCTGGTGAGTAAGGCAGATGGTCAAGCAGTTCAAACCGTAATTCTTGATTTTCGCCATGACAATCGCTGAGGTGTGAGACGGCGCGTTGTCTTGGTGAAACAGGATTTTCTTTTTATGCAAATGTAGCCGTTATTCCGCAATTTCTACCTTCAGTTGGTCAAGTAATGATGCGTAGTATACTCCTGTAATGGTTTTTCCTTTTTGAAGATAATCGGTTAAGATAACTCCATGACTATCCAAAAAAAAAAAAAACAATCACCATCACTTTCCCAGCCGAAACAGTTTTTTTTTTTTTTTTGGAGCCGATTCCCCCTTTACAGTCCAGTGTTTTGACTCTATTTTTGTTTCGGGCGTATAATGGTGTATCCAAGTTTCATCGACAGTAATTAATCGCCGCCAAAACTCGGATTTATTGCGCCTAAACTGCACCAATAGAGCATTGGAAATATTCATTCGAACACGTTTATGGTCTAACGTGAGCAAACGCGGCACCCAACGCGCGTATAGCTTTCTCATGCCTAAATCTTGATTTAAGATGTGACAAACATGTTTTTTTGACATTTTCATAGCCTCTGCTATCTCATCATCATCATCATCGGCACTACAACCGGGATCCGATCTTGGCCTTATTTAGCAAGTCTCGAGGCTTGTTAAATTTTCCATAATAATTTATTTTTACGGGAAAGGTTATTAGCCTTGCGCCAAGCCTCTGCTATCTGTCTCACTTTAATTCGATGGTCGTCTAGTACCATTTGGTGAACTTTAGCGATGTTATCGTCAGCTGTTGCAGTTTTTGGACGTCCCGAACGTTCATCGTCTCCCAAGCTCTCACAGCTACGTTTAGATTCAGCTCACCAACATTTCACAGTGGTAAATGATGGTGCAGAGTCCCCATGCACAGTGTCCAACTCATCTTTGATTTGCGTAGGCGTATTGCCTTTCAAAACCAAAAATTTAATGACAGCTCGATACTCAATTTTGTTCATTTTCACAAAAACACTCATATCGACTCACTCAAACGACTATCACTACGTCTCCAAAACGGCTGAAATTTTGGCGAGTAACTGTCAAAAGATGCACAACTACATTCACTAGCTTTTATTGACGAGTGCTGCTATCTTCATGTTGACGTCGGAAACTTTTCAGTCCACCCATGTACTTCTCTTGTGCACACACACTTCAAAACCCTATAGACTTCTAATTATGCCTAGTCTTAATTGCTACTGTCTATACGCAGAAATTCACCTTTGCTGTATGGTTTTCCATGTGGAAATTTTCTGTCCTCTTTGGTCTATATTGGCTCCTCGATAGTATAGTGGTTAGTATACCCGCCTGTCACGCGGGAGACCGGGGTTCGATACCCCATCGGGGAGCCTCTGGCGCATGACTAATGACCTTGCCCAAAAAAAAAAAACAAATCATTATGAAAAATTTAACAAGCTCAGGACTTGCTATATAAGGCCAAGACCGGCTCCCGATTGGAGTGCCGATGATGATGATGATGGTCTATATTGGTGTGAAGCTGAAGTTTGGTAGGTAAAACTCGGATTTTTCCTTACTTGTATGAGTAAATGAAAAAAATGTATGTTGGTGCACATATCTGTTTGAGATTAATAAACTGAGAAATTTGGCACACATAAAAGTTTTTCGATAGAGGCTGTTGTTAGCCTGTTACTATTGTCTAGTGGTATTTTCATAGTCCCATTTCGAAATGGTAGGGTCTACTTACTGCTCTGATGTGACCCAGTGTCAGAGAGGCGCCGTTATAATACGTATACCCCTGGCTGCAAACCGTCCAATCGAAACTGTAACGCAGTATACTCTGGATTAGGGGTGACAGATATTCGTATGTTACTCCTCACTAGCCTGTCGTGTAGACTTCAGTCAGCATAGCCTGAGTGGTTCTTGTAATGCGGGGGATTCTACCCGCTATCGGAGTTCTTTTTTGATCGAAGTAAACAGGACCAACCATTGTCAGATGTATTATGTTTATTTTCATTTAAATTTATGTTCGTCTACACAATTGAGTTGCCGGAGTTCCATACATCCTGCCACAAAGGACTTCCCGGGCAGGCTCCTCTTCGCTCCTTCGAGCTAGATGTCCCGCCCACCAAAGTCTACCGAGCTTGATTTTTCTTACAACATTAGCTTCAAGGTAGATCGCGTGCAACCCATGGTTGTAGCGTCTCCGGAATCGTCCCCTCTCACATACGGGGCCAACAATTATCCTTAAGACCTTCCTCTCGAACGCAGCTAAGCAGTTCAGAGTGCCTTTTATTAAGCACCCAGGTTTCGGATCCATACATGAGTACTTGTAAGACCATGGTCTTGTACAGTAGTAGCTTGGATATTCTGGATAAATTTTGCGATTTAAAGGGCCTTGGTAGACCATAGCAGGCTCTGTTGGATTTGCTCAGCCGTTCGCGTATTTCCTCTTCCACATTGTTATCTGCTGATACTATTGACCCAAGGTAGTTAAAGGATTGCACTACTTCAAATTCTCCGCTACCCTGATAGTTTGAACAACGTTAGGTCTTCTCTTCGCAGAAGCTGCCACCATGTACTTAGTTTTCCCCTCATTAATGTGCAGAACCAGTTTTTGTGCCGCCTGCTCGATCTGGGTGAAGGAGTCTTGTACAGCTGAATCGGATCTACTGATGGTGTCGATCTCATCTGCGTGGGCAAGTATCTGGCTGGACTTTGTGACAATAGTCCCTCTATTTGTAATTCCAAAGTAACGGATTGCTTTCTCTAACATCGGGTTGAAGAGGAAGCAGACCAGACCATCTCCTAGTCGGAGTCCATTAAAGATGTTTATTGATCTGGACAGCAATCCCGCTATTTTTACTTCACTAGTTAACTTTGGAATGCTGAACTCTCTCATGGGATTATATAGTTCTATCCTGGCTATGCTATCGTAGGCGGCCTTAAAGTTCATGAATAGATGATATAATGGAATCTTAAATTCCAGACATTTTTCCATCGCTTGCCTAAGTGTGAATATCTGATCAACCGCAGATTTGCCTGGGATGGAACCACACTGATATTGACCAATGATAACTCTATCGTATTGGGGTATCCGATCTTGTAGGATAGTGGAGAGTATCTTATAGGCGGTACTCACCAATGATATACCCCTACAGTTGCTGCACAGTGTGATATCTCCATTTTTATGTATGGGGCAAATTATTTGACGACGCCAATCTTCCAGCATGTCCACTTGCTCCCATGCGTGCACCACGATATGAATTACGCGATGGAACGCTGTCCCCCCTTGTTTGATTGGCTCAGCTGGTATGCCATCAGCTCCGGTGGCTTTATTTAATTGAGTTGTCTTAGGGCTTTTAATGTTTCCTCAATACTTGGTGACGGCAGCATTTGGTCTTGATTTTGCATTGGTGGAACCTCCAATTCTTCTGTGAGCTGACCATTTAGCAATTCATTGAAGTGCACTTCCCATCGCTCCAGAGTGGCTTCAGGGTCGGTGCTCTGATTATCCTCTTTATCCTTGCAGTAATTGCAGCGTGTTGTGTACCGCGTCATACTGCGGATTATTTGGTAGAACTTCCGCGCCTGGTGCGGACCTCGCTCGCTACTTTTGTCTATTTCGCAGACAAGGTTTTTTTCCCAGGCACTTCTCTTTTGTGTGTGGAGTCTTTTTTCAGATCTTCTGAGCTCTTTGTATTTCTCCTCGCGCACCCGCGCCCTATGAGACCGCTGCATTGCCTGGAATGCAGCATTCTTACGTCCAGTGGCTAGTTTGCACTCATCATCAAACCAGTCGTTCTGATCTCTACGATTACTGCCTAAGATGGAGTTGACAGTACTAATGACAGTATTCTTAAGGGGTGTCCATTTCTCTTCTACGCCCGGCATTCTGGCCCCAGGACTTACTCTCCCTCCATCGAGCTGTCCGAGGGCGAGTCCTAGCACATGACCAAAGGTGTCACTGGTATTCTCATTGCGTAAGGCAGCCGTGTTTATTCGAACCTGATCCGCGGATGCAATACGTCTCTGTAAGGCAATCCACGCTCGGAAAACTATACCAACAAGATAGTGATCTGAGCCGACGTTAGCACCTCGGTACATTCGTACCGCTACCAGGCTCGAGGAGTGGCGGCAATCTATCAGCACGTGGTCAATTTAGTTGCCAGTGGCTCCATCAGGTGATACCCAGGTGGTTTTGTGGATGTCTTTACGCCGAAACCTGGTACTTGCAACGACCAAGTTTTTTGATGCTGCCAGTTCGATGACCCGTAGTCCATTGTCAATAATGTTCTCAGGCAAACTATGGGAACCTCCGTAATACCTAAAAACCGGCTTCCGACCTATTTTCGTGTTCAAATCACCAAGAACGATTTTCACATCGTATCTTGGGCAGGCATTGAGGGTCCGTTCGATGTTCTCGTAGTATTCTGCCTACAGGGGACTCCCCTGTAGATCCGTGAACGTTTATGAGGATTATGTTCTTAAACTTGCCTCGCACACGAAGAGTGCGTAGCCTCTCGTTTATTGCATTAAAGCCAATAATGGCAGGCTTCAGTTTTTGGCTGACTAGAGACCTTACCCCGAGAAAAGGTGTTTTGGGTGACAGCTGTAATAAATGTCATACTCGTTTCTTTGAATAACTCCACTCCCCATCCATCTTATTTCTTATAATGGTGTTATGTCAGCCTTATATTCGGGCAGGGCATGCTGTGCAACTTGAGCTCTGTATAGTGAGCAGACGTTCCATGACAACATTTTTAAATCGTTTAGCCATTTTCGTTTCCATGGTCGATGTCGTGTATCCGGTCCATATCCGAGGCTTGTTAAATTTGCCATAATAATTTGTTTTTACGGGCATGGTTATTAGCCTTGCGCCATCCTTTCTCAGGATGTCGCTGCATGCATTGGTTCACTACTTGGCGGGTGCCAAAGTAGCTATCCAGGGGTGTCACGTGGAGACTGCATATCAACTTGGGTTGGACAGGGACACGGACCGTCCGGCCTTCGAGGGTTGAAAGCAATCAGAGACTTTGCCCTGTATGTTAGCTCCCATCCCCCCGTTGGTGATAATAATACACTATCTCAAAATCGTGTGTATGGGTGGACTAGAAAATTTAAAAGTGGACGAGAACGTATCGAAAACGAAAGTCATGATCAACGCCCAAGAACAAGTCGTACAGATGACAATATCCGTGCTGTTCGAGAGCTTATTGGAAGTGATCGCCGCTTAACTGTTGGAGAAATCTCATCATGGGTATCAGCTATGGAAGTGTTCAACCCATTATCGCTGATCATATTAGCTTCAAAAACATTACTGCTCGATGGGTTCCGAAGTTACTGACCGTAAATCAAAAACAGGTCAGCTCGGAGATCAGTGGAAGATACCTGGATCGATTTCGACAAGAAGGGGAGGATTTTTTGAAGCATATCGTCACATGTCATGAGGCGTGAGTACATCATTATACTCATCATCATCATCATCATCATCATCATCGGCACTACAACCGGGATTCGGTCTTGGCCTTATTTAGCAAGTGTCGAGGCTTGTTAAATTTTCCATAATAATTTATTTTTACGGCCAAGGTTATTAGCCTTGCGCCGAACATCATTATACTCCCTAGACGAAAATGGCAAGTAAGAAGTGACGAAGGAAGGATGAAGGCTGCCCAGTGAAGACGAAAACTCGTCTCTCATCGGGAACAGTTCTTCCTTATTTAGCAAGTGTCGAGGCTTCTTAAATTGTCCATAATAATTCGTTTTTCCGGGCAAGGTTAGCTTGCGCCATTCCGTGAAATAGTTAGGAAAAATACTTGACCGTCTTTCGGAGCTTGACTGATGGATTCAGTTGAGAAAAAGTGGTATTTCTCTCAATCGGGATCTGGATAGGGTGTTGTAGTTGGTGAAAGGCAAACCTCGTCAAGTTCAATGCAACGGAGACACAATAATTAATATTCACAAGAAAAAATGTAACATTGCTTTCACAGTTGATGATGAATGGCCAGACCCTTAAATCTAACCAAGGCATACATTTGCCCGGCGTCACGGTTTGTAGGAAGATTGAGTTATCTGTTTGGAGCCACATGTATTTTACTCCACTTCTCAGGTTCTTCTCCTGTATGTTGTTCCCATGTTTGAGCCCCTGCTCCTAAGGATACCCTCGACCTACTTGAGAGCATTCAAAGACGAGGGATCCGTCTGATCGGGGATATGGCGCTGATGTCGGGACTACAGTCGCTATCACATCGAAGGCGCGTAGCTTACCTTTGCCTGTTTTACAGATATTATCACAGGTACTGTTCTTCGGAGATTCGTGGTATTGTTCCGCGTAATTCGGTTTTTATGCGCTCTACGAGACAAGCCGGCGGATTGCACCAGTTCGTGGTTCATCTCCCAACGGCGCGAACATCCCTGTATCAGAACTCGTTCCGGTACAGAGCGGGACAGCTGTGGACTTCCCTCCTCGCACCAGTGTTCTCGGGGCGTTACAACCTGCAACTGTTTAAAAAGAACTAACAGTTATTTGGTGGCATCTCGGGCCCTCATGCCGGCGGTATAGGTTCGCTTCTCCCGAGAGAAGTATATTTAAAAAAAAAAAGTTATCTGATCGCTCTACTTTGTTTTTCACTAACGCGCGCACAAAAGGGATTATGAAGTACTCTTAAATTTCACAGTACAGAGCAAGCGAATAGAGAGGAAGTGGATAAGGAAAGGGAGTGTCAATGTATAGTGATCTTGAATGCCTGGACATCACAACGACGAGAAAACACATGAACAGGTCGAGCATTTCACATTCGTGTGGTTCGGCTAAAGAATGACGCTTTGTGTTTATTTGTGCGCCTGAAGTTCACTTTCAACGTGAACTGAAGCCCATTCACAGATTGGCGGGTATCGCGGAGAAAATGTCCGAAGGGGCGGAACACATTCTGCAAGGTCAGTTGAGCAACGACCGTGATAATACCTATAGAAAAGAGATAGGCATGATACGTTGCGCCTGTGTTCTAACGATGGAATTAAACGACTTACAGCTGAGTCCCCAATAAGTTTCACTGCCCGTTCTTGCATCCTGTCGAGCACGTGTAGTGCAGTTTTGGATGCGCCTGACCAAATATGGGAGTTGAACTCCATTTTGGGACGAATATACGCCTTGTAAAAAGTGACCAGGTTGGATTGAGTGAAGTATCTTTTGCATCTCTTAAGGAACCCCATACATTTGGCTGCATTTTTCGCAGCTTCCAATATGTGTTCATTCCAGTTAAGAGTCGAATTAATTCGAGTGCCGAAGATTGATAGTTCCTTAGCTTCATTGATACAAGTGCCGACTTTTGGATGCGCCTGACCAAATATGGGAGTTGAACTCCATTTTGGGACGAATATACGCCTCGTAAATAGTGGCCAGTTGGCGCAAGGCTGATAACCATGTCCGGAAAAACAAATTATTATGGAATATTTAACAAATTTTACTTGCTAAATAAGGCCAAGACCGGATCCCGGTTGTAGTGCCGATGATGATGCTGATGATGATATAGTGGCCAGGTTGGATAGAGTAAAGCATCTTTTGCATCGCTTAAGGAACCTCATACATTTGGCTGCACGTAACCTTTGTCCGTCCTCTTATTGAATAGGCTAGTCAGATCTCATTAGTCCCACATTCGTGGCTGTGGAAGCGTTTGTTGTGCTTTGCCTTTCGAGGACTGAACCGGGAAAATCTTCAGATTCTACCTCCATACACAAGTCGTGTCCTTTTAATTAATCTGAATACATTTGCAGAGCTTAGTATTCATGCCGAGATCTTCTTCATACACCGTCTCCTCTCAGGTTTAGTCAATTGCCTAAGCCTGCTCTCCTCCATTACATTTCACGCTAACCCGTGTAACTTGCGTAACCCTTGTATCTTGCCCGCCCATCACATAATTTCGCGAATGTTAAGGAGGGCCAACTCTTACCCCATCTCCTTTGACTTCAACCTCACCTCTCCCGCTCTCAAACTTCGTCTCCTTGCAATCCCCTGCTAACGTATCGCAAACCATATTGGAATATCCAAGCAACGTGTCGGATTAATTATTGGACAGTTGGGGTACCGTAAAATCTGTGTGCGATGGGTTCCACGCCGTCTCACAGAAGACAACTAACGGCGTGGACTGAAATGCTGCGAGAAACTTTTGCAGCGTTATCGTGACGAAGGAGACGACTTCTTTTTGGAAATTGTGACAGAGTCACGGGTCCATCATTACGATCCAGAGGAGAAAACACAGAGCGCTGAATATCGACATCCGTCTTCTCAACAGCCGATAAGTTCAAATCACAACCAGCCCCAAAAACAAATTCTTTTGACAGTGTTTTAGGATAATCGTCGGGTTTGTGTGACCGATTTTGTGGAACGAGGGGCGACGGTAAATTATTCTCAGTAGATACAGACTTTGAAATACATTGTGGGGAAGGAAATGATGCGCCGTACATGGACGCTGGTTTTCTCCTGTCCCCAACGAATACTGAGTGAACTCTTCACGACAATTACGAAGAAAATAAAACACACCTGGTAGTTTTTGTCCAGTAACATCTTTATTGCGGCGGCACTCGTTCAGAACGCTTAATTCTAGATTACAGAAGGTAACATCGATTGTATCGTTAATGGTTTATTTCACAGACACAAGTCCGGATCACAATGTGTTCATTAATTCTGGGTTACTGAAGGTAATTTAGACACTGTCATTAAAACAGGAACAAACCTCGGAAGTCGATTACACTATAGTCACTTGTTATGCTAACTGGAAGTCGGATAAAAGTTGTTTCCGATATTTAAACAATAAGTACGAGGGTTGCCTCTTATGTTTCGGGATTTGGCAACCCTAGTGTTGCAATCCGGCAATTGACAGCTCTGTCGTAAAGTTGGACATTTTTGAGGTTATACGCACTCAGGACGTTTTGACATAGGAGTGCTATTTGTGTTGTTTACAGTAACTTAAAAGATTCATCTCGGCCCAAAAATGGAATTAAATCGTCAACATTTTCGTGCGATTATTTTTTACAATTTTCGGCGTGGATTAACTCAGCGACAGTGCATGGATGAACTTAATTCAATTTTTGGCGATGAAGCTTCATCAAGGACCAGTGTTTATCGATGGTATGGTGAATTCAATCGTGGTCGTAGTTCACTCCAAGATGAATTTCGTGAAGGTCGTCCAAAATCAGTTGTTGTTCCGAAAACCATTGATGCTGTGCGCGAACTGATATTGGAAGATCGTCATGTGACCTATCGTGAGATTGAGGCAACCTTAGACGTTAGTGGGACCAGCATACATTCAATATTGCATAAACATTTGACTGTCAAAAAAATTTGTTCGCGTTGGATCCCACAGAATTTGTCAATCGCCCAAAAAAAGGCTCATGTCAATTGGTCGAAAGAAATGCTCAAAAAATACGGTCGCGGTGCGTCGAAACACGTCTATGACATCGTGACAGGTGATGAATCGTGGATTTACGCGTATGAGCCCGAAAGTAAACAGCAGTCGACTGTCTGGGTGTTTCAAGATGAGCCAAATCCAACAAAAGTTGTTCAAAATGCATGTGTTGGAGATACCTCAATCAGAGTGGCAAAAGTGCTTCGACAATTGGTTCAAACGCATGCAAAAGTGTATAGATCTGCATGGGGAATATTTTGAAAAATAATAAAGTGATTTTCGATGATCAATATTTGTTTTTGTTCTCTAATCCCGAAATATAAAAGGCAACCCTCGTATTAGTGACAATTTTATTAAGATATAAAAATATAAAAGGCAACCCCCGTACTGATATTAAAGAACACGTAAACAAATTAACCGCGAAGACACAACGCGCCACACAACGTGTATCGTAAACTAACAGAAATTACAGACACTCGTATGACAAGAAATGATGCGTATGTAAACGCACTTCGACGTGTACCCGACGGGGGCTGCTATCTGACTTCTGGATACAATTCACATCCATCAGATTCGATGGCCGCGAATTGCCTCGATGTGGGAGGATTGTATGTGTCCGTATAGGACAAGTACAATGCCCTGCGATGAAAACGATGATCGGTGGACACCTGATTAAACAGACGTACGATGATCAGGGGGTGATGGACCCATACATCGTTGATGATGTATGCCAGAGATCGAAATAGATTTTTGTTTCAAAGTAAATAAAAACTCTATTTCACAGATCAAATGGTGGCACACATGATGTATATGATGTGCCTATGATACAATGGGGTCGTCGTGGTATTTGCCTAAGATTCCTTGGAAACACTGATGCAGGCAATATCCAATCTAGCCGTATGGCTCCGGTGCACAAGGAGGCAAATTATTTTGTTGACATAAGTCAGCAGAAACCTCGCCGACGGCGGCAAAGGGTCAGGCTGTATGTTTGATTAATATGCGGGTAAGTAAAACGCACACAGTGAGATACTGTATGTTTACTTTAGGTTTTCAGGCAGGTCATCATGGGCATGGCATGGGTAAGGTTACTTAAACAATGTTCATATCCATGCCCAAATTCATGATCGGCTGATAGCCGATAAAGGAAATTGGTCGCAAGTGTTGCGAACCTCGGGACTGGGGCAATAAATTGTTATGAACCGTAGCAAAACCCATCGGCTACAACTATGTCAACAATACGCTGGCCAGCGAGATTTATCTATTATAATTGTTGACAAGCCGAGCCGATGGAGATATGGTACGGTTCATATAATAATTCAATGTGATGCATGCTTTGATGAGGTTAAACTTTCAGGTGGAAGTTATCTGTACGAAAGCTTACATTGTTCGAATGCAGGTAAATATAGTGGTTTGCATGCAAAGAGGAAGGTGGTTAATTTAAGAGGATGGGCGGTTCTTTGGGAATGTACTAAAGAACCGCCACAACATCTGACGTAGAGTTTGTCGTGTTGGAGGCACCCTGGCGGGATTAATCTTTCAGCATGACAACGCTCGTCCACACGCTTCACGCGCAACTGAAAGGGCTGTACGAAACCTGAAGTTTGAACCGACCCCACGTCGTCCTTATTCCTCTGATCTCGAGCCATGCGGTTTGTATTTTTTTTTCTTCTACTCAAGAGAGACTTCAAGGGTATTCATTACATCTCGGGCAATGTGGTGAGGGCCGCTGTCAAGTTCTAGATTCGAAAAAAGTCTAACGAATTTTTCAGTGACGGAATAAAGAAACTTGTTACACATTAGGAGAAATGTATTAGTTTCAAAGGTGACTATGTTGAAAAATAAATATATGATTTTGAAGATTAGAAATCGTATATTAGTTGTTTTTTGGTTTTTGGTCGCGCTCCACAATTATGTGTGTGGTACTTTTCAGCCTACCCTCGTATAAACGCTACAAATATTCTTATTTTTACTTCTCTTGGGAGAGACGTGTTAAATGCGTTAAACCAGTTCCCTGAAATGAGAGTAGTAACTATAGAAATTTTAGCGTTCTGGAAATGCTCGCACTGGAAGGAAGTATCAGAAAATTCCCTTTTTTAACAAAAGCTACTTTTTGCCGAAGATGAAACGTGAATTGTATCTTGATAAGATGCGAGTTCTAGGGGATGACATAACGGATGGGTGTAACGATGTTTAAGCTTTTCCTCAGCTAGATTGTGTTCGACTTTCCATAAACCACGATTGCCTACTTATGATGTAAACTATATAGTATAACCCTTTTGGTACTTCTTCAATCATTTCAGGTTTTTCAAACAATTTTGGATGTAAGGGAAGAATTTTGAAAAATCTGGATAGTATTTGTGGCAAGTATCAATTTTGATTTGGTCATTTTGTTGTTAAAATGTTAATTTTTCGCTTATATGCTGCCATGTTGTTATACACTGTTATACAAATTCAATGCTTTTCTTGACATTCAAAATATATCTACAACCTGATACAATACGTGTTTGGGTTAAATTCCTGATTGAATTTTCATTTCGATTTATGTTCGTTTGCTACGTGTATTTTGATGAGATGGTTTGGATTAAACCAAACAATGCTTTTTCGAATTACACTCTTGTTAATTAAAGTCTCAGAAGTTGTTCGTCGAGTGCAGGGTTGGGAATCCTAAATGCACAAAGTAGCGGTTACCACACCATGAGTGAAATCCGAAGTGTTTTCGATGGCCAGTATTTCTGCTTCAAAGGATAACGAGTTATGTAGAGTGCAGAAAGATTTTCTTATCAAAATGTCACTCAAATCCCATTTTAATTTTTCAGGGTGCCGACTCAGCGCTGTAGACTTGCTTTTCCTGAAAAAATAAAAATAAAACACACACTGATGCAAAAATACATTTTAATTATATTTTGTTTAAATTTAAGTATTGATAGAAATGTATGTTACAATAGAATTATTATGTAATTATGAAGGTTGATGTGAATGAACAATTTCTCAAATAAACTCTTTAAAATTGAGTAAGTAAACATTTGCAATCAATGAAGGCATATTGAAATTAATTAAAAATATAAATTTTAAATCATGAAAAAATATAAATATAGGTTTTTGTTGTTGCTGCAATTGTAGTATTCAAAAATTGGTGTTTGAAGCTCCAATATTTATTAATTTGTTGGCAACGTTACTGCTGAAATGTATATTCTTCTTCTTCTGGGATAATAGCTAATGTACTAGATACATTTCCAAACCCTCTAAATGAATGCTTTGTTTTTCGTTTTTGCTTAGCTTCAAATAATTTATTTAACTCACGAGCCTGGTGCAACGAGATTTGAACCAAAGATTGTACGTCGAATCCAGACGGAGGAATATAATTTTCACGATTTATGCATAATAAAATACGGTAGACCTCCATGAAATCTTCTATTTTATCACTTCCATATGTTCTTTCTATCACACGGGGAACCTTTCCAATCTTGGTCTTATAGAGTTGATCGATTGCCAAACAACAAAGTCGCACATACAATTCTATAAATGGAACAGGACGCGAAAATGCGGATATATTAACTTGATGCTGGGGACTTGCATGGTGTGCGGATGTAAGGTGGAGTGAAGGTACTTCTTTATTCGAATTGGAATCAATATTTATAAAAATATTATTCTTAGTATCACCGGGATAGAATTCCATTTTAGAACCGAACTTGAAAAAATATTCAAAAAAATATAATTATAATAATTAATGAATGCAGCTTACAGAAAACACTCTTTATATAGGTTTCTGTCCATACATATTTTAATTACCTATTAACGTAATCGTGAGATCATCTACCTGTTTTTTTTTTAAGGTAACTAAATTTCCCTTAAGTGCAGTTCACACTATTTTCAGGACAAAATAATATTAATAAAAATAATAAACAACTATAAATAAAAATAATGTAGAAAAGATAATATGGATTTCATTTTGTTACAGGTGCAGTATTATGTTTAGTATTGTAAGAAATTGTTAAACTTCGAGAGGGTTGCATAAAATTTTAAATTTCGTTATTTATTATATGATTGCCATGTAATGAAGAGATTGAAATTTTAATGTATTACAATCTATATCATCATCATCGCCACTACAAGCGGGAGACGGTCTTGGCCTTATTTAGCAAGTCCTGAGGTTTGTTAAATTTTCCATAATGATTTTTTGTTTTCCGTGCAAGGTCATTAGTCTTGCGCCAGAGGCTCCCTGACGGGGAATTACGATCTATATAACTATTGACAAATTGACTCTTTATGAAAATCATTGCTAAGCGTAATGGATGTCTGAATTGCCCTAAAGAGTTCATCATCATCATCGGCACTATAACCGAGATCTGGTATTGGCCTTATTTAACAAATCTCTCCACCGGCCTCGATTTCGAGCCGATGTCATCCAGTTTGGCTCTCCCAGACTCTGGGCGTCCTGCTCTACACCATCCCTCTATCGCAGACTAGGTCTGCCGCGCTGTCTCCTTCCATACATCCTGCCACAAAGGACTTTCCGGGCAAGCTCCATTTTGCCCATTCGAGCTAGGTGTCCCGCCCACCGGAGTCTACCGAGCTTGATTTTTCTTACAACATTAGCTTCAAGATAGATTGCGTACAACTCATGGTTGTAGCGTCTCCGGAATCGTCCTCCCTCACATATGGGGCCAACAATTCTCCTTAAGACCTTCCTCGAACGCGGCTAAGAGTTCAGAGTGCCTTTTATTGAGCACCCAGCTCTCGGATCCATACATGAGTACTGGTAAGACCATGGTCTTATACAGTAGTAGCTTGGATGTTCTGGATACATTGCGGGATTTAAAGTGCATTGATAGACCATAGTAGGCTTTGTTGCATTTGATCAGCCGTTGGCGTATTTCTTCTTCCATATTGTTATCGACTGATACTATTGACCCAAGGTAGTTTAAGGCTTGCACTACTTCAAATTCGTGCTCCACTGCTCTGATAGTTTGACCAACGTTAGGTCTTCTCTTCGCAGAACCATGTACTTAGTGTTCCCCTCATTAATGTGCAGTCACAGTTTATGTGCCACCTGCTCGATCTGGGTGAAGGATTTCTGTACATCCGATTCGGTTCTACCGATGATGTCGATGTCATCTGCGTAGGCAAGTATCTGGCTGGACTTGGTGACAATAGTCTCTATAGTTGTAACGCCAGAGTAAACGATTGCATACTCCAACGCCAGGTTGAAAAGGAGGCAGGCCAGACCGTCCTCTTGTCGGAGTCTATTAAAGATGTTTATTGGTTTGGACAGCAATCCCGCCATTCTTGCTTGACTAGTTACGTTGGTCATGGTCAACCTGCAAAGTCGTGTCAATTTGTTTGGAATGCCGAACTCTCTCATGGCATTATATAGTTCTACCCTGGGTATGCTGTCGTAGGCGGCCTTAAAGTCTATAAATAGTGATATAATGGGATATTAAAGTCCAGACATTTTTCCATCGCCTGCCTAAGACTGAACATCTGATCAATCGCTGATTTTCCTGGGATAAAGCCAGATTGATATTGACCAATGATGACTTTAGCGTATGGGGCTATCCAATCTTGTAGGATCGTGGAGAGTATCTTATAGGCGGTACTCACCAATGATATATCTCTACAGTTGCTGCACAGTGTGATATCTCCCTTCTTATGTATGGGGCAAATTATTCCACGACGCCAATCTTCCGGCATCTCTCTTGCTCCCATACGTGCACCACGATATCATGAATTGCGTAATGTAACGCTGTCCCTCCTTGTTTAGTGAGGGCAGAACCCACATTTATTTAGTTTAATGCAAGCTTACATTAAATTAATAGAAAAGCCTTACAGGCTATCTTAAATCTAGAGTAAGAAGAAGAAAAAAAGAAAAAAACCAGGAAGGTGAAGATGACTGTGTGATGGGGGAGGTGGGAGACTAGGGAAGAGCGAGTGTATATGGGTGTGGTAAATTCGGCATTTGTGAGACAGTGACAGTGAAGGGCATGTCTACATACTGGAAGGGGGCGGGGTTGGTGAGCGGGGGGAGAGGTTAAAATTGTGGGTGGGGCTGGGGGAACTATTTTGAGGGTAGGAGAGGAGAGGTAGGATTGCAGGGTAGGGGGGATTGTTTGGGGGGGGGGGGGGGGGGATTTATTCTCAGACGTCGTTTAGGAGCGGGAGTGGAGATGTTGAAATCGAAGGAGTTGGGAAAAGAGTTGGCCTGTCATAGCATACGCGAGATGGGTTCGTTAGCGCCCTAAGAAGTGTGATAAGCAGGCACGACAACAGTCGAGGGTTACGTACGTTACGGGGGTTTGTATGCAATGTTAAAGTGGAGAGCGAGCTTGGGCAATTGATTGAGCCAGACAGAAGGCGATGGACAAAGCTGATGTCGGCATGGATTCTGCGCTCTTCAAGTGTGTTTAGATTGATTAGACGGAGCCGGCTTGTGTATGGTGGTAGAATCAGCGGGTTTTCCCAGTTTAGTCCGCGGAGGGCAAAGCGCAAGAAACGACGTTGAACTCCCTCAATCCTGGGAATGTGGGTCACTCGATACGGGGACCAGACCTGACTAGCGTATTCGAGTAGGGGCCGGACAAAAGTTGTGTAGAGTGATCGGGTGACATGGGGGTTAAAGAGTTCCTTCGACCAGCATTTGACAAATCCAAGGGCGGCGTTATCCTTGAGGATTATGTAATCAAAATGTGCGGTAAATTTGAGCTCCTTGTCGCATAGGGCGCCCAGATCGCGAATCAATTCAACCGATGTTATCGGTGGGTTCAGTAAGAGATAGGAGCGTGGGTGAGTGAGGGAAATCTTCCGAGAGAAGGTGATTGTGTGACATTTGGCGATATTCATTTCTAGACAATTATTTTGGCACCAAGTCGAGAAGCTGTCAAGATCCGCTTGATTACCTCTGTTGGTATGCCATCTGATTTGAGCTGTCTAATGGCTTTTAATGTTCCCTCATTGCTTGGTGACGGCAGCATTTGGTCTTGATCTTGCATTGGTGGAGCCTCCAATTCTTCTGTGAGCTGATAATTTAGCAATTCATTGAAGTGCACTTCCCATCGCTCGAGAATGTCTTCAGAATCAGTGACCAGATTACCCACTCTATCCTTGCAGTAATTGCCGCGTGGTGTGTACCGCGTCACACTGCGGATTATTTGGTAGAACTTTCGCGCCTGGTGCGGACCTCGCTCGCTACTTTTTTCTATTTCACAGACAAGGTTTTTTTCCCAGATCTTCTGAGCTCTTTGTATTTCTCCTCGCGCAGCCGCGTCGTATGAGACCATTGCATTGTCCGGTATGCAGCATTCTTACGTTCAGTCGCTATTTTGCACTCATCATCAAACCAGTCGCTCCGATCTCTACGACTACTGCCTAAGATGGAGTTGGCAGTACTAATAACAGTATTCTTAAGGGGTGTCCATTTCTCTTCTACGGCCGGCATTCTGGCCCCAGGACTTACTCTCCATCCATCGAGCCCTTCGAGGGCGACTCTTAACGCATGACCAAAGGTGTTCCTGGTATTCTCATTGCGTAAGGCAGCCGTGTTGATTCGAACCTGATCCGCGGATGCAATACGTCTCCGTAAGGCAATCCGCGCTCGGAAAACTATACCAACAAGATAGTGATCCGAGCCGACGTTAGCACCTCGGTACGGTCGTACCGTCACCAGGCTCGAGGAGTGGCGGCGATCTATCAACACGTGGTCAATTTGTTTGCGAGTGGCTCCATCAGGTGATACCCAGGTGGCTTTGTGGATATCTTTACGCGGAAACCTGGTACTTGCAACGAACAAATTTTTCGATTCTGCCAGTTCGATGACTCGTAGTCTATTGTCATTAGTATTCTCATGCAAACTATGGGAGCCTGTGTACTGCCTGAAAACCGGCTCCCGACCTATATTGGCATTGAAATCACCAAGTATTTTGGGCAGACGTTCTCGTAAAATTGTTCCTTTTCGTCGTTAGTGGACTCCTCTGTAGGTCCATGAACGTTTATGAGGCTTATGTTCTTGAAATTGCCTCACACGCGAAGAATGCATAGCCTTTCGTTTATTGCATTAAAGCCGATAATGGCAGGCTTCAGTTTTTGACTGACTAGAAACCCTACCCCGAGCACATGGTGTTTTGCATGATAGCTGTAATAAATGTCATACTCGTTTCTTTGAATAACACCACTCCCCGTCCATTTTATTTCTTGCAATGCTGTTATTTCACCCTTATATCCGGACAGGGGATCGGCTAGCTGCATTCAAATCCTCAAGAACGATTTTCACATCGTATCTTGGGCAGGCATTGAGGGTCTCTAGCGTTTGAAATAATAGTGAAGAAGATCGTGTGATTCGAACTGACGCTATGACAGTTTGAATCACGAAAAAAATTGAACCGTGTTTAGAATTTGATTTTTAAACTCGGCTATACTCCACTGATGTGAATTAGTTTTGTTATCGCTAGGTATACGGTTCTGATGTCTTATTCGATTTTCGTTCGGTGTCCTTCACTATTCTTGCTTGTGAATTGTGTGTATCTGTTAGAGATGCCACAAGTCCGTTCGACGTTCTCGTAGTATTCTTCCTTTTTGTCGTCTGGGGACTCCTCTGTAGGTCCGTGAACGTTTATGTGGCTTATGTTCTTAAACTTGCCTCGCACGCGAAGAGTGCATAGCCTTTCGTTTATTGCATTAAAGCAGGCTTCAGCTTTTGACTGTCTAGAAAGCCTACCCCGAGCACATGGTATTTTGCATGACAGCTGTAATAAATGTCATACTCATTTCATCCATCTTTTTTCTTGTAATGCTGTTATTTCAGCCTTATAGTCTGACAGGGCATCGGGTAGCTGCTGTGCAGCTCGAACTCTATATAGTGAGCGGACGTTCCATGAAAAAATTCTTAAATTGTTTAGCCATTTTCGTTTCCGTGGTCGTCGTGGTGTATCCGGTCCATATCCGAGGCTTGTTAAATTTGCCATAATAATTCATCTTTACGGGCATGGTTATTAGCCTTGCGCCAACCTTTCTCAGGATGTCGCTGCATGCATTGGTTCACTACTTGGCGGGTGCCAAGTAGCTATCCAGGGGTGTCACGTGGAGACTGCATGTCAACTTGGATTGAACAGAGACAATGATCGTCCTGGCCTTCGCCGGGTTGAAAGGACTCAGTAACTTTGCCCTCCTACCTCCCCTATCGCCCAGTAATCTTCAACTTCCTGGTTTTCTTCTCCTTTTTCTCGATTGAATAATTGAATATTGTCTTAACCACTACTCTAGATTGTAAGATAGTTTGTAAGGTTTTATGTTAAGTTAATTTTAAGCTTGCATTAAGCTAAATAAAAAATGAGGGTTCCGCCTTCAATCAATCAATCATTACTTAATTTACAGCGACAGATTTCGACTTTTTTTTTATTCATTAAATTTTACGGTAGGATTTTGATAATGATTCCGTTTAGCAATGGTTGTGTAAAGTTTTTATTTTGAATAACAGATTATAATTTCAATTTCAAATATACGCAGCGTAGCGACATCTCCAATTTTTATATAACATGGATATCAGATAATAAATAAAGAGATTTCAAATGATATCTGCTTGAATTTCTAGATTTTGAAGGCGTTTTGTGCATAAGACTCATCGGTATTTCTAGTAGTATTAGTAGACAAGAGGGTATTCACAGAGTAATAAATTATAAGGACGAATTTGGGAACATGTATTATACTAGAAGTAAATAACGATTAAAAAAAGTGTATATGTAGTCTTCGTCTTATAAATTAAACTGTCAGATCTCGTAAATGCATGATCTTTGGATCAAAGAAGTAATTTTAATCGGCATGTTATCTTACACTAATCCCTAAAGCTGTATACCCCACTCCACCCTATAAAAAAGTGACTAACCTGCATTTGGAATAAATGACAACACACTCATATTCACCAATATCATTTAATTTTCTTTGAATTCGTTTAATTTTTTATTTATCTAATTTGACTACATCTTATTGTTTAATGTTTCTGTTAATATACTCGACAAAAACAATAGTATTATTATTTTCTTTTTTCAACAAAACTAAAGAAACAAAGAAATAAACAACAGGTAAATTGGCCGCAACACGATGGCGAACAAAATTCGCCCGACGAGCCACGGTCCAGTCACTGGCTAATGTGGATCCAACTGGATCCTTCTGTCCGTTTCCCGAGGATTGGTTGAGGAAGAAAGCCGGTATGAATAAATAATAAACAAAGTAAACTTATTTATTTATTGATTATTATATTTGTTATTTTTCCGTTTTTATTCGATGAAATTCTTTATCTGTTAATATTTGATTTGATATTTTAAAAATACAACACAAAGCCAAGCATTAGAAAAGCCTTGCACGTTTTGTTTTATTCTCCTTAAAACTATTTAAATCGGTGTTGTAATTGACTTATAAAATTCGATTCAATTAAATTGTTCATATATCCAAGTAGATGCAGAAAGTTATTTCTTTCATTTATGATAATAATAATAATAAATTTCATGTTTTTATGCAGAACAAAATGCGAAGGCCCCTTCAAATCAAGATTTATACAAACGTAAGTTTTTGTACAAAGTCGATTTTTAATTTTATTAAAGTGAAATATATATATTTTCAGTGTTTCTCATAAATGCGGTGCCATTCATTGGATTTGGATTTTTAGACAATTTTATAATGATAATGGCGGTAAATATAATCTGTTTAATATAACAATTATGCAATTTACTAAAACCTTTTTATAAAGATGCGTTCATTTTATTTATTGACTGAAGTAACACAATGGTTATTTTTGACAACAACGTACGTGACGCCAACTTTAAGACGCACAGAGTATGGCTCCAAAATCCGGGCAAAATTCAATTTCAAATGCCGTCCTTTTGTAGCACATCGAGATTGGGGTTCAAATAGCTTGATACATGAACTAAACCATCTATACTACTACTATTTATTGGCCTGTGGGAACCCGGAAGTTCCTGACATCATCGGCTCGACTGCGCCATCGACCCCTGTCCTGTGCACTCTCCTTCCACGCTTGACCATCCGATCCGATCTCCTCAAGGTCAAACCTGCCATTGTCCTCCCATCTCCGTCGCGGGCGTCCTGTCGGTTTCTTTCCCGTTGGTCTTACGTCAAGAATTCTACGCACTGTTCTATCATTGCCCATTCGCGCCACATGTCCGGCCCATCTTAGTCTTCGCGACTTGTTTACTCTCACTATTGTAGATTTGCGGTATAACTCTTCTAATTCGTGGTTGTGGAGTTTCCTCCATTGTCCTCCCTCCTCGTCGTATTTATCTCCAAAGATACTCCTTAGGATTTTATTCTCGAATACGCGGAATTTGTTTTCTTCCCGTTTTGTGAGAGCCCATGTTTCGCATCCGTAAAGAACAATCGGCATGATTATGGTTCTATAGACATAGGGCTTTATGTTACGTGATAGCAGTTTGGGTTTCAGCAGTTTACTGACCGCGTGCCAACTAGCGTAGTCGGGGTGTAGTCTTTTGTTAATTTCCTTCGACGTTTCGTTACTGGCGTCAGTAACGTTCCCAGATATTTAAATTCTTTAATTTTTTCATGATGATTTCACTGTTTTTACTTACAGTTTCTAGATTATCGCCCAAAATGGCGATGTCATCCGCATATGCGAGCACTTGTGTTACCCGTTCAGGGCTGATCCGGTCATGTTGTCATCTTGTAACTTTCTGATGACATACTCGAGCACAAGGTTAAAAAGACACGGGGATAGGCCATTTACTTGTTTTAGTTTCTGAGAGGCGATTTTCTATTCTAACTCGCCCTTTGTTTTCGTTCATGCAGATTTGAATGAGGGCGGCACTCAACTACAATATGGTAGAGTGGTTGTCTTGCGACTAAGTCGTAGGCTTTTTTGAAGTCAACGAACAGTTGGTGAACCGTCTCCGTATTCCCACTTCTGTTCCAGCAGTTGCCTTATTGTGAACCGGTTCCGCTTGTTGACCGGTTCCTACGGAATCCACATTGGTAGTCTGCCAGTATTTCTTCTGCGTACAGTGTGATTCTTGCCAGTAT
The DNA here is from genome assembly GCA_963931805.1 of Microdon myrmicae. Lineage (NCBI taxonomy): Eukaryota > Metazoa > Arthropoda > Insecta > Diptera > Syrphidae > Microdon > Microdon myrmicae. The sequence goes on along the minus strand of OZ007496.1, from coordinate 95,773,538 downwards.
GTTATTTATTAATATTTTGTATGTGGTCGGAAGTAATGATATTCCTCTGTAGTTTTCACAGTCAGATCTGTCGCCTTTTTTGAAAATGGGGACGACTATTGAGGTTTTCCATTCTTCCGGAATGACTTCCTTACCCCATATTGTATTGAGAGTTGGTGTATCTTTCGAGCACTTCCCTCTCCTCCAGCTTCACAAGCTCTGCCGGTGTGCAGTCGACTCCGGGAGCTTTGTTGTTTTTCAATCGATTTATTGCGTCTATAACTTCGTTGAAAGAGGATTCTGTCACGTACGTCGGCTACCACCATCATTTGATACTTTGTATTTAGTATAATTTTGTTTTAAAATAGTACGATGGTAAGGTGGTGGAGGAATTGCACGATCCAGAAGTGAGTTTTTGAACACGCCCTGATTCGGGTGTGGATCGTGCAGTTCTTCGAGTTCGAATTTGTTTTTCGAAGTGGACGTGGATGGAGAGAGAGAGAAAGAAGCACCAGAAGGAATTTTCGATTCCATTGGCTTTTGATTTTGTTTTTGGTAGAATACGGTTTTGAGTTCCGTTGGGAGTCGAATTTGAAAACAGTTGGAAAAGCGGAAGAAAGGCAACGTCCCGACAGAAAAAGTTAATGTTAAAGAACTAAAAGAAGTTAAAAAGGAAAATGTTAAAACGACAGAAAAAGTTAATGTTAAAGAACTAAAAGAAGTTAAAGAAAAAGTAAATGTTAAAGAACTAAAAGACAGAAAGAGTTTGCCCCGTGTGTTGTTTTTGTTTGAACAAGTTGTAGCATTTTGAATAAATGAAAAGATTGTCAGCATCAAGGGTTAAAAAAAAAAAAACGCCTAGAGAAAGGAATAAAGACTGGTTTTCTTTTCTTGGAGCGCCGTTTGCCGACGTGTTTCGTGTTCGAAAACAGAGAGTTTCAGAGGAGGAACCTGCAGAGGAACCAAGGTTGTGAAGCTGCCGCTGAAGAGGAAGAGATTTCCCCATTCCTGGAGAACGACATAATAGACTCTCCACGCTGGAATAACAGGTAACCCGTTCAATTTTTGTATTCACATACACAATTTTATGTGGCAGCGAATCTGTCACAAACTGGCGCTGCGGACAAACCTTCCTGAGGGACCACGGCAGGTTTGGCGATTATAATTGTTTTTTGGGTTACAATAAAAGAACCTATTATACTGCAACAAATATCTAATATTCATGGCGTATCAAATGGCATTGGCGGATTGGCGACGATCGTGAACGGAGGCCGACCCGGTGGAGAACAGTGGAAATTTATAGATTTAATTTTTTTTTGTTTCTTGTAAATTGAGTAATGCTATCATTTATTTATTTATTTATTTAATTTTTTTTTAAGTGGAAATTTTGTATCGATTTAAGTATCATTGTTTTGAGTTTGGTTTTAGGCTGTTGCCTCAATGTTATTTATTGATTATGCATGTTGCCGTGCAATTTATTTGTTATTAATTAGATTACCTTATTTATTTTGTGAAGCACATATTGTTGAGGGGGATTCTGCTTTTCTTCCCTTTTTTTTTTCAGCTGCGCGTGTAATTTTGTTGGGTATATTTTTGGTGTTGTTACTTCATCGTCGAGTTGAAAGATTTTTGTTTTCATTTCCGGGTTCTTTTCCTTTTCTCTCTCTCTCTCCATTTCACTGTGAGCTTGTTTGTTTGGTGCTTTTTGTGATTGTGTGATTCCGTTGGCGGCCCATCCTGTATTCCCATTGAATATTGGTGAATCTTGTTCTTGGTGTTTCGACTGACGTTTTGTTAGGAATTGAGTGTGAATTGGGCGTTTTGTTTTCGAAGTGTTGTTTGCGGGCTGATCTTCTCTGTTGTTTCAGGTCTCCTTGTTGCGTATTAGGCCCATATAGTATTTGGGAGAGGGGAAGGCTCGCCGGACGGCGTCCTGTTGTATATTGGGAACGTGTTTGTTTTTGTTTTTCGCGCCCTTTCTGTTAGTTGGTTCTGTCGGCGACGGAGTTGCTCTCTCTTCGCGGGATCCCGGGTGTCGTTTATATTGAGAAGTGTAGGTTGGATTAGACGGCCTGCAGATGCAGACAAGGCAACGTCAGAGAGATGTCCGAGAGGGCACCCCTGCCCGGGCACGGCCCGAGGCATTTCCCGAGCCGCCGGTTGACGAGGTGGATCCGGAGGCATTCCATGATTCGCGTGACGAATTTGTGGACGACCGATCGCCAACGCGCCCCCCTCCCACCGTCAGTAAACAGCCTGTGGGGAGCATGGAGGACACGCCGATGCCCTCATATTTTAAACTGGGCCCACAACCATGTCCTGTACGGACTATGTTGGGCACTGATAGGGTTTTCGACCCCGTGTCGAAGGCGGTCCCCATGTTTTCGGGACAGGAAGGCCCGGATACAGCTGAGAGACTCTCTTCGTTTCTCAAGGGCTGTAGAAGGACCTTGGATGGGCTGGCGGTGGAGGAGGAACATACCTTCCTCCGGTGGCTGCCCTCCAGACTGAGCGGCGAGGCCTATAGAATGTTCGAGGAGAGACCACCCACGACCTTCCTCGAAGCGGAACAGCGTCTCAGAGAGGCCTACGAACCCCGGGTGGCGTATGAGGAGTTGTGTGCTCAACTCTCCAAAATGCGACAACTACCTTCCGAAGATGCCACAAGTTTCGTTTCCCGAGTGAAGCGGGCAGTGGTACGGTGTGAGGAGGCAGCTGAGCGTTTTTATGGTCGCCAGGGTAGGTCCGTCTTCGCCAGCCAGCTTGAGGGCATGGCCAAACCGGTGTTGGTAAGGGGTCTGAGGGAGGAAGGACTAAAGCACTTCCTTCTCACGTTGGGTAATGTCCCTTTTCGAAGCCTGGTGGACCACCTAACCGGGTTTGAGCGAGCTCGTAGGGAAATGCTGAGGCAGGACGACCTGTTTGTAGATGCGTGGCACGGAATCGCCGAGCGAGCGTCGGAAACATTAGAGTTAGGACCGGGAAGTTGCTCGACCCTTTTGGAAAATTCATCCTCCGCTTCTAGGGATTACACCGCGGCGCCGGCGCCGGTGTTATCGAATTTAAATCCCCGGGCGGTGTCATTCGTGTTGCCGCCCGAAGAGTCTGATAGTCGTCTGCGGAGGGAGGATAGTTTCGTTCGGGAGCGGTCGTGCGGGCCTCTCAATTATCGACGGGATGCTGGTGCCTATGCTCCGGCCTCCTCTGGCGAGGGAGCGTGGTCAAATACCATGCCGAGCCAGAGTGGAGAGTCGCAGAGCTTGGCTCAGGGGACGTATGTGCCACAGGATCGATCGGGTCGGGACAATCCGTTCATCCGGTTGGTCGATCGGCGCACCCCCTGGAATCCCAGACCATATGCAATTTTTGCCATCTGAGAGGTCACGTATACTACGAGTGTCTACAAACACGAAACACTCCCTTCTGTCGCGAGTGTTGGCGGTATGGCCACGACATAGTGGACTGCCCGGATCGTCCGACGAGGACGCGCGGTCCCCAGACTACATACAGGGGTAGAGGTCAGCAGGGCGGATTCGCACGGCAAGAACCGCCTCATCAGCGGCCACAGTTTCAGCGGAGAGCCCTACCAGAGCCGCGGCCCCCGTCTACGGGCGGCGGACCGGCGACATCAGGCCCAAGAGTATTCAGCGTCCGGTGCTGTTGCGAGTTTTGTGGCCGACAAGGTCATAGCTTGCGCGGGTGCGAATACAGGCAAAGGTGGGAAAAACAACAGAATTCCCAGGATTCTCCCCATAAGCGGCACGCCGGAACAGCATCTGTTGCGAGCCGAGAGCAAGACACCCGTGTGGGGACTGGGGCAAGCGCGAGAAATAGGCGCAGAGGGCGTCGGAGGCAGCGTCGGCGAAATCGAAGCACCGGTAATGGTAGCGCGGAGAGTAGGGATTCCCGGAAAGCAGGCGGAGATGATGGGCGACGATTGTCCGTGTCGAGCGGTGGCGATAAGCGACCCGACTCCATGGACTCGAAATCCTCAAAAACGGATGCGAGACATGACGCCGCATCAGGTAGCGCGGGGAGCCGGGAATGGCAGCCCCGGCGCATTGGGCCCAAAGTGGGCAGAAAGAATAGCTCCAGTTCCGCTAGTTCGGTGTCCAGTGGGACTCCCGAGCGGAATACTCCTGAACGGGGGAGCGGAACATTGTGCGAGTTTTGCGGTCGACACACTCACAAGGCGGCAGAGTGTCGACATAAGGCGAAATGGGAGAGTTCGGGAAACTCCCCAAGGTCGGGTCGGCAAGATCCTACCCGACCGCACTAAAAACGAAACCCAGCTCCAGCTGTTCTCAGTTTTCGCCGACACGAGTCCCGATTGTCGCTCTCCCTCTAGACATTGGCCGTAGGAACCCTACGCGCCTAATCGTGGACACCGGCGCTGAGATCAGCCTGTTGAAGCTGAAGGCACTCCATCCTAGATATGGCATGGATGTGCATAAATCTACAACGCTCCAAGCGCTGTTTGTCAAAGGCAAGTCGAGGGGATGCTGCACTGGGAATTTCAAGTTGCACCATGAGATTCCCTGCAGTTTCCAAATAGTAGACTCCTTGCCGGGTTTGGAGGAAGACGGATTGTTGGGGTACGACTTCCTGTCTCGGAATTGTAAGGTAGACGGGCCGGGTGGTTGTTTGGTTTTTCCCCGAACGACCGTAAATCCCGTGCCATTCTCCATTCAATTTATCAGCAATGGGACGGGAAGGGTTGAGCGTGTGGCAGCCAAACGGGGAGACGTGCCAAAGGGACCTGTTAAGGTCGATACTGCGGCAGGTACTCGCCCGGTGACCCTACCCATACAGGGGAGGGCTGCGAAAAGCTGTTCAACCACGTGCTACCCACGTGGTCATCCGGATGAACCCCAAACAGTGGACGTTAATAACATATAGTTATAGACAACGTTTTTTATAAAAGAACAATTACGGAAAGGTTGAGCCTTCCGGTAACTTGGAGACCCTGATCCTAGCTGGCCAGACTCTGGTTACCCTCCGGAATCTTCGTCCTTGTAAAGGACCTTCGTCGAGGGAGACCAACTTGAGAGTCTGACGAAAAGTCTTTAAGGCCAGGCCTAATGCTGCAGGCGCAGTCCCAGCGCAGACTGCAGAGGCAAACCCCAGTGCTGGGGGTTGGAGCGCAAATATGAAAGTGCGAAAGCGCACTATAATGTCGGGTGATGGTAGGTTTTGCCGCCGAAACGGGACAAACCCCCCGATCTACCAACCCATGGACCGGGGCAAGTACCGAGTCCAAAAGAGGAGGATTAAATTAAATATATAGGAGCGGGACGCTTTCGCCGGCTGGGTGACATTTCCGAGGTTGAACGAGGGGGGATCGCCTCGCCTTAGCGAGGGGGTCCTAACCGGATCGTGTGGGCGGTCGAGCTTTCGGTCGGACCATCGTTTCAGTGTCGGGTCCGCCGCGATAGATGGGAATCTGTGTAGTTAGTGTTCCCCTATTATATGTTATTTATTTATTTATTTATTGTTACTAACCCTAGTATATAGGTAGCCTAAAATCCTTACTAACATTAACACTTAAGCATGTAGACTAATTTATTTATTTATTTATTTGTTGATTGGTCTGCTGATTGTTTGTTTGTTTGCTCTCCGCCGTCCACTCTCCGGCGTGACATTCCTCTCCTAAGAATGCCACGCAGTCTTGTGTGGGGGGGGGGGGGGGGGGGGGGGGGGGGGGTGTCACGTACGTCGGCCACCACCATCATTTGATACTTTGTATTTAGTATAATTTTGTTTTAAAATAGTACCATGGTAAGGTGGTGGAGGAATTGCACGATCCAGAAGTGAGTTTTTGAACACGCCCTGATTCGGGTGTGGATCGTGCGGTTCTTCGAGTTCGAATTTGTTTTTCGAAGTGGACGTGGATGGAGAGAGAGAGAAAGAAGCACCAGAAGGAATTTTCGATTCCGTTGGCTTTTGATTTTGTTTTTGGTAGAATACGGTTTTGAGTTCCGTTGGGAGTCGAATTTGAAAACAGTTGGAAAAGCGGAAGAAAGGCAACGTCCCGACAGAAAAAGTTAATGTTAAAGAACTAAAAGAAGTTAAAAAGGAAAATGTTAAAACGACAGAAAAAGTTAATGTTAAAGAACTAAAAGAAGTTAAAGAAAAAGTAAATGTTAAAGAGCTAAAAGACAGAAAGAGTTTGCCCCGTGTGTTGTTTTTGTTTGAACAAGTTGTAGCATTTTGAATAAATGAAAAGATTGTCAGCATCAAGGGTTAAAAAAAAAACGCCTAGAGAAAGGAATAAAGACTGGTTTTCTTTTCTTGGAGCGGCGTTTGCCGACGTGTTTCGTGTTCGAAAACAGAGAGTTTCAGAGGAGGAACCTGCAGAGGAACCAAGGTTGTGAAGCTGCCGCTGAAGAGGAAGAGATTTCCCCATTCCTGGAGAACGACATAATAGACTCTCCACGCTGGAAGAACAGGTAACCCGTTCAATTTTTGTATTCACATACACAATTTTATGTGGCAGCGAATCTGTCACAATTCTGAGGCTCGGCTTTATGTACGTCTGGAGCGTTTATTTGTGATTGATGGGTGTGCACATTGAGCAGGTTTTCAAAGTACTGCTTCCATCTTGTTACGATATTTTTAGTTTCTGTATGTGTGATCAACAAGCGTTGAACGCAACTCAAAATGTTTGTGTTGGCAATCGAGCGACCACCACGTACTTGGATTTCCGCCGACCGAGGAATGTCGTCGGGGAGGATCTTTCTACGTTCCGCCGACCGAGGAATGTCATCGGGGAATATCTTTCTACGTTCCACCGACCGAGGAATGTCGTCGGGGAATATCGCGCAATATTCACAATGTGGTCGCGAGGAATGTCGGGTGAAACAATGTGGTCTCCTGGCGTGCGCTACGTGGATTCCGTGTGCTGGAATCAACTGCTAATATGTGCGTTGAAGATAGACAAATGATTACCTGTTAGGTGAGGTGCAGCAGGACCAAAATGTGTGCTCAACACGCGTTGAACGGGTTGAGGACGTCAGGAACAGTGCTGTGTCCTGGCGTGCAGTGATGTTGGTGGTTATGCTGTGAACCTGGCGGCGGTTGATCCTTACGTCTGGATCTTGGGGCTGCTAACTGGGCAGCGGGAAATGATCCACAGATGGATCCCTGGTGCGGTAAACTGATTCCTCAGTTTGTTAACGGATCGTATGTTCCAAAATATGCTTGTCCACCAGCACGCGGTATTTGTTCTACAATATGCTAAAGAACAAATGTGTGAAATCGGAAAGAGAATACCTTCAATTGACTGCCGCAATAACAGAAAGAATTTTCCAAATCGAAATAATGCCTCGATGGTCGTTTTATTGATTTTAGGTTTTACTTTATTTCCCACGATTACATAGATTTCTATAGATTATAATTAGTTGTCGACTATCTCACACGAATGGTTAACGTAGAAGAGTCAATTGTCAGAAGAATTTGGTTATTGTTGCTTGACAACCAGAATATACGATTATGTCAACTAGTTGCTGACATTTGTTATTTTGTTGTCACGGGTAGCATTCAGTTGCGAATTCGCTAGTGATGTCCAGTGCGAATCCGCAACACTGTGACCAGACAGCCGTTTGCGTCTCGAATTATTTAGGCTCTCCTTCGGTAGCCATTTCTAATTGAATTTATGCCGGCATTACATCCCCCTGATGTTCTTTGCTCTGCCATTTTCTAGGATTTTTTCGATGCGAGGCTTCTCCCATTCCCGTTTTTTGCGTTTGAAGAGTCTCATTGCATCTTCCCGAATTGTCGCGTATCTTTCTGCGTTGACTTCATCATATCTTTCTAAGTGGATCACTCTGAGGTGTTTACGTTCTGCGATCTTCGCCCTGCACTCATCGTCAAACCAAGGTTTGGACTTAATTGTTTTCTTAAATCCTAATACCTTTTGGGCTGCTTGTTTGATTGTGTCTCTGATCGATGTCAATTTAGTGCCCACATTATTGGTTTCCTCTTCATCACTGCTCTAATTCTCTAGGATGCTAAATCTATTCGTTAGTTCGTCTTGATATTCAGCCCTTTTGCGCAAGTTTTTAATTGATCAATGTCGAGCTTTTTGCTCGTCTCCCATGACTGCCCATGTGGGTTTGCCATCAACACTAGAAGATGATCGGATTCATCATCTGCTCCTCTATATGATCTTCATCATCATCATCATCATCGGCACTACAACCGGGAACCGGTCTTGGCCTAATTTAGCAAGTCTCGAGGCTTGTTAAGTTTTCCATAATAATTTATTTTTACGGGCAAGGTTATTAGCCTTGCGCCTATATGATCATACGTCTAGGATATTCGAGTGGTGTCTTTTGGCCATGAGGAAGTGGTCTATTTAATTACGCGTTACGCCGTCAGGTGATATCCATGTGGGTTTATGAATTTGCTTTTCACTACCAGATCTTTTCACGTGATAATTCGAATTCCATTATCATTTGAAACGTCGTGTAGGCTTTCTTTACCTATAGTTGGTTGGAAACTATCTTCTTTTCCAATTTTCGGGTTGATGTTCACAAGGAATTTTTTAACATCGGATGATGAGATTCCATCAAATACTTCCTCTAGGGACTCGTAGAACGTGTCCTTCGTTTCTTCGTTGGTGGATTCTGTTGGTGCGTGTACGTTTATAAATACATAATTGTACCATCATCATCATCATCGGCACTACAACCGGGATCCGGTCTTCGTCTTATTTAGCAAGTCTTGAGGCTTGTTAAATTTTCCATGATAATTTATTTTTATGGGCAAGGTTATTAGCCTTGCGCCGAATAATTGTACCATGGGCCCTGTATTTTTAGCACCGACATTCGATCATTAATAAATTTCACATCTTTTACATGGGGCGTAATCTTCTTGCCTATGATGAAGCCGGTTCCGAGGTTATGTGTATCGGTATCTCCACACGCCAGTGTAAACCCGTTGGTTTCGATTACTTGATGTGAGATTCGGATTTCCTGAAGCGCGACGATGTCGATTTTATATTGTTTCGCGTTTTCTACGACCGTCTGTATCGCGCTTGGTTTATATAACGTTCAAACGTTCCACGCGCCGACGCGTATATCGCGCTTTTTCTATTTTTCCCTATGTCTTCTTTTTGCCGAATCGGTGTTTTCTTGATGATTTGTTCCATTATGGTTGTGTCGGCTAATCACACCTACGCCTACCGGGTTTTTCGTTTTGTTATTGATTATTCATTGTTGTTCCCACAAGTCGGGGGGTTTCAAATAATCCGCCATATCAGAGCCCCTCTTTGATATGGTAAGGTCTGCTTACTGCTCTGATTCAACTCGGTATCAGAGAGACGCAGTTATAATACAGCCGGTATACCCCTAGCTGCAAACCATCCAATGGGCACGGTGACGCGTAACACCCTGGGTTAGAGGTGGTAGATCTTTGTGTGTTACTCCTCGCTAGCTTGTCTAACATGGGTGGCCCTACTGGAAACGTATGCTTCCGTCAGCATAGCTTGGGTGATTCATTGTAGTATAAGTCCCCGCACCACGTCAAGGTTTCTACCAAGCGGGGGTACTAAACTATCACAATCTCGAAACTAAGTGCGAAGTACAACGAAAATCGCTAATTTTAGTGTGGCTGTCACACCAATTATTGGCTTAATTCAAACAACATAATTATCTACATCTAAAGTATATATAAGTTACAAACTAGAGAGCTTAAGAACAATCTTAACTAGGCTTAACCTAAGATAACCACGACAAATTGAGAAGGTAGGAGAAGGGGCGAAAGGTGGGGGCTAAGCGGTCGATGACAGAAATTAATTGGGTTCTTCCACTATATGAAATTGATTGTATATGACCTCATCGGAAAACCATTGAAGGTTTTGCAACATCAGCGCAAAAAACCAAAATGAAGGAAGGCATTGTTAGGGCTCCCCCACCATCATTCAATGAGTTTAGGAGCTGTATAGAATCTGTGAAATCGATCTGAAAATTGTCGTCCAACAGAATACGTACACACAACCGCAATGAAGACGACTGCACACAAGAGAACGAAATATAATTTACCAGTACCGCATGCCAGAGCATTTACGTAGCAATCATGATTTAAATGACGAGTTTAGACATCCTCGTTTACACGCAACTGTAATTCTGATTCCACAGTAATCAAAGTGACATCGGACAGTGTGGACGCAGTCGCGAAGGCGGAAAATAATAAATAGTGATAATTTCCCTCGCATTGTCCAGTTTCGTTCCTTCTTCTTCACTCTTTTCCTGAAAATATAAACGAAATAAGTAAACGTTGTCAGAGTCCCAATACTGAGAGTATTTCACTGACCTCCAAAAAAACGAGTCAGTGTGCCATTGGAAATGGCGTCAAAAGAATAAAAATTGCCGGACCAGTTATTGGAGTCCTTTACAGTGTTTGGCGGATAGCGATGTGACGTGTTGGACGGAATCATATCCGTTGACACTTCGCGGAAAATTGTACCTCCGCCTATCAAGCTATTACAAAAACCATGCGATTACGTGCATCAAGCAACAAGTGCTCTACATGTGGCAAACTATTCAATTAAAAAAATGTCGATTGGAATTAAAATTGTGTGTGACTCAGTGGAGTCAAATAAGTTAAAACTTCCGAAACTAAAAGAACACGAATGGCAATATTTTTCACGTGACATTAAAAGTGAAAAAGTTTTTAAAGCCGTGTGTTTTGTCTTGTCTTGTTGTGGACTGTATCTAATGTGTAAGTATTACGACAGATTTGTTTGGTTCTCCTTCGGTACTGACTTCGTTCTTGTTCGATGCAGCTCCCTCCATGTGTGTAATCTTGTAACTTTTCCCGTCTCCCTGTAACTTGGGGCTTGGAAGTTCTTGCCTTGGACTACGTATGTTCTTCCACTGAATTAATCTACACCTGCTTACAGTAGGTTGACGCTTTGAACTTCTTAATTATTAACCCTTTTGATCTTCTTCCAGTAACTACGACAGTGTGTTTACTTTACTCGAGCTTTATTTCAATTATGTAACAAACTAACATGTGCTTAATTCCTTTTATCTTCACTGGTATATAGATTAAATGTAAATGAATTGTATTGCGGATATTCCGACTTTAATGTACCCCTTGATTGTAACTTCTTTGTCACATTATCCATTTGGCGGGGTTCCTGTGGTGACACCCCTATTCAAGTTCCGTTGGTTGTTACTTCCCTCTTGTATACTCCATCAACTTTGTTTGGACCAATTATATTCCTTGCGTTGTGTAGAATTCACTGAATAATGATTTCCTCTTCACTTCTCCTTCGGTTCTATGCACTGAATGTCTAATGAATTTCTGTTTTTCCTTTGGTTGTTTTGATGAATTAATCGAACGGGTGGAATTGGGAATTGTTACTTAAAAGCATTTTGACTCATGCCTTGAATAACCGAAAATACTTCGCTCCGCACTGCTTCGTTTACTTTTTGTATTTTTAACACTTTATCGCACGAGAAATCACTGCCTTTGATTATCCAAAAAAAATCATCATCATCATCGGCACTACAACCGGGATCCGGTCCTTATCCGAGACTTTTTAAATTGTCCATAATAATTTGTTTTTCCGGGCAAGGTATTCGTCTATCTCGCGCTAGATGTCGCGTTTAAATCCTTGCCTGCTATTCACTTCGGTTATAAATTCGTCACAATATTATAACTATGTAGAAAGTTAATAAATTCAATATGCTTCCTATGAATACCTCTTGCGTTCCACGTCACAATACTTAGGTTACTATTTGACATATTACTGAACATTAATATAAAAACTTAGTCGCAAATTGTGCAATGGCATTAAATTGCTCTAGTTTACTTTTCATCTTCATCATCACCACTACAACCGGGATCCGGTCTTGGCCTTATTTAGCAAGTATCGAGGCTTGTTAAATTTTCCATAATAATTTATTTTTATGTCCAAGGTTACTAGCCTTGCGCCGAACTAGTTTACTTTTACAAGTATTTAATTTAGTGAACATTTCCATGACAAGAGCATTAAACTCTTCAGTAGAGAACAGTTCTATTTACTATTTAATTGACCTGTAGGAACCCGGAAGTTCATGACCTCACCGACTCGACTCCGACCTCACCGACTCGACTCCGCATTCGTACCCTCTCATGCCTTCCACGTTTGACCAGCCGATCCGATCTCCTCAAGGTCAAACCAAGAGAACAGTTCACTTTGGTTAATATTTAAATTATTACCGCCAGTAGACATCAATGATGGGATATCGTGTTTCCATGGATTAGGGATGATATTGATATATTTCCTATATAAATCCCAAATTAGACCCGCACTCGAATATTGCTCTCATGTTTGGAGCTCGGCTCCTAAACATACCCTCGACCTACTTGAGAGCATACAGAGACGAGCGATCCGTCTGATCGCGGATTCGGCGCTGACATCGGGACTACAGCCGCTATCACATCGAAGGCACGTAGCCGACCTCTGTCTGTTTTACAGATATTATCACGGGTACTGTTCTTCGGAGATTCGTGGTATTGTTTCACGCAATTTGGCTTATATGCGCTCCACAAGACAATCCGACGGATCGCACCAGTTTACGGTTCATCTCCTGACGGCGCGAACTTCCCTGCATCAGAACTCATTCCGTTACAGAGCGAGGAAGCTGTGGAACTGCTTTCCCACGCGAGTGTTCCCGGAGCGTTACAACATGCAACTATTCAAAAAGAACTGTAACAGTTATTTGATGGCATCTCGGGGCGCCCACTCGGCGCTAAAGGTTCGCCTCTCCCAAGAGAAGTCTAATAAAAAAATAGAAAATAAAAAAAAATACCCATTTATTAATAGGAAGTCCTTATTATCAAATGATTAGAAAATAGTTATACATAAAGTCATCTTCCAAGCACTTTTGCTTTATGGGTGTCAGGTATGGGCCTGTTATGCTAAATGCCATATAAAAAGATTGCAAAGAATGCAAAACAAGCTCGTCAAAATGATGCTCAACTTGTCTTGGCATCGTTCTATCTTCGACTTACATAAAAAGGCTAGTATTGAAATGGTCTCTGATAGAATACGCAAGCTCACGGAAACTTTCTTAATTAGATGTAACTTCTCTGATCATCATCATCATCATCATCATCATGTTGGCCTTATTTAGCAAGTCCTTAGGCTTGTTAAATTTTCCATAATGATTTGTTTTTTCCGGGCAAGGTCATTAGTCTTGCGCCAGGGGCTCCCCGACGGGGAATCGAACCCCGGTCTCCCGCGTGACAGGCAGATATACTAACCACTATACTATCGAGGGGCCAACTTCTCTGATAATCCTCTTATAAATGAACTTAGTGTTTAATTAATAACTCCTTAACAAATGTATGTATGCTATATATATATATATATATATATATATATATATATATATATATATATATATATATATATATATATATTGTCACAAATTCAAAACCGACACACTTGTCAACCGTTAGCGTGTCCTCATGGCGTCGCACCGAGCCTTAAGCCAACTAATATGACATCAACACACCGATTCTGGAGCCATCTAGAGGAATACTGGAGAATACACGAAACTGGCAAAAACGTCAGAAGCAGACGGAACCACCAGACAACACTTGCAAGAACGAAGAAAAAGGAGAGCTAGAGGAGGAATTGAGGAATTTAACGGAGCAAAAGAGGTTGTCCTTGTACATTGAAGCGCTCTTGCGATCCAGTGGTCGAACTCGCGTAAAAGAACGGATAGTTTTAAACTGGACATAGTTTAACGGTCGTGTGCGAAGTAAAACGTAACAATATATATATTTATTTATTTATTTATAGTTTTTTTTGTGATTTCAGTAGAAGGTGGAAATCTTCAAAAGATACCTCTGGACCAATCCAGAGGCATGCCGGGTTTTTACCGACTAAAACCACCTCCCGCCAGGCTCATATTCCCGTTGATCCCCGCGCAACTTTCTTTTAGATATTCCATCGCGGGGCGGGACGGAGTTTACCTGTTACTCCGCTCGTCGCGTCGCAACTGCTGCATCATTTCACAGAGAATACCATGTGTTACGGACCATGCCTGTTTTGAACTAAGGATGTACTCTATTACTCCTTCCGGAGTAACTGTCCGTCTCATATGTCTCTCCAAAATCATACATGCGGTCTCGAATCTCACGCACTCTGAGTACGTGTTCCGCATTTTCTATTTTGCCTTCACAATACAAGCAGTATGGGTGATTCACATGCTTATACTTGTGCAAGTATTGCCGAAATCATCCATGTCCTGATATCAGCTCGCCATGTTTTTTTCTTCACCCAGGCTTCTACATCAGGTATCATGGTGTGGGTCCATCTTCCTTTGGTGGAAGAATCCCACCTTCGTTGCCATTCTCTTAGGCTTGAGAGCTCTAATTGTGACCGCAATCTCCGGCGATTCGCTTGTGAGACCTCATGCAATACAGTGTTTTCTTTAGCTGCATTGTCAAGTGGCGTCCTCCCGGCCAAAACATTTACGGCATCTTCAGACACCGTTCGGAATGCACAACATACTCTTAATGATGCCAACCTATGTGCTGAGTTCACTCCCCTCATGTACGACTTATACTGTGCGGTTCCTGCCCATATGTGAGCTACAGACATTGTGATGGAGGTGTTGACACTGGTTATGAGTTTCCTTATATGGGACTGGGGTCCTCCAACATTGGGTAGCAGTCTCGCTAAAACTTTGCATACTCTTGCCATTTGTTCACTCGTTTTCCTCTGGTGTTCCTTGAAGTATAACACCAATATATTTAATATACAGACTGGATCAGATTATTTGTCCTTCTATTTCCAAATCAAGGTGTTCAACTTTCTCGCGGCTGCTTATTAAAACTGCCTCCGTCTTATGTCCAGCTAGTTTCAGTCCGGCCATATCTAGCCAGCATTTAATGCTCTGGATTGCTTGGGAGCAAATATTCTCCAGGTCATCTAGATGTTTAGCCACGGCCACTATTGCTAAATCATCTGCGTACCCAATGATTCTAACCCCTTCTGGTACATTGACCCTGAGCACGCCATCATACATGATATTCCATAACAGTGGACCTAATACAGATCCCTGATGTACACCCGCTGTTATTTTATATTCCTGCGGTCCCTCGTCTGTATCACAGAGCAGTGTTCTATCCAAGAGATAGTTTGCTAGTATACGCGCAAAGTAGGGTAAGACTTGTAGATCGCGCAACGCTTCTAGAATCCGATTCCAATTCACCGAGTTAAACGCATTTTTAACATCTAGTGTCACCATCACGCAATATTTTTTCGTAGCTCCTAACCATCGTGCCCCAGCTATCGCATTGCGAGCGATGTTGTACACCACAGACAGTGCCTTACCGGTTGATCCATCTCTCCGGAACCCATACTGCGATTCAGAGAGCCCCGATGTCCCCTCAGTGAATTGTTCCAGGCGAGTGGCAATTACTCGCCCAAGCAGTTTTCTTGTTGTGTCCAACGTGCACAACGGGCGATAAGACGACGGCGCTTCTGTATTCTTGACTCATTTTGGTATAAGCACAAGCCGCTGTTTTTTCCATGATTTAGGAAATTGTCCTGTTTGAAGGCAGGTTGTGAAGAGACCACTGAAGACTTCCGGCTTTTTGGTTAGAGCAGTCTTCACTACAGCGTCAGGGATACCATCCATTCCCGGGGTCTTGTTTTTTTTTTTTTTTTTTGACAACCTCTTCAGTGGTCACGGGAGGTATCTCTCCTTCAGTGATACTCCACCCCTCTTGCACCTCATCACACTGTGGGAAACGGACAGCAACGATTCCGGCCATGTCAGTTTTCCTTTTTTGCATTTGACTAATGTTGTTGTGTAGTCTTTTCATGACTATGCTGTAGGCGCTGCCCCATGGGTTGTTACTTAATGCATCTCAGGGAGCAGAACGCGTCATATTTACTTTTGCGGATTACATTCATCAACCCTTTCCGTTTGTTGACGAATTCAGCATGCAACTGTGAGTGGGTGTTACGGTTTCTTGCTCTTTGTTGCAAGCGTCTTAACCTGTTGCACTCCGATCGCACATTGGCGATTTCTGAGTTCCACCAATACACTGGTTTGATAGCAACTGCTGGTTGTCTTTTTCGTGGCATAGAAGCATCACATGCCGTACTTATCCACTTCATGACTTTTCCAGCCTACCTGTTCGCATCGGCCTCTGCGTCAAATTGTTCGATTTGGTCTTCTAATATATAATCGAGCAGTTCCGCATCGAGGTCCTTCTCTTTCCACCCTTTTTTCTGGGTTTTCTTCGCCAATTTGCTAGTGATGAATCCCCTGTGTGATAATATGTCGTACATCACGACTTGGTGGTCACTATGGGTGTAGGTGTCCAAAACTCGCCACCCCATACTTCTTGCCAACATGTGATGTCGATTTGGATCGGCCTCTCTCGTTTATGAAGATGTCATCAACATCATCATTAAGTAACACCACATCTAGGACTGTGAAGGCTTCGAGTAGTGCCTGGCCTCTACTGTTGGCCCTTGTGCTTCCCCTTTCTACTGCCCAAGCGTTGAAATATCCAGTAACTATAAGAGGGCTCTTTTCTCTAGCTTCTTGTGTTATCCTGTCCAAAAAAGTATTTGAAATATTCTGTTTCCCATCTTGGCGGAGCATAACAACAGTAGAAATGAATTCCTCTGCTCTTCGCATAGGCGAATTCTTCCAACCGCTGGACATGGGGGAGTTTCCAGTTGTCCAGGTGGCCGCTGTTCCGCTGCTGTCTTCCTACCATGTAACTGTACCAGTGCCAGGCATTCTGTACTACTCATTGATGAGTACCACGTCGGCACCATATTCCTTAACCGTTTGGGAAAGGAGATCTTGTGCGGCTCCAAAATGGTTTAAGTTAATTTGAATGCACTTAAACCTGTCCGTTTTTGTTGAGGAGATTGGACATCGCGTTTTTAAATGGTCGGCATGTGTAACTCTCTGTTGAGTGATGGTTACCGCCTTCGCATCCTGATGCGCAGAACATGCATTTGGGTTGTGCATTACAGTTCATCGCTTTATGGCCATTTCCACCACATTTCAAACAGTTTTCCGAACGATCTTATTCGCATTTGAGGGATTTCGCCACGTGACCCTATTGCCAACATCTGAAACATCGTGTGGGTGTGATGTGTTCTCAAAGTCTGCATCTCACCCACCCAACCCGTAGGAAACCTGTAGCCAGCAACATGCTAGCCTTTTCTCTTGGTAAGCGCATTACGGCAGCCTGCGTGGCATCTGGTTTCCTTCTTAAACTCTTTATCGCTTCCTTTGGGATCCCTTTCAGTACAGGGAACTCTATAGCGATCGGGGTCAGGATTTCCTCCACAGTGGTAACCTCATCTAAATTACGATACTCAACCGTGATTTCCTGTGACACGGTTTTCGCATTAGCATCTTCCTTTAATACGTGTTGTACTTTTGCATTCAGTGTCTCAGTGGTGGCTTCTAGACGGCGTTTCAGTTCTAGCAGCAATCCCCCTTTTGCTGTCTTTCGAACTTTATTCACGCTATTTCCGAGTTCACTTAGCTCGGGCTTGGCCTTCATAAGCTTATGTTTTATCCCCGGTTGTCGATAATATTATAGCGCCCGGGCGCGGTCTCCTTCTTTTCATAATGTTCGCCTTCCCGATATCACCCTTTGGAGCCTCTTCAGCCACCAACCTCGCATCCCTCTTCCTTCCCCTCTGGGCAATTGTAAGCCAATTGTAATTGGGTGACCCATCATTGATCTGCCCCGGGACCTTGCTTGCGTCTATTTGCAAGTTTCGTTTTGGTTGGATTAGCAAGTTTCCACTCTTGCTTAAGCCGGCGTAGATGGGTTCTTTAACCGATTTTGCCCTTCCTTATCAGGAGATAGGCATGATAGGTTGCGCCTGTGTTCTAACGACGGAATTGCTCGACATACGGCTGAGTCCCCAATAAATTTCATCATCATCATCATCATCGGCACTAGAACTAGGATCCGGTCTTGGCCTTATTTAACAAATCTCTCCACCGGTCCCGATTTCGAGTCGATGGCATCCAGTTTGGCACTCCCAGGCTCTGGACGTCCTGGTCTACGCCATCCCTCCATCACAGACAAGGTCTGCCGCGCTGTCTCCTTCCATACAACCTGCCACAAAGGACTTTCCGGGCAGGCTTCTCTTCGCTCATTCGAGCTAGGTGTCCCGCCCACCGGAGTCTACCGAGCTTGATTTTTCTTACAATATTAGCTTCAAGGTAGATTGCGTACAACTCATGGTTGTAGCGTCTCCGGAATCGTCCTCCGTCACATATGGGGCCAACAATTCTCCTTAAGACCTTTCTCTCGAACGCGGCCAAGAGTTCAGAATGCCTTTTATTGAGCACCCAGGTCTCGGATCCATACATGAGTACTGGTAAGACCATGGTCTTGTACACTAGTAGCTTGGATGTTCTGGATAAATTTCGAGATTTAAAGAGCCTTGATAGACCATAGTAGGCTTTGTTGGATTTGATCAGTCGTTCGCGTATTTCTTCTTCCATATTGTTATCTGCTGATACTATCGGCTGACCCAAGGTAGTTAAAGGATTGCACTACTTCAAATTCATGCCCCACTACCCTGATAGTTTGACCAACGTTAGGTCTTCTCTTCGTAGAAGTTTCCACCATATACTTAGTTTTGCCCTCATTAATGTGCAGTCCCAGTTTTTGTGCCACCTGCTCGATCTGGGTGAAGGATTCTTATACAGCCGATTCGGTTCTACCGACGATGTCGATGTGATCCGCGTAGGCAAGTATCTGGTTGGACTTGGTGATAATAGTCCCTCTAGTTGTAACGCCAGAGTCACGGATTGCTTTCTCCAACGCCAGGTTGAAGAGGAGGCAGGTCAGACCGTCCCTTGTCGGAGTCCATTAAAGATGTTTATTGGTTTGGACAGCAACCCCGCTATTTTAACTTGACTAGTTACGTTGGTCATGGTCAACCTACAAAGCCGTATCAATTTGTTTGGAATACCGAACTCTCCCATGGCATTATATAATTCTACCCTGGCTATGCTGTCGTAGGCGGCCTTAAAGTCTATAAATAGATGATATAATGGAATCTTAAATTCCAGACATTTTTCCATCGCCTGCCTAAGGGTGAATATCTGATCAATCGCAGATTTGTCTGGGATTAAGCCACACTGATATTGACCAATGATGTCTTTAGCGTATGGGGCTATCTGATCTTGTAGGATAGTGGAGAGTATCTTATAGGTGGTATTCAGCAATGTTATACCCCTATAGTTGCTGCACAGTGTGATATCTCCCTTCTTATGTATGGGGCAAATTATACCACGACGCCAATCTTCCGGCATCTCCTCTTGCTCCCATACGTGCACCACGATCTCATGAATTGCGTGATGTAACGCTGTCCCTCCTTGTTTGATCAGCTCAGCTGGTATCCCATCAGCTCCGTGGGCTTTATTTGATTTGAGCTGTCTTATGGCTTTTAATGTGTCCTCAATGCTTGTTGGCGGCAGCATTTGGTCTTGATCTTGGATTGGTGGAACATCCAATTCTTCTGTGAGTTGACCAGAATGCCGTCAGGATCGGTGATCAGATTACCCTCTTTATCCCTGCGGTAAGTGCAGCGTGGCGTGTACCACGTCATACTGCGGATTATTTGGTAGAACTTCCGCGCCTGGTGCGGACCTCGCTCTCTACTTTTCTATTTCACAGACAAGGCTTTTTCCCAGGCACTTTTCTTTTGTTGTGAAGTCTTTTTTCAGATCTTCCGAGCTCTTTGTATTTTTCCTCACGTACCCGTGTCCTATGAGACTGCTGCATTGCGCAGTATGCAGCATTCTTACGTTCAGTCGCTCCGATCTCTACGACTACTGCCTAAGATGGAGGTGGCAGTACTAATGACAGTATTCTTAAGCCGTGTCCATTTCTCTTCTACGCGCGGCATTCTGGCCCCAGGACTTACTCTCTCTCCGTCGAGCTCTTCGAGGGCGAGTCTTAACGCATGACCAAAGGTGTTACTGGTATTCTCATTGTGTAAGGCAGCCGTATTGATTCAAACCTGATCCGCGGATGCAATACGTCTCCGTAAGGCAATCCGCGCTCTGAAAACTGTACCAACAAGATAGTGATCCGAGTCGATGTTGGCACCGTCATCAGGCTCGAGGAGTGGCGGCAATCGATCAACACGTGGTAAATTTGATTGCGAGTGGCTCCATCAGGTGATACCCAGGTGGCTTTGTGGATGTCTTTACGCGGAAACCTGGTACTCACAACGACCAAGTTTTTCGATGCTGCCAGTTCGATGACTCGTAGTCCATTGGGATTAGTGTTCTCATGCAAACTATGGGAACCTGTGTAGTGCCTGAAAACCGGCTCCTGACCTATTTTGGCATTCAAATCACCAAGTATGATTTTCGCATCGTATCTTGGGCAGACGTTCTCGTAAAATTGTTCCTTTTCGTCGTTAGGGGACTCCTCTGTAGGTCCATGAACGTTTATGAGGCTTATGTTCTTGAAATTGCCTCACACGCGAAGAATGCATAGCCTTTCGTTTATTGCATTAAAGCCGATAATGGCAGGCTTCAGTTTTTGACTGACTAGAAACCCTACCCCGAGCACATGGTGTTTTGCATGATAGCTGTAATAAATGTCATACTCGTTTCTTTGAATAACACCACTCCCCGTCCATCTCATTTCTTGCAATGCTGTTATTTCACCCTTATATCCGGACAGGGGATCGGCTAGCTGCTGTTCAGCTCGAGCTCTGTATAGTGAGCGGACGTTCCATCAGAAGATTCTTAAATTGTTTAGCCATTTTCGTTTCCGTGGACGTCGTTGTGTATCCGGTCCATACCCTAGGTTTTTTAAATTTGCCATAAAATTCATTTTTACGGGCCTGGCTATTTGCCTTGCGCCAACCTTTCTCAGGATGTCACTACTTGGCGGGTGCCAAAGTAGCTATCCAGGGGTGTCACGTGGAGACTGCATGTCAACTTGGATTGAACAGGGACAAGGATCGTCCTGGCCTTCGCCGGGTTAAAAGCAATCAGTAACTTTACCCTGTATGTTCGCTCCCATCCCCCCGCACCATCATTTACCACCATAAAATGTTGGTCAGCTGAATCTAAACGTGTCCGTGAGAGCTTGCGAGACGATGAACATCCGGGACATCCAAAAACTGCAACAACCGACGATAGCATCGCTAAAGTTCACAAAATGGTGCTAAACGAGCGCCGAATTAAAGTGAGAGAGATAGCAGAGGCTATGAAAATATCCAAAGAACGTGTTTGTCACATATTAAATCCAGATTTAGGCATGAGAAAGCTGTCCGCGCGTTGGCTCTGTGTTTGCTTACGTTAGACCAAAAACGCTGCCTCACACCTAAGCGGTTGACATGGCGAAAATCCACGAATTACGGTTTGAACTGCTTGACCATCCGCCTTACCCACCAGATCTAGCCCCAAGCGACTTCTTTTTGTTCCCTAATTTAAAAATTGCCCTCGCAGGACAGACATTTTCGTCAAATGAGGAGGCCATCACCTTCGTGAACAGTTATTTTGGCAGAGAAAAACGCCGAGTACTATTTGGACGGATTAGAGAGATGGAAGTATCGCTGGGCGAAGTGTGTAGAGTTACAAGGAGACTATGTAGAAAAATAAAAATAAATTAAAAACAAAAGTCTTTTATCTTTGTTAGGTCGGAAACTTTTCAGACCGCCCATGTATATTTTAATTGTTTGTATAATTTATTTAATATGAAATTCTTTGTCCGCTATATATCCTAATAGCTAACAATCTTCATGCTAGACTGGTATATTCTTCCATGCTTCAACAGTTCCTTCTTTGAATTTTTTTTCAATTCAATTCAATTTTATTTGGTAGATAATTACATTTATGTTATATTTTACAACTAGTATTTAAGAGATTTAGGATAGCAATTCCTTTACAACTATAATCTTAAATCTATATAATGACAATAGCACAATTTTAATGAATAACAAATAATAAATTAAGGGAAAACTACAATAAAAAACCCTTATTTGAATCTTAAGACTAATATTGCACTGGCTTCCGGTTATTTTATATAGTAATGACCTCGATATAATTTTCATAGACAGGGTACATATGTAGTGATTTAGGATAACGCAAGACGGGAAACGAGAACATTGTCAGAAAAAGAACAATTGACGAAGAAGTTTCGATTGATTTTGTCAATAAGGAACTCTACCGGCTTAACGTTAGCGTTTTCATGTAGTTCATGTGTCGAATAATGCCATGGCAAATTCAGCAACATTTTCAATATTTTATTTTGACATTTTTGCAATTTTATTTTGTGTGTGCGAGCACAATTACACCATACAGGGTATGGTATCGTACAGGAGTATAGCTTGAAAAATGGTTTTAAAAAGTATAATTTTATTTTCGATGCTAAGCTTTGACTTTCTACACACTAATGGATACATAACTCTTACGACTTTGTTTATTTTGTCATTTGTGGTAGTGATGTGTTTTTGAATGATAAGTTTTTTATCTAGAATAATACCTAGATATCTACAGTCTTCGGACCAATCAATATCAACTGCACACATACTGAGTTTAGTGCCATTTGGTAGGTAGCAGTGTTTCCTACATCTCGAAAAACCAGACAGCTTGTGTTTTATTACCATTTATTTTTATTTTCCATTTCCTGTAATATACTGCTAGTTTGTCAAGAGCTGCTTGCAAAGAGTTGTAGACATTAGTGAATAAGGCACCCGAAGAGAAAATGGCCGTATCATCGGCAAACATAGCCACCTGAATGCTTTCACCTAGACATGGTAAATCTGCGACAAACAATGTGAATAATATGGGACCAAGGACCGAGCCTTGGGGTACACCATAGTGGATTTGGTGAGTAGAGGATATGTCGGTTCCTATACTCACAGCATATTTTCTCGAACGAAGAAAGCTCTGGATAATTTTGATAAGTGGCATTGGCAGCTTAAGTTTCAGTAGCTTATAAATCAAGGCATCGTGCCATACCGTATCAAAGGCTTTTTCGATGTCTAGAAGAACCAGTCCCGTTGACTCCTTGTCGATGAATTTACCAGGTATGTGGTTTTTAATGCGCAAGACTTGGTGGATTGCCCTGTGACCACTACGGAAACCGAACTGAAAGTTTGGTAAGATGTTATTGTCTTCCACAAAACGATCAATCCTTTCCTTAATTATTTTTTCTAAGAGCTTACTTAGACAGCTAAGTAGACTAATAGGTCTGTAGCTTTTGGTGCTGATTTTCGGTTTGCCGGGTTTCGGGATAGGTATTACTTTTGCTGTTTTCCAACAGTCCGGAAAATAACAATTCTTAAGACAAGCGTTGAAAATGAACGTTAAATAGTTACTTGGAGCAGGTGGAAGTGCTTTGATTAATTTGTTGTTAATATTATCGAGACCCGCAGCCCTTTTTGATTTCGATTTTTTTATCAATTCTTTAACTTTGCTGATATTAGTTGCGTAAGTACTTTCAGCTGGTGTTTGAGAAAGTACATGGATAGTGTTAGCAACTTCAGCTTCAGTATACGCGTCGCTTAGATGCATAGATATGGAGTGCTTCTTACTAAACGTGTTAGCAAGTAGGTTCGATTTCTCCACTGAAGAAATAAACAACTTGTCGTGAACTTTAAGCGCAGGAATACTTGACCCTCTCTTTTTCATAATTTTTGATATTTTCTAGAACGGTTTGCTAGCTTTGTCAAGAGAGGAAAGGTGTTTATTCCAACACTTGTTCCTATATGTTGAGATTTCGTTTTTAATGGTATTATTTAAGACTTTAACATTAACTAGAAAACAATCGATTCTATAACGCAGCCATTTTCTTCTTTCAGAGTTTCGTAGCCTAATCAGATGTAAGATATTTTCAGGAAGCGGAGCCTTATCAACTGGAGCACTGGAACATTTAGGTATCGCAAGTTCGGCCGCTCTGTTGATAACAGAAACAAAATTGTTACATAGGCTCGCTGCAGGTTATAGAATTTAGGCTGGTATCACCTAGAACCAAGTTCGTGTTTATACGAGGGTTGCCTTTTATATTTCGGGATTATAGAACAAAAACAAATATTGATCATCGAAAATCACTTTATTATTTTTCAAAATATTCCCCATGAAGATCTATACACTTTTGCATGCGTTTGAACCAATTGTCGAAGCACTTTTGCCACTCTGATTGAGGTATCTCCAACACATGCATTCTGAATGCAGCAACCGCTTCTTCAGGTGTCGAAAAACGTTGACCTCTCAGTTTGCTTTTTACGTACGGGAATAAAAAGAAGTCATTCAGTGCCAAGTCAGGACTATACGGCGGATGACCCATCAAATCGATGTTTTGGGTGCTCAAAAATGCAGTTGCGCAGCCGATGTGTGAGAGCTCGCATTGTCGTGGTGAAGAGTGATCCGTCTTCGGCGGTTGGTTTTCCTGATTTCTTGGAAGACGACTGGCAAACAAATGTTTGTGTGCCACTCAGAATTGACTGTTCTGTGTTGTTCTAGTGGTACGGTTGCGACATGTCCAGTTTTTCCGAAAAAAACAGGCGACCATTTGCTTGGAAGTGCTTCGTGCGCGAACAACTTTTGTTGGATTTGGCTCATCTTGAAACACCAAGACAGTCGACTGCTGTTTACTTTCGGGCTCATACGCGTAAATCTACGATTCATCACTCGTTACGATGTCATAGACGTGTTTCGAAGCACCGCGACCGTATTTTTTGAGCATTTCTTTCGACCAATTGACACGAGCCTTTTTTGGGCGTTTGACAAATTGTGTGGGATCCAACGCGAACAAATTTTTTTGACAGTCAAATGTTTATGCAATATTGAATGTATGCTGGTCCCACTAACGCCTAAGGTTGTCTCAATCTCACGATAGGTCACATGACGATCTTCCAATATCAGTTCGCGCACAGCATCAATGGTTTTCGGAACAACAACTGATTTTGGACGACCTTCACGAAATTCATCTTGGAGTGAACTACGACCACGATTGAATTCACCATACCATCGATAAACACTGGTCCTTGGTGGAGCTTCATCGCCAAAAATTGAATTAAGTTCATCCATGCACTGTTGCTGAGTTAATCCACGCCGAAAGTTGTAAAAAATAATCGCACGAAAATGTTGACGATTTAATTCCATTTTTGGGGCGAGATGAATCTTTTAAGTTACTGTAAACAACACAAATAGAGCTCGTATGTCAAAACGTTCTGAGTGCGTATAACCTCAAAAATGTCCAACTTTACGACAGTGCTGTCAATTGCCGGATTGCAACACTAGGGTTGCCAAATCCCGAAACATAAGAGGCAACCCTCGTATATGATTTATAACAATTCCAGTTGGCGGCGGAATAGTTGTGGTATAAACTGGTACGATTTACAGCTACTGTATGATTCACTGTGAGGCTGATCGGAAGGTGGTCTGAACTTAACGCATTTAGAGTTAATGGTACTGTGCAGTAATTTGGAATATTAGTGATATATAGATCAAGAGTTGAGGGGTTCTTGTTAGCGCTCGCTGGGATATAGGTGGGGAGAAGTGGATAAAGTATGGAAAAACTTGGGCTGGATTCAGTAACATCTAGTAAAATGTTACCCCAGCAGTTTGCCCTAAGACAATTCCACGACCGATGTCTGCAGTTTAGAACACCACCAATAATTACCTTGTTTCGAGTGTTGACTCTATACAATTTTTGCAGATCCCGCTTAAAGTAAGTAGATTTCTCAATGTTTCTATTTCCACCAGGGAAATAGACCGAAAAAAGACTCACCTTGGAGTTATCACTTAATGTTACATCTATACTAATTTCCTCAATTAACTTAAGGTGCAATGAAGGACGCAAGGAATGTTCTATATATTTGTTCACAACAATGGCGACACCTCCACCACTAGCATGGACCCTGTCTAGGCGATAACATATGTAATTTTGATGTGAGAAAGAAATGTCTTGTTTGAGCCAGATTTCTGAAACAAGTGCAATGTCAATATTAAAATTTATCAAGAAACTAAAAAATTCATGCTTTTTGTTTTTGATGCTTCTCGCATTCCAAGTTATGATGTTAAGAGAGTTTCTTAACATGTTTTTTCCGAGTATATGTACTTAATAGCTAATGAAGTAATGACGTTAAATTGGTCAGGTTTAGTTTGACAAGCACTAAGCTTGGTTACAACTTCATTAAGAAGAAAGTTTATCTCGCTAAATGAGAACAAGTTATCATTAGTTAAAGTTTCTGACGGATTTTTCTTCGTGTGTGTCGTATCACTGTTGGAAGGTTGCTGGGTTTGATGGAGGCCAGAAGCCCAGGTGGATGAAGGAAGTGAAGGTTGACGCACAGATCGGGGTAGTGGAGGAAAATTATTAATGGATAATCGGTCGGGCACTGTCTGCTGTTTGTCACTCGGAGGCTGTAGGAACCTTGTATTTCCTGTACTACGTCCGCGTGGGGATAATTTGCGACGAATGTCTATGTACTGCTTTCGGCTTATGCATTCTGGATCGGTGGATTTATGTGGCCCACTACAATTTGCACACTTGATGACCTCATTCGTTTTGCAGTCGGATGTTTTATGGTTTCCCGAACAGATTGCACAGAAGCTATTTATGTGACAATGCATCGAGCCGTGACCGTAAAGCTGGCAATTGTGACATTGTGTGACTTTACCTGGATGATGTTTTTTAAAGTCCCAGCGAACGATGGTTTTGAACAAGGTAGAGTAGTTCCGTTTTAGTTCGTTTAATTTAACAGTACCGCGTTGAATGTAGACGATGTACAAGTAGTGTTTGTACAGGGCTTTTGTTGACGAGTTTAATGTGATGGTTTTAACATCTAGGCACTTAATCCCGAGTGTAATTAGTTCATTTTTCACTATATCGTTACTGATCAAGTCTAATCCTGATAACACTACCTTTAATGGGCGATTTTCCTTACGCGAGTGGGTAAAAAACTCACATTTTAACCGTAAGAGTTCGGTTCTGATTTTGTTATATATGTCCATTGTTGGGGCACATATTTTTTGTTCAAGCGATATGTTTTTAATTAAGTATTTGTCTATCTTAATGTTGCTCAAAATGTCACGCACTTTAGCACTAGTTGTTTTTAACACCACAATTGGCGGAACGGTTTCTTTAGGAAGTTCTGCACACTGTTCGTCATTGGTCGGATCCATTTCAGGAGAGTCTTTCATCAGACTTTGGAGTGGTTGAAAAAAGTTAGTGTTTGAACACATTTTAGATTTTTCTAGCACTTTATTGTTTACTTTTGAAAGTTTATCGGGAGGAGTTTGGCCTCCAATAACGGGGTCGTAACGCAACCGTTTGCGCTTAATTTTGTTTAACACACGTGGCCCAGGGGCCATAACTTAACGGTTTTAACACTTGTTCAAATTTTTGTATGCGGAAAACGAGGCAAAGAAAACAAGATAATGATAATTAAATTGTGATAATTATTGTGAAAATAACGGTTGATTAAGATAAATAGCACGGGCAAAACTGTGGGACAAGTTGTCTGTTTGAAATTCCGCCAGGTACTGCCTTCTTTGAATTGTTCCACGTTTTAAATTTCTGGCTTTTCCTGATCGTAAGCCGCCCTTGCCAGGATCCCCCACAGGTTCTCAATGGGGTTTATGTTTAAACTTAAATCAGGCCACGGGAAAATTTAATTCCATGCTCCTGAAACCACACTGTTGTTGTTCGTGTTGTATATATAGGAGTGTTGTCCTGTTGAAATATGACATCTTCGTGCTCTGTTAGGGTTATTAAAGGAAGAAGATGTTCCTCCAACACTTCTTGGTACTTTTTGGCGTTCATTCTTCAAGAAATAAAAACAATTTCTGTTATCAGGTTTCTAATGAAAATTCCCCACCATAACTCCTCCTCCTCGTAAAGGCCTGTGTGGCACGATTTTCCCTTCTTTCCTGAGATCATGCAATAGTACATGTAGCCGTCGGGGCCGTCCAGATTAAATTTCTCATTGATGAGTCATTGAAGGTCGAATGAGACCACATTTCACTGTGTTGGATGTATGATTTCAACGAATTCAATGCATGCTTCCTTATGTTGCTGTTTTGAGTGGTAGTTTGCACATGCACTTTCGATACTTCAAGTTGCTTGAGGCTATTGCCCATTTTCTAATCTAGAATTGCAGTCCAAATTAAAACGTCGAACCATTTGGGCCAACGAAGCTCCTGTTTTGGATATTTCGCGTAGAACGGCTTGTGGGGGGGAAGTAAGTGCACCGGCGTACGGCGCTGATTAGCTTCCTCCTCCATCATAATTACTAAATGTTCCGCAAATGTTCCGCCAAGCACTAGGAAAACTGTTCACCCGAAAGAAACGAATGTTGGGGGATTACCTTTCTTTTTGAAAACGTTTTATTGGGCAGCAGCACAGGAAACACGCTTTAACAATGAAATGTGTCTAGTTTTGAATTTAATTTACTTTTAAATTTTGACAATCAAACAGTTAATGAAATTTATAAATTGTTTATTGTTTGTCTTTTACATTTTTGTATGATTTATTCGTTTTCACAAAAACTATTGAACACTTTCGTATGAACTTAAGGATATTGTTTTATCAAAGAGACTATTGCATACCGATTTTTTGTGCCGCACTATATGTTTTCGATAATAAACAATTTGGGATCAATAAATTTACGTTATTTCATAGATTTACGGATAAAAATCTTATTTCTACACACGAACTGCGGCACAAACGTTTTAATCCACCGTACCTGCGCAGGTACGGTGGATGAAGAGCGACCCGACCTCTCCGAAGATTGAATTACGACTCTAACGATATCCTCTTCAATAAGGAAATCGTTTTTTTACCTACCACCAGGGAAACGTAAAGTCTCTCTTGGTGGTATAGGAAACCAGATCTTGTAATACCGGTCATGGTGGTATGTGTGGGATCGTTGAGATCAATGCTATTCACACGTGCAGTGGAACAACGAAACAGGCAGGCGGCAAGGACAAAAGAAAAGGCGACCAAATGGTTTGCTCTTTAATGAGGGTCATGTTTATACGATGCCTCGTCGCTATTTTCGACGTTAGGAGAAAAAGGTGCTAAAAGCAAATTGGATGTTTATGGCATCTCTGGCTGCAATAGAAACCGGGTTCATATTTGCATTAGGAAATGCTGGAGAATTTGGTTTCAGCGTCTATTGCGCTAATTATATGCAGCTGCTTGGGTTGTTTGTTGGTAAGGCAAACAAAAAAAAGGTTGCCAGGCAATGTGTATGAAAAGGTATATGACGCGGCTGGGAAAATAGACGGCGCGATATTTATGGTCCCTGTCATGACGGTTACATTGATTGCAATCCGAATTATGTTGTTTACAGGAATTAGTCTGGTACCGAATTGGTTCAGAATACCAAATAAGAAAACAAAGAAATCTTATGAAAAATTGTATGCGAATGGATGCATGAAGGTAAGTTTTCTTTATAGGGATTTTATGATTACAGATGGTGATCCATATAATGCGTGAAGCATTTACAGGTACTAATACCGTTGCATTAGCAAACTGAAGGACGTTGGGTAGTAATTATGGGGGTTTTTAGGTAAGTGGACCGTAGGGTTTGGCGGAAACGCCACAGGCTCGTTTTACTCTCGGTGAAAACTTTGTTGGTCTCCCAAATCGCTTATTTCTTATGTAATTTTCAATACTGGCTTGAAGAAAATTCTCCATTACACCTTGAGAGCGATTTATTTCATTGGCAATTTATCTTTGCGTCATTCCACTATTTTGTAAATCGACTATTCTTTGCTTTTCAATGTCCGTGAATTGTTTCCCACGTAAAGCAAACATCTGTTTATAATCACTCCAGAAGATCTGCACCACTTTTTAGAAAATTTTGTTATACCAAAGTTGAATGCAACAATACTTTAATATCATTTTTATCCCTGAATTGAATACAAATACGTAATTTATATGTTTGTAGGGGGATTCGATTGAATACCTGTTTGGTACATTTATGTGCTTATCAACAATGGCGGCAGCAGGTCTTGGAAATACAATCAGCGATATCGTTGGAATCGGTTCGGCTCATTATGTAGAGCGATTTTGTGGATTCATGGGCTTAAAGCCACCCGACCTTCTACCTATTCAAATGGAAATGAAAAGCAGTTTAAGATCAGCCAATATGGTATGTATATTAATCAAAAATAATTATATTTTCTAACGACATTATTGTACTAAACTTTTATAGGGTCGAATAATTGGTATAACGATTGGATGCTTATTGGGAATGTTTCCACTGGTACTATTAAAAACAGGAGACGAACATGATACAAAGAAGAAGAGAGAAAAAACGATAAAAGAGACAAATGAGAAATCTTAAGTAATACGGAAATTTCTATAAATGTAATAAGCCGTTTACTTCTTTTGTTTTATATGTTTGAAAGCTGTTTTGGGTGTTTAGTACCTGTAATTTAAGACTAAAAACAAAACTGTTTTATAAAATCATAAAAAAATATTTAAGAAAACTACACGTTTTTTTTTTAGAAAAAAAAATACACAAAACTCTTCGTATAACCTCATTTTTTGATGTATATGTAAAAGTGCATTCATAAATTTAAATTATATGTACACAAATATATTGTTAATTGCTAGTTGTTTATTAATTTACAAGAATGTATGTATGTTTTTTGATTTCTTATTCTTCTTGGTATTCGATTAGTTTTGTTTCTCTTTCTATGTCTCTCTATTTATCTGTAAATTATACTTTCAGATCGCAAACAGTAAGAAATGTCCAACATGTCAGAATTGCCATGACTTTAGTCACTGAAAGAATTATTTCTGCCGTTAAGTATATTTAGTGTGCAGACGAAAAGGCTTGTTTTGCTGAATATTTGAACGCTACGTCAGCTTGACATTGATCTCGGACTATTAACCAAAAACTCCCTATTTTGTCGCTGCCAGATGGAAAGCAATATACTCCAGGAATAAATATATGTACTATATCCAAGAAAATTAATGTACGATATTTGTCTTTATCGAATTTTAATCGAAATCCGCTTAAAAGACCTCAAAGCCTAACAAGAGTTTAGTGGGTTGTACAAAAGCTATCGATAGAAAGCCACGATAAAATTTGAAACCTTTTAACTAAAAATAGTTTTATGCAAAATCTTAAAAGGATATAATAAAGCTTTAAAGACTGCACAGGAAAAGCTGTTAACAACACACATATGTCACGTCTTCAGAATGACAAAAAGAACTGTTTTCCGCCAGACCAAGAAACTTATTTGTTAGTTTTAAAAAATTTACTTTAAAGTTCACGCCGTTTTTCTAACGTACGGCGTCCTGGTGTAATGTAATTTGTAACCAAATGAATAATAAATACCGCGGCTGATGGTTGAGTTATTGAAAGCATTGAAAAAAAAATTGTTGTGGAAAGAAGAATTTCTTCGAAAAGTTAGCTTTGGTTTCAGAGCATACGTCCGGAGGTGATTTATCTGTATTGACTGTTTCTATTACGTTAGAGCTGAAAGAGATATGAATGGGTTCCGGAATTGTGTCTAGATGATTCTGGCTGTTGTAAGACGACAGAGACACCATGAAGGACATACTTGTTCTTGTCCCATTTAAGTCGAGCTTCCGTCCACCCTTTTCTTCAAGAATTATCTATTGTGAAGAGGAATACTATTGAGAAGGATGTTATCCTCAGTTTTTTAATGAAGCCTGTATTGACGTAGGTGGAATCCAAGAGACCAACCGATACAATGGTATGTTCTTTTTATTTCAGATTAAACACAGGGTTGTATCATTTAATACGTGTTATGACATCTTTGGATCCATTAATCCAGCGATAAATATTTGCTTTCAACTGAGCAGATTCCCTATACTATTTTTGAAAGCATTCTTGTGGTTAAACAGTTTTTTCCCTCAAACAACAACGTAAAAAGGTTGTTTTTTTTTTTTTGTTTGGTAAATAACAGAAGATGCGTCCCTAAAACTCCTGAATCATCAAACTTTGATTCGACTGCGCATTTAGCTTCCTTCGCGATGTCGCTTTAATTTCCGCCATTGTACGGAGAATTTTTATTTACATTTTTGTTTTTTTACGACCGTTCCTGATGACGGCCACACTGTGTGATAACCCCCACACTCTCACGCGCGTCCGCACACACTTTTTTTTTTTTTAGACTTCTCTTGGGAGAGGCCGAGTGGGCGCCCCGAGATGCCATCAAATAAGTGTTGTAGTTTTATTTTGAACAGTTACAGGTTGTAACGCACCGGAAACACTCGCGTGGGAAGGGAGTTCCACAGCTTCCCAGCTCTGTAACGGAACGAGTTCTGATACAGGGATGTTCGCGCCGTCGGGAGATGAACCGCAAACGTGTGCGATCCGTCGGATTGTCTTGTGGAGCGCGTATAAGATGAATTGCGTGGAACAATACCAAGAATCTCCGAAGAACAGTACCCGTGATAATATCTGTAAAACAGACAGAAGTCGGCTACGCGCCTTCGATGTGATAGCGACTGTAGTCCGGACGTCATCGCCGATTCCCCGATCAGGCAGATCGCTCGTCTCTGCATGCTCTCAAGTAGGTCGAGGGTATGTTTAGAAGCAGAGCTCCAAACATGAGAGCAATATTCGAGCGCGGGTCTAATTTGAGATTTATATAGGAGGAGAAGTTGGGCCGGAGTAAAATATTTCATGGCTCTAAAAAGATAGCTCAGTTTTCCCGAGGCTGACTTGGCGATACTCGATACGTGTTTATGCCATGATACATTCCCACAGACCGTGACGCCGAGCAATTTCAAACTTTCCCCAGCCTCTGTGGCCCGGTCATTCATCATCAGCTGTGCGATGATCTACTTTTCTTTGTGAATGTTGTATATTGTGTCTTCGTTGCATTGAAGTCGCCTTTCCCCACAGCAGGACCCTATCTAGATCCTGATTCAGAGAGTCGATCTGTCTACATCTCAGCTGATGCGACGCAGATGCACCAATCGGCCGAACACTCGAAAAGGAGGAAACAAGCGTACTATCATCCGCAAAACTGAACACTTTGTTATCCGTTGTCTCCAACAAATCATTTATGTGAAGCAAGAACAAAGTTGGAGCCAAAATGGAACCCTGTGACACCCCTGAATTAACAGGATACAAATCCGAACACTCGCCGCCCACAACAACCCGGATCGATCGATTCTCGAGGAAGCTCCTCGTCCAGTCGCAAAGCTGTTGGGAAAGTCCATATGAACGAAGTTTGCTCAGCAATGCCCCATGCCAGATGCGGTCAATAGCCTTGGAGATGGAAAGGTCCTCCGTGCATAAGATAAGCGGAAGAGTCTGCCAAGAACCGGCGATAGTTCTGGAGCACAGTTCTTAAAGACTATTGCTGGTATTCCTTCCGGGCCGGTTGCCTTCCTACAATCCAGTTCACGTAGAATGCGTTGAATAGTGCGCGGACGAAATCTCACATCCCGCATCGAAGACCGTACCAGCGAGATCACAGGTGGCTCCAAAAGACCGGGATCGAGGTTTGAAATCGCGGAAAATAAATTCGCGAACACATTAGGTTTATCCTTTGAATTCGTGACTAACGTCCCGCTGTCTGTCACCAACGGAGGGAAAGAGGAGGATGTGAAGTTACCGCTGACAGCTTTTGCCATTGAAGGAGCTTATTGATCATCCTGTCGTTGTGAGCCTTCTTCGCGGTATCAATCGCCTGGTTGCTCGCGTTTCTGATTCTAACAAAATTCGTTCTGTTAACATAGGTGGGATTGGAGCGCCATTGCTTAAAATCTCTATTTTTGCCGCTGTAATCAGCTCGCATGTTTTATCAAACCAAGGTTTATCAAACCAACTTCGTTTGATGGAATGTGGAATATACATCTCCATCCCCAGAAGAATAATCTCTGATACCGACTCCGCGCAAGCGTTAACATCGGAGTTTCCGAAGCACACCTCGGACCATGGAAAGGATGCGAAGAAATCTCGCAAATCGTCCCAGTTAGCAGGCCCATACTTCCATACATGGCGAACCTGCCTAGGTCGGTTATTCGCTTGATATGCAAGTGCTTGCGCGACAGATACTAAGCAGTGATCTGAGTTCCCCAGTGGCGCAGAAACCTCTACCTCTACGGGCATCCGGCACTCGCGTTGGCTCCCCCACGAGTTGAGTCAAGTTGTGGCGTACAGCAAACATCTCCGCCAGCCTCCCAGCCTCGTCGGTTCTGTTAGAATGTAACAACCAGCCGGAATTGTGCACATTAAAATCGCGAAGGACAACAATTTCAGAAGCTGGGTGGTTGATCTGTATCCAGTCGACGGTCGAAAAATGTCGCAGGTCGATCGTCATTCGGGGAGCGGTAAAGACAACAAAGAAATTTAACGGAATTCCTCAGCACGACCCTCAACCATATGATGTCCATGGTGTTCGCATAATCGCCTCGGGCATGTGGCACTCGCGTTGACTCCTCCACGAGTTGAGTCAAGTTGTGGCTTACAGCAAACATCTTCGCCAGCCTACAACCAGCCGGAATTGTGCACATTAAAATCGCCGAGGACAACAATTTCAGAAGCTGGGTGGTTGATCTGCATCCAGTCGACGGTATGTGAAAGTTGTTCGAAAAATGTCGCTGGTCGATCATCATTCGGGGAGCGGTAAAGACAACAAAGAAATCTAACGGTATTCCACAGCACGACCCTCAACCATATGATGTCCATATTATTGGGTTCCAACGCCTCCATCCCCTGGCAAGCCAGATCGGATCCCGCGAAAACGCAGACTCCGCCCTTAAAACAGAATCTCGAATGTAAGTCGTATCCTGAGCAACGAAGATATGTCGAATCAGTTGACGAATCGACCTGGGTCTCAGTTAGGGCAAGGATATAAGGTTGCGTTGTTTGTAAATATTGGTGGACGGCGTTTACATTCGTATTGGTGAAACCGATGCCCCTGATGTTACAAAATGCCGTCACCAGTCGAGCGTGGGCAAAGCCTCGAAAGCGAGCCCGGTTATGCGATGACGAACCTCTTAAAGTTCCATTATTTATCATAATATCTGCATGGTGTTCCCCCTGGTATAGTCCCAATCCAATGGATACAATGGTATGTTCTTTTTAATTCAGATTAAAGCCAGCGTTGTATCATTTAATACGTTTTATGACATCTTTGGATCCAATAAACCAGCGATAAATATTTGTTTTTAACTGAGCAGATTCCCTATACTATTTTTCAAAGCATTCTTGTGGTTAAACAGTTTTTTCCCTCAAATAACAACGTAAAAAAGTTGTTTTTCTTTGTTTGGCAAATAACAGAAGATGCGTCCCTAAAACTCCTGAATCATAAAACTTTGCTTCAACTGCGAATTTAGCTTCCTTCGAAACGTCGCTTTAATTTCCGCCATTGTACGGAGAATTTTTATTTACATTTTTGTTTTCTACGACCGTTCTTGATGACGGCCACACTGTGTGGTAATCCACATACTCTCACGCGAGTTATGGTTTTCGAGTACTAGCCGAAAACTATAGTCACGACGCCTAGGGTATGGCGACCAAATCTTCCTTTAATAAGAAAAAAAATTATAAGTAACAAAACTCAGAGTCACTTTTCATTCACTTTTACTGTTTCTTTTATTACATCAATTTACCTTTCCTTCTTTTTCTTTAGTCTATTCACAATTTCCTTCAGGCAATAATTCGGAATTCACTATATACATCTGTCTGATACATCAATTAACTTTTATATATTGTTCTTTAATCTATTCACAGTTCTCTTCAGTTAATAATTTGGAATTCACTATGTTCATCTTTCTGTTACATCAATTAACTTTTATATGTTAAATTGTTCTTTTATCTATTCACAATTTTCTTCAGTTAATAATTTGGGTTTCACTACACTTATCTATCTATTACATCAATTCACCATTACATATTATTCTTTTATCTGTTCACAATTTTCTTCTGGGCTCTCTCGGCACTGTCGCTTTACTTCAGATTCACTACCAGCCTCCTCTCATCAACACCCGACTCATTTAACTTTTTGTCCGATCTCTTACCGACAACCTTTCCGATCGCTATCTCCAATCTTTCTCCCTGCTATTTTTCTTTAGCCCCTGATTGTTACCTTGGGGTCAACACTTCCCGATGACGATAACGCAATTTCATTTCGCAATGACCTAAATTCTGATTTTCGATTTCAATTCGCAATTGCTTTGTACTGCGGTGTCAGTCAATATTTCGCATCCGCAATTGCGAATTGACCCAATTAATTCTTTTCGTTTTGTGGCTCGTGCCGGAATATGCAGTTCATTGCTTTTGCATTATCTGGTAATTGTTTTGGCCTATGCAATTAATTGCTTTTATGCGATTTGTTAATTGCTCTGAAATATGTACTTAATTGCATTATCGTTCTGGGGGTCATTAGTGATTAGAATCGGGTGGCGTTTTTCTGTTTGAGTGTGTCAATGACCTCATGTACATCATCTTTGCCTATGATGTCACCGACACACTTAACACGCGCGTCCGCACACACTGTGCTTCTAATGCACACGTACACACACTGAACACGCTTTGTTTTTAATTTTTATTGAACTGTACCACATGAAATGTTTGATTTTATTAATTTAAAAGGCAACATTATTTTTCCGTAAATTTTTATTCAATCAACATAGGATCCGTTGGCATCTATTACATTCTTCCAACGTGATACAAGGTCAAATATTCCTTTTTCGTAGAAGTGCTGACTTTTGAGGCAATGAAATCTTCAAAGGCTTTTATGACCTCTGCTCTTAAAACATCGTCGTCAACTAACGTTTCCAGCTTCCCGCGTGGTTCATTTTCGAGACGGAAATCTCCCGAACGGAACTTTCCAAACCAACGTCATATAGTGCGTTCATTTACCGCTACATCCTCAAATGTGGCATCAATGGTTTTCATTGCCAATGACGCATTATGTCCCATTTTAATTTCATATAGGAAGAAGGTTCGAATTTGAACTGACAACAGCATGGCAAACAATACCTAGAAAAAAAAAACTGTACTTGTAGCGGACCTTAAAATTCTCACACGTCAAGCACACGTGTCAGTTTACTTTATAAATAAAGGAAATTTAAGGTTCTGGGACAGATGTTCACTAGAGAACTTTTTATTTTCGACAGCGAAAATTGGACATTTCATGCGGTACAACCCAATAGTTGTAGTTTTAATTTTTTCGAAAAATCGTATGGATGTGTTATTAAGATAATACATACATACTACATAACAGAGTCAGGGCTTTTCGAACGACTTGTTATATTGGGTTGGCAAGAGAGTAATTGCCAACTTTTCCATACAAATAAAATAAAACGTGATTTTTTTATAGATTGAATGGACTTTAATCGATGATATATTTTCCATTTTGATCGATGAACTTTTGCTATCTTTCAGTAAGCGTCTTGATTCCACACTCATATAATTTCTGATTTTACCATTATCATTATCATTGAAAGTTTTACCATTCAAGCAGTTTTGCAAAGATCTAAATAAATTGTAATCCGATGATGCAAGGCCAGGGATATATGATGGATGTAACATCATCATCATCATCATCGGCACTACAACTAGGATCCGGTCTTGACCTTATGTAGCAAGTCTCTCCATTGGTCCCGATTGCGAGGCGATGTCATCCAGTTTGGCAGTCTCAGGCTCGGGGCGTCCTGGTCTAGGGCATCCCTCTATCGCAGACAAGGTCTGTCGCGCTGTCTCCTTCCATACATCCTGCTACAGAGGACTTTCCGGACAGGCTCCTCTTCGCTCATTCGAGCTAGGTGTCCCACCCACCGGAGTCTACTGAGCTTGATTTTTCTTACAACATTAGCTTCAAGGTAGATTGCGTACAATTCATGGTTGTAGCCGCTCCGGAATCGTCCTCCCTCACATACGGGGCCAACAATTCTCCTTAAGACCTTCCTCTCGAGCGCGGCTAAGAGTTCAGAGTGCCTTTTATTGAGCACCCAGGTCTCGGATCCATACATGAGTACTGGTAAGACCATTGTCTTGTACAGGAGTAGCTTGGATGTTCTGGATAAATTTCGGGATTTAAAGAGCCTTGATAGACCATAGTAGGCTTTGTTGGATTTGATCAGCGTTCGCGTATTTCTTCTCCCATATTGTTATCGGCTGATACTATTGACCCAAGGTAGTTAACGGAATGCACTACTTCACATTCGTGCTCCACTATACGGATAGTTTGACCAACGTTAGGTCTTGTCTTCGCAGAAGTTGCCACCATGTACTTAGTTTTGCCCTCATTAATGTGCAGTCCCAATTTGTGTGCCCTCAGCTCGATCTAAGTGAAGGAGTCCTGTACAGCCGATTCGGTTCTACCGATGATGTCGATGTCATCTGCGTAGGCGAGTATCTGGCTGTACTTGGTGACATTTTTCAGTTTTACAGTTTAGTGAGGGCAGAACCCTCATTTATTAGGCTTAATCCAAGTTTAAGTAGTCAGTTAAGACAATAGTCCCTTGAGTTGTAACGCCAGAGTCACGGATTGCTTTCTTCAACGGCACGTTAAAGAGGAGGCAGGCCAGACCGCCCCCTTGTCGGAGTCCATTAAAGATATTTATTGGTTTGGACAGCAATCCCAATATTTTTACTTGACTAGTTACGTTGGTCATGGTCAACCTACAAAGTCGTATCAATTTGTTTGGAATGCCGAACTCTCTCATGGTATTATATAGTTCTCCCATTCCTTTTAATGTTTCTTCAATGCTTGGTGACGGCAGCATTTGGTCTTGATCTTGCATTGGTGAAGCCACCAATTCTTCTGTGAGCTGACAATTTAGGAATTCATTGAAGTGCACTTCCCATCGCTCCAGAATGCCTTCAGGGCCGGTGATCAGATTACCCTCTTTATCCTTGCAGTAAGTGCACCGTGGTGTGTACCGCGTCATTATTATTATTTATTGGCCTGTAGGAACCCGGAAGTTCATGACCTCGCCGACTCGACTACGCCATTGTTCCCTGTCCTGTGCGCTCTCCTTCCACGTTCGACCATCCGATACGATCTCCTCGTGGTCAAATCGAACATTGTCCTTCCATATCCGTCGCGGCCGTCCTCAGTCTCTTTCCCGTTGGCTTACCGTCAAGAATTATATGCAAGGTCCTATCGTTGCCCATTTGCGCCACGTGTCCGGCCCATCTTAACCTTCGCGACTTGATTACTTTCACTATTGTAGCTTTGCGGTACAGCTGTTCCAATTCGTCATACTGCGGATTATTTGGTAGAACTTCCGCGCCTGGTGCGGACCTCGCTCTCTACTTTTCTCTATTTCACAGACTAGATTCTTTTCCCATACACTTTTCTTTTGTCTGTGGGGTCTTTTTTCAGATCTTCTGAGTTCTTTGTATTTCTCCTCGCGTACCGCCGTCCTTTCAGACTGCTGCATTGCCCGGT
This sequence comes from Microdon myrmicae, assembly GCA_963931805.1. Classification (NCBI taxonomy): domain Eukaryota; kingdom Metazoa; phylum Arthropoda; class Insecta; order Diptera; family Syrphidae; genus Microdon; species Microdon myrmicae. Next base: position 95,734,176 of record OZ007496.1, on the reverse strand, counting down.
ATGCAACATTATGTTCAGTCGCTCCGATCTCGATCGAACTCTAAGAAGTACTAATGACAGTATTCTTAAGGCCATGTCCATTTCTCTTCTACGCCTGGCATTCTGGCCCCAGGACTTACTCTCCCTCCGTCGAGCTCTCCGAGGGCGACACCTAGGGCGAGTCCAAAGGTGTTACTGGTATTCTCATTGCGTAAGGCAGCCGTGTGATCCGAACCTGATCCCCGCTGGCAATACGTCTCCGTAAAGCAATCAGCGCTCGAAAATCTATACCAACAAGATAGTGATCCGAATCGACGTTGCCCCCTCGATACGGTCGTACCGTCAACAGGCTCGTGGAGTGGCGGCGATCTATCAACACGTGGTCAATTTGGTTGCGAGTGACTCCATCAGGCGATACCCAAGTGGCTTTGTGGATATATTTACGCGGAAACATGGTACTCGCAACGACCAAGTTTTTTGATGCTGCCACTTCGATGACTCGTAGTCCATTGTCATTAGTGTTCTCGTGCAAACTATGGGAACCTGTGCAGTGCCTAAAAACCGGCTCCCGACCTATGTTGGCATTAAAATGGCCAAGAACGATTTTCACATCGTATCTTGGGCAGGCATTGAGGGCCCATTCGACGTTCTCGTAGAATTCTTCTTTTTCGTCGTCAGGAGAATTCTCTGTAGGTCCGTGAACGTTTATGAGGCTTATGTTCTTAAACTTGCCTCGCACACGACGACTGCATAGCCTTTCGTTTATTGCGTTAAAGCCGATAATGGCCGGCTTCAGTTTTTGGCTAAGTAGAAAACCTACCCCGAGCACGTGGTGTTTTGCATGACAGTTGTAATAAATGTCATACTCGCCGTCATCTTATTTCTTGTAATGCTGTTATGTCAGCCTTATATTCGGACAGGGCATCGGCTAGCTGCTGGCAGCTCGAGCTGTGTATAGTGAGCGGACGTTCCATGAAAAACTTCTTAAATCGTTTAGCCATTTTCGTTTCCGTGGTCGTCGTCGTGTATGCGGTCCATATCCGAGGCTTGTTAAATTTTGCCATAATAATTCATTTTTACGGGCCTGGTTATTAGACGTTCCATGAGAAAATGCTCATACCGTTTAGCCATTGTCGTTTCCGCAGTCGTCGTCATGTATCCGGTCCATATCCGAGGCTTGTTAAATTTTCCATAATAGTTTGTTTTTCTGGCCAAGGTTATGAGCCTTGCGCCAACCTTTCTCAGTCTGTCGCTGCATGCATTAGTTCACTATTTGGCGTGTCCAGGGGTGTCACGTGGAGACTGCGTGTCAACTTGGATTGAACAGGGACAAGGATCGTCCTGCCCTTCGGCGGATTGAAAGATATCAGTGACTTTGCCCTGTATGTGACACCACTTCCCAATAATTTTTGGCGAGTGGCCAAAGATGTGTATGGTCTAGCGTTGTTTTGATTAAATATATATTTGCGATTCACCAATTCTGATCGTTTTTGTTTAACCACCACGTTTAGTTTGTCAAACTGTCGACAGTATACATCGGAATTGGACGCTTGGTTCCTTGGCAGCTGGTCAAAGTACACAATACCTTAATATTTCCACGAAATTGACAGCATGATCTTTTGGTGTAATTCAGTTGTCCATGTGGTTTGTGCCGATTCTTGGACCATTATCATTTTTGGTCAGTATTATCATTAATAACCCATTTTTCATTGCCAGTAACGATTCGTTTCCAAAAGATTTGATTTCATTGCACTTGAGATGAAAATCGCAGATGTTGACGGATTGTGTTAAGTTAATTTCTTCTAATTCATATGGAACTCAAATATCGAGCTTCTTAACAAGTTTAAGACATTTTATGTATTGTAAAGTTAATATCGTCTGTGATTATATCAATTTAGAACGGAGAAGTTAACTATTAAGTTTTAACATCATTATAAACCTTTTTAGACCTGATGAGGATCAAATACCGTGATTGAAACGTCGCTGTTAATATAATGTGACAAAATAAATTACATTAAAAACAAAAATGAGTCTGTATTGGCGATTTTAACTTCTCCGTTCTAAATTAAGGCATTTTAAATGATTTTCAGTTGTTGTGTGCGATACATTTAACCTTTCAAAATATCTCGCACCGGTGTGTGACGAACCGATCTGACTATAGTTTTGGTTTAGTCATCATCCACTTCAGTTGCTTTTGGTGAGGGTAGAACTCCCATTTGTTCAAGATAAAACAAGCCATACAGAACTTAAAACTTTAATGGAAAAATCACCAGAACGAAATTTAGCAAAACAATGTCGGCATTGTCTTTCTTTTAAGGCTTCATCACCATACACATCACATAACTTTTAAGCAGCTTGTGTTACATTCTGTCCTTTGCGAAAATAGAAATCCAAAATATGACAAAGATGCTCTTTTGTTGAAATCGACGAGAAACTACAACTTGCAAAAAAATTATGATCAGTTTGTTTCTAAAGCAAGCGAAAAGTAACAGATAAGAAGTGCCAAAAGGAAAAGATCACAATAATGACAGAAGCCTTTCAAAAAAATGGGTAATGTCATTTATGTGTATTACATGTAAATATGCCATCTGATCTTATACATCACAATATTTTTAATTTCACCGTTAAAGATATGTTCAGAAACAATTCAGGTTTTTTTTTTTAATAAATCTGTTTTAATCAATCAAAACCATTTTCATAATTAATATTATCATATAAGTCTGATTATGTCAAGATGGCCCATGTCCACTGTAAAGGATAACTATGCTGAATTAAATACAACATTTTTATTTAGTTCGTATTTGCAGTGGTCGTTAATTTCTCCTTCGCCTAAGAATTTGGACGTTTCTTATTGTTTGTAATCAAACGAAATTATTCACTAAGAAATCTTCACAACTGTCACACAGTACCTATCTATTATTCTTATGCTAAACCAAAACAAGGTAAAAAGAAAAAAATAAACTAACAAAACAAAATAAGGTAAAACATATAGACCAAAATCAAATACGAACTTTGCCAGAGTAGGGCCCTTCCAAAATCGAATGATAATCGAACCAAGTTTTTGTAGAATTTAGTATAGCTAGTTCCTAGGCGAGACATTAAAACTTATTCAACATAGTAAAGTAAAACTTATATAAAATACATCTTAAGAAAAGTTTATAAAAATATTCGTCAACTTTTTGATTTATAAATGCTATTTTTAAGGCTGTTGCTTTCGAGAGTAGATATTATATGATATATTCGATAAAGTAAAGAGTGGTGAAAATGTGAAGAACCACACTAAATTCGATTTGTGTTTTATATTTTTTTTATATGAGCGCGCGGACAAAGATTTTTATTAAATCACATTGAACAACCCAAAAATAGGGAAAGGATAAGGAAAGGAAGCTGCCAATGTCTTAAACGACTGGACATTACAATGAAGAAAAAACATATGATCCGGCTGAGAGTCCCACATTCGTGTGATTCGTCTGAAGAACCTTTGTTTTTGTTTATCTGTGCGGCTGAAGCTGAATTTTGCGTGTTTTACTGGCAGCATGTGCAGAACAAAAATAATTGCTAATTGACTGATAAATGTGGTCACATTTCATAAATTCATTTATTTATTGCGCTTTAAATAATCAGCAGAAATGTTGACGTGCATCTAAGATTCAATTATCAGAATATCTGGAAATTGGACACAAAAAATAGTAATAATAATAATAATTCAATCACGTTTTCTATGAAAAGCATTTTTTTGTCGTTGTGCTGTTAAATAAACAATTCAAATACCATTCGATCAATTCAATGACTCATATGGGCAAGTCATTTTATATACTCAAAATTCATAAGTAAGTTTTTGAATAATAAATGAAGCTTAAGCACTGTTATATATATTTCATGGACGTTTAATAAGATGGGATTTGTGATACGTTCGAATTTCAAATAGCCCATACGGGACACTTTATTTGAGAAACATAATGAATAAAGATGTCATGTTTATTTTTATAGTTTTACCTTTTTGGTATCGGAATAGTGTATACTGTATACCATTATATTTTGTATTAACCGGTTTTATATATCATTTGCTGAGTTTTTGCTACAGCTTGCCCATCTCGACAATCTACAGGTTGTTTTTGTGGAGTAAATCCATTCTACTCTTAGTATTATTTAAATCCATGAGGAGAACACGGTGCATATTGTAGCGAGCTTAGGGTTCGCTGGATTAATTATTTTGAATAAATAAGAGCCGTTAAATTGATTTTGAACTAATATAACACTTTATTAGTCCGTAATAACAATCGTTACTTTTTACCGTACACTTAACGTTTTCTTTATTATCGCTTCCGTAATTGTCGCGTATTTTACTGCTTACTTCTCGCTCGAGACTTATCGCTTGTTTCACGTTCTACTTCTTACTCCCACTATGCTCTGTGTGCGGCGTATTTATACTGTTTCAGCGTTTCGTTTCCGTCCGTTCCATTGCCTTGAATGTTCTACTGTCCCTAGTCTCCAGTTTTCCATTACTTTATAGAATATTCTAGTACTCTGTTTCGGACTCTCTAGAATATTCTAGTACTGATTGTCATATGCGTCACACTACCCTCCGCCTAGATTAGTTCGTCCCGAACTAAGTTCACTGGTCTCCCGGGCCAACAAAAGCCGCTAGTCGGTCACGATGCACCACTTTCATCTTGGCGTTCGGCGATGGAAGTTCTTGACCTTCATCCAAATTTTCTACTGCTCTCCTTTTCGCGTCAGCTCTAGCCTGCCGCCATTCTCTCTGTTCCTCACGACGGAATTCCTCTTGCATTTTAGGGATCTCATGCGAACAGTATAAGAGAAAATGCATGTGCACACCCTTAAGCTCTTCTGGAGTTTGCGCATCACGTAAGCGATCTAGATCTTCATCTTTAATTACACGCATATCATCTGATATTGGAGCATCTGTCGATTTCATAACCGTATCCAACTGGTAGTTCCGCATCTTTTCAAATAACTGGAGCGGTTTGTTCTTTGGAGCTGACAGTAAACACCATCGTGCGTCGTAGTAATAGACTTTCCATAAATCGTCGCACGTTAATTCTGGTTTCACGTGTTCTTCTCTATAGAACGTAATGAACGGCACCTCTAGCTGTTGATTACGCCTACAATCTAGGGCTTGCTTGATCTTTCCCCCCATATGTGGTGGCTTACAATAGCGGCCTCGACCTCCAACATCCGTTGATCTCTTTTGTTCGAAAACAGTTGATTTACAAAACGCATGTTTGTAAATCCATTCAGCTTCATCTTGTAGTTCATTGGGTCCCTCTGGAACAGGCGTAACCGGAACTTCGCGCAATTGCATTCGCTCAGGAATATCTGTTTTACGGATTTCATTGTCCAAATCAGTAAAGTGACCCCTTTCCAATTTGTCATTGAAATGTTTTGCCGCCTCAGTTTCCCTGTGACTACGTTCAGAGCGGCGTTCAACATCGTCTTCGTCGTCGAATAGCTGTTCGTCTATAGCCTCACGTGCTGAACCTTCATCGACGTGCTGTTCCTCTCCATCACTTTCTTCGTCCTGTGTACGACACAGCCGCTTGGAACGCTTTCTGCCTTCGACTTTCAAACCAAGATTCTCTTCAATAAGGTCACAGTCGTCGTCTTCCTCTCCATCACTTTCTTCGTCCTGTGTACGACGCAGACGCTTGGAACGCTTTCTGCCTTCGACTTTCAAACCAAGATTCTCTTCAATGAGGTCACAGTCGTCGTCTTCCAGTCGGTCGTCCAACTTGTCAGCATCACTGTAAATCCGTTTCAGGGAACGGCCTGAAGCATCAGTGTCTTCATCATCACTGCCGTCCTCTTCAATCGGGTTATCATCGATGAAATCCTTCAGTTCTTCACGTAACACATCATCGTCCTTTTCCTCCTCTTCACCACTGCTGTCGGCCATAGCTTTGCTCTTCCTGAGTTTCTTCATTTCATGTGGCTCCAATTCCTCCTCATCCTCAGCTTCTTCCGCTTCCGAGTCCCAGAATTCTTTCATACACTGCCTTTGGGCATCCAATTTTGCATTAACCTCTGCAGCTCGTGCATCCAATTTTGCAGCTTGCGCATCCAATTTTGAATTTACGGTGTCGAATTTTGCATTAACATCTGTAGCTTGTGCGTCCAATTTTGCCATCATAATCCTGAACATCTCCGAAATGTCCAACGGTTGCGAACTCTTCTCCGAATGTCGATCTGCCATCGTCACAATACACTTCCACAGACTTATTTATTTCACCAATAATTAATCCCACTTCTGACACCAATTGTAGCGAGCTTAGGGTTCGCTGGATTAATTATTTTGAATAAATAAGAGCCGTTAAATTGATTTTGAACTAATATAACACTTTATTAGTCCGTAATAACAATCGTTACTTTTTACCGTACACTTAACGTTTTCTTTATTATCGCTTCCGTAATTGTCGCGTATTTTACTGCTTACTTCTCGCTCGAGACTTATCGCTTGTTTCACGTTCTACTTCTTACTCCCACTATGCTCTGTGTGCGGCGTATTTATACTGTTTCAGCGTTTCGTTTCCGTCCGTTCCATTGCCTTGAATGTTCTACTGTTCCTAGTCTCCAGTTTTCCATTACTTTATAGAATATTCTAGTACTCTGTTTCGGACTCTCTAGAATATTCTAGTACTGATTGTCATATGCGTCACAATAAGTTGATTTCAACTAACAATACAAGTTAAATAAGTACTCCGACACCGTCTGACTTTCAAGGCGGCAACTTGTCTCTAAGTTTTGCTCGCCCTATTTTCTCAATTACTCGGCATTTGTGACAATCTATTATCTTGTTGTTTTTTTGACTCGATATCGCATACATATAATTTGATAAAGTGCGTAATCCGTTAGATCCTGGCCCCTGGGCCACGTGTGCTCTCGGGTGGCAGATTTGATGTGCTTGGTAAAGAGCCACCATCTGTGCCTGAGCCCAACGTTAAAAAAAGAAAGAAAAAAAAAGTTACCCTTTAGAATTCGACAGATCACTTAAATTAAATACTAACGTTCCCGACCCAAAATTCATAGTGATTTCTTCAAGTGATGAAAAAACTCCTCTATTATCTTTTAGTGTATTCATACTCAATAAAGCTTTTGATGATATTAGTGTGGGGGTTCTCTACAGCACACGGAGAACCAACCCACAATTCCAACCAACCTTGATCGCTAACAGCGCGTCACCTCAACCCAACTCCCCATGCAAAATCCACAATAGCATACATTCCAAACTTTGCAATAAATCACACTCCAAAACCCACAACAGAATACAATTCAACAGAATACATTCTAAATCATCCCCGCATACATTTTCCCAAAATTGCTTCGGTCAATTCTTTACTTAAGTCATATTCCTTCCTTGCGACCAAGCAATCTTAATTTCCCCGGAAATGCATATGCTATAATAAAACGCATATTCAAACCTACAACAGAACATTAATCATCGCCACCAACTACACCGAGCCGCATACATTTCCCCGGAATTGCTTCGGTTAATTCTCTATCTAAATTATATCCCTTGCTTGCACCCAAGCAATTCCAATTTCCCCCGAAAATCATTTCGGTTCCTATTCTACCTAAAATATGTAAAACCACATCAATTCCCTACAATCAAACTGTATGCATTTTCCACCAAAAACCACTTCGGTTCATTTCCTCCATAAACTATACTTCTCGCTTACAACCAAGCGGCAGCTAATTTTCCGCGAAACAACCATCACAACGATCAAGGCCCTTGATCATACTTGGCTATGCCGCGAAAATCAATTTCCCGCTACACACAGCCAACGAATCCAACTCAGCTTATACGGCGAGGATTCCCCGGAACTAATCCCCCATACAGGCATAGCAACTCTTCTCGAAATTCCTAGTAAGTGGCAGTGAGTTTATTTCAGCTATGACTCGACCGCCACGACGCGACGCGATGAATAGATTCTTTCCATTTATTAGTCAGTCGAGATCCAACCCCCACCAGGGCCACACCGCCGCATCCAAGCATTTTGTTTAGTTTCAAATGTTTCCATCCGATTCGCTCAGTCGATGTTGACGTAGCGTATTTTGGGAGTACGTTGTCAGTACGTGACGTGCATTTTGGCCACCTTATGTTTGGCAATCCTCGCGTATCAAACGGCCTTTTGTAATATAGTGCGGCGCAACCCGGGTCACTGTTAGGAGCATGCGGATTTATCCAACCACCAGATGCGGAAAGCCGTGGAGTGTCTCGAGACGTTATTTTCGAAAGTCCTCATGCATTGTTAATTGAATTCAATCTGCAAAATTTCGCGTTGGAAATCAAACCGAGATTAAGTGCTCTTGGAACCGTGGTTAAGAGAAATATAACACTGAAATAATTTTAAGTAAAAGGGGAAATTAATTAATTAACAAATGTTTAAGTGAAGACAAAATAAAAAAAAAACATTAACAGGCGAATCAAACAAGCCGTTGCGTTTTATTCCTTTTTTCTACCCCATTGGTGAACCTTAGCAGTTTTATTTGCTCAGTGACGTGTTGGGGGTACAGTGAAACCGCGCCCGCGGTGGCGCACTACACGTAAGCCCCCAGATTAGTACCGGGTACGATTGTATAACCGAATTACGCGACGGGAGTCTTCTTCTCCTAGTTAAATCCTCCAAAGTAGCTAACCTAATTCTTTCAGAAAAACAACTAGCTGACCTATGTCCAATCTCAGTGAAACACCATTCTAACCTGAACTCTTGCAAAGGTATTATACAGCATACGCCTCGTGCCAAATCAATGCGCCAGAAGAAGAGATAATTAAAGAAATAAAATACCAAGGTGCAGTCTATGTCTATAAATTAAAAAAAAAAACAACACCTGACAACAATCTTCGTGCCACCGGTTTAGTTCTCTTCACCATTGATCGCTTTCGTCCCCTCTCTACTGTTAACATCGGTTGGTATAACGTAAAAATTTAAGAATATTTCCTTAATCTCATGCGCTGTCGCAAGTCTCAACTACTTGGCCACACCACCAGGAGGTGCACTGCTTCATAAGTCTGTGAAACCTGTAACCCCTGAAATGCGACCGGGTCTGTGGGGAAGAAGTATGGTGTGCGGGCGTACTGCACCGAGTTCGCTTCTTCCTCCATCATAAGTCCTCTAAACACCAAAAGAATTCTCCTCTCCAAAATTTTTCCCGAACAGAAAAGAATGAACGATAACACCCAGGTATTGCAGCACGGAAAATTAAATGAAACGCACGGATTGATTGGTGATCACCGCCTTTTTATCACTTTAATTGTTTATTGTTTTTTTTTCACATTTTACATTATTGTATTTAGACCGGGGTCACAAGAGAAATTATTTATAATATAATTGCTATTTACTTAATCTGACTCAATGAGACTTTCACTTGCGGTGAAACTCGCGGCCCGCAGTGCTACGGGAGCGGGGTTGGAGACCCGACCGGCTCGGTCGGGTGATGGAAAAGCACTTCCCGAGGATTGAATTTTAACTTGTCTTCAATCCTCGGTTAAAGGTGGGATATGGAGGAGAAAGAGAAAATGTTCTCTTTAGGGTGTGGCCACCAAGGAAATGCGATCTTCCCTACCTGGTGTGACCCATGGACGGCGATCTTTTTATGCAGTGGTGTGTATGTGTGATCATACACATCACCGTGTTTATCGATGCTTCCAGCAAAGGATAAACGAAACCTGAAACGAGGGAAAAAGAACAAACGGATCGTAAAGATCATTTACGCTGTGCAGTGTGGCTATCATAGACGGCAATTCATTGGAGAAATGGTGCTGAAAACAAATAAGGGCATCATTACAGTCGCGGGTGAGTGGTGCAGATGCGTTAATAGATGCATCGCCATTAGGAAAAGGTGCTAATGGGTTTTAAATATTTATGGCCCCTCTGACTGCAGTAGGAACCAAGTTCTTGTTTGTACTAGGAAATGCTAGAGGATTCGGTTTCGATGATAATGCTTGGGATGCGGTAATTGTTTGTCGATTGGACAAATGAATCGCGGGTCGGTTTATTGCAGCTGTGTAAACAAGCTGTCCGACATACCATTTTACAATGACAAGGGTGCCGAATGGTTTGGGATTTAGGATGCCGTATGATGTGAAGAATTCTTTACAGGAAATTTGAATAACGCATTAAATGCGTGAATGCTGTGAGAATTCTTCTTAGGGATTTTCAGATAATGCGTTGAATGCATTAATGTCCTTGGAAAAGGAAATATGTTCAGGTGCCAATGCGATTGCATTGGCGGGAAACAATGAAAGTTGGGTTGTAATAATGGGGGGTTCTTCGGGCAAGCTTACAAGAATCCCCACACGTGCATCAGCCAAGTTCCGAAAAAACTCCCAACCATTTCACGAAGATGATAGCTTAATGGGGTGATATTTCACTTGACTACTAGGCTTTGGGGCCCTACCTAACTGCACAATAGCAAGAGTCGTCAGTTGAACCTAGGTTTGCGCAATCAAACGCAAGACACAGCCTCCTTACCAACTCAGCAATTGAGTCGGCTTGTGCTATATCCTCAAAATTAAAACCACTCATAAATGTTCTATGGCAGCGGCGAAAAAAAAATTTAAGGAAAAAAACCCACTCCCGTTCTTTTCTACTACATAGTCTGCGGCCGCGAAATTCTCATTCTCTCTGAACAAACAAGCAACTTCCATATCTTCATCAAATTCCGCCCCACCTTCACTTCAATCTCTCCGCACCAGTTCCTCTTCCAACCAACCGACTCTCTCCCCCTCACAAAACAACACATCTGAACAAATTTTGAACAACCAATCTTACACTGATTTTCCGCCATTAACAAATAATAGGAAAAACACAACAAAACAAAAATGTAAAGAGCATCTTGCTCATACTCCCTCATCAACACCAACAATACCTGTCCATGACCCTCAAAACAAAATAACTGACTCTAAAACAATCTCTAGCGACCGCACATGTACTAATACTCTTTCTCAAACACATTCACGTGTTACTACTCAATCCCCGTCTCGTTTTAGTCCCTCTTCTAACGACATCAACAATTCACGCACTAACAATCTCTACCAAACTCACTTGTTACTACTCAATCCCTTTGACCTTCAAGACTCTCTTCCCAGTTAACAAATTTAACAAATACATTTCTTGCCAAAAAAAAAATACTACATTCCTAACAAGCGCATGGATCAACATGACGATGAATCAACCTAGAATTAAAATTCTTTGCCAAAACAACGACTCAGGGGTAGGTATGCTGGCTCGGACGGGCTCTACATGTAGCCCACGCGCTTCTGTGCCCTTGTCACGGAGTCATAATGAACACCACAATAATAACAACACCTACAAAACCCGCCAACAAAATTCCCCTTTTGTTGACAAAAATAATCCCGTATCTTCAATAGACCAAAACTTTACTGTACTACAATGGAATTTAAATGGCTAACATACAAATTAACTTTTACTGACGATTATTTTCAAATAAAAAAAACGACTTTATTTCGCGATAGTCGACTTAGAACTAACTACACAAATTTTCCTTAGTTCTACTTATCGGCTAAAATCGCTGCGTCATTTATTTCCCCTGGTCCAATTGGGTTCGAGTCGATTTCCTATCGATACGATTGTGTTGTGTTTGCGGTTCCCGGAATATATTGATACCACGTTATTCTGCTGCATGTGCGGTTGATGGAGGATGTCTATGGACGTATTTCGAACCATGCGATTCTATTGCGATTCTACTTAGACGAATTCCAACTACTAATAAAAGATTTACAAGCAAAAGTTATCTACTTGCAAGAAACGTATCTCCCAGCCGATTGGCATCCCCGCCCGTCTAAACAATATTCATCATTTTTCCATAATGCCTACTCTGTGTCAACTTCCAAACAAGGTGTAGACATTCTCATTCATAACTCAAACCCTCATTGGCTTATTACCATTAATTCAAATATACAAGCAAAAAGTGTGCAAATCAATCTCAACATTCAATTTACAAATACTGCCTCCACATTCACCCCGATCAGAATTTGTTAACACAAGACTTCGAAGATCTTGTCAACGGGGTAAGTAATCCCGTCTTAATAATAGGAATTATTTAAGTTCATGGGGGCCTTCTTGAGGCTCGGAGGAACTAAACAAACGCGGCAACACAATCGAGCATTTGATTACTAACACTGGGTTAGCAATACTTAATGACGGTTGACCAATCCACTTTTCCACCATTACGCACCTAACCCTCAGTACACCCTCTATCCTCCCTAAAACGACCTGGTACATATCCGATTACCTCTCTGGCAGCGATTACTTTCTCATTTTCATTAGCCTCACTCTTGAGCTTTTTAGTAATCAACAGTTAAAAAAAGCTCAACAAAGTCAACTGGGAATTATTCCTATCTACCGTTTCAAGAGAATTACTCGCAAGAAAAGACTTTTCTAACATCAATAAAGAATCTGCCTTGGGTCATAAATCAATACGCACTGCAAGAAATCTGGCGATGCCTCAAACAAACGGTAAAACCAGCAAAAGAACAGTACCTTGGTGGAATGAGAATATAAGTTCTCTGCAAATGCAAAAACAAAAAGGATTGTACAACTTTGAAAAATCACCCACTGATTCCAACCGTCTCCTGTACTGTAAACTAAATGCAAAATTTCGGTGACAGTGAAAGCCGCCAAGAAGACATCTTTTGAAATATTCACCTAGTTACTATTCTATTCTATTCTATTTATTGGCCTGTAGGAACCCGGAAGTACATGACCTCGCCGACTCGACTCCGCCACCATTCCCCTCCTGCCGGTTTCTTTCCCGTTGGTCTACCGTCAAGAATTCTACGCACGGTCCTATTATTGCCCATTTGCGCCACATGTCCGGCCCATCTTAATCTTCGCGACTTGATTACTCTCACTATTGTAGGTTTACGGTATAGCTCTTCCAATTCGTGGTTGTGGACTTTCCTCCATTGTCCTGTTTCGTCGACATGTTTACCTCCAAAGATACTCTTTAAAACGTTATTCTCAAATACGCGGAATTTGTTTTCTTCCCGTTTTGTGAGAGCCCATGTTTCGCATCTGTATAGAACAATCGGCATGATTATGGTTCTATGAGCACGGAGCTTTATATTACGTGATAGCAGTTTGGATTTCAGCAGTTTACTGACTGCATGCCAACTAGCGTTGCCGGATTGTAGTCTTTTGTTAATTTCCTTCAACATTTCGTTACTGGCCGTCGGTATTGTTCCCAGATATTTAAACTCTAACTTTTTCAAATATCTTGCCCCTGATGTTTATGTGTGTTCCCTGAGATCCACCTACTCTCGCCGTAATCATATATTTTGTTTTGTCTTCATTTATTTCTAGGCCCACCTCTTGTGCCGCTTGCATGATGACTTCACAGTTTTTACTTACAGTTTCTAGATTATCGCCCAGAACGGCGATATCATCCGCATATGCCAGCACTTGTGTGACCCCGTTCAGGGCTGATCCAGCCATGTTGTCATCTTGTACCTTTCTGATGACATACTCGAGCACAAGGTTAAAAAGAAATGGTGGGAGGCCGTCCCCTGTTTTAGTCCGTCGCGGATTTCAAATGGTTCTGAAATGTGGTTTTGTGGTGATAATTTACGTTGTGTGCCATCACGGGGACGGGTTCACGTGTACCACCACAGAATTCCGCCGCAATTCGTTCACCATTAGACCAATGAAACTACAGGTATAGTTTGAATTAATTTTATTGATATTAATATAAACAGACGAAAGGTTCTTTGTAACAATTTATTTTATATTAATTTCATATTGTAGCGAGCTTGGGGCTCGCTAGATTAATTATTTTAATAAATAAGAGCCGTTAAATCGATTCTCTTTGCAAACACTTTATTAGTCTGTTAATAACAACCGTTTCTTGATACTTCGCTTCTTTACTTCTCGCTTCCGTACTTATCGGGTATTTGACTGCTTACTTCTTACTTCTTACTTCTTCCTGATATGCGTGCGACGTATTTATACCGTTTTTCCTCATTCTGATTCGGCGTTTCGATTCCGTCCGTTCCATAGCCTCGAATTTTCTACTGCTCGTACTCTCCAATTTTCCAGTACTTTCTAGAATATTCTAGTACTTTGTTTCGGACTTTCTAGAATATTCTAGTACTGATTGTCATATTCGTCACAATATTAATATAAACAGACGAAAGTTCAATGTAACACTTTATTTTGATATTAATATAAGCGAACGACACTAAGACTCTGATTAACACTTGACCAGGGTGCACACTTTGGGGGATGAAACTCGACCCGGGTGTGTGCGCACTCTCTCAATCACAAACGCGACCGACTCCTTTAGTGGTTGAATTTCGACTCGTTGACTCTTGCAGAGTCGGCCCCTGGTTGGGGGTGAGTTTTGGTTCTCGAGAGAAACCTGAAGTTTCTCTTTGTGGTGACCAATCGGAGAGGATCTCTCCGAGTTGATCACGGCGAGATTACATGTTTTATCCATGTTGCCAGGAAAACGAAAACGAGTAAAGGGAATGTGACGAAGGGCATCATGAATATGTGCATGCAGCTATGTAAATAGTCTGCCTGCCATTAGGGCAACTTGTGATACAAGCAATTAGGTACTTGCACAATGATGATTGTGCACAGTATCCAAGCCGGCGGAAAGGGTCGAATTCTTTGTGTGCGTGTTTACACGCTGGAGAATTCGGTTTTTGGCGGCTAGATGCGAGATGCGTAAACTGCTTTTGTCAGTTGGACGACAGACTGGTGTGCATTTGGTAAGCCAGGGAAATCTGCTGCGCACGTGTGTGGCAGGGTACGTCGGCCGGCAGGGACGCCGATAAAGTTTCCCAATGTATAATGATTGTAGTCGTATGTTAAGGATTGTTTTCAGGAAATTTTTGGTGATGCATTAAATGCATGAACGATGCCCTTGGGTAGGAAATGTTTGCAGGTGACTGCGGGTTGGCGAAGGGAGTTGGGGTTAGAAATGTGGGTGGTTCTCGGCGTGGTTTTAAAGAACCCCCATAGTTTTCTATTCTAACTCGCCCTTTATTTTCGTTCATGCAGATTTGAATGAGGGCGGCAATTTGTTTTGGGACTCCCAGCTCAAGTACAATATGATATAGTTTTTGCCTTGCGACTGAGTCGTAGACTTTTTTGAAGTCAACGAAAAGTTGGTGAACCGTCTCTCCGTATTCCCACTACTTTTCCAGCAGTTGCCTTACTGTGAACATTTGGTCGCTCGTTGACCAGTTCCTAGGGAATTCGCACTGGTAGTCTCCCAGTATATCTTCTGCGTACGGTGTGATTCTCGTCAGTATGACATTTGTTAGTATTTTGTATGTGGTTGGGAGCAATGATATTCCTCTGTAGTTTTCGCAGTCAGATCTGTCGCCTTTTTTGAAAATAGGGACGACTATTGACGTGTTCCATTCTTCCGGAGTGACTTCCTTCTCCCATATTGTTTAAAGTAGTTGGTAGCACTCATCGTCAAACCAAGGTTTGGACTTAATTGTTTTCTTAAATCCTAATACCTTTTGGGCTGTTTGTTTGATTGTGTCTCTGATCGATGTCCATTTAGTGTCCACATTATTGGTTTCCTCGTCCTCACTACTCCCATTCTCTAGGATGCTAAATCTATTCGTTAGTTCGTCTTGATATTCAGCCCTTTTGAGCAGGTCTTTTAGTTTATCAATGTCCAGGTTTTTGCTCGTTTCCCGTGACAGCATATGTGGGATTGCTGCCAGCCGACTCCTAATTTTGCGTATCATTAGAGGATGATCGGAGTCGCAATCTGCTCCTCTATATCATCTTACGTCAAGGATGTTCGAGTGGTGTCTTTTGTCTATGAGGAAGTGGTCTATTTGGTTACGCGTTACGCCGTTGGGTGAAATCCAAGTGGGTTTATGGATTTTCTTGTGTTTGAACATTGTGCTTTTCACTACCAGATCTCTTGACGCTGCAAACGGTATAATTCGAATTCCATTATCATTTGAAACGTCGTGTAGACTTTCCTTACCTATAGTTGGTTAGAAGATATCTTCCTTTCCAATTTTCGGTTTCAGGTCCCCGAGAAGGGGTTTTAACGTTGAATGATGATATCCCCTCAAATACTTTGTCTAGGGTCTCGTAGAACCTTCGTTTCTTCGTCGGTAGATTCTGTTGGGGCGTGTAGGTTTATAAATACATAATTGTACCAAGGGCGCTGTATTTTTTGCACCGACATCCGGTCGTTAATAAATTTCACATCTTTTACACAGGCCGTAATCTTATTGCTTATGATAAGCCGGTTCCAAGATTATGTGTGTCGGTACCTCCACACACCAGTGTGATCCCATTGGTTTCGATTACTTGATGTGAGAGTCGAACTTGCTGAAGCGCAACGATGGACATTTTATATTGTTTCGCGTTTTCTACTGCGCCTGGTTTATATAGCGCTCGATTATTCCACGTGCCGACGCGTATATCTCGCTTGTTCCGTTTTTCCCTATGTTTTCTTTTTGCCGAGTCGGTGTTTTCTTGATGAATTGTTCCGTTATGGTAGTGTCGGCTCATCACATCTATACCTACCCCGTTTTTCGTGATATTTTTGTCTATATTGATTTTTCTGCAAAATCAGCAACGTTCGACACCTCTTGTCCTACCCAGCCCCTTCGTCCTTACATCTATAGACTACCACCACCCCTCTCTTCACGTGACTCTCTTTCGAGTCCACTCACCATCGTCTGTCACGCCTTCCAATCTCTACGCCTACGATTTCCAAGACTCTAACTTTCACCTCATCAACGACTACCTAGGCCGCCTATCGTTCAACGACGATCACCTATCCGTCGAAGATGCCATCACCCACTTATATACCGAAAACCTTTACTCTATTTCCCTGTTCATTCCCTACTTTAGACAAAGAAGATCAAACTCTTCCCCTCCATGGTGCAATGACAAGCTTCTTTCTCTGCGTAACAAAAGGAATAAGTTATGGGTCACCTCGTTCGGAATCGAACTATTCCCGACTACTTCAACTTTCTTGGCTGTTACCTCCAATTCACGGAACTATACAACATCTTTGTTGATATATTCCTGTACACACAAATAAAGTGTAAAAGTACTCACTGTATTTGCATTTGTGCGGTTGTGCGTTGTTGATTACTACTATTTTTCTGATTGCTGGGTGCGTAGAGTTCCTGAACCCCCAGTTGAGATCCCTTCCACCTTCTTCTGTGTTCGTTAATTGGATCACACAAAATTGTTAAGGCACTTGTACAATAAAATATTTATTAATAGAAACTACCACTTATAAACCGTCTTCACTCGATGATCTGCGGCGAACCAAAAACTTTTCACAGCTGAAAAACGTTTGTCAAAAAGTTTCTCTTATATGTTTTAGTTTTCGCCGTCTACTTTTTTATATTAATTCGTCATGGTAGTTTCGCCTATTCATTGTTATAATTAAGGAGAGAGAATTGTGTGGATTGGGTACGTAACGTCCTTTATCGCAACTATCTTCCTAAAACTCAGACCAATCTCAAAAGCCTTCTTTCAGTTCGTCAATCATAAACGTAAATCCGATGGTTACCCCACATCGCTTACCTTAAACTCTCATACCCCATCTGATCCTGTTACTATTGCTCCTCCTCTCGCCACTAACTTCAATCAGTCATTCACTAAAGACTCCTTTATTCCTGACCCATCATTCTTCAAGTAGCTATCTAACTTTTCCCTCTGGCCCCTTCTCCACAACTCCTTTGATCCGTCCTTAATTGAATCTAATCTACTGCAACTCAAAGACGAGTTAACACCGGGCCCTGATGGTATCCCTGCAATTCTCCTCAAGGAATGCTTATCCAGTCTCTCTTCTCTTCTCTCACTGATCTTTAATCTCTCACTATCTCAAGGCGTATTATATTTTGAAAACCTTCTTCATCGCCCCCACCCACAAGAAGGATCGCCAAACTATCCCACTTACCCAAGATTCTCGAAAGCATTCTATACGAATGTCTTAGTTTTCGTTATAAATCTTTTATTTCACCAAGGCAACATGCTTTTCTCAATGGCCGATAAACTACAACCAACCTTGTTGAGTTTACTTCCTTTATACTCTCAGCACTAGAGACCTCAGTAAAGCATTCTACAAAATCTCCCACAATGTAATCCTCTTCAAATTATCCGCCCTCGGCTTCGAACCTGGATTGTTGAATGGGATTTTTTCCTATCTAAAGGATAGATTTTATTCCGTTCGGTTCAGATCCATGATATCCGACCCCCTCCTTGCCGCTTCTGGGGTCCCCCAAGGAAGCCTCTTGGACCCTCTGCTAGTTGTACTTGCCACTAATGACATGGATAAGCTCATTAAGAATTCCTGCTTGCCTCTATACGCTGTTAACACCATGATATACAAGATCATCGAGTTACCACTTGATTCTGCACAGCTGCAATCAGACCTTAACAACTTCTCGACTTGGTGTGGCTAAAATTGCTTTGTACTTAACATCGCCAAATGCCAATCTATAACCTTTTCCCGTAAGCGTAGTCACGCATTCTCGCGCCCCCATTCCCTTCATAACCAACTCCTGACCATTGTCCAATCTATTCGAAAGCTTAGGATCCTTATCGACAGGAAGCTTAACTTCCTCCCTCACATTGAGGAGATAGTCCAGAAAGCCAACTCTTCTCTCGGGTTTGTGAAACGATGATCTAAGGAATTCTCCGACCCGCACGTAACTTGATCCCTTTACCTCACCTTCCTCTGTCCCCTGCTTGAATATGCTAGCCAGGTATGGTCCCCTTATCACAAAACCCAAATTCGTAGAATTGATAGTATTCAACGTCGCTTCCTTCGATTCGATCTCCGAGGGCAAGGATAGGAAAACCCCCCAATCCTGTCCCGAACATTAACCCCCTTAAATTAATCAACCCTTGAGGCGCGCAGGGTTCTGGCTGACATGGTATTCATTCACCGGGTCCTCTCCGGCTCGGTCGACCGCACCAACCTCCTTAACTTAATTCCTCTGAACACAAACTCACGAATTACGCGTAATTCCCGCCTTCTCTGTTTCCCACTCACCACACCTCTTATGGTTTCAATGAACCCCTTTCAGGGATGCTGAGAAATTTCAACTCTAACTCCACCTTGTGTGGCATCGATCTCTCAACCCGTACTCTCACATACCGCTTTCTAAACAATTCTCACCACCAATCTTAAGTGGCACTTTCTAGACTTTCCTCTCTAACCTGCACCCACCACCCGCCACTACTCTTGTCTTAATAATATGTCCAGTTTGCTTTAGGTTAAGCATAGTTAAGTTGGTTCTTACGCTCGTTAGTTTGTAAAGTTATATGTACTTTAGCTTATATTGCTTGAATTAAGACAATAAATGGGGTGATAGCCCCACTAAACTTGAAACCTGTAGACGAAAGCGGTTTGGTAGTTCCCAAAGGTTTAATACCAACTCTTACATCAACTTTTATTGCTGAAGCATTTGCTATATACAAAGCAATAATGCACTCGCAGAAAAGGAAAACCATTATATTTTCAGACAGCCTTTCTGCTATAAAAGCCATCAAAAACATTTCAAACTCCACTAAATTGAACGTTAAAACCTTGAAAACAGGTTGGACTCCGGCCACGTCGGAATCAGTGGTAGAGAGGCAGCCGACACAAAAGCTAAATCAGTCCTAACAGAACAATCAATAGCATTGTTCCAACACAATAAAAAATATGTTAACAATTTACTCCTTACAAACTGTAATTACAAAAGAAAATAGCTTGAAGTTATTACAACTATCGGAGTTAATACAAAACCCTTAATCCCAACGGCGACAGAGCAATCTATCCCAACAACATAGCTCTAAAAAAAACTTCACGTCTACATCAGAGTCAGACTTGGCCACTCATATATTACACACAACCACCTGTTCAATAAAGAGTCACCTTCTCGCTGCCATCTTTATGAAGATAATTCAAAGGTGACAATGACCCATCTTCTTTCCTGCTCAAAAGTGTCCTCAACTTGCGCAAAACTATCCAGCTACAACATTCAACATCTATTAAAAAAAAGTTAACACGACAACATAAATTTAGTGTAAAGTAAGAAAGCAGTTGGTATATTACGGGAGGATTGTCGTGTAGGAAAAAAAATTAAAATGTGCTTGAATCTCTTGGGTTAACTAATTGTCCAGATCAGAACGGGTAGAGAGTAAGAGAGAGAAAGACCTTTGTTCTTGACAGGTTAATGCCGAATCGTCACGTGAAGATAGCGGCGGACTGATGTAAAATAAATGCAATCTTCCAAAGCTGGGATCCGACAGATTTACTAGTGCTAACTGGGGTAGAATATGTTAGAATAGATATCATCATCATAAGACTTTTGGCCTTATTTAACAAACCTCTCCACTGGTCCCAATTTCGAGCCGACCTCATCCAGTTTTGCACTCCCATGCTCTGGGCGTCCTGGTCTACGCCATCCCTCCATCGTAGGCAAGGGCTGTCGCCTTCCATACATACCGCCATAAAGCACTTTCCGCGCAGGCTCCTCTTCACTCATTCGAGCTAGGTGTCCCGCCCACCGGAGTCTACCGAGCTTGATTTTTCTTACAACATTAGCTTCAAGGAAGATCGCGTACAACTCATGGTTTTAGCGTCTCCAGAATCGTCGTCCCTCACATACGGTGCTAACAATTCTCCTTAACACCTTCCTCTCGAACGCGGTTAAGAGTTCAGAGTGCCTTTTATTGAGCACCCAGGTCACGGATCCATACATGAGTAGTGGTAAGACCATCGTCTTGTACAGTAGTAACTTGGATGTTATGGGCTGATACTATTGACCCAAGGTAGTTAAAGGATTGAACTACTTCAAATTCGTGCTTCGCTACCCTGATAGTTTGACCAACGTTAGGTCTTCTCTTCGCAGAAGTTGCCACCATGTACTTAGTTTTCCCCTCATTAATGTGCAGTCCCAGTTTTTCTGCCGCCTGTTCGATCTGGGTGAAGAAGTCTTGTACAGCTGAATCGGTTCTACCGATGATATCGATGTCATCTGCCTAGACAAGAATCTGGCTGGACTTGGTGACAATAGTTCCTTTAGTAGTAACGCCAGAGTCACGCATTGCTTTCTCCAACGCCAGGTTGAAGAGGAGCCAGGCCAGACCGTCTCCTTGTCGGAGTCCATTAAAGATATTTATTAGTTTGGACAGCAATCCCGCTATTTTTACTTGACTAGTTACGTTGGTCATGGTCAACCTACAAAGTCGTATCAGTTTGTTTGGAATACCGAACTCTCTCATGGGATTATATAGTTCTATCCTGGCTATGCTGTCGTAGGCGGCCTTAAAGACTATAAATAGATGATATAATGGAATCTTAAGGCCCAGACATTTTTCCATCGCCTGCCTAAGGGTGAATATCTGATCAATCGCTGATTTGCCTGGGATTAAGCCACACTGATATTGACCAATGATGGCTTTATCGTATGGGGCTATCCGATCTTGTAAGATAGTGGAGAGTATCTTATAGTTGGCACTCAGCAATGTTATACCCCCATAGTTGTTGCACAGTGTGATATCTCCCTTCTTATGTAAGGGGCAAATTAGTCCGCGACGCCAATCTTCCGGCATCTCTTCTTGCTCCCATACGTGTACCACGATCTCATGAATTGCGTGATGTAACGCTGTCCCTCCTTGTTTGATCAGCTAAGCTGGTATGTCTTCTGGGGGGTGGGCGCAAACACAGAAGGCAATATCTCTGCCTTCAACCCGACGAAGGTAAGGATGATTCTTGTCCCTGTTCAACCCAAGTTGACCAATCTATTGTAAGTTAACTCTATTACTTATTGTAACTATTAATTTTCGGTCAAATAAACGCAGTATATATATAAAAAAACAACAGTAAATCAGATTCAAGTAGACTACAAACTGTGTTGTATCTCAATTTTGGCAGATATTTATGGCATTCCTGCCCTGCCTGATAATCGAGCAGTGATATCTATACTTCTGGC
Organism: Microdon myrmicae; assembly: GCA_963931805.1. Classification (NCBI taxonomy): domain Eukaryota; kingdom Metazoa; phylum Arthropoda; class Insecta; order Diptera; family Syrphidae; genus Microdon; species Microdon myrmicae. Next base: position 95,712,227 of record OZ007496.1, on the reverse strand, counting down.
GCAAGGCTAATGACCTTGCCCGGAAAAAAACAAATCATTATGGAAAATTTAACAAGCCCCAGGACTTGCTAAATAAGGCCAAGACCGGTTCCCGGTTGTAGTGCCGATGATGATGATGATGATATCTATACTAACAGATTCTACCCCAGTTAGCACTAGTGGACCTGTTGGACCCCACCTTTGGAAGATCGTATTTACTTTACATCAATCCGTCGCTACCTTCACGTGGCGATTCTGCATTAACCTGTCAAGAACAAAGGTATCTCTCTCTCTCTCTCTCTCTCTCTCTTATGACTCTCTACTCTCTACCCCTTGCGATCTGGACAATTAGTTAACCCAAGAGATTCAAATGGTGGGATGGGAGCGAACATACAGGGCACTGATTGCTTTCAACCCGGCGAAGGCCAGGACGATCCTTCTCCCTGGCCAATCCAAATTGATATGCAGTCTCCACGTGATACCCATGGATAGCTACTTTAGCACCTACCAAGTTGGGAACCAATGCATGCAGCGACAACCTGAGAAAGGTTGCCGCAAGGCTAATAACCTTGTCTGGAAAAACAAATCATTATGGACAATGTAACAAGTCTCGGATAAGGACCGGATACCGGTGGAGAGCTGACCATTTAGAAATCCATTGAAGTGCACTTTCCATGCTGCATTGCCCGGTATACAGCATTCTCACGTTCTGTCGCTAATTTGTACTCATCATCAAACCAGTCGCTCCGATCTCGACGACTACTGCCTAAGATGGAGTTGGCAGTACTAATGGCAGTATTCTTAAAGAGTGTCCATTTCTCTTCTACGCCTGGCATTCTCACCCCAGAACTTACTATCCCTCCATCGAGCCCTTCGAGGGCGAGTCCCAACGCATGACCAAATGTGTTGGTGGTGTTCTCATTGCGTAAGGCAGCCGTGTTGATCCGAACCTGATCCCCGGTGGCAATACGTCTCCGTAAAGCAGTCCGCGCTCGAAAATCTATACCAACAAGATAGTGATCCGAATCGACGTTGGCACCTCGATACGTTCGTCCAGGTGGCTTTGTGGATATCTTTACGCCGAAACCTGGTGCTCGCAACGACCAAGTAGTCCATGGTCATTAGTGTTCTCATGCAAACTATGGGAACCTGCATAGTACCTGAAAACCGGTTCCCGACCTATTTTGGCATTCAAATCAACAAGAACGATTTTCACGTCGTATCTTGGGCAGGCATCGAAGGCCCATTCGACGTTCTCGTAGAATTCTTCTTTTTCGTCGTCAGGAGACTTCTCTGATCCGCTTATGTTCTTAAACTTGCCTCGCACACGAAGAGTGCATAGCCTTTCGTTTATTGCGTTAAAGCCGAAAATGGCCGGCTTCAGTTTTTGGCTAAGTAGAAAACCTATCCCGAGCACATGGTGTTTTGCATGACAGTTGTAATAAATATCATACTCGTTTCTTTGAACAACACTACTCGCCGTCATCTTATTTCTTGTAATGCTGTTATGTCAGCCTTATATTCGGACAGGGCATCGGCTAGCTGCTGGCAGCTCGAGCTGTGTATAGTGGGCGGACGTTCCATGAAAAACTTCTTAAATCGTTTAGCCATTTTCGTTTCCGTGGTCGTCGTCGTGTATGCGGTCCATATCCGAGGTTTATTGGTTTGAGGGGCTGGTGCGGGGGGGGGGGGGTGGTGGGGGGGGGGGGGGGTGTCATTCGATTGTGTGTGAAAAGTAAGAACCTTGGAGAATGGTCGGATGTTGCTGTATTTGAATTGATTGGGTGCCAGTTCGGTGTTGTGGTACACGACGTCGTTTAGATCGTTAACCAGTCTGCCTGAGGTTAAGAAGGTTCTGATTTGGAGACAATTACGGTTGTAAGTTCCCGGTTTGGAGGAGGGTGATGGTAGGTCTGTTATTATGGGGTTGGGATTGTTAGGGAGATTTTCTATAAATTGTATCCATAGTTCTAGAATCCGTCTATCCAGTCGTTCGATCCCTGCATTATTGTAGAAATTGTTGTTTTTGGTTTTGCGGTGTAAGCAAGTGACAAACCGGAAAAATATTCTTTCAAAAACTCGTAACTTCTCCCTTTGGGAGGGAGAGATGCGGTACCGTAATGGGCAGGCATATGCAAGAGTGGGTCTGAACATCTGTTTGTAAATGAGCTGTTTGACCTTGGGAGAGAGGGCTCTAGGTTTCCACAACACTCGTCTGCAGAGGTTAAGCTGTATTGAGGCTTTATGAAGGGCATTTTTGATGTGGGTTGAGAATGACCAGTCGTTGGAAAGGTTTTGTGAGAGTGTGATTAAGCTTGAGTTTAATTTTGTTGCGGCAACGTTTAGTGTTGTTTGTGCAGTGAGCGTTATTGCTCTTAAACACTGGGTTTAGGTAGGGTTGACATTTATTCTTCAAAAATTCCTCCTTAAAAACTGTTTCTCCTATCAACATTTCCGATGCATATCGATACTAAGTAAGTCAAATGTCATTATATTTCGGGCTCCCAATCATGACCTGAACGCTACGTTCCTAATTTCAAAACCGAATGCTCATTGAAAAGCAAATCCACATTGAAGGCCTTCTAAGATGATACATTAATAGGTGAGTATCATCCATTGCGATATCGTATACCATACATGACACACATCCATCGGGACACCTGGGAATTGAGTATTGTTATGTCACCGTTTTTGTCTTTGCTTTAGCATGTGCCATCCGGCATTTTGTTTCGTGATCGTGGAAATTGAATTATAATCCAATTGTCCGGTGTATAATATGGGGAAATGTGTTTCGGTTTTAATGGGGACACTACATTAGTATACAATATTATAACGGGTTTAAAACTTCAAGACCGTATTTCAAAACAAAAAGCTAAGTATATGGTATCTTTCTATGTTTAATTGATCCTAGTGGATGGCCCTGGTAGCTAATGCGAGTTCAAGGATTTCTGAAATTTTAAATTTATTTACTGTTTAATAAAATTATAATAATAATAACAAATCAGAACTATAGTACGAAGTACCACTTTATATGGCATGTATTTCATTCAGAACATAACAAAAACTACATGATGTTTTAAGTGAAGAATTTATACCTAATTCACTCCAAATTTCAACATGGTTATGTTGCTTATAACACAATTGCCATATAACCATAATATGGGAAAATATGCCGGAAGACTTCACTTTAAACCTTAGATATAGAATAGAAATATCATGGGTTCATTGATGTCCGTGTCGTTGAGGGGAATGGAAAATAAATCTATTAGTTATGTATACAAAATTAAAATCAGTTACCGAATCTAGAAAACTGCAACCTTACACTGGCATAGAGAATATACTTAATTTTTATAGTTGTTTTTGATTACTCATTTTTTATTCTTTTTTATTGAGGATATGAGAATGGATTGTTTTGGATTATTGACAACATTCATTGTTCATGTGGAGGCACTGTACAGTGTTAAATTACTAAATTTAATGCTAATAATAATATAGTTGTTAATACTTAAGTAAGGAAATCCATACACATTAGTATGCAAATAATTGAGCTCGCGACATCATAGTATTTCTAATTAAAAGTAGAACAACTATCCTTAATACAACATGACGATATTAAAAAATGACAAGCAAAGTAAATAGATACACTTTTTAACAATTGTCAAATTGCGAATCTTCTTTTATTGTTCATAATATAATATGATAAACACAATTGATATTATAGTACGTAGATCAATTGTTCGAATGTTTTTTTAATAAAATATAAATAATAAACGAAGTAACCTACAAAAATGTTTTTTCCGTTTTTTTATTTTACCTAATCGTAAACCAATTTTTAAGCCCAAAAATCAAAATCAGACTAGATTTTCAATCTAATACCAGTTTTAGTTCACTGAGTTGTACTTTATTTCACTTAATATAGTAGTAAGCTATACTGATAAAAATGTCAATTTGTATCAATTTTTATATTAATATTGTTTTTAACATGTAGTAATGGACTCAACTAATAAGCAAATAATAAAAATTTTACCCCACATAGGTTGTTTCAATTTTTTTTTTATTCACTCACAGAAGAGATCTTTCGAAAAGCTTCAACATTAATGCAGGGTGCGTGTTACAGGAGAGCGAAGGTATTGGGAAATTAAAAATGGATGCCAAGGAACCCGGGTCGATCAACAATTCCCTCTGAGCGGTCAGTCCCAGCTATATTCGTATAGTGAAGCGAAATTTATTAAACCGTTTAAAAAATCCCCCCGCTTGATTGAAACCCTGTCGCGGTGCGGGGGCTTAAACTACAATGAATCACTCGGGCTATGCTGACGGAAGCATACCCTTCCACCAGGGCCACCCATGTAAGGCAGGCTACCGAGGAATAACACACAAAGATCTACCACCCCTAATCCAGGGTATTACGCGTCACCGTGCCTTTGGATGGTTTGCAGCAAGGGATATACAGGCTGTATTATAACGATTAGCCGACACTACCATAAGGGAACACATCATCACGAAAACACCGAATCGGCAAAACGAAGATGTAGGGAAAACGGAAAAAGCGGGATACACGCGTAGGCACGTAGAACGTTCGAACGTTATATAAACCAAGCGCGATACAGACGGTTATAGAAAACGCGAAAAAATATACATCGTCGCGCTTCAGGAAGTCCGACTCCCACATCAACTAACCGAAACCAACGGGTTCGCACTAGCCTGTAGAGGTACCGACACACATAACCTCGGAACCGGCTTCATCATAAGCAATAAGATTAAGCCCCATGTAAGAGATATGAAATTTTTGAATGACCTGATGGTGCTAAAATTACAGGGCCCATGGTACAATTATGTATTTATAAACGTATACGCAACAACTGAATCTACCAACGAAGAAACGAAGAACACATTCTACGAGACCCTAGAGGAACTGTTTGATGGGATCCCATCATTCGGCATTAAAACCCTTGTGAGGATGTGATGGTCTGTGCGCCGGCATGGACGCGGATTCTACCATCAACCCACTCGCTGCTAAATGAAAGTTCTTAAAAATGTTCCGCCAAACATTACTTGAAAGCACACACGAAAACTGTTCACCAAAAGGCAGTAGAAAATAAAACGAAAGCTCAGGAGGAAAAATCCGTAAATAAAACACACTAGTTATAAGTTGTCAAGTATTTTTATTTTATCACTCGGCTATTGTTTTGAATTTATTTAATGGAGTTATTACTTATGGTAGGTTGAATCTTTATATTTAGGTCCCGAGGCACTTAACATATACTTTATTACACAAAACACAATCAATTCACATGGACGACTCGTTGAAACTCGCGGGGGTGTTAATTGCGACCCAGAAATACGCATCTCCGCAGCCGGCGGAGTGCGGGAGACCGCGCGACCAGCGTGGTCGGCAGATGTAATTAGACTCCCCTAGGATAGAACTGTGACTTGCATTCCATCCTTGGTTAGGGTTAAGGAACGGAAGAGAGAGAAAAAAACAAAGGAGAAGCGACTTAATGCATCGGTCTGTGATTAGGGTCAGCTAAATAAATAAGCTGGAATTCATTAAATGGGAATTGCATTTGGGATACCACAAACGATGTGGATTATTTATGGATCCCCAGAAAATTTTGAAGGACAGCGTTCTTTTGTTTGCACATGGTACGAGTTAGGGAATTAGTCTCAACTTCTATGGTGCTAATTACATGAAGCTGCGTTGGACTGTTTATCGTTGGTTAAAGTGGTCGCCAGCCAATGTGTATGTAGGTAGTTTTTATTGTACAAATGTTGAAGCTGGGATAAGACAACTCAAGGGTAAGATTCCCTGATTATGCGGTTGTATTATATGTGAACAGATGAATTTTCTTTCAGGGAATTTATGATAACTTAGGAAGGAATTCTTATAGGGAATTTGTATGCGAAGAGATGCATGAAAGGTAAGAATTCTCTTCTAGGGACTTTTAGATTATAAATTGCTCTATTTAATGCGTAAAGCATTTAAGGTGCTAATGTGATTGCATTAGCGAACTTAAGGAAGTTGGGTAGCAGTTATGGGGGTTTTTCAGCTAAGTGGGCCGTGGGGTTTGGCGGAACCGACACACCCTGCTCAGGGACCTGAACGCAAAAATTGGAAAGGAAGATATCTTCCGACCAACTATGGTCAAGGAAAACCAACATCATCATCATCGACACTACAACCGGGATCCGATCTTGGCCTTATTTAACAAATCTCTCCACCGGTCCCGATTTCCAGCCGATGTCATCCAGTTTGGCACTCCCAGGCTCTGGTCGGCCTGGTCTACGCCATCCCTCTATCGCAGATAAGGTCCGCCGCGCTGTCTCTTTCCATACGTCTGTGGGGGATTTCTATATCGCGCTGAGAACCAACCTACAATTCCTACATACAATTTCACCCACAATTCCTGCACCACCTGTAAACGGTACCTGTTGCTGCAATGAAAGGAAAAAAACTGACCAAACAAACGGCGCTTCGTCTAGCGACGCTTCAGTCGCCCATTCACTATCTTTCCGGCACTGGCCGGCCAACAATGATTTTCTTGCTAATCAGTAGGATTGCACCTCCAGAGCCGGACTCTTCTCTGGATTGGCAGGCGTTGGAGCTTGCCCAGTTCAATTCACTACGACCAAACAAACGGCGCTTCGTCTAGCGACGCTTCAGTCGCCCCTTTAGTGGACTGCATCTTTCCGGCACTGGCCGGCCAACGATGATTTTCTTGCTAATCAGTAGGATTGCACCTCCAGAGCCGGACTCTTCTCTGGATTGGCAGGCGTTGGAGTCTTGCCCAGTACAATTCACTACGACCGGCAAAAACGAATGGGGAAAACAAAACAACACAGCCAAACGAAAGAAGACAAGCGAAACTACTCGAATGCACTTAGATTATTTGCCTATTTATTCCTTATTCTTGATTATATTTCTATTTATTGGCCTGTAGGAATTATCAGGACTTATTCTTTATTCTTGGTTATATCTATAATAATAAAACCTTTATCTCTTTACCTGGTCTCGACAAGACCTTTTTCGCCTTTTATATATATAACGCATCACCTGAATTCATCATTCCATGCAGATAATGCATCACCAGAATTCATCTTTTCATGCAGATAATGCATTATTATAAATTCCCTGAAACCAAACATCGTTCATGCATTTGTTGCATCACCATAATTCCCTGAAAGGAATTCCTAACATGCAACATAAATCGGAAACTTATCGGTGCCTCTGTCAGTCAGGGTTTCCTGCTACACACGCGCGAGTTAACACCTGTAGGGAACACAACAACAAATACCTTACCCACCTCTAAAAACATCAAGCATACGACCCAATCATCTTCCCTTTTCATATGAAACCATACAATCATCTAACCACCTTATCACAATCCATACCACAATTAATTCATATCACAATTAATATTTACTCCATTCATCAAATGCTTAAGAACACAGATCACAACCCATATCACAATTCATATTTACCCTATTCATCGAATACCCAAAACCACGATTAACGTAGACCCAATGCCTCCTTATCACAACCAATATTTGCTCTATGCTAATTCATCAAAACGCATCTTCATTACGACGCAGATAACAGTGGCCCCAGGACAGGGGTATAAATACTATGAAGAACCCATCAGTAGCGGCTCTCTCCCTAGGAAAAGCATAAGTTAATGTTAAAATAATAAGTTAATATTAAAACAATAAAAACATATAAAGAGAAACCAAACATTAGTTGATTTACTCGCGCAGCACATTTCCCTGACTTATCTACAGTCTCCCCAGCCTTTGTCCAACCGACAAAAATAGTCCACGCATCGCGCGCCTACCCGCCGAGAATCAAATTCTCCTGCATGTGAACACTCACACAGGGAATTCGACCCTTTCCACGGTCATCGATGCTGTACAAAAGCATCGTGGTGCAAGTATCCCATTTGCTTGTAGCAAATGTAGTTGCCGTAATGACGGGCAGACATTTGCGCAGCTGCATGAACGCCACTATGATTCCCTTGTACCGATTCCCCTTTTCTTGTTTTTCGTTCGCCTGTGACCTGGCAACATGAATAAACCACGCATCCTCGACGTGATCAACTCAGAGAGATCCTCTCTGATTGCTCACCACGAAGAGAAGCTGCACGTTTCTCTCGAGAAGAAACCCACCCTTAGCTGATGACTGACTCCGCACGGGTCACATTGAGTCGAAATTCAACCGCCACCGGGGTCGGTAGTATCTACGTGGAGTCGGAAGTCAGCTACAATCGAGTTCGGAGTAGCAGGTCACCGCCGCCGTCGAGTGTCGTCCAGGCAGCGAGGTTTCGCTTGATGTATAGCGGAAAAGTTCGTTGAGTTTGTTTCGTGTAAAGAAATTAATTAAGCAATTTCGAAGTGAATTGCCCATGTAGCTTGCCATTTATGCTTTAATCGATGCAAGTGAATTGCCAGGCATTTAATCGAAGAAAAGAGTGCACAGAAGTTTCGGACTCAATTGTTTTGTGATTAACTTTTAACTTTTATTAGTCATAAGTGATTCGTCGAGATTTTGGAACAATTTATAACGCCTATTAACAGTTAGTTATTTAAGTTAGAAAGTTAGTGTCAAAAATAAAAAACCTTGATTACACACCGCGTCAGAGTGTTTCATTTCAATCGATTTGGTGCGCGTTCCGCAGCAGAAGTCAGTGGGGCTTTATGTCAACCCGTTCCCGTGCTGGCACCTAACATAAAGAAAACGGGAACTTTTAAACACCACACGGGTGGAAAACCCAAATACCACAAATTAACACCCATCCACCAACAAATCATAAACCAGGCCCTTAACCCCCCATACATCCTGCCGAAAAAGTCTTTCCGGGCAGGCTCCCCCTCGCTCATTCGTGCTAGGTGTCCCAGCCACCGGAGTCTACCCTTAAAATAAAATCAGTTTTGAAAGAGACGGAAGTGTTTGTTTTTGTGACTGTTTAGTGGGAAGGTTTCAGTTTTTAGTGCAGAAACATCAGTATAATCATGCGGCAACATGCTCGATAGTGCGCGGAAAGCAAATACACTCGGGTTCGAGACTACCCAAAGAGGACAACAACGGTAGCCCACTCTTCCCGGGGAACCGGAAGCACAGCGGTGCACCAAAAGATATTATACTACTGTAGAGCCGAACGAACCGTAGGGCAACGAATAAAGAATAAAGCTGCCCACCTGTCACTCAGTAAAATAAAATACGAAAATTACTCCATGGAGTAAGCATTTAGCCAGCGGAATGCCATCATTTAGAGCATTAAACCTCACAACACCAAAGGATATCTGCAATTCTTCATCCCCATACAAATTCATCCTCTAGTTTTAATTTAAACGACACCTGTTATGTTACGTTTCATCAATCAGTCTTCGACTGCATCTCAGTGGATTTCAGTTCCCGTTTGAAAATGACCAAACTACAGATTCCGACCAGGAAGGCCAACGTTTCAGAAGGCACCAGGAACACAAGAACGACTGAAATTGCTCCAAAGCACAAAAAGAGCTAAGCTTCATTGATCCGGAAATATCATCCCTCTCGGATATATCGCCAACATTATATATGTCGGGGTTGCTACAATGAAGACAATTGAACCTATTTAATGAAACGCCACACGAGAACCCCTCGACGCAGGATGAAGCTACCGGTTTTCGCTCGGATCATTTGTGCGTCTCATAATTCTCCGTTAATGGCATCAATGTGTTGAAACGCTTTGCGTTTTGTTTATCTTAGTTGCCTTTTTCTGTTCTTGTTTAAGTTCATTTTGTTTTTTGGTTGTTAATTCCCAAGAAGGAACCCCTCTGTTTACATTTTAACTGAAATAAAAAGTTATGTACACATTGTATTTTTCATTTCCTCACTTAGTATAATGTTTATTTGGTGCACCATCGTGCTTCCGGTTCCCGGGGAAGAGTGGGCTACCGTTTTGTTTTAAAATTGAAAGGTCCTTTTCTCCGCTTACACAACGCTTGATTCTTTGTCCAGCGACGATCTACTTGTTAGGAAATAATTGAAACACACATTACGAGAAAACACCCAATCACGAGTAACGACGGAGTTTAGCTTTGTTGTTTATGTACAATACAACAATAAGCGTTTACACAATTAAATTTTCAACTATTTATCACGTTTACTAAATATTAATTTGGTGTTTTTTTGTTTACGCACTAACGAAAATAAATTAATTAAGAATGTTTGCTATATCTCACTAAACTGCTACAACGAATTAACTTCTACTTTAACTTTTAAAATCCGATGTCGGAACAGCACCGTAGCTCATGATTCGCTCCGAACGACACTCTCATAACTGTGTAAGACACACTGATAACTGAACCGATTTCTATTCAACTGACTGCTATCTGTATCTTTTCTTATTCCTTATCTTTCAGAGTCCGGACGCATCGCCACTTATCACTGATCCTTTTTGGGGTTTGTTGTGTTATCCATCTGGCTAATGCAAACAAGATTTTGCATGCACTTCATATGGGTAATACAAAATCCGTGGGAATCGGATGTGAAATTAGGATCTGGGAATTTGTGTCTATTTGCAAGTCATAAAACATCTGGCATGTGGATATATGCATTAAGATGTTTAGATTGCCTGAATTGTGTGTCGGCGGATCAAATAGACATGTTTTTGTTTAGACACGTGTTCATTTTCGGTTAAGGATTCTAGGTTTTAGAAAGTGTTACCTGCACATACCATACATGTGAAGATATTGTTACACGCAGAATTCCAATACCCCCATATAACACCCAATATAACTCCCAGGCCCGAACATTCGCGTACACATAACATGTATACGCATGTATGCTGTACGCAAGATTCCAATAATCTAAATCCAATAATCAATTATTCCTAAATCCAATAATCAATACATATAACATGTATCACATACGCATATGTTCAAAACATATAGCATTCCATGCAGATTGCATAACGCAACTTGAAACATATCTGGAAATGTAACACATCTAATGTTGCACACCATTTGCCATAGGCAAATTCAAAAGCCATCACCTTGAAATGCATGCATTGCTAATACCTGAAATTGCAATTTTGCATTTCCCACATTCCAACTATGCTCTACAAACAAATCAAATCCCCATCACCTTGAAATGCATGCATTTCTCATTCTACTACCTAAAATTGCAATTCTGCAATTCCCACACCCCATCACACCCAACATTCTCTACACCTTGATGATCACCCAACACATCATCACCCTCAAGGTAATTGTATCCAGGCACTTGCATGCTACTCGATGTGAGCAAATCAGATTCACCTCACCGTGAATCGAAATTTTCCCATAGCCTTGGGGTGAAAAATTTTGCAAAAAAAAAGTGCAAAGTTTTAGTTCCCATCGTCGTTGGCATGGCCTTCGACTGAGACTAACGTTGGGTGGCTGTCTGGAAGACACCTATGATCGTGGTAAGGTATGTAAGTTTTGATTTAAGTTTGTGAATATAAAAAGGGGAGCTCTGTTAGAATTAAATTAATTAGAATCCGACATTGGCGCCCAATGTGGGTGGTTTAATATATATTAAAGTATTAAAAGTCAGACCATTGGCTTCATTTTCTCTTAACTGTTGGCATTAAGTGCAGTACGGATTATTAATCCCTTAGCTTCAGGCGAAGGAATGAGTTAATACGCCACCAAACGAAAGAAAAATAAAATAAATTATCGCCCAGGGATCAAAAACTAGAGTTTGTCTATCATTTTGAATGCACACTAAGATCCGAAAGTCCGGTTGAACACGTGGAGAAACCAACAGGATAATAAATAAATGAACGGCCTCTAACAGCCGGAAGCCGAAAATAAGGGGTTGAACACGTGGAGAAGTCAACAGGATAATAAATAAAAGGACGGGCTCTAACAGCCGGAAGCCGGCTTTTTGGATTTTAAAGAATTGAATTCAATGTTCGAGAATTGAACGTTTGGTTCGATTTGCTTGACATTGAATTCAATGTTGATTTGGGGTTATAGATGGAATTTTTGGATAGGATTTTTTTAGGTGGGTAAATGTGTATGTGGGAGAGAAATGGCAAGACTTCTTGGAGCACTACAATAGCATCACGATTCAGCAACCCTCGAAGCAGGTATCTTGGTTGTATATCTGACGACCTACTTGCGGTTCGTTTGCCGGAGTTATGCATCATTCCCTGCATTCGAGCTGCCAGGCCTTGTTTTGCGTATGGGGGTTGCATCAGAGATCTGTGTGTGTTCGTGATGTTGGTTGCGATAGGGGGAGACTGGCGCTCTGTGTGAGCACCAGTCAGTAGGATGCTAAGAGTCATAACTTAGTCGTAACTTGTACTACTACCGGGTAACGTCAGTCTTTCATTTGTGTCTGCTCAGTCTAACAATATACTTTGAAAGTAGAATCATTCGTTTAAGGAGGTATTCTGGTCTAGACGCACGAATTTAACGCAATTTTTGAAGTGCTGTAAAAAAAGCAATTAATATTTTTGCTATTCATTTTTTTATAGGATGTTTATTAATATTTCAAGAATACAGTAAAAAAATTGAAAGTCAAAAATTCAAAATTCAAAAAGTTAGCAGCTGATGAAGTGGGGGATAAAGTAAAAATATTGATTGTTTTTTTTTTTACAGCACTTCAAAAATTCCGTTAAATTCGTGTGTCTAGACCAGAATACCCCCTTAAACAAACTACGTTATATCGCGTAAATGATCAACTAGTCGAAACGGTGTTATACACATTGCCTAAATTTCCGTCTTTTTTGTTATTTAAATTATCGATATCAATAAATAACACTACTTGCGTATAGTTAATATAAGATAGACATGTGCAGGAATACCTGGACTTCTAGTAACACGCACTATTAGAAAGTTAGCTAGTAGTGGTTGAGTAGAATCAGTCATATTATCTATCTTGGTCTTGAAAATCTGCATCCAATCTCGATGGTTTAAACTGGTTGTTAAAGAACGATAACAATTGTTCACGAGTGATTCCTACAGTTGGAATGAAGCCAAAAGAAACGGTTTTAAGACACTTCTACATCTTTAACAATAAAAAATTTGCTTAATTCAATCACGAACTATTCATTTCGGCGTCCGCTTAAGTAAACTCTTGGAACGGGAGACGCGCTCGCGCGCCATCGCTGCCACTATCACCCCGCTATCAGGTAAGAGAAAATATTAGACCAGTAGTGACTGAGGCATAAATAGCAAGGGTTCTCCGCTCTTTTACACGATCGGCTATCCTACCATCGATGAGTTCTCCAAGCAATGTCATCGTCCTCGTTTGCGCCATCCCCCTCGTCGCGGGCCTCCACCCTCAACTCATCTCGAACGGGATTCTCGTCTATCGATCTGTTTTCTTCCAGATTGACCCGAAATCGGTGATATGACGTTGGTAACCAGCACATTGTTGCGGTTCCGCCAAACCCCACTGTACACTTACCCGAAGAACCCTCATAACTACAACCCAGCCATTATAACTTTCCGCTAATGCAATCGCAATAAGCACCTGTAAATGCTTCACTCAACAAATGACCAAATGTATTTAGCTAAAAGCTTTTGGAAAAGAATTCTTACCTTCATTCATTAATTCGAATTAAAAATTCCATATAAGAATTCTCTCCAAACTTATCATAAATTCCCTGAAAGAAAACTCATCGGTTCACATATAATGCAACCGCATAATCAGGGAATCTTAACCTTGAGTTGGCTATTCCCAGCCTCAACATGTGTACAATAAATTTCCCTACATACACATTGGCTGGCGACCCTTTTACCCAACGATAAACAGTCCAACGCAGCTACATACATTTAGCGCAATAGACGTTGAAACTAATTCCCTAGCATGTACCATGTACAAACAAACGAACGCTGTCCTTCAGCAGCCATTCTGGCGATACGGCAAACAATTCAAACCATTCAAGTATCCCAAATGCATCTACCATCTAATGAGTTGCAACTTGTTTACTCAGTTGAACTCTAAGATCATAAATTCCCTTTGTCCTTCATATTCCTGGATCGGTGTACCATTGACCTTCTCACATAAGCAAACACAAACCCAATTAGTATCCAATGAGATTCGGCTTGTTTGCTTAGCCGAACTCACATCTCATGGATGCACATTATGCCCTTTCTTTGTTTCAGTTTCGTTCTCATGGCTTTGTCCCATGAATGAACTAATGTACACATACATGTGTACCACCATAATCTTTATTACGAGATCTGGTTTTCTGTTCCACAGAAAGCGCCTGTACGTCTCTCTTGTAAGTAAAAATATATGCTTAGCTGAGAGGATATCCACCACCACCGAATCGAGGGTGAATCAAGAGCCAGATTCCAACCCTCGATTGAGTCTTATTCTAATCATCGAATGGATCGGACGAGCCGTTCATCGTGCACACCCAGGAGTGTGTCACTACGCGGAGTCGAACCAGTTTAACTGTCAATCGCCGCACGAGTCAAAATTCTACACGAGAGGAGTGCGGTTGTGAGTTTTAAGTGATCGTTATCTAAGGGTGTACAGACTCCGAGTTGCCCCGGTAGCAATTGCGTTACTGTGGATTTTTAGAGTAAAATAAGTTAATAACCGTTTCCCACCACAGTGTTTAAAATAAGATTTGTGTCCAAAATCTATATAAAACTTACTTTCTATAGTGAGCTGAATTGAATTGCTGTGTTCGATGACTGGAAATCCAGAAATCTCTATATGTAAATGTCAGACATGCAAGTTAAATAATAAACGGTAAAAACATAGTGAATCTGTGCGTTTTATTTCTTCCGACCAGTATGTGTTTTGCTATAATATTATTTTTGGATATTCCCCTTTATGGTTCCGTTTTAAGGGCGGAGTATGCGTTTTCGCGCGGTCCAATCTGGCTTGCCAGCGGATGGAGGCCTTGGAACCCAATAATATGGACATCATATGGTTGAGGGTCGTGCTGAGGAATTCCGTTAAATTTCTTTGTTGTCTTTACCGCTCCCCGAATGATGATCGACCGGCGACATTCTTCGAACATCTTTCATATACCGTCGACTGGATACAGATCAACCACCCAGCTTCTGAAATTGTTGTCCTTGACGATTTCAATGTGCACATTTCCGACTGGTTGTTACATTCTAACAGAACCGACGAGGCAGGGAGGCTGGCTAAGATGTTTGCTGTAAGCCACAACTTGACTCAACTCGTGAGGGAACCAACGCGAGTGCCGGATGCCCGAGGCGATTATGCGAACACCCTGGATCTGTTTTCGACATCCGAACCGAGTATTTATACCATAGAGGTTTCTGCGCCACTGGGAAACTCAGATCACTGCTTGGTAACTGTCGCGCAAGCACTTGCATATCAAGCGAATGGCCGGCCTAGGCAGATTCGCCATGTACGGAAGTATGGGGCTGCTAACTGGGACGATATGCGAGATTTCTTCGCATCCTTTCCATGGTCGGAGGTGTGCTTCGGAAACTCCGATGTTAACGCTTGCGCGGAGTCGGTGTCAGAGATTATTCTTCTGGGGATGGAGATGTATATTCCACATTCGATCAAACGAAGTTCGTCTGATAAACCTTGGTTTGACAAAAAATGCGAGCTGATTACAGCGGCAAAAAATAGAGCTTTTAAGCAATGGGGCTCCAATCCCACCGATGTTAACAGAACGAATTTTGTTAGAATCAGAAACGCGTGTGTGGTGTTAATCAACACAAAGTTGGAATACTGAGTTGTGGTCTTATTAACCACGCAGTTCTAATATTAAAGTTGGACTATTTTTTGGAGTCGTTTCGGTATGAATGTTAGGAGTTTGAGCCAATTGATGAGTTATTTTGGAATTTTCAAATTGGTTTTTACTGATATAATTAATTTTTGTATGTTGTTAAATATGTTTGTGGTTAAATATAAATATGTGTAATTGAATAATAAAGTTACTTGGAGTCCGTGGGCGGTCACCAAAATACCAGTTGATAGGATACACGCCACGCTAATTAACTGCTCCAGCTGTTGAATTTTATTCCCTGTGCGTGGGTAATTACTGGTTCGGATCAAAAACTCCCCGCACACCACAATGCCTGGGGAATACCTTGCTGAGGGATGACAGTGTGCTGCAGTCGTACCGGTGTCGAAACCTGAAATCATCCGTTTTCTTTTTTAACTCAATCGTCCCTCAGTTCATGGAAATATATCGGCAACCGATCGCCTATCGCTTAACGTGGTTGCGAGGCACCGTTATGGCCCTCTATCACATGTATAACTGCATCGCCTGGTAAACCGCTGCCGGGCCAAGATTCCTCAACTTGTGGCTCCAATTTCTGAGTAACTCAACAGGGAACAGCAAACAGAAAACAACACTTCCAAACGTAATTCAATTTATTTAATATGATTTTTTCGCAACGAACTTCACAGGTAACATTTAACGGACCGACCAAGAGTTCACAGATTTTAGGACTTTTAACTAAACTTTTTACATTTATTTAATAATTTAAAAATGTATCTTTATCTTTAAAATTTTTGCGGAAATTCTCGCATCGTTTTATTTTCTTTATTTTTCTACTCTTTTTACTACTGTTTCGTCGCGACCAGTTCTATCGGACTTTTTTTTGCTTCTCCTTTTTAATCTTCAACAAACGGAACTGCAAAAAGACTTGTCGCCTCTCTCTCGCTCTCCCTCAGCGTCCACTCCAAAAATCGAACTCGAACCCGCCCACGATCCACACTCGAATCGGGGCGTGTTCGAACACTCATATGTGGATCGTGCAATTCTTCCGCCACCTTACCATCAAACTATATTAAAACAAAATTATAATAAAAACAATTAAATGATGCGGGTGGTGAACCAGGCAATTGATACCGCGAAGAAGGCTCACAACGACAGGGTGATCAATAAGCTCCTTCGTTGTCCAACTGTTTCGCGCTCCTTCTGGTCAATGGCAAAGGCTGTCAGCGGTAACTTCGCATCCTCCTCTTTCCCCCCGTTGGTGACAGACAGCGGGACATTAGTCACGAATCCAAAGGATAAAGCTAATGTATTCGCGAATTTATTTTCCACGAATTCAAACCTCGATCCCGGCCTTTTGGAGCCACTTGTGATCTCGCCGGTACAGTCTTCGATGCAGGATGTATGATTTCGTCCGCGCACCATTCAACGCATTCTACGTGAACTGGATTGTAGGAAGGCAACCGGCTCGGACGGAATACCAGCAATAGTCCTTAAGAACTGTGCTCCAGAACTATCGCCGGTTCTTGGCAGACTCTTCCTTTCCTGCCTGCTGGAAAATCGCTCGAGTTCAGCCAATCCCAAAGACGGGAAAAAAGTGTCTCCCACAAAATTACCGTCCGATAGCATTACTGTCTATTTTATCTAAGGTAATGGAAAAAGTCATCAATACAGAATTGGTTAAGTATTTGGAGTGCAACGGACTTCTGAATGACCGTCAATACGGATTCCGTGACAGGCGGTCCACGGGAGACCTTTTGACACTTATAATCGATATATGGACATCTGCGAGTGAACGGCATGTGAGTCAAGGGCGGTCGCATTGGATATCTCCAAGGCTTTTGACCGCGTCTGGCATGGGGCATTGCTGAGCAAACTTCGTTCATATAGACTTTCCCAACAGCTTTGCGACTGGACGAAAAGCTTCCTTGAGAATCGATCGATCCGGGTTGTCGTGGACGGCGAGTGTTCGGATCTGTATCCTGTTAATTCGGGGGTGCCCCAAGGTTCTATTTTGGCTCCAACCTTGTTCTTGCTTCACATAACTGATTTGTTAGAGACAACGGATAACAAAGTGTTCAGTTTTGCGGATGATAGTACGCTTGTTTCCTCCTTTTCGAGTGATCGGCCAATTGGTGCATCAACGTCGCACCAGCTGAGATGTAGACAGATTGACTCTCTGAATCAGGATCTGGATAAAGTCCTGCAGTGGGGAAAGGCCAATCTTGTCGACTTCAACGCAACGAAGACCCAGTATACAACATTCACAAAGAAAACTGTATCATCGGCTCCACGGCTGATGATGAGTGGCCGGGCCCTCGAGGCTGGTGAAAGTTTGAAATTGCTCGGCGTCGCGGTTTGTGGGAATGTATCATGGCATAAACACGTATCGGGTATCGCCAGATCAGCCTCAGGAAAATTGAGTTATCTTTTTAGAGCCAAGAAATATTTTACCCCGGCCCAACTTCTTCTCCTATATAAATCCCAAATTAGACCCGCGCTCGAATATTGCTCTCATGTAAACATACCCTCGACTTACTTGAGAGCGTACAGAGACGAGCGATCCGCCTGATCGGGGACTCGGCGCTGACGTCGGGACTACAGTCGCTATCACATTGAAGGCGTGTAGCCGACCTCTGTCTGTTTTACAGATATTATCATGGGTGTTATTCTTCGGAGATTGTTGACATTGTTCCACGCAATTCGGTTTATATGCGCTCCACAAGACAATCCGACGGATCCCACCAGTTTGCGGTTCATCTCCCGACGGCGCGAACATCCCTGCATCAGAACTCGTTCCGTTACAGAGCGGGGAAGCTGTGGAACTCCCTTCCTACGCGAGTGTTCCCGGAGCGTTACAACCTGCAACTGTTCAAAAAGAACTGCAACAGTTATTTGTTGGTATCTCGGGGCGCCCACTCGACGCTATAGGTTCGCCTGTCCCGAGAGAAGTCTAATAAAAAAAAAAAAGAACAGTTTGTCGCGGCTGAACTTCAATTTATGCTGGAGGAAGAAGAGAATCAGCGGCGTACGCCGGTGCACAACGCTTCTTCATCATCATCATCATCATCGGCACTACAACCGGGAGCCGGTCTTGGGCTTATTTAGCAAGTCCTGGGGCTTGTTAAATTTTCCATAATGATTTTTTTTTCCGGGCAAGGTCATTAGTCATGCGCCAGAGGCTCTCCGATGGGGAATCGAACCCCGGTCTCCCGCGTGACAGGCGGGTATACTAACCACTATACTATCGAGGAGCCACAACGCTTCTTCGCCACATCCTTATCAACACGGCGCTCTCCCCGGCAACATGTTCCAGGCCGCGACGTTGGCCCATCTACCCGTCCTCCTCATGACGTTGCCTCGGTCATCTAGTACAGCGATCGTCGGCCCTTCTCTGGCATATCATTTCGATGATAATCAACCGATATTAATTATATAACACTCCTCCCCCCTTACAAAAATGGAGTTTCATTCTTGGAAGAGGAACGTAACTCACTTTCGTTTGTATATAGGTGTGTGCGCGGCGGTTGGCTTTACATTATCTATTTTATTTAGACTACGTTTATTGCTAATTATTTTATTTTCAGTTAGTCTAAATTTATTTTTTATTTACAATAATTTCTTTTTGTTTTTGAGTTTACTTTTTCTTTAACGTCCTTCCTTAACAAGTTGGTTAAGGGGCGCACTATCCTCGAGAAATTTTTGGGCCAAATTGTTATATATATTTTAACAATTATTTTTATCTTGGTTCTTCACCAAACTCACCCCTATTTTGCTCCTTGACAATGTCCTAAATGCTGTTATCCTGGTTGGGCCTTAGTCCAAGTGTACCTTCTGGTTTCTTCTTGAAGGGAAAGCAGCTGTACGCGTCTTCTTTACTAGCCGGATACGCGTAGAGTTTTTACTTTTAATTGCAAGTTTTTAATTGCAATTATTTCCTTTTTACTTTTAATTGCAAGTCTAATTATATAACAAAATGTATTAGAAAAAGAGAGAACTTTATTCACATTTCCTTTTTACTTTTAATTGCAATTATTTCCTTTTTACTTTTAATTTCAAGTCTAGTAAAATAACAAAATGCATTAGAAAAGGAGAGAACTTTATCGGTATCGAGTGCTTTGTCTATTTGGACGACATTGTCATCTATGGGAAGAACCTAGAGAACAATAATGACTAACTCCAGAGGGTATTCGAACAATTGAGATACCACAATCTCAAATTGCAACCCGACAAATGTAGGTTTCTACAGAAAGAAGTAATTTACCTCGGACATTTGTGTTCTGAAAAAAGGGCAATGCCAAATCCCGACACGACAGCTAGTGTCAGGGATTTCCCCATTCCCAAGACGGTAAAGAACGTCCAATCATTTCTAGGCTTGGCGAACTATTATCGGAAATTTGTTCCAAATTTCTCGAGGATAGTGCGCCCTTTAACAAACTTGTTAAGGAAGGACGTTAAATTCACCTGGTCAAACAAATACCAACAGGCATTTGACAAAATATAAGGATTATTGGTTTGCCCGCCAATATTAATCTATCCAGATTTCAGCAAACCTTTTAATCTGACTACGGATGCGAGCAGTGAAGCACTGGGTGCCATGCTATCGCAAGAGAAATAGGCAAAGATCAGCCTATAGCTTATGCAAGTCGAACCTTGAATAAAGCGGAAAGAAATTACGCCACCATTGAGAGGGAGTTAGTAGCCATTGTGTGGGCGACTAGAAATGTCCGTTGTTATTTACAAGGGCGAAGGTTCACCGTATATACGGATCATAAGCCACTGAAGGGAGTTTTTAACGTGAAAGACCCCACCTCACGTTTAACCAAATTCCATCACAAATTATCGGAGTTTGATTACAAAATAGAGTACAAACCCGGTAAATATAATACTAATGCGGATGCCTTGAGCCGCATCCCGCAAGGTTGTGATGAGACTCCCATACTACAAAGATGCAATGTAGTAACACGCGCCCAAGCAAAAAAGCTTAGGGAAAGCGAAGGATCCGAGAGAAGTCAAACAAATGAAGAGGCTTCTCTCCCAGAGAATCCCATTACTTCCTGCACGGAAAAAGGAATGGCGATAATAAAACCTGAGGATATCCAGTTACTGCTACGGGATTACAATGATCCTCCTTTGGATGGATACCAAGGAGTGATAAAAACATATAACAAGATTCGTAGGAATTTTTTGGGGGAAGAACATGATGGGCGACATTAAAGTCTACATTAAGAAATGTAAGGAATGTCAAACCGTGAAATCTTCCCCAAACCTATGGCTGCCCATGGTAATCACCGACATTGCAAAGAGGCTCTTCGTCAAGGTATATTTAGATATAGTCGGGCCTCTGGATCGAACTCCAGCAGGCAATACCTGTATACTAACTTTTCAAGACAATCTGTCTAAGTATATATATATTGCTACGCCTTATCCAATGCGGAGGCAGAAACGGTGGCCACGGTCTTCTTTGACCAAATAGTTGCTCGGTATGGGACTCCGAAGCAACTGGTCACCGATCAGGAGAGCAACTTCCTAAGCAGTTTGTTTAAAAACGTGTGCAAACTGCTCCGTATCAAGAAGCTTCAAACCTCAGCGTACCATCCACCGTCGAATGGCGTTATTACACGCAGAATTTCAATACCCTCATCCAAACCAAAAAATCACACACAGAATCCCAATACCCTAACATTTATTCTGCAAAGAACCATAATATTACATGCATTAATTAATGTTAAAACTAAAAGAATTCTCTCACTGTAGCACCAATAAATTCCCGCTACAACCCATAGAATCCTTTCGGTGTACCATGTGGAACCTTATCACATGTCTACA
The DNA here is from genome assembly GCA_963931805.1 of Microdon myrmicae. Classification (NCBI taxonomy): domain Eukaryota; kingdom Metazoa; phylum Arthropoda; class Insecta; order Diptera; family Syrphidae; genus Microdon; species Microdon myrmicae. The sequence continues at coordinate 95,690,724 of OZ007496.1, read as the reverse complement.
CATTGCTAAACGCATTCCATACTTAAAAATGCAATCTTGCATTCTCCCACATTTTTCTTATTCCAAACGAATAATCTTGGAATGCTTTCATCCCCATAAGCCACGTCAATATCGCAATTCTGCAATTCCTGCGGTCTCATCACCTAGATGAAAAAGAAACCTAACACATCATCATCGCGCAGGTAACCCTACCTGCACGCGTATGCTATGAACAATCAGATTCACGTCACCGTGAATCAAAATGTTCTCAGCGTGAAGAATTTGCAGACTTGCAAAATTTGCGATTCTCTATCGTTGGCTTAGCTTTCGACTGCCACTGGCGTCAGGTGGCTGTCTGGAGGACAGCCACGATCGTGGAAAGCGTGTACTTTTTAATTTGGGTTTACAATAAATAGGGAGTTCCGTTAGGAATTATAGGATCAGAACCCCGAGAGGGGTGCATTACGCACCACCTAATTCACAATTAGAATTAGAATGCCAAAGTTGGCACATTAACTCAATTCAGCCCGCAGAGCTGAACTGCTGAAGTCTGCTGAAACTCAAAGATCTTAAACTTAAAAAACTTAAACTTAAAACTTCAACATAAAATTAAAATAAATGATCGCACCACGATTAAAAAAAAAATGCAATCAGTGTTTTACTCGGTGGGTGCGTCGGTTGATCCTTTGGGTAAAGCAACAGGCGGATACAAAGGACAGCAAGCAAAGCACGAGGAAGCAATCCCAGGTAACAATCCTAAAAGGAACGCCCTAGAAAGCAGCCTAGAAATCCGGAAGCCACCAAGGGTGACAAAGGAGAAGAATCACGATTGTCTCTTTAGTTTCACCCCGGAGGTACCGTCTAATATCAAACAACCTCCGGAAACTGTGTACAACCACGAGAGCTACCATACGCTATTAAAGTACAAACTACAGCGTACGTACGAAATAGCAAGGCGTATCAAATTGATTTCCAAGAGGAAATCCAAAGGGTACCATAACCGTACAGTATGCCCTTTCACGTTTCACGTGGGCGATAAGGTTCTCATACGGAACGCGCAGAAACAGGGGAAGTTAGCTCTTATATGGAGGGGTCCCCAATGTAGTGGCAATACAGGGCCTAGTAAACTTGGTCTTGAAAATAGGTAAGAAACGTGTGGTGGTGCACAATAACAGGTTGAAGTCCTATTTCGAATAGAGGACAAAACCTGAGGTTAATAACACTGTATTAAGTTCGGCATTTCTACCTATAGGGGGTTCAAAACCAGTATAGCACACCAGTTGGGTGCCATATTTTTTCCCTCTGTTCATATCTGTACCGCCAGATAGATTTAAAGAATCAATACAATGATGAAAGGGTGAACATGGAGGCACATATGTTAAAAGCTAAAAATTTAAATATTATAAAGCATTTATAAAACAAATAAATATAGTGTGCGATATCTGGTTGCCGAGCGAGGAATTGTAGCGGTTCCGCCAAACCCTACGGTCTACTTACCTGAAAAACCCCCATAACTACTACCCTACTCCCTTACGTTTGCTAATGCAACAGTATTAGTACCTGTAAATGCTGCACGCATTTAAGAGATCAAATCTATGATCTTTAAGTCCCTGTAAAGAAAACTTACCTTTGATGCATGCTCTTCGCATATAATTTCACGTAAGAATCCTTTCTTTACCTTATCAGTCAGAACTTCCATTATTACGACCCAATCTACATCGGTTTCCGCTAATGCAACAACCTGTACGAGGGTTGCCTTTTATATTTCGGGATTAGAGAACAAAAACAATATTGATCATCGAAAATCACTTTATTGTTTTTCAGAATATTTCCCATGAAGATCTATACACTTTTGCATGCGTTTGAACCAATTGTCGAAGCACTTTTGCCACTCTGATTGAGGTATCTCCAACACATGCATTCTGAATGCAGCAACCGCTTCTTCAGGTGTCGAAAAACGTTGACCTCTCAGTTTGTTTTTTACGTACGGGAATAAAAAGAAGTCATTCGGTGCCAAGTCAGGACTATACGGCGGATGACCCATCAAATCGATGTTTTGGGTGCTCAAAAATGCAGTTGTCGCAGCTGATGTGTGAGAGCTCGCATTGTCGTGGTGAAGAGTGATCCGTGTTCGGCGGTTGGTTTTCCTGATTTCTTGGAAGACAACTGGCAAAAAAACGGTTGTGTACCACTCAGAATTGACTGTTCTGCGTTGTTCTAGTGGTACGGTTGCGACATGTCCAGTTTTTCCGAAAAAACAGGCCACCATTTGCTTGGAAGTGCTTCGTGCGCGAACAACTTTTGTTGGATTTGCCTCATCTTGAAACACCCAGACAGTCGACTGCTGTTTACTTTCGGGCTCATACGCGTAAATCCACGATTCATCACCTGTCACGATGTCATAGACGTGTTTCGAAGCACCGCGACCGTATTTTTTGAGCATTTCTTTCGACCAATTGACACGAGCCTTTTTTGGGCGATTGACAAATTGTGTGGGATCCAACGCGAACAAATTTTTTTGACAGTCAAATATTTATGCAATATTGAATGTATGCTGGTCCCACTAACGCCTAAGGTTGTCTCAATCTCACGATAGGTCACATTACGATCTTCCAATATCACTTCGCGCACAGCATCAATGGTTTTCGGAACAACAACTGATTTTGGACGACCTTCACGAATTTCATCTTGGAGTGAACTACGACCACGATTGAATTCACCATACCATCGATAAACACTGGTCCTTGATGGAGCTTTATCGCCAAAAATTGAATTAAGTTCATCCATGCACTGTTGCTGAGTTAATCCACGCCGAAATTTGTAAAAAATAATCGCACGAAAATGTTGACGATTTAATTCCATTTTTGGGCCGAGATGAATCTTTTAAGTTACTGTAAACAACACAAATAGCGTTCGTATGTCAAAACGTTCTGAGTGCGTATAACCTCAAAAATGTCCAACTTTACGACAAAGCTGTCAATTGCCGGATTGCAACGCTAGCGTTGCCAAATCCCGAAACATAAGAGGCAACCCTCGTAACACGCATAAACAAAAGGAAACAAATAAAAGTGGACAAAAGTTAAAAGAAAACTTGGTGTTTTAATTTCGTAATGTTTTGATGAAAATAGAAGAATTGACTCTACTTCCTTTGGTGTCAGATTTCCGGTGACGGTGTATCCAATAAAAACATAACTCGTGCGAAAAACCCAATTGATGTTAGACAGTTGATCGTGCACCTCATGGAAGTTGATTGCAGACAGACAGACCGTTGGTGACATTTGAATTAATGTGACAGCTGGCTGGCGTCCTCTGGCGACGACGCATTGTCAGCTGGTTGCTGACAGGTGTGGTGGATATGTTTGTTGGGGAGTGTACTAGACGATAAACGTACTAGATTCTTCCCCCTGCATATAATTGTGAATTCGCAACATATAGCAAGTCAAAATTGTAAAAATTATATTAAAAATATTTAACTTAAACCAAAAATAAAATGTGAATATATTAAGTAACTAATAAAAACTATATATGGAAATAGTAAATTAAAAAAAAATTTGTATATTGTAAATAAACAGAATTAGAATTTTTTAAATTATATAATAAAATCAAAAAATAAATGAAAAAGAAATTATTGTAAATAAAAATAAATTTAGACTAACTGAAGATAATATAATTAGAAATAAAAATAGTCTAGGTAGTTAGTAGAAAATGTAAAGCCAACCGCCACGCACACACCGATATACTAACGAAACTGAGTTTCATTCCTCTTCCAAGAATGAAACTCCATTTTTGTAAGGGGGCAGAAGTGTTATATAATTAATATCGGTTAATTATCATCCCCCCTAAAATACATAAAATCCTGGCCAATACATAATTTCCCAATACCAAAACATCACACTAACAGTACAATAGAATATTCCCACCATGTAATAGACAAATATTTAAAATAAATTAACATCCCTAAAAATGCCTGATCCCTATCCCAGTAGATAATATTTGGTTCGACATAAGGGTCCCAAATATTATACACTGAATGCAACAACAGTTTTCCCCAATAAGTTCCATCACAATGTCACATAACGGTGCATTGGAGAAAGGGAACGAAACAAAAAAGGAAATGCATTGGGGAACAAGAGGATAGAGGTCTCTTCGAATACAGTTGTGCGTATGTACAGTTCGGTCGGCTCCTGAAAAAGATTTAAAATAAAAACAAACAAAAAACAAAAAGTTTTTTGAATTGTGCGTTGAATGCGAGTGGTTGTACTCTGATAAAAGGAAATGTGAATAAAGTTCTCTCCTTTTCTAATTGTTTCGGATTCATGATTATATGCTCGGGGAGAATCTATTACATCGCCTAGTACTCTCCCCGACACATATTCACCACACATGCCAACAACACGATGACAGTGGAGAAACTGTCATCTCTTGCATTGTTTACTGTTGTTGGTGGTTCGGCAATTCTAAAGAAATTGAATTACTGTCAGATACGGTGTTTTGGTGTTCAACAATAATTACTGATTGAATTTTGCTCTCGCGCGCCACCATATGGCTTTTGCATTTTAACATTACTTTTAACACGTTGACGGACAGTAGAAACAAGTGAAATTCGAAAATTGACACTATATGTTTTTGTAATTTTTAGAATATTAGAAGTATAGTTTTACTCTTTCTGCTTAAATACACTTAATTTTGATTAATTCAGCACCTTTAATTAGGTTGCGGCTACAACCGTCATGGCGCCAGCGGACTCTAGACACTATGTAATGGGACGATGGCGGCTATAACAGCAAAAATTTAAAAACGTAAATGACAGGTTTAATGACTGAAATAAGCAATTTTTTGTGAGCAACAAAGTATTTTTGGGAGTTTTACACGAAATGTTAGTTCATGATCAAACAAAAATAAATAAATGACAAATAAATTTATTATAATTTTATAATTATTATACATTTTTTCGAAAACATGACACTAGGCTTCTACTTGTACGCTGGTAAATGCGCATTTGTGCTGCTACAGCCGCAGTGTCTAAAAACGACCGTTTCGTATTGGACGGCTATTGCCGTCATGTCACATAGTGAACTTGAACTTGACGGCTATAGACGCAACTGTCCGTCAACGTGTTAATTGATTTGTCACACACCACCCTGTGGCAGTTAAATTTATACGAATTTTCTAGTGTGCAATAAATGAAGTCGAACTTTTCTATTCGAGCGTTGTCTGGTGTATATTCTCTTCGTTCGTGCACTTACAAACGCAAAAACGAACTTTGACGGAGGGACAACAATTTCTGCAGGAGTTGCAAGAAGGTATTGCTGTGCCCTTTGTTACGGCTCCAACGCCGTGCTTCCTCTTTCGAGGGAAGAGCGTGGAGGTTATTATTTATTAAATTAAGGGGTTATTAAAATAATTAAAGTTTTCTTTATTAATAATTATTATTTGTTTTATTTTTATTTTATTGAACTCAGCTATCTCAAGCTGAGCTCTCTTCTTTCTACTTTTTTCATATAAATTTACTTGTTTATATAGAACATTTTGTTCTAACTGACTGTGGCGTATAAACTGAACAAAACAATCTAGAAGTCTCTGTGACTTAGAATTTTGAATAAACTTTGAACGAAAATCAAAGTGGCCGTGTTTTGAAATGAAAAATGTGCTTATTATGAAAAGGGGCATATTTATGAAATGTGCTGTAAGTGACTGGATATAGAATATAGTGTCTGTTTATTTATGAAATGTGCTGTAACTGAGAATGTAAGATATGTGAGGATGTAGTTTTAAGGGTTGTGTTTGAAAGGACATGAGTTAGTGTTAAAGCGAATAAGGGTAGTATTCTGGAATACAACACCTTCATCTCAATACAGATTTAGTTTCAGGCATCGTTGGTTTCGGGCGCCATTGCGTCAATCCTCGTTTGGCAACCTAATCTACCGTCGCAATTCCCCGAACGACATTCCTCGTTCGGCGGACCAACATCACCATAGGATCTCGGCTGACGACATTCCTCGCCAGGATCGAGACAAAACACTAATACATTTTGTTATTTTATTAGACTTGCAATTAAAAGTAAAAAGGAAATAATTGCAATTAAAAACTTGCAATTAAAAGTAAAAACTCAATGCGTATCGGGCTAGTAAAGAAGACGCGTACAGCTGCTTTTCCTTCAAGAAGAAACCAGAAGGTACACTCGGACCCAACCAGAATAGCAGTATTTAGGACATTGTCAAGGAGCAAAATAGGGGTGTTTGGTGAAGACCCAATATAAAAATAATTATTAAAATATATATAACATACCACGGAAGTATCACGACGAGGATAACCGTCTCAGTCTCCGTATTTACTGTCCACACTTCCTTTAATTATTTTTGAGAACAATATAATTGACCGATAAACACATTTCCGATGTCCCTAGTGAGGATCACAGGCCTGTGCGCGTTGAACGTCGAATATATACGTTTATGGTGTTTGCCTTTGGTGGCAGTCCGGTCAATGACTTAGGTTAACTCGCATCTTTTTAAAAGGTTGCGTAGTTCCACTGCCTTAGGGTTCTCTACGTCGACTGAGTCATTTTCCTCTGGGGATGACTCTATTCACCTAATAGTTCTCTTTTCCCTTTTGTTTTCTTTGTTCTGGTGATTCTCTCTCAATCGAGAATCTCTCCACCAGGGAAGATCGCACTCACACATACAGACGAGGAGGTTGCCGCCTGTGGGATCGGCAGAATTTTCACACTTCTGTTGCGTTGCTTATGCAAATTGTTGTTTATTCTTGGCGACCCTGGGATCGTGATAATTTTGGTTTTCGTTTATTTTTTGTTTCTCCGCAATGGCATTTGTTTAGATGAAGTGCATTGCGGCAGGGGCAAAGGTTTTGCCGACGGATTGTTTTACGGCAATTGGCTTATCGCAGGGGATTTGATATTTGTCGACATCTGGCGCAGCTGTGCCAACCACCTGTGTTTATCCAGCTAATGGATCGGTACACAATTTCTACACTGGGTCATGTCCTTTGATCGCCGTGTAGGCGTAGGGAAATTGTTCGGGACTTGGGGCCCACGTATCTATGGATACGTGGGGTTGTTGACACCAGTATGGATGTTGTGGGGAGGAAGTATTGTGCCTAACACGGACACTCAGTTCACTTCCTCCTCCATCATAATTCCGCTGTAAACAGTTCACCGGACAAAACGACAGGACAAAAGTACAAGCAGCAAAATGTCACCGAGGGGAAAACAGGCGCACCGACAGGGAAACACCAAGCGAAACTCCGCGACATCAACACAGGAAAGAATAACACACTGATTCAGTTTATTATTAATTTATTGGTTATTGTTTTCGATTACACTTCACGATCGGTTACATGTTGAACAGGTTTACGAGTTATCAAGTCTACCAACACTTCACAACGACTCGTTATTACCGCTCCCGTCCGCGGAACGGGGGCGGAAGTCCGCACGACTGTTGTCGTCGGCAGATGAAAAAGGACTGGGTCGAGGATAGAACTCTGACTTGAATTCTATCTTCAATTAAGGGTTTGATATGGAGGGGAAAGAGAAAATGTTCTCTTAAGGGTGTGGCCACTAAGAAAATGCGATCTTTTTGGTGCAGTGGCGTGTGTGCGCGATCGAACAGATTGACGTTATTTACACGTGCTCGACAGCAGTAGAGCAACGAAACAGGCAGGCGGCAAAGACAACGGAGATTTATGATCTGTCTATGCTGTGCAACGTCGCTATGATAGACGTTAGGAAAAGGAAAAAGGTGCTAAAATGGGATGCGATACTTTATACAATGGAAATTGTATATCGTATCCTGGGTCGGCGGCAGAAACGGTTCACTTGCATGACTTTGTATGTGTCGGGTCGTTCGTTTTGTGGCGACGAACAAAATTGAAGATTGTTTGTCTACTGATGCTGAATCGCCGGTCGGCTTCCTGCAGCTGTAAAAACAAGCCGCCCGACGTTGCACTTCAATTGATAACAATGAGTGCCGAATGTTGTGTATTTATGGTGCATATGCACATTGAGGAACTATTTTCAGAAATTTCAGATAATGCTTGAAAGCGTTACATGTCCTTGGAAAAGGAAATGTTTTCTGGGGCAAATGCAAATGCATTGGCGGGAAACAATGGGAGTTATGGAATTCCTAAAAAGGTTATGAAGAATTCTTACAGAAAATTGTATGCGAAGAGATGCATGAAGGTAAGTTTTCTTAACAGGGAATTTAAGATCATGGGTTTGATCTCTTAAATGCGTGCAGCGTTTTTGTGTGCCGAATGGGATCGCATTGGCGAAATTATATGGAAAGATGGGTGTTATTGGGGTTTTTAAGGAAAGCGTACCGTGGGGTTTGGCGGAACCGCCACAATGTCACCTTTGGTCAGGTGAAAAGGTGGACTTTGGGGACACGTGTCTGTGGGCACTTGAAGTTGGGTTATAGGTGAGTATGTTTCTTGGTGGAACGAAGATATCTCAGCCTATGGTGATTTGTGCGGTTCGAGGAACCGCCACACTACCTTCTTCGCTACAGCATAGCGACTGTTCAATCACCTTCAATCTGCGTGCGATCGGTCACGTCATCTAACAGAACCCAATGATTTCAAATCTCATCGGACTAAGGTAAGCGATGTAACAGAAAGCAATGCCTTTATGTATTCGAATCACTTTGAGACAATACAATTCCTTTTAAAAAAATCCAGTTTCACTGTTTATTAAAGTACAAGTCGCATTTAAAATTTGACTACAAAAATAGTGACAGGGGAAGAATAAAAATTCCATTTTCGATTTGATTTAATTACATAAATTTAAACCACATGAAAGGAATTTTGGAGATGGTGTTTGCGGTGTCATCTACTAAGCTCCACAAGATTGATTTGGTGCAATTAGATAAATCGCTACATTTGCGTGATTCTTCATCGCTATATTCGTCCTTGAAGGCATACCAATGAATCTCCGAGTCATGCATCACTCCACGCTGACGAGGGTTTGGTTCTATTTTGGAATGGGATCTTTGCAAGGGGCCATCATTTTCATTGTTCTTCATTCGAATCATATCAAGATACTGCTCCTTGAGATACTGGAACTCTAGCTTACGCAATTCTTCTTCCACATTTAGACCCGGATATCTGTTATTGCTAATCTCTGTTGAATCAGAGTTTGTAATTGTATGTAAAAGACTTTCATTGCCATCAAAAGAAACCAGATCAGATCCGGAATTATCAGTCGAGCCATTTTTACGGTGGCTATGGTGCAAGGCATTTCCTGGTATCTGGCTGACTAAAAAGAATGCTCCAGCGATTGTCATCACACTTGCCGCATAGGTAAGCGCCATCACAGTAATATTATTGAGCAAAAATTTTGCTAATGTAAATGAAGGTAAGAATTGTACAAGTTCAGTATACGTTAACCAGCCACGGCGAAGTCCTTGGCGCTGTGCGAGAGTTTTCTCTACTATCGCTAATTTGTTGAAGAATTGTTCATTTGATATGTAGATATTCCAATTCTGAAAAGTTAAATTATCTGTATAAAGGTAATGGTAAAAACATATTAAACAATGCTACTTACGATTGCACATAAGAATTCCAATTCAAGTTCTTTCAAGTGATCTTCGGCAATTCCGCCATCAGCTGCCCAATCACTGAGATAGAATACCTCGTCGTGGCCTAAATAAAATTTCGTCGAAATCATCTGCAAGTAGAAATTCGTATCGAGTTAAAGGTTGACCCAAAAGCGTGGAATTAGTTCATAACTAGCACAGTAAGAGGTGGTAGTTCATCTTATAACAAACCCAAACTGCCTCAGTTGATATATTGACCAACAAATTAAAACGCACTACAATATTGTTGGGAAGCTGAAAAAGATGTCCATTTTTGATGTATATACAAGTGCCCTTTCCCAAAAAATACAGCCCAGCTCTCTGGGGCATTTATTAGTACAACCGTTAGTGTTGGATTTTCCAGTGAAAAGAACGTCACGAAATTCACATAATGTAATGACTAATCGCAATCATCTATCATAACATAAGATTATAAAATTAGACGTTAATGGAGGTCATGTATTTAGCCCGAACTAAAGATTCATCATAAAAAGCAGGGCAACGTACTACACTCAGGTGGCACGTGGTCAACTTATCATCCAATCCCCACTTAGTCCGATCATTGGCCATTCTAGCGCACTCATCGATTCACAATTATTTATTTGTATTGCCTCGAAAGTTTTCCGTTTTCGAACACTTAAGGTGCACATATTATAGTCCGTTAACTAAAGCAGCACTACTTTCTACCTCACGTCACAGATACTTGTAGTCAACAACTCACCATGGAAACAATAAATAGTTCAGATGGTGTAATGCGCCTTACATAGCCGGAATCTGTTGCGTTCAATCGATCCAAATATATCAAAGCCATTATTAAGGAACATGGTGATGCACGTACATTTCCGGCAGTAACCTTATTTAATCGATTCAATGAGTGACCCTTATGGGGCTCCGAGAACAGTTCAGACGCATATTCAGCTAAAGGGCCGCTAACTTCCATATCATCACAGTGTGTATCCGCTCCAAAGTACAAGGATTTTCGAATTCTATCAATAAATTCATCGTGTTGCATGACCTGTTTGAAGAATATTATAAGTTTTGTAACGCTGAAAAAAGCAGTCAATCACCTTCTGATTAGGTCCGCCTTTTATGACGCACTTATTGCGTCCGAGTACCATATTTTCGCTCTGTTTATTGAAACTCAATAGTAATTTTAGATTAAATTGTTTTGCTATCTATACTTTCAATTTTATATAAAAGTATAAAATAAAGAAAAGAACTGAAGAAAAACTTTAATCACAATTTAAAAGGAAATCTTCTCGTAGTCGCGCTACACACTGTGATGATATATGATTGACATTTGACAATTCTAAGGTTATCAACGGTAAGGTAGTTCGGTAAATTAAATTAACGCTAGGTAAAGCTTTTTATAGCTCTAGTTAGTAGTGTGCTTTGTGGTTAAAACAGGAATTTTCTTCACATCATATAAAAATATTATTATTGTTTTAAATATTATATAATTTTTTTTTACACTATTGCCTGAGAGCGGGAGAGGTGAGATTGAACTCAAAGAAGGCGTGGTAAGAGTTCGCCCACCCCTGCATTTGCGGAATGGGTTCATTAGAGTCGTATGACGTCTGACGGACGAGCAAATAGAAGAGACGAGGGTTTCGTGGGTTTCGAAAAACCCGAAAAACAACAGCGTGGTTTCAAGGACATTGAATTAAACTTTTATGGTGACCAGCTTTAAGTTCAAACATAAACCTCACTGAGATCCTGTGAGGGATCCTGGCAAGGATGGTTATAATCAGGAAAAGCCAGAAATTCAAAACGTGGAACAACTCAAAGAAAGAATTGTTGAAGCATGTAATAACATACACTTAAAACAATCGTATTTCCAGTCTAATTATTACACAAGCAATTAAAATATAAATGTCTTGAGTTTATAGTTTTTCACAAGCAAAATTTGGGTTTTTTGCAGAAACTGTTTTCTAAGAACCTTTTTTATACCATGCTATGTGTTACCAATCCTGAGATCGAAACAAGGCCCGAGTTTATACTTTTTCACAGGTGAAATTTGGGCTTCATCAGAAAATTAGTTACCATCCCTGGTAAAAAAATAATTAAGCCAATAAAGGGTTTGCCCCGAGTTGGTGTCGGTTGACAATATTTTGTTACAAAAGTAGTTATAAAAGTTTATTATCCATCCCACGAATACTGAAAATTTACGTTTGAGTCCATAATTTTTCACAGCACTGCATATAAAAAAACATGTTGAAATTACATCAATTTTTGAAGAAAACTGTTCCATATAACTGCATCATGAAAATCAAAACACTATTTGTATTCACCGACACATTTGAAAGCTAAACTGAAATATTACGAAACACAAAGACACTCCTTCAAATAACAGAGTAAAACACTGATGTATAAAAATACAAGGTTTTTATTATTTTTTTAATATTATAACGCTTAAATATTAGTGTAAATACATAATATGATTAAAGTAAGTCCTGGTGGAGATGAATATGAAAAATCATGAAAAATTAACAACAAACTTTTCAGTCAAATTAAAACTCTTGAAAATGATGAAGTAAACATCTGTGGAAATCAATTACAAATATGTCAAACGTACTTTGAAATTTTTTTAAAATATAAATATGTTTTCCTTGAATTCAGATAGTAGTTTTTCAAGGTTCAGTAATTATTCATTTTTTTCGCGACTTTAATATGCACATTTATCTTAAATTTCTTCTTCTTCATCAACGACGGCATTAAAGAGTTGTACCACCAAATAGATAAAAAAATAAACATAAGTAAATATATATATAAATATATATAAATACTTATTAAGATGAGACAGAAAGTTCCCATCCTCAGTATTTGAGTCATTATTTCTAAGGATATACGATTCTTCTGGCAAAGAAATATATTTTGGTTCTGTTAAAGTCGTAGGATTATTTCTAGAGTAGCTAGTACTGGACACACCACGATCGAATCCCATTTTAAAAGAAAAATTAACAAGTGCTCAAAAAAAAACTTGGCAAATTCTACTTCGGCTAATCGATCACTTAATAAATGCAATTTACATAAAACGCTCTTATATATCTTTCTGTATGCACATTTTTTAATTACCTATTATCACAATCGTGAGATAATTTACTTGCTTTCTTCTAAGTAACAGAATTTACCTTAATTGGCTAATGTGAACCTTAAGTACAATTCACACTGTTAAAAAAAAAGTAGAAAAGAAAATTACGTATCCTTTTATTATAGGGCAATACTATATAACATACTGTTACGTTTTTACTTCGCACAGTTTAAAACTATCCGTTCTTTTACGCGAGTTCGACCACTGGATCGCAGGAGTGCTTCAATGTTCAAGGACAACCTCTTTTGCTCCGTTCAAATTCCTCAATTCCTCCTCCAGCTCTGGTTTCCTGCTTCTCTTTATTCTTTTGTCTTTCCACATGTCTGCCCTGGTTCCGTCTGCTTCTGACGTTTTCGCCAGTTTCGTGTATTCTCCAGTATTCCTCTAGATGGCTCCAGAATCGGCGTGTTGATGTCGTATTAGTTGGCTTAAGGCTCGGTGCGACGCCATGAGGTCACGCTAACGGTTGACAAGTGGGTCGGTTTTGAATTTGTGACACTACTCCCCACTTCAGTTCAGACTCCAAATTCCATGATCCCAATGGGGATAGTCTCTCTATATGCACAACTTTTATCTTCCCTTGCCTCTTCCGTATGCGATACACCACATCGTTTAGTCGCTTTAAGACTTTATATGGGCCTTCCCACGATGTCTGCAGTTTTGGGGACAGACCCTTCCTCCGTTGGGGGTTGTATAATAGTACTAAATCGCCTTCTTGGAATCCCTCGGAATTCATGGCTCGACCATACCGATCCTTCATTTTGTTGCTCATCAACCGCGTCCGTTGCCTCACGAGACGGTGTATTTCGTCCATCTCGGATTGGGGCACCTCCCAATAGCTGCCTCCGGCTTTAATAGTGGCACCGTTGCTACCGAATTTCAGGTCCGATGGGAGCCTCAAGCCTGTACCAAAGATGATGTGTGCAGGTGGGTGGCCGGTAGTGTCGTGTACTGCTGATCGGTATGCCATTAAAAACATTTGGATGTGCTTGTCCCAATCACGCTGACATTTGTCGAAAATTTTTTGCAAATGTTCCTCGAGCGTACGGTTGAACCTCTCAACCATTCCATCCGACTGTGGGTGCAGAGCTGTCGTCCGTGTCTTTTTGATGCCCAGCAGTGAGGACATTTCTTGGAAGATAGCAGACTCGAAATTCCTCCCTTGGTCAGAATGTAACTCGATCGGTACTCCAAATCGCGTGACCCAATTCTGTACGAAAGCTTCGGCTACAGTTTTAGCCTCCTGGTTTGGTATCGTATACACTTCGGGCCACTTACTGAAATAGTCCATCACCACGAGTACATATTTGTTGCCGGAGTCACTAGTAGGGAAAGGGCCAGCTACATCCACTGCGACGCGCTCAAATGGCGCTCCGGCATTATACTGCTGTAACTTCCCTCTGCTTTTGACTTTTGGGCCCTTGGCTGCCATACATTGTGTGCAGTTTTTAATCCAGTTAGCAACTGAATCCCGGCCATTCACCCAGTAAAACCGTTGTTTTATTTACTCCAGGGTTTTTGCAACGCCGAGGTGTCCTCCGCTTGGTCCATTATGGAATTCTTCCAACACGGCTGCTATTCTTGATTTTGGTAGGACAATTAAATCGGAGGTGTATCTACCATCATTGCTTTCCCATTGGCGATGTAATACTCCGTCTATTAATTTCAGACTGCCCCATTGCGCCCAATACGCCTTGGCCACTGGACTTTCCGATGACATTCCTTCCTTTGCTGGTCTTTCATCCAATTCTTTTGCTTTCAGGATCTTGACCAAATCGGCATCGTCCAGTTGGCCTTTTCTCATAGCACTGGAGTCCCATTCTGCATCAGGCCCGAGACTCAATAAGCAGATGTCGACTATCCCTTCACATCGTTCAGCCTTTGAGCAATGTTTACACTCCACTGCACATGGGCGTCGAGAGAGTGCATCGGCGTTTCCATGCTGTCCTCCTTTTCGGTGTTGTATCTCGCAGTCATAGTTCTGCAGCCTTTCTCCTGTAGCTATCTGCAGTTTACAAACATTCAACGGTTCGACATCATCTCCTACCAGGTCCGATCTAATGATGGAATGGGTTGCGCCTGTATCCAGAGTTAGGGTCAGCGATCGTCCATTCACAGCTCCAGTCACGTTTAGATTATTGTTGCTCCGACTTATTTGTGAAACGGGGATTGTGGGGCGGTCCGTTACGGGAACCAGCTTTTGCCCCTTTGAGCTGGTCCTTTTTAGTTTAACGATGGGTTTTCTCCAGAGGAACCACGAGCGTTTTCTGGTCCTCGCTTTCCTCCATTCTCTTTTCCCTTGCGCGGTGCATCACAATCCCGTGAAAAGTGCCCAACTTTTCCGCAACTATAACATTTCCCGTCGGAGCCCTTGCGTCCGGTTGACATCATTTGAGTCATCGTCTTTATGAGATCCCTCACACTTTAGTCCAGGGATTCGTTCGGTTCCACTTCCACGCGATGGACTCTATGCACTGGTTTGCTTAACAGACTTGCTGTTTCCTGTGTCAATGCAAACGACACTGTTTCCGCGAATATCCTTTTCGGCGTAGAGTACGTTGCTCGTTTTGTATCTGCATCTTTCAAACCATTGACGAACGCCTGGGCTTTGAGTATTTAGATTACCTCTGCGGGTGCATCTGCGTTTGCCAAATGCGCGAGCTGTTCTATCTCCATTGCATATTCCTGTAACGGCTCGTTTGCTTTTTGGTGGCGATTCATCAACTCTATCTGGAACATCTGCTTCCTATGATCGCTGCCGTAACGCCGTTCAATCGCAGCCATTATTGCGTCATAATTCCTACGATCACTTGCAGGAACACTTTGTAGCATATCGGCGGCGGGGCCTTTCAGCGATACCAACAACGCTGCCGCTTTGTCCGTCCTTGTCCAATGATTAGTTTGTGCTGTCGTCTCGAACTGTAGTTTAAAATAACTAAACGGCACAGTTTCATCGCATTGACAGTCGTAACTGGTACGCTTGACTGTCTTTCGCGCACATGAATATCCAACTCCCTAAGTTTCGATTCCAAGTGATGTAGTTCGCCTTCCATTTGGTCCTGCCTCGCCCGCAACTTAGCGGCATTTCTTTCGATGTGCGCTAGTTGATCCTTAACTTGTGAAGTGTGTTCTGCCAACTGGTTCTTCATGCACGAGGACTGCTCCGTCAGCTGCTTCTCTATGCGTTCCGTCAACTGATTCTCCATGCGTGAGGACTGTTCCGCCATTTGATTTTCCATACGTGAAGACTGCTCCGCCAATTGTTGTGCCATTGCTTGTAAAAGCACGTTCATGTCGAATGCTAGAGTTGGTTGTGGTTCCATCAACTGCTCCTTGACCTCGGATGAAGGTCCCGTAGCACCTTGGTAAAACTCATAGGTTTCAACTTCGATGCCCTCATCCTCCAGAGCCTCCCGCAATCGTGCTTGCAGTTCCGCCTTTTGTCCTATTCCGGACAATCGTCGAGATTCCAATTCATCCATCAATTGAGGTATTCTTAGGTCGGCAAACTTTATCATTGTCCACGAACACTCTGACCGCCTTGAAAATTGAATTACGACTCACCGATATCCTCTCCAATAAGGATATCGTTTTTACCTACCACCAGAGAAACGTAAAGTCTCCCTTGGTGGTATAGGAAACCAGATCTTGTAATCAAGGTTATGGTGGTATGTGTGCGATCGTTCAGATCGATGCTATTCACACGTGCTTGACAGCAGTGGAACAACGAAAAGGCAGGCGGCAAAGACAAAAGGGAGAAATGACCAAATGCGCCGTTGGTAATGCGGGTCATTGTTTACGCGATGCCTCGTCGCTATTATCGACGTTGGGAGAAAAAAAGGTGCTAAAAGCAAATTGGATGTTTATGGCATCTCTGGCTGCATTAGAAACCGGGTTCATGTTTGCATTAGGAAATGCTGGAGAATTTGGTTTCAGCGTCTATTGCGCTAATTATATGCAGCTGCTTGGGTTGTTTATTAATAAGAAAAAGAAAAGGTCGCCAGGCAATGTGTATGAAAAGGTACATGACGCGGCTGGGAAAATAGACGGCGCAATATTTATGGTCCCCGTCATGACAGTTACATTGAATGCAATCCGAATTATTTTGTTTACAGGAATTTGTCTGGTACCGAATTGGTTTAGAATACCAGATAAGCAAAGAAAGAAATCTTACGGAAAATTGTATGCGAAGGGATGCATGAAATGGTAAGTTTTCTTTATAGGGATTTTAAGATTATAAATGGTGATCTATATAATGCGTGAAGCATTTACAGATACTAATACTGTTGTATTAGCGAACTTAAGGAAGTTGGGTAGTAATTATGGGGTTTTTTTTTAGGTAAGTGGACCGTAGGGTTTGGCGGAACCGCTACAATACTACTGTACAAGACCATGGTTTTACCAGTACTCTTGTTTGGATCCGAGTCCTGGGTGCTTAATAAAAGGTACTCTGAACTCTTAGCCGCGTTCGATAGGAAGGTCTTAAGGAAAATTGTTGGCCCCGTATGTGCGGAAGGATGATTCGGGAGTCGCTATAACCATGAGTACACGATCTACCTTCAAGCTAACGTTGTAAGAAAAATAAAGCTCGGTACACTCCGGTGGGCGGGACACATAGCTCGAATGAGCGAAGAGGAGCCTGCCCGGAAAGTCCTTTGTGGCAGGATGTATGGAACGCGACAGCGTGGCAGACCCTGTCTGCGGTGGAGGGATTGTATAGACCACGATGCCCAAACCCTAGAAATGCCAAACTGGATGACATCAGTTTGAAATCGCGACCGGTGGAGAGACTTGTTAAATAAGGGCAAGACCGGATTCCGGTTGTAGTGCCGATGGTGATGATGAAAATTGTAAGAATGTTTTATATGTAATATGTTTAATCAAAAATGTAAATTGCGTTTTGTATAAGTTTATATGTAATATTTTAAATTGTTTAAATGTTTTATATGTTTTATAATTTATATTGTGACGCATATGACAATCAGTACTAGAATATTCGAGGGAGTCCGAAACAAAGTACTAGAATATTCTATAAAGTACTGGAAAACTGGAGACTAGGAACAATAGAACATTCAAGGCTATGGAACGGACGGAAACGAAACGCCGAATCAGAATGTGAGGAAACGGCATAAACACGTCGCACACAGCTCATGGAGACAAGTAAGAAGTAAGAAGTATGCAGTAAGCAGTGAAGTAAGCGGTAAAAGAGGCGATAAGTACGGAAGCGATAAGTGAAGAAATCGTTAAGTGTACGGTAAAAGTAACGGTTGTTATTAACGGACTAATAAAGTGTTAGATTAATTCAAAATTGATTTAACGGCTCTTATTTATTAAAAATAATTAATCCAGCGAACCCTAAGCTCGCTACAATATGTTTTTTAATTTTAAATTTTGTGTTTAATGTTTTCTCCGTGTGACAATGGTGGTGGGGGAGACATATACGAGGGTGGTTAAGATAAATTATGGTCAAACAAAGGATGCGCTGGCTCACACGAGAGACCCTAATACACAGACGTGAGATCAGCGCAAAAGGAAAATAACACGTTGCTTTTGGTTAACGTGGAAAAAGGTTTTCCTCCGATCGAATGATCGCAAAAGAAGGAGAGTGTGTTGTGAGATATAATCAGTGGCTGGGTGAGTCGCGGTTTGATTGTCATTTACGGTTGTGATTGATATAGTAAGAAGTCGGTATGTTCAACTAGTGTGTGTTGTGTTCGGTGGCTGTTTGTGGTAACTCATCATCATCATCGACACTACAACCGGGATCCGGTTTTGGCCGTATTTAGCAAGTCTCTTCACCGGTATCCGGTCCATATCCGAGACTTGTTAAATTGTTCATATTAATTCGTTTTTCCGGGCCTTGCGCCAACCACTCTCAGGATGTCGCTGCATGCATTGGTTCACTACTTGGAAGGTGCCAAGTAACTATCCAAGGGTGTGACGTGGAGACTGCATGCCAACTTGGATTGAACAGGGACAAGGATCGTCCTGGCCTTCGCCGGGTTGAAAGCAGAGACTTTGCCCCGTATGTTCGCTCCCACCCCCCCCCCCCCCCGCCCCCCTACCCCGCGCGTTAACCAGCAACAATCCCTTATTATTAATTATAATTAATAATAAACTGTCCGTAATGAGTATCGAGTAAAGTAACACTAAGTAAACAAAAATAAGTGCACTGACAAATTAATTGTGCTTCTATATCATTGGGTGTTTCCCGAATTGCCTTGATCGTGCCTGCGCAACTATGCAGTTCCCAGGCATTCATTATTGAAAACCTCGAATATGAGGGCAAGTTCACCCAGAGTCCGTCGCTATTGGATTTCAAAGCACATCATCCGGAACGCCCATTAGTCGGCAAGTTGCGGGGATTAGGAATTAAGGATAATAACATAATCATAAGGTACGGTTATACCTGGGTGTCCTGAAAAGTTTCCGACCTCAACGTGAAGATAGCAGCAGTCGTCAATAAAGGTAGTGAATGTATTTGTGCATCTTTTAGCTGTTACTCACCAACATTTCAGCCATTTTGAAGGCGTAGTTTTTATTTGACAGTCATTTGAGTGAGTTGATGTGAGTATTTTTGTGAAAATGGACAAATTTGAGTATGGAGCTGTCGTTAAATTTTTGTTTTTGAAAGGCAATCGTCATCATCATCGGCACTACAACCGGGAACCGGTCTTGGCCTTATTTAGCAAGCCCCGAGGCTTGTTAAATTCTCCATAATGATTTGTTTTTTCCGGGCAAGGTCATTACTCTCGAATTTTGAAAGACAATACGCCTACGCAAATCAAATACGGGTTGGACTCTGTGTATGGGTAGTCTGTCCCATCATTTACCATAGTGTAATTTTGGGCAGTAGCGGTGGGAGCTTGGGAGACGGTAAACGGGACGTCCAAAAACTGCAACAATTGACGATAACATCGCTAAAGTTCACCAAATAGTGCTAGACGACCGCCGAATTAAAGTGAGAGAGATAGTACAGGCTGTGTAAATGCCCAAAGAACTTTTTTTTTTTTTTTTTTATTAGACTTCTCTCGGGAGAGGCGAACCTATAGCGCCGAGTGGGCACCCCGAGATACCAACAAATAACCGTTGCAGTTCTTTTTGAACAGTTGCAGGTTGTGACGCTGCGGGAACACTCGCGTAGGAAGGGAGTTCCACAGCTTCCCCCCTCTGTAACGGAACGAATTCTGATGCAGGGAAGTTCGCGCCGTCGGGAGATGAACCACAAACGGGTGCGCGGAACAATACCAAGAATCTCCGAAGAACAGTACCCGTGATAATCTGTAAAACAGACAGAGGTCAGCCACGCGCCTTCGATGTGATAGCGATTGTAGTCCCGACGTCAGAGCCGAGTCCCCGCTCAGGCGGATCGCTCCTCTCTGTATGATCTCAAGTAGGTCGAGAGTATGTTTAGGAGCCGAGCTCCAAACATGAGTGCAATATTCGAGCGCGGGTCTAATTTAGGATTTATATAGGAGAAGAACTTGGGCCGGAGTAAAATATTTCTTGGCTCTAAAAAGATAACTCAGTCTTCCTGTGGCTGACCTGGCGATACTCGACACGTGTTTATGCCATGATACATTCCCACAGACCGTGACGCCAAGCAATTTCAAGCTTTCCCCAGCCTGAGGGCCCGGCCGTTCGTCATCAGCTGTGGAACCGATGATCCACTTTTCTTTGTGAATGTTGTATATTGTGTCTTCGCTGCATTGAAGTCGACGAGATTGGCCCTTCCCCACAGCAGGACTTTATCCAGATCCCGATTCAGAGAGTCGATCCGGCTACATCTCAGCTGGTGCGACCTAGATGCACCAATCGGACGAACACTCGAAAAGGAGGAAACAAACAAAGTAGCGTACTATCATCCACAAAACTGAACACTTTGTTATCCGTTGTCTCCAACAAATCATTTATGTGAAGCAAGAACACGGTTGGAGTCAAGATAGAACCTTGGGGCACCCCCGAATTAACAGGATATAGATCCGAACACTCCCTGTCTACAACAACCTGGATCGATCGATTTTCAAGGAAGCTCTTCGTCCAGTCGCAAAGCTGTTGGGAGAGTCCATATGAACGAAGTTTGCTCAGCAATGCCCCGTGTCAGACGCGGTAAAAAGCCTTGGAGATATCCAATGCGACCGCCGTTGATTCACCATGCCGTTCAATCGCAGATGTCCATATATCGGTTATAACTGTCAAAGGGTCTCCCATGAATCGCCTGCCACGGAATCCGTATTGACGATCATTCAGAAGTCCGTTGCACTTCAAATACTTAACTAACTCAATATTGATGACTTTTTCCATCACCTTAGATAAAATATACAGTAATGCTATTGGACGGTAATTTTTTGGGAGACACTTTTTTCTCGTCTTTGGGATTGACCGAACTCGAGCGATTTTCCAGCAGGCAGGAAAGGTCCTCCGTGCATAAGATAAGCGGAAGAGTCTGTCAAGAACCGGCGATAGTTCTGGAGCACAGTTCTTAAGGATGATTGCTGGTATTCCGTCCGGGCCGCGTTGAATAGTGCGCGGATAAAATCTCACATCCCACGTGGAAGACCGTACCGGCGCGATCACAGGTAGTTCCAAGAGGCCGGGACCGAGGTTTGAATTCGCGGAAAATGAATTCGCGAACCCATTAGCTTTATCCTTTGAATTCGTGACCAACGTCACACTATCTGTCACCAATGGGGGGCAAGAGGACGATGCGAAGTTAACGCTGACAGCCCTTGCCATTGACCAGAAGAAGTGCGAACCAGTCGGGCACCGAAAGAGCTTACTGATCCTCTTGTCGTTGAGAGCTTTCTTCGCTGTATCAATCGCCTGGTTGCACGTGTTTCTGATTCTAACAAAATTCCTTCTGTTAACATCGGTGGGATTGAAGCGCCATTGCTTAAAAGCTCTATTTTTTGTCGCTGTAATCTGCTCGCATTTTTTGTCAAACCAAGGTTTATCAGATGAACTTCGTTTAATGGAATGTGGAATATACATCTCCATCCCCAGATGTATAATCTCTGATACCGATTTCGCACAAGCGTTAGCATTGGAGTCTCCGAAGCACACCTCCGACCATGGAAAGGATGCGAAGAAATCTCGAAGATCGTCCCAGTTAGCAACCCCATACTTCCATATATGGTGAAGGTGTCTAGGCCAGTTATTTGCTTGATATGCAAGTGCTTGCGCGACAGATACCAAGCAGTGATGTGAGTTTCCCAGTGGCGCAGAAAACTCTATCGTATAAGTACTCGGTTCGGATGTCAAAAACAGATCCAGGGTGTTCGCATAATCGCCCCGGGCATCCGACACTCGCGTTGGTTCCTCCACGAGTTGAGTCAAGTTGTGGTTAACAGCAAACATCTCCGCCAGCCTCGCAGCCTCATCGGTTCTGTTAGAATGTAACAACCAGCCGGAATTGTGCACATTAAAATCACCAAGGATAACAATTTCAGAAGCTGGTTGGTTGATCTGTATCCAGTCGACGGTATGTGAAAGATGTTCGAAGAATGTCGCCGGTCGATCGTCATTCGGGGAGCGGTAAAGACAACAAAGAAATTTTACAGAACTCCCCAGTACGACCCTCAGCCATATGATGTCCATATTATTGGGTTCCAACGCCTCCATCCCCTGGCAAGCCAGATCGGATCCCGCGAAAACGCAGACTCCGCCCTTAAAACAGAATCTCGAATGTAAGTCGTATCCTGAGCAACGAAGATATGTCGAATCAGTTGACGAATCGACCTGGGTCTCAGTTAGGGCAAGGATATCAGGTTTCATTGTTTGCAAATATTGGTGGGCGGCGTTTACATTCGTATGGGTGAAACCGATGCCCCTGATGTTACAAAATGCCGTCACCAGTCGAGCGTGGGCAGAGCCTCGAGAACGAGCTCGCTTAAGCGATGACGAACCTCTTAAAGTTCGGTTATTTATTATGAAATCTGCATGATATTGTGACGCATATGACAATCAGTACTGGAATCTTCGAGAAAGTCCGAAACAAAGTACTAGATTATTTTAGGAAGTACTGGAAAACTGGAATAGAACATTCAAGACTATGGAACGGACGGAAACGATACACCAAATCAGAATGAGGAAAAACGGTATAAATACGTCGCACGCAGAGCGGAAGTTAAGTTAGAGATAAGTAAGACAGTGAAGCAAGCGATACGTCTCGAGTGAGAAGTAAGAAGTAAAATACGCGATAATCACGGAAGCGATAATAAAGAAATCGTTAAGTGTACGGTAAAAAAAGTAACGGTTGTTATTAACGGACTAATAAAGTGTTACAGTAATTCAAAATCGATTTAACGGCTCTTATTTATTTTAAAATAATTAATCCAGCGAACCCTAAGCTCGCTACAATATTGTTGCAGATTAAATGAAGATGTAGGCATGAGAAAGTTGTCCGCGCGCCGGGTGCCGCGTTTGCTCACGTTAGACCAAAAACGTGTTCGAATGAACATTTCCAACGCTCTGTTGGCCCAGTTTAGGCGCAATAAATCCGAGTTTTGGTGCCGATTAATTACTGTCTATGAAACTTGGATACACCATTATACGCCCGAAACAAGAATATAGTTCAAACAGTGGACTGCAAAGGAGGAATCGGCTCAAAAAAGCAAAAACTTCTTTTTCGGCTGAGAAAGTGATAGCGACTGTTTTTTGGGGTAACCATGGAGTTATCTTAATCGATTATATTCAAAAAGGAAAAACCATTACAGGAGCATACTACGCATAATTACTTGACCAACTGAAGGCAGAAATTGTGGAAAAACGGCCACATTTGCAGAAAAATAAAATCCTGTTTCACCAAGACAACGCGCCGTCTCATACCTCAGCGGTTGCCATGGCGAAAATCCACGAATTACGGTTTGAACAGCTTGACCATCCGCCTTACTCAATAGATATATCCCCAAGCGACTTATTTTTATTCCTTAATCTAAAAATTGCGCTCAGAGGACAGACATTTTCGTCAAATGAGGAGGCAAGATGCTGATGCCATCTCGGGGCGCCCACTCGGCGCTATAGGTTCGCCTCTCCCGAGAGAAGTCTAATAAAAAAAAAAAAATTACCTTCGTGAAGAGTTATTTTGCAGAGAAAAACGCTGAGTACTGTTTGGACGGGTTAGAGAGATGGGAGCATCGCTTGGAGATGTGTGTAGAGTTACAAGGAGACTATGTAGAAAAATAAAAATAAATTTTAAGAACAATTTTCTTGTATCTTTGTTAGGTCGGAAATTTTTCAGCCCACCCTCGTACATAGTAAGCAAAGACAAGTTATGAAGAATCTTTTCTGTCAGATTTGAATCTAGATTGAACCATACCACCTGTCACGGATCATTGGGCTGATGATGATCGTGAAGTTTATAAGTTTTAACCCGTTGCCAATTTGGTCTAAAATATTTTTCTTGTCATAGGTGGTTATTTTTGTGTCAGTTGAAACTGGTCCCACATTTTTACTAAAATATGAACGTCTGCAAATTATAAAAATTTATTACCGAAAAAAAGTTGTCAAGTCCCTATTGGAAAACCCATTACTTACCCTGGGCTTATACAACTGGGTTTTGAATAAAATTCTTTCAGTCTTTTGGAAGTTGTTCTTGAGTTATTAGACCTGATAAAACCGCTTAACTTTACTGAAGTCAATGACATCAATTTTTGGTTCTTTTTAGTAAACTATGAGATAGCCTCCTTGCACAACTTCTATTAAATTTTTGTTTCTCAATAATTCGAAGATACCGTGGATCTATCGGGTTTTCCAATAGGGACTTGACAACTATTTTTTTTTTAAATAAAACGCAAACCATTTGAGATATTTTAAAAACTTTATTATCGGCATGAAGTACAATCAAAACATTTACGAATGGAACTCGACTTCGTTCATATGGCCACCGCGGAAGGGTGCGTTCACAAATTAAATTTAAAGTTGTCAAGTCCCTATTGGAAAACCCGATATATCCCCATTAGTTCCATTAGTTCTATTGTTGGTGATATTACACTTGTCAGGTCTTGGTGTCGGAATAAAAATATTATAAAGAAATTTCTCTTCTGCCGTCTGTATTCCGTGCAAACAATAAAAAAAAACTCTTTTATATGCGACGGAATTTAATACCCTTAGTTTATTTTAAAACTTCTTAGTAAATAAAATTGTGACTGCACCGTACAACGAAGTGTTATAACTGTCATAATTGTTATTATGTTCCCATATGTTGGAGTAACTTGTGATTTTGACATTCAACAAGTGTTTACAAAAAAGTCGTTGGATGCGCAACAAAAAATCTACTTGTCTTTCATATATAGCAATGGACGCAAAACATACCGAAGAAACTTGGTGCATTGAAGATACACTTTTTTATCCACTAGGATTGATAAATCACACAACAGGTACAAAAACTGTTTTTGTCACCTGGAACGAAAAATATTTAGTCAGTTTCATTTTAAAAAAAGTGGCGGGAAGTACTCGCCTTAACAAGTTCATTATCAATGCTCCGGCAGAAATTGTAAACATCGTGATCTTGGAAACGAATACCCTGATTCTTCTTCAAAATGGCGAGGTTTATTACTTCTCATCAATCAAGTCTATTCACGAAATTCCTTGGCTCAACAGAGGCGTCCGCGCTATTAGTAGCTCAAATGAAGGATTTGCTTTAATCCGCGTTTTGGATGACAACCGAATAAATCTCGAAATTTATGATGATATATCAAATATTGGAAAAAGGACTCAAAGCCTATTACGAACACTTGATATAACATTCGATGATGCGAACATATTCAACAACGATTGGCATGACGAATCCTTCACATTGATCTCTATAGAAATCTCGAATGCAAACAGAAAGTTTATTGAGATCTTAGTCGGAGAAAGTAATCTGCAGACTAAAGAAATATTTGTATTTAGTGTTTCGAACCGGATATTCGCTGTTTATGGTGCTGCTGATGATGTAGAAATCAAGGCTCTACCACCACAGATTTGCTGTGTGCAGGATCTGAAGTGTATACAGAAGAATGTGCTACTCGTAATTTTAGAGTGCGGAATTGTCGAGATTTGGTACTTGTCTAAGTTGTCAGGAACTCTCGAGAAGCACTCTTACATAAATGGCAGTGAATTTGTGCATCATACATTTGCTGAAGACATGATGTATTTCACCGATGAACAACGAGTGTGTCGAGTCAATTTTAGCTATGATTCCACTGATCACACCTATCAAGTAATGGAGCAAGTAATCGATGCTCCAGGGATGATTGCAATCACATATGAAGGGTTAACTGGAACTCTCGTCTGCCTGAGCAATAATAATATCTTTTATCAGCTTTCATTTGAAAATTTGAAAACCAAAGTTAATGACAAAACTTTCAAAAATGATGAACTTTTTGATATCGCCACTGAGAAAGGACAAGAAATACTCAACAAGTCGCACCGCATTGGTGTGTTACCAAAGGTGCTTGATAATCAAATCGAGGCGGAATATAGGAAACAAGAGCTTATGGCGGTTCACAGAAAAAGCGCCATTTACTCGGATCTCATACATGCGGAAATATCCATAGTTCAACATCTACCTGAAACTTGTGAAAGGTTGATCTATATTGGCAAAAAACGCGATCCAATCAATACAATATATGCAATAATATCCCTGCGGATTCTACCGCACGAAATATTTAGGTCTACTCCGTGGAAGCTTATGATCGCTCACTCGTACAATATAACCCTATTAAGTATTACGGAGGACCTCCTGCAGGAGAAAGTCAACGTACTGATTCCCATGGAAAGATATGTCACTGAACCAATCCCGGAGTTTGACATTCAAGTGCTTACGTACGTGAACTTCGCACAGGATTTTGTTTGTATCAACATCCCAGTGGAAGTAAGGGCACCCGATTTCAGGAAATTGTTTTCACATAATCAAGGGCTCCGCCGACCTAGTTCAAAACATGATTCTGAAAAATTTGCTTTTTCAATTACAACCTCATTATCAGAAATTAATTTATTTAATTCAGGACTTGTGATGAAAATCTTTGGATTGCCAGCCCCGGTTGTAGATGAGGAGGATTTGGATCGCGTCCTTAATGACACTCTATTTTTTCTAGGCAATAAAGTGAATTTTAAATTCAATGAGGAACTGAAAAAACTTACAATTACAAGCAGTGATCCGTTAGCTATATATTATGCTAAAATTTGCATCGCCAAGTTTGTCTGGGAAAGCTTTGATCGGTTGCCGAAGGATTCGGAACGGTTCCTAAAACCATTACTGGTAAGAAGCCGTACATATTAGTAATAATTTTTGTTGATTACAATTCGTATTTCTAGGAAATACAGTGTCAAGTTGAGAAGAAATATGGAGCTTTAGTCGATAAGCAACTTCACCTTGTGAATCTTAGTCGGGCTTATGAACAACTACGCAATGTAATCGGATGGACATACTGATTGAATAAGGTGTGGACAACATTAAGACTGCCTGCATCCTCCAACGGAATGGATAGATTGCATTTTTAATTATATAAAGGTTGCCCTTTCCACTATTAATTTGGCTGGGCTGAAGGTGATGCCCGTTGGTCTTAAAGTAGGACATCCCATGTAGAACTGTTTGGTTAAAATCCAGATTCATCGAATGGCTATGTGATATTGTGATATTAGACATTTATTTTGTACAGCTAAATAAAAGCAAGAATTGGTTGATGTGACTTCTTTTTCACTTTAGGCAGAACAAAGTTATCGACAGCGTATTTGCTAAAATTATTGGCAACCTAAATAGTAGTCGGCATCCAGCAGCGATGCGCTACCCACGGAACATCCGCCAAAGCCTTCTTATTATTGTATTCTATCAGTGATGGGATGACTGGTCGGAAGATGCCGCTCTTGTTTCCACTGGTAAGAAAGTACTGCAACGATTCGTGTAAAATTATTAAAAGGTTATAGCGTTTGCGACGATAGTGGAGAGCATGTGATTCGAACCGACGCTATCACGGTTAGAATCACTAAAGATAGATCGAAATCTCAACGCATCAGGATACTGCCGCGTGTACAGATTCGATTTCTAAACTCAAGTACATTCGACTTATGTGGAAATGCTATGTTATTGCTATGGTATACGGCTTTAATGGATGTGCGTTGATTGTTATTGTCTTGTCTTTAAGGTGGTGTTGTTCTTCACTACTGGTCGTGTGTGTCTGCTAGAAACGCCACAAGCTTAATTTACACAAAATTTCAGAAGTAGATGCAAGTGATTTAAAGAGATGTTGCCATTTAGAACCATTCACTTAACAATAAATAATGACTGTGAATACCTATCAGAAACCTATGATTTTGTTGACCATATCTAGGCGAACATAAACTAATTTAAAAATCATTTTGGTCTATCTCTTCAGCGGTTCACTTTTCGCAACATCTATCAAAATCTTCTCTCATTTGCCAATGAGAACGCTCTCATCCCTAACTCTCAGTTCGGATTCCGTAAACGACAATCCACATGTCATGCTCTACTAAAACTTACACACGATGTTACAACCGGTCTCCAAAACCAAGCCCTACCGTGTGCATATCTCTTGATATTTTAAAAGCGTTTGATTGCGTCTGGATCGCAGGGCTTCTGTATAAACTACACTCCATATTTAGTCTAAACTCTCACACAACAAAGCTCTTAGCCTCTTATTTTTCTGACAGAAAATTCGTTGTGAGAATAAATTCTGCCATCTCAGAAACTCGCAACATAACTGCGGGTGTTCCCCAAGGCTCCATTTTAGGGCCAATCTTATATCTGCTATATACCTCAGATATTCCTCAACCCGTATCTTCTAATGTTGTAATGCTGAATTATGCTGATGATACATTAATTTACTCCAGCAGCAAATTTGTTAAGGCTGCAAGAAACCGCATTAACAACTTCCTCCCTAACCTATCAAAATACTTTAATAAGTGGAAAATTCACCTTAACCCAAATAAAACACAGCTCATAGTGTTCAAGGGCAAAAACGAGCACTGTACAAACAACACTAGACGCTGCCACAAGTAAATTAAAATTAAACTATACAGCACTCTGATAAAACCCTCCAATACCCTAAAATATCTAGGAATAACTTTTTCTAATAACTTTTTTTTTTCCTCCTACATTAAAAATTCCCTTCACAAAGCCACACTTCAGCTGAATCTCTGTAGAAGAGTCATGTGGAAACCGAATTTTGGACATTAAAATCGCCAATGAAGATAATTTCAGAAGCCAGGTCGTTAATCTGTATCCAGTCGACGACACATGAGAGATGTTTGAAAAGTGTCGCCGGTCGATCGTCGTTCGAGGAGCGATAAAGATAACAAAAAATGTCACAGAATTCCTCAGCACGACCTTCAACCACATGATATATATGTTATTGAGTTCTAACGCCTCCATCCTTTGGCAAGCCAGACCGGATCGCGTGAAGATGCAGACTCCACCCTTGAAACGGAATCTCGACTGCAAGCCGTATCCTGAGCAACGAAGATATGTCGAATTAGTTGACCAATCCACCTGGGTCTCTGTTACGACAAGGATATTGGGTTTCGCTGTTTGTAAACATTGGTGGTCCGCGTTTACATTCGTATCGGTGAAGCTGATGTTATCAGTCGAATGTCGACAGAGTTTCGAGAACAAACCCGATTGCGCGATGATGAAAGTGTTAAAGTTTGGCTATTTATCAAAATATTTCCATGATGTACAAATGGGGAACTAGTTTACCTCCAGAATTCCTTATCTAGGAAGGCACCATCATGACTTATCATCGGGTCAGTCCGGGCCATCAACTATACATCCGAAACATAGTCGAAAATTGCCCGCGACGATATCGCGGAATGTACAGCGTGTTGGGATGGTATCATAACACCTGTAGTGGTTGCTTTCGCTTATCTATAGTCGGGTCCAACGTGCATGCTTTTCTGAGGCAGTATTGGTTTTCTGTGTCGTCATTTCAATGGAACAGGAATCTCACGTTGATTTCTGCAACATCCGTGGCCTAAGACGCAATTTCTCCTCTGTGTCTGCCCACGCCTGTAACCAGAAACCAGCAATCCTTGCTCTTAACGAGACTCAGGTAATAACTGATGCAGATATTTCTGATTTTACTATACCGGGTTATAACTTAGTGCATTTGTTGTTTCTACATCGTGGTCTAGATACATAATGGGTTTTCCAATAGGGACATGACAACTTTCAATTTAATTTGTGAACGCACCCTTTCACTAATCATCCAACTGTTACTGTTAATTTATTCAGTAATCTCAACATTTTCATCATAGTTAAGTACACGAACGAACGTCTGCAAATTATAAAAATTTACTACCGAAATTTGGAGTCGGTGACCGCAACTTTAAGAGCGTTAACTCCAATTTTCCGTCGTAATTCTCGCCCTTGTAGACAGACAATAACAAGTTTAGTGCAAAAATTTGAGTCTACATATTCGTTGTGTGATGTTGCCGTGCCAGTGAGACAACGGGTTGGTCTAAGTGTCGAAAATATCGCTGCCGTTCAGGCGTCCGTAGCAAACGATCCACATCAGTCAATTCCATGGTGTTCTCAAGAATTGGGCATCGCCCAGCCCACTTAATGGCGAATTTTGCGTAAGGACCTTGGTTTACACCCATACAAGATCAAGTTGACTCAAGAAGTGAAGTCGACGGACCATTTGAAGCGACGTACGTTCTCCGATTGGGCTCTGGAAAAGATGCACCAAGATGATGAATTTCATCGCAAAATCATCTTCAGTGACGAAGCTAATTTTTGGCTCAATGGGTTCGTCAATAAGCAAAACATGCGTTATTGGTCTGGTGAAAATCCACATAGCTCCTCGATAGTATACTGGTTAGTGTCCCCGCCTGTCGCGTGGGAGACCGGGGTTCGATTCCCCGTCAGGGAGCCTCTGGCGCAAGACTAATGACCTTGCCCTGAAAAACAAATTATCATGGAAAATTTAACAAGCCTCACTTGCTAAATAAAACCAAGACCGGTTCCCGGTTGTAGTGCCGATGATGATGATGAAAATCCACATGTGCTTCATAAATCACCACTTCATCCACAAAAAATAACTGTTTGGTGCGGTTTGCATGCCGGTGGCGTCATTGGACCATGTTTTTTCGTCGACGATAACGATCGTCACGTTACTGTGAATGGCCATCGTTATCGCGCCATGATTACCGATTATTTTTGGCCCGAATTGGAAGATGTGGACTATATAATCCCATGAGAGAGTTGGGAATTCTAAACAAATTGATACGACTTTGTGGGTCGACCATGAGCAGCGTAACAAGCCGATTAAAAATAGCGGAATTACTGTCCAAACCAATAAATATCTTTAATGGACTCCGACAAGGGGACGGTCTGGCCTGCCTCCTCTTCAACCTGGCGTTGTAGAAAGCAACTAGATGGACTATTGTCACCAAGTCCTGCCAGATACTTGAGTACGCAGATGACATCGACATCATTGGTAGACCCGATTCGACTGCACAGCACTCTTTCACACAGATCGAGCAGACGGCACAAAAACTGGGACCGTACATTAATGAGGGAAAAACTAAATACATGGTGGCAACATCCACGAAGAGAAGACCTAACGTTGGTCAAACTATCAGGATAGTGGAGCACGAATTTGAAGTAGTGCAATCCTTTAACTACCTTGGGTGAATAGTATCAGCCGATAACAATAAGGAAACGGGTGATCAAATCCAACAAAGCCTACTATGGTCTATTAAGGCTCTTTAAATCGCAAATTTATCCAGAACATCCAAGCTACTACTGTACAAGACCATGGTCTTACCAGTACTCATGTATGAATCCGAGACGTGTGTGCTCAATAAAAGGCACTCTGAACTCTTAGCCGCGTTCGAGAGGAAAATCTTAAGGAGAATTTTTAGCCCCTTATGTGAGGGAGGACGATTCCGGAGACGTTGCAACTATGAGTTGTACTCGATCTAGCTTGAAGCTAATGTTATAAGAAAAATCAAGCTCGGTAGACTCCGGTGGGTGGGACACCTAGCTCAAATGAGCGAATAGGGGCCTGTGGCGGTTAATACATTCCCAAAGAACCGCCCATCCTCTTAAATTAACCACCTTCCAAACCCATAGTACTTACCTGCAATTAGGGGCAGCGAAAGCTCCCCTGCAGCATCACACCTGAAAGTTAAACCTTATCAAGACATACATCACATTGAATTGTTATATGAACCGTCCCATATATCCATCGGCTCGACTTGTCAGCAATTATAATAGATAAATACTAGTTGGCCAGCGTAATTGTTGACACAGTCGTAGCCGATGGGTTTTGCTAGGGTTCATAACCATTTATTGCCCCAGTCCCGAGGTTCGCAACACTTGCGACCAATTTTCTTTATCGGTTATCTACCGATCATGGGATTTGGGCACCAATATGATTCACCATAGACAATCATACCTAACGATGCTCCGGCCTGTTAAATAAACAAACATGATGTGCATATCACCGTGACCCTTGAAATAGCATAGTAGGCTTTGTTGGATTTGATCACCCGTTTCCTTATTGTTATCGGCTGATACTATTCACCCAATGTAGTTAAAGGATTGCACTACTGCAAATTCGTGCTCCGCTACCCTGATAGTTTGACCAACGTTAGGTCTTCTCTTCGTGGATGTTGCCACCATGTATTTAGTTTTTCCCTCATTATCATCGTGACCCTTGAAATTGCGTTTTTGTGTATCTTAAAAAAAAAAACCTATTTCGTTCTCAGGCGCAGATCGTCAAAGATTTATGGCCCTTGAAATAGCGTTTCTGTTTAGTTAAGACAGAAACCTATTTCTCCTTTCGGCGATTTTCGCTATCGCGTACCTCTATAATATCTACAATCCATTACACCAGCCCATGTTTATTCAGGTGCATTTTCGTCGTTGCCGATATGCAGGCCGAAGGGCAACGTACTGGTCCTATACGGACACATACAGAATCCTCCCTTATCTATGCAATTCGCGGCCATCGAACTGATGGATGTGAGTTGCATCGCCAGAGTCCGATTTTTACCGCCCAACCGCACACACGTGCCCAGGACGTTGCGTTGTCGGAGTCACTAGAGTGGATTACGTTAAGTGTTCGATCCTCGTGTAGATACACCCGTTCCAGATGTCCGTATTTTGAAAATCGTTTTCCTTCCGAAATGAGTGTCCCCGTTGCTATTGCTGCTATGTCGCTTAACGCAATAAATAATTAAATGCAAATAATGTAAAATTGAATTGTAATCCCCGCGAGTGTTAATTTTGTATTGAGATTTCGCTTTGTATTGTGCCCGGAAGAATTGTGAACTTATCTCATAAATAACATAAGAACTTGACTCTGTGGATTATGGAATTTAATGACATTGTGTTTAACTAGTAAAGGTCCACGTCAACAGTGTGTATTGCGAAACTTGTTCCTTCAATTAACTTTTTAACTTGTAAACAATTCAATGTGCGATAGAAACCGATTACAACCAGTGAATTCAATAAAAATGGCTTTTTACAACCGAACAATTATACTGGTGTTTCGTTTTCTAATTCGTTTGTCTTCTCTTGGTGATCGTACACTTTCGTCAGCTTTTGCGTAGGTGGTGTTTACATTGAATCCGCGTCCGTGTTGACACCCGAGTATAAACACCACACAGGCCTGCCCGGAAAGTCCTTTGTGGCGGGATGAGTGGAAGGCGGCAGCGCGGCAGGCCTAGTCTGCGATGGAGGTATGGCATAGATCAGGACTCCCATAGCCCGGGAGTGCCAAACTGGATGACGTCGGCTCGGAATCGAGACCAAGACCGGATCCCGGTTGTAGTGCCGATGATGATGATGACTGAAGAAGTTCCTGGCAGCAAACGCCATTAAAAGCAATAAACACCGGGACGGGATTGAATTCCAAATGCTATTAAAGACTGATAAAAAAATCGGAAGTTTTCAACAACTTCTTCACCACATACCTTCAAACAGAACTTTTTCCACAACAATGAAAAAAGCAGCACTTTGTGCTCACACCTAAAGGAACCAAGCAATTAGAGGAGATCGTAATTGTTGCAGTATGTATGAACAATATACAGGAATGAGTCTTGCTCTACTGTAAGCATCGGTTTCTAACAAATACTGACAAAGGTACTTTTTGTTAAACACGAAAGCGAGTGAGTGCCACCGTCTTAAGAAATTATTGTTTAATACGATCCAGTCAGATATCACTAATTGTGAGATTCAAAAATTCCTTCAATTCTTAATTGTTAGTTGAACCTACGTGCCATGATGCATGATCCTTCTCCTCTATACAATATAACACACTGGATAGTTTTTAGTTTTATGTTAACATAAAAGCAACATTTAATCGCAGAAGTTAGAATATATTTTCTACTTTTGTTTTTCAAACAAATGTCTTTACATAAACGACACGCAATTATCATTCAAATTCTGACTTCAATAGTTCAAGAACAATTCTGCTAAGGATTCATTCGTTCTAATGCGACTCTCTTTGTGCATTTTTATAAATTTATTATTTTTAATGATCTACATTTCCGTTTTGATTAATGAAAAATAAATTATTTGATTTTGTTTCATAAACGCCTTACACATATTATTGCATAGGCCACTCTATTTCAGTTCACTCTTTTTAAGACATTTGTTGCCATATTAAATATGAGTATTTTTGCTTTATGTACAACTTTTATAAAAGCTTTTTCCTCTTTTGAAAAAAATGTGTTATGCCTAAAGATGAAATTTAAAATTTCAATTCATATCTAATTCTCTATATCTAAAAACACACATTTAACTTTAAAGTCATCGTTAGGTTTTCTCTTAAGATGAAGATAAATATACTTAATAGGTCTAACTAAGCCTCCTCATTTTACCAATTATAGTTCTTAAAACTAGTACAAGACAAAGTTTGTTAACATCGACTAAGTAATGTTAATACAAGGTGGCGCAAAACTAATCACCCTATAGGAAGATGTTCTAATTTTTCCAAATGGCGTCATACGTCAACCTTATTTGACATTTGTGAACTAGACAGCTGCAGTAATCTCTTAACTTAACAGAAGAAATTGTAAAGGTCCCAAAATAAAGATTTCCATCGCTCGAAATAATGTTTTCTTATTTAGTAAAAAGGTAATTCAAAAACAAAATGGATGATTAATTTTGCGCCACCCTGTAGAATGGATATAAGAAGAAATGAACGTTAATAAAAAGTAATAATAATAATAAATATATAAACAAATAAAACAAAACAAAAATAAATAAATAACTTAACTAAATCAATAAATAAAGTTAAAAATCAATAAATAGAATTAAATATAATTAATAAAAAAAACTGGATGAAATTGTAGGTTGGCTTTTTTTTTAATCATGGGGGCACTGGAAAAGCTTTGGTATAATTTTAACAGTTACAGTGTTAGATATAGGGAAATGTGACGAATTAATAAAAGACAAGTGCCTGTGAGTGAGCATTTATCCGGAATGTCTGCAGGTTACGTGAACGAAAAACCTATAGGATGAGAGAACAATTCACATTCAATAAACACCGTCGCAGGAAACGGATATTCCTTCCATTTCTAAATAATCTGTATAGTTTTTATCTCGAGAATCAAAAAAAAAAAAAAATGGTGGCTATAACACATCCAGTTTCTGTGAGCACTTCTATTGGAACTAAGTCATTGTTTTGAGAGTTTTTCGATTCTGGGATATAATAATG
Organism: Microdon myrmicae; assembly: GCA_963931805.1. Taxonomy (NCBI): domain Eukaryota; kingdom Metazoa; phylum Arthropoda; class Insecta; order Diptera; family Syrphidae; genus Microdon; species Microdon myrmicae. The sequence continues at coordinate 95,655,397 of OZ007496.1, read as the reverse complement.
AATTCAAGTTTCGTGTGTGGAACTGATTGGGAAAGTTTCCCAATAACACTGACCAACAAAATTGAATTTTACAGAATTACTGTAGATTAACGAACAACTAAATACCGAAGTAGAACAACTGACTAACAACATTAAAACATTTGGTGTGGCAAAATACACCTGAAATCAAAAGGAGACTGAAAAATAGCAACTATATAGCGTTTGAAATAATAGTGAAGAAGAACGTGTGATTCGAATTGACGCTATGACAGTTTGAATCACCAAAAATTTTTACCTAAGCGTTACCCATCAGGCTACTGGGCGTGTTTAGAATTTGATTTTTAACCTCGACTATACTCCACTTATGTGAATTATTTTTGTTATCGCTATGGTATACGGCTCTGATGTATTTTCTTGTTCGATTTTTCGTTCGGTGCTCTTCACTATTTTGCTAGTGAATTGTGTGTGTATCTATTAGAGTCGCCACAACTACCCTAAAAATAATTTAGAATTCCACAAAAACGCGAAGTAAAGACAAAATAACAGTAGTCCAGGACCCAACAGCATGAAACAAGACTAAATCTCAATTACGATGTAAGATTAAACAGCAAAAAGATATACCATTATTGAATTCTTACGGGAGTTTCCAAATGACCCTTTTACAAAATATTTCCTCCTGAAAACTACTCAAAAGTTGAAAATAAAAACCATGCAACTATAATAGAAACGATGTACAAAAAACTACAAGATTCGGGGAACATCTTGGAATGTGATGCGGATTTATTGTCGAATGACTACAAGCAAGAAACAATGGAAATATCATTTCTCACTTCCGCAGAAGTTAAAACAGAGATTAACACCAACATTAATCACTGGACAAATCATAAGAGAGGTGTCGAAAAGTAATAATTAAAGCATCCATTTTGGTTAATTCAGTTAGCGCAACAAAGAAACTAACAACCATGGAGACACAAGCTATGGACTACCAAAAAAAGTATCTGGAAGTAGTGGAATACATCAATACACTTCGACTCCAGATGAAACAACTCCACGAAGAAATTCACTCGCTAAAAACAATCAGTAAAAACAGAGATGACGTCTGCATGGAAGAAACGCCTGCTCAACACCCCAGACTAGTCCCATCATCTCCAAAGCAACAATTATCGTCCCCCGAAACACCATCTCCCCAACAAAAGAAGACAGCCGGGAATCAAATTCCTAACACACACGCCAAAAATACAAGACCACCACCCATCTATATTAAAAATATAACAAACATCAAAGAGCTAATTAGAATGCTCGAAAGTACCTTAGGCCACCGCAATTTCACCACAAACACAAGAGGAGCTTCGACTTCCATCGCAACAACCACTTTAATGGATCACAACAGGGCGGTAGAAAAACTTGCGCAACATAAGCTTGAATTGTTCACTTTTCAACATGGACCGTTGAAACCAGCGGCTTTCATCTTAAGACATATTGACCCAGCATGGACCAATGAGGAACTTGCAGCAGAAATAGTCAGCATCTGTCCGAAACTGAAAATAAACAGGTTGGACTACTTCCAAACGCCATACATGCGGACTAACAAGAATCTGCATTTACGTATTATACAAATTCCTCCAACTGATGTCACCCGGCTCAAACAAATAAAATATCTGTTCACGCATAAAATTGCGATTGAGGAACCACATAAACAAAACATCCTTCATTGCAAAAGATGCCATGGCTCAGGACACTTGGCGGTCGCATGCCATCTAAACGTACGATGCGTAAAGTGTGCAGAACAACATCAACCTGGAGAATTTAAGGTCAGCCCGCCTGGGATGGAACCAGGAACAATCCAAACAACAAACCCTGATAAATCCATTACAACGAAGAAAATCACAGTGGCATGTTGTAACTGTGGAGGACCCCACCCTGCCCACTTCTCGCAATGTCCTCATAAGCTGAGGATTCTCCAAAGGCGAACAACACCAATGGCAACGACCAAACCTTTACCAATTAAAACAACATCACCTCAATCAACATATCCTACAAGTCCAGGAATGTCATACGCTAAGGTTGTCAAGGATTCCCATAACATGACAAGAAATCACCAATCCAACAGTAACGATCTTAATCTGGACTACACAGGATACATAAGTAGCTTAAAGGAGATGGTGCCCACCCTGAAGCACAGCTCAGAAATAGAAAAAACAGGTCAGATCTTATCTCTTATAACTTCACATATCCTTTCCCTTAATGGCTATTTTAACCATAATTTTTTTTCAATGCAGAGTCTATATATTCCAATATTCGCAGACAACACCTCCGATTGTTCGTTGACAAGTTCTCTCCAGATATCATCCTCCTCTCGAAAACGTGGCTTAAACCAAACTCCCGAATATCTATCCCTAATTATTCACTTGTTTCTAATCCACGAACCACTGGACCTCGTGGAGGTACTGGAATCCTAATACACAAGAAATTCCAATTTTCCGAAATTAGGTTCACTAATATAAATAATATTGAGTACACGGCAATTAAAATCTTTTGCAAAAGCAACAAAGTGCTTGTACTGTCGTCCGTATACACTCACCCGTCTCGGGAACCAAACTTCCCTAGTTCCGACATCACTGAGATAATCTAACAGTCTCTACCTGCACCTTTCATAATAGGAGGAGACTGGAATGCTCGGCATACTTGATTTAACGACACTAAGTACAATAAATACGGTTGCCAACTTCTAGCACTCCTTCAACTCCATCCATATATCTATGCGGACTGTCCATTACAGCCAACACGTATCTCCAATTCTACTAAATCAACAATCGATTTTTTCCTAAAATCCATAGACATCTACTCACCAAACCCCCTACAGTATCCTTCGAATTCCCATCCGATCATGGGTCCGTCCACTCTACTGGCCAAATCCCTATCCTCGAACCAAACTACTCATTCAATCCGATCCCGAATTTCTCCAGGACAAACTGGAAAAGAGTCAATAGGGGCATTGCTACCAGTTTTACATACTATACTTTGCCAGTCTTCAAACCTACTCCCTGCTGAAATTGATCAAGCAGCCTTAAGAATAGAGCAAATACTAAAAACTGCCCTCTTCAGCCACACACCTACACATATCCCTCATAATCACCTAGGAAAACCTTTACCCATCATCATCATCATCGGCACTACAACCGGGGTCCTGTCTTGTCCTTATTTAGCAAGTCTCTCAACCGGTATCCGATCCATACCTGAGACTTGTTAAATTGTCCATAATAATTTGTTTTTTCGGGCAAGGTCATTAGCCTTGCGCCAAAACCTTTACCCAACATCCTTACAAAACTGTTACGCGTAAAAAAACAGCTTAGACGAAAACTACATAGCAGTTACTCCCCTTTTATTAAAAATCAAATCCAGCTCTTGACTACCCTGATAAATGGACAACTAAAACAATTTGCCGACCAGGCTTACACGTCTATACTTAAAAATATTAAACCCAATCGTGAATTATTCAAAAATATCAACAGACTAACGGGTGGAAAATACAAACCCCGATCGAGTATATTATCAACCCTACTAACAATCACCCAGTCCAATCAGATGTTGACATAGCAAACTGTCTAGCTAATCACTTTTATAAAATCCATCAACAAAACGATTCCCTCTCAGTCTCCAATTTTCAAGTTACCGTAAATGACTACATCTCACGCACAATGATCCCATCCTTTACCCCTTTCATCACGGAATTCAACGAAACAAACAAAGCGTCACATCCTCTGGATAAGGTTATTCCTAACAGCAGGCGAATTATCTGAATTTATAACATCACGCATCAACAAAAAGTCGACAGGCTTAGATGGAATTCCTAACCTCCTTTACAAAAGACTTCTCCCGTCAAATCTAGTCCCTATTCTCGTTCTTCTTAACCACATAATTAACGCATCACATTTCCCAGATAACTGGAAAACCACGGTTATAGTCCCTATCAATAAGTCCAGTCCTTCCAACAACCCCAGCAACTATCGTCCGATATCGTTATTAAACACATTAAGCAAGATACTGGAATGCAAGATATATCGAAATCTTCTTTCATTTGCTAATGACAACGCTATTATCCCAAATTCCCAGTTTGGGTTTCGCTCACAACACTCCACCTGTCATGCTCTGTTAAAACTAACGCACGTTGTCACAACTAATCTTCAAAACCAAAGCCCGATGATCTGTATCTCTCGACATATCTAAAGCATTCGACTGTGTTTGGATCTCAGGACTGCTTTACTAGCTGCACTACATATTTAGATTAAACACCCACACCACCAAACTTCTCACTTCCTACCTCTCTGGTAGAAAATCCATGGTCAAAATAAATTCTTCTCTCTCCCAATCGTATAATATAACCGTAGGGGTTCCGCAGGGTTCAACTCTTGGACCACTACTATACCTCCTCTATACTCCAGACATACCGCAGCCTCAATTACCCAATACTGTAATGTTGAATTACGCTGATGACACCATAGTCTACTCCAGCAGCAAGTTTGTAAAAGAGGCAAGAAATAACTTTCTTCCAAATCTACCAACATACTTCAATAAATGGAAAATTCGTCGAAATCCTGATAAAACCCAACTTATAGTGTTAAAGACTTGCGCAAGGCTAATAACCTTGCCCAGAAAAACAAATTATTATGGAAAATTTAACAAGCCCCATACTTGTTAAATAAGGCCAAGACCGGATCCCGGTTGTAGTGCCGATGATGATGATGATGATAGTGTTTAAGGGTAAAAATGAACACTGCACAAACAACACAAGATGCACTCACAACAAAATTAGACTCTAAAATACCCGGGAATGACCTTTTCCAATGACCTTTCATTCTCCACCCACATTGAAAATAGTTTACATAAAGCCACAATACAACTGAATCTCTGTAGAAGAGTGATGTGGAAACCCAACGGTCTCTCCCACAAAGTCAAACTGCTGATCTATAAACAAATAATCAGACCCACACTCACATATGCGTGTCCACAGTGGTATCATATAACACCAGCCCAAATGGAAAAGCTACGCACTTTCGAAAGGAAATGCTTCAGACTGGTCATTGGCCTCAACCGACAACCCAACTCTTACAAGTATTACAATAACAGCTTGCTATACAATGCCTCCAGTATTGACCGTCTCGATAGACGCTTCCTAGAGCTGTCTATTAAATTTATTGAAAACCTCCCAAATAATCCCAACCCCATAATACTTCACTACTACCAACTCCTCTAGATAGATAATAGGGCTCACTGCCTGAATTGTCTCCACACCAGAACTCGCTTCACCTCTGGAAGATTGGTTAATGATTCCAACGAGGTTGTGTACCATAACACCGATCTGGCACCCAATCAGTTTAAATACTGTAACATACAACCATTCTCCTACATTTTAGCGAACAACCGGAAAGTGTTACCCCACCCGAGACCACTAACTGACCATATCCCACGCCAACCCACCTCCTTAACCATCAATCCATATATTCCCCAATTCACATTACATATTTAACTTATTATAATATACATTAGGTTAAGCTAGAATAAGTTAGAGTTAAGTTAAGCATTAGATTAGATTAAATTAAAAAATAAAAATCCTGGTTCTCTGACCTTTTCCAGGAAAACTGTTAACATTAAAACGTATAATACTCAAATAGTTATTCACCATGTAATGTGTGTATGTAAATAATTGTATCACTAGAATTATAAGTTAGCTGTAGTACGTAATATAAACATTGATTATTGGTCAAATACACACAGTATGTTAAGAAAAAAAGGTTAATTCAGTATGTACCGTAACTGTGGAAAGTGGGTGAAATCATAATGATTCCCAAAATCTGGAAATCCACCATACTCAACAATACGAAGGTAGTTTGATAAGTCTGTGACTTTCCCACACAGTAACTTTAAATGCAACACTGCTTCCGTCAAGTGCAATCCATAAGTAGACCACTGTCAAAGTTTAAGTTTGAGCAACTACGTCATTTAGTTCGTGTTTGACAGCCATTGAAAGCAGACAATCTCGTGAACTTTAACGAAAAAGAAGAAAAAAAAGAATTTCGTGTGCTGATTAAACATTATTTTTTGCGTAAGAAAACCATCACCGAAACCAAGGAAAGGCTTAATAACTACTATGGGGACTCTGCAGCATAAATTTCATTGCAGCACAAGTGACGCCAAACGTTCAGGTCGCCCAAAAGGGGTCGTCACGCCAGAAATTGTCGATAATATCCATGGAATGAAAGTGCGTGAGGTGGCTGAGCCTGTGGGCATCTCAACTGAGCGGGTACACCACATTTTACATGAATATTTGGATATGAAAAAACCATCCGCGCGATGGGTGCCACGATTGCTCACACTCGACCATAAGCAAAACCCTGTGACCACTTCAAAGGACTTGTGGGGAAATAAATTGGTGTCGTCGTAACACTGGTTCACTTATTCCCCAACTCTTGTCCGCAGAACACTGTTCACCAAATTATCCATGAATTCGCAAACGAAGTAGAAAATGAAATGCACACTGTTGTTTAGTCGTACACTATTTATTTTTATTTCAATACCGGGTCTAGTTTTACAAATTACTCAAGAACAATATTTATCCAAAAGTACAGCTGGGTGAATTGTCATTTAATTTTTTTTACACCAATAGATTTAAAACCACAGAAAAGGAGATTATATTTTATTAACCTTTATATTCGCGCGAAGATTTCTTCCTACACGAAATGCACTAGGCGTGGATTCGTCTTGCGTGTGTGCACGCAGCGGTGGCTAACATCTGACTCCACATTCACTGCCGACGAAAGAAAAGGGAACCCGCCAAGAAAACCGCAAAGGGGGAGGAGCTGCACGATTAACTCGAGATAGTTAATCGTGATTGGACCGGGGAATAGGCATATATTTCACATGTGTGTGTATGCCTCGCATACGATCGTCCGGTGACCGAGGATGGATGCCAGCATCGCAACTGCATCTTCCACGAATGTAAACAATGCATGGCCTGCGGCTGTGTACACAATTGATTGTGCTATACTTGCCGGCAGCAAGGAACATCTGGGGCAAAAACAACACGAGCCGAAGATCTGGTCATCCTAGGAGAGGCCATAAATCAACATTTGAGTTGATGGGGTGTGAATTTCCTTAGGTCCGCCGACGGTTGGCGGCCGTTAATGGGAAATTGTATATACCATAACAATCTGTGGTGCAAATGCAATGTTTAGATATTGCAACGAATATAGGGTGCAGCCATTGCCAGATGTTAAAAGTAAACACTTGCTGGCTGCATCCAATTCGTTGCTTGTTTGCGGTCCCTGATCGGTGGAGACCGATAATAGGAAACCAGCTATTGCTGGTAATTAGGGAAATGTTTGGTTTGCATCCGCCGAAACCTTGTCGGCGGTGGCAAACCGATGGGACCTAATAGCCGCATGCTAGGGGTGCCATGGACAAACAAGACAACGAGTAATCAAGGAACTCTTTGTTGATTTTGTTTCCATAGCATAAGGCTATGGAAACGAGATGCCCTGGGTGCAATGCATGCCCGAGGATGAGATTTCCAATGCCACGGCTAAGTGATAAGCTTTGCCGTGGACTTAATGTTTTCAGATATTAATGCCTGCCCGAGGATGAATTTTCGATGCCACGGCTAAGTGATCTAAGAGATAAGCTTTGCCGTGGACTTAATGTTTTCAGGGATGGTGATGGAGAAAAAGGGGTTTGGAAGGAAAACCCCCACAGAAAAGGTAAGCTGCCTAACAGATATTCATGACAGTTATCCGATTGGGTAACTGTATTAATTCCAGCGATTTGGCTGGCGGTAAATGCCGTAGCAAGGTTACGCAACCTTGCTGAAGTTCGACTTAGAGGTAAGTCGCTTCGCCTGGAATAGTGGGGATCGAATGATGTATGGCTCTTCGGGCCCTGAAAAGCCCCACAGACTGTTTGGTGTTGTTCAGTCGCAATCCAAACGAGTTTTTCCGCCGTTTCGTTACCGTGGACGAAACCTGGATCCATCACAACACACCAGAGACCATGGAACAATCAAGACAGTGGATTTCTTCGGGTGAACGTGCCCCAAAGAAAGCCAAGGTGGGTCTGTGGCGCTTCTAACATATACACACACACAATCATCATCATCATCGGCACTACAACCACCAACCGGTCTTGGCCTTATTTAGCAAGTCCTGAGGCTTGTTAAATTTTCCATAATGATTTGTTTTTTTTTTTGCGGGCAAGGTCACTAGTCTTGCGCCAGAGGCTCCCCGACGGGGAATCGAACCCCGGTCTTCCGCGTGACAGGTGGGTATACTAACCACTATACTATCAAGGAGCCATACACAGACAATAGACAAGCAAAATGTTGCGGATTCGCCCTTAACACAACCGGCGAATTCGCAATTAAATACCTGTGGCACCACCTAAATTAGATATGTGGCATAACCTTAAACAATGTCAGCAATCAGCTGACATTTGTGAATTATTTCTGTTGGTTGTCAAATGACAACCATCTTTTTTTTCATAATTTCTCTTCTTGATTGACTCTTGGAATGACTAGCTGATCCAACGAGATCAACCGAATCTTTTAAGTTAAATAAATTAATGTTAATTCATAGAAAAGCAAACTCGTTCTTTTATATTGAGGATTCGTTCTGGACTGGCTGGAGTTCACCACGCGGTATTATTTTCCTTTTGTTGTAATTACAGTTTCAGTTTTTAGAAGCAACGAAATCATCAACGTTTATTGGGCACACCAAGAGGACATTACAACACCAGGAGACACCATCGTGTTCCTGACGTATATGTTCAGAGTTTGTTTGGCTTGGGCACACGAATCTTTTTGGCCAGGAGACACCATCGTGTTCCCGACCGCGTGTATTCAATGCTTGTTGGATACACAAATAGTGAAGAACGCCAAAAGGAAATTCGAATAAGCAAAATATCAGAGCTGTATACCATAGTGATAACATAACAACTCCACATCAGTTGAATGTACTTGAGTTTAGAAATCGAATTCGTACACGTGGCAGTAGCATTGGTTCAATTTTTAGTGATTCTAACTGTCATAGCGTCAGTTTGAATCACACGTTCTTCACTATCATCGTAAACGCTATAGGTCTGTCGGCTAACAAGGTCATGGCCACCGTTTTTTTTTTTTTGATGCACACGATGTTATTCACATTCACTACCTTAAAAAGGGTAAACCAATTTCCGGCTAATATTATTCAGAGCTTTTGAACAGATTCGATATAGATTTGAAGCAGAAACGACTGCACTTGTCGAACTAAAAACTGCTGTTCCATCAGGGCAATGCACGGGTGCACACGTGTGTAGTCGCCAGGGCAAAAATCGGTAAATTGGGCCACGAACTGCTACCCCTCCAGCACAGTCTATAGATTGAGCCCTCTGCGAATATTTCCTGTTTACGAACCTGAAAGAATAGCTGGGCAGTAGGGGATTTGGCTCGAATGAAGAGGTCATCACAGAAACTAACGCCTATTTTAAGGACCTTGGGGAAACCTTTTATTCGGAAGAAATAACAATTTTGGAAAACGCTGGATTAAAAATATTGAGCTAAAAGGAAACTATGTTGAGAAATAAAATTGCTTATTTGGCGAAAAAAAATTGTATTCAAAAAGTCACTGACTTATCAAATTGTCCTCCTATCATATAAACCAATCTCGTTGTTATTGGTCGCATCGAAATTATTGGAAGATAAAACCACAGATTTGACTTCTGGAACCAACTTTTTACGATTGATCGGATTCAAAGAATGCCATCCAAAAAGCATTACAGGAAAAAAGTGCGTCTCCACAGAATCCTTCTCCTTCACGCCAAAATCAGAAAAGAACATAATGGTTCTGTTAAAGGGCAATGCTCGTGAAACGAAGCCGAACGTTCTACTGCAAATGTTGCAAGAACCATGACGAGCTTGAGTTCATTGGGGTAAAGCCTTGGGCCACACCTAAATCCAAAAGGGGGAATCGAAAACTACTTCTTTTTGGTAGAGCTAAAGCCCAACAGCAAAATTGGTGGTCTACGGAAAATCACAGTCCTGGACCATCAAATTGTTAAATGGGACAAATTAAAAAAAGGCAATGACATACTTCAATGCGGTCGTTGCCAAAGGTTTGGACATTCAGCAGCGAACTGCGAATTGCAACACCGCTGGGTGAAGTGTCAACGGAATCACACTGCAGAACAACCCATACTTGGGAATCAAAGGGTAGAAGATAAAACCCTTTTAAACTGTGCAGTATGTAGGAATGACGGACCCCGCTTACTATCGGAGCTGCCCTAAATTTCGCGAAATGCTGTCGTAAAACCTAGCGCGGCAAAGAAAAGTAGAACGTCCATTACATCACATCCATAATGTCTTTGCTGTCGTATACTCAAATAGCGTCCGGCACAAGAAACACGGCAAAAATTGCATCCCTTGTATCAGAAGGGATCAGTACACAGTCGGAACTAACAGCAACAAGAACCCAGGCAGATGTGTTTACAATATTGTTCTCTATTCAAAACCAGATGACACAAATGCAAAAACAAATAAATGTGCAGTGGATACGACTAGACTGAATCTATTCGCACCTGCCGAATATAAATAAACGATCTAAACTCGCCAACAGAAAAACCGATTAAGGCTCTTGTCGGAAATATAAATTCGCTGATGAGAATCGAGAGAAGAGCCAATCTATTCAAACTGTTGCAAGACGAATACCCTCACGTGCTTCTTGCCAGAGGCGTAAAATATGATACAGGGATTACAATATCATACGAAGGGACCGACCGATCTCATCTCAAGGGGGGGGGGGGGGGGGGTTGCTATCTTCGTTAAAAAGGGTCTCCAACATAAGGTTATATATAGCGGAGAAGTGCGTAGATTCCAGGTGCTGGAAGCTTACAACGTACACATACCCCTTCGCCCGAGACCGAGTATTCCAAGCTTTTTATTGCAGAGCTCGAAACCCTCTTTAGATACTTGCAATTTCACTCGGAAAGAAATTATTTCATCACAGAGATTGGCGAAATAATATGCCCAATACCAGGGGAAATCAATTAACTGCCTGGGTAGGTCAACAGCACCTTAAATATAAAACTGGCCTACTAACTACGGAATATCCATCGTAAACATTATGTTTATTGACATAATTACAAACAGTTTCAGGCACTACACAGGTTCCCATAGTTTGCACGAGAACACTAATGACAATGGACTACGAGTCATCGAACTGGCAGCATCGAAAAACTTGGTACCAGGTTTCTGCGTAAAGATATCCACAAAGCTACCTGGGTATCACCTAATGGACCCACCCGCAACCAAAGTGACCACGTGTTGATAGATCGTCGCCACTCCTTGAGCTTGATGACGGTACGAACGTACCGAGGTGCCAATGTCGACTAGGATCACTATCTTGGTGGTATAGTATTCCGAGCGCGGATTGCCTTACAGAGACGTATTGCATCCGCGGATCAGATTGGGATCAACACGGCTTTAGAACACCCGCAACACCTTTGGTCATGCGTTAAGGCTCGCCCTCGAACAGCTTGACGGAGGGAGAGTAAGTCCTGGGGGCTGAATGGCGGGCGTAGAAGAGAAATGAACACGCCTCAAGAATATTGTCATTAGTACTGCCAACTCAATCTTAGGCAGTAGTCGTAGAGATCGATAGAGATCGGAGCGACTGGTTTGATGATGAATGCAAACTAGCGATTGAACATAATGCTGCATACCGGGCAACGCAGCAGTCTCATAGGACGGCGGTACGCGAGGAAAAATACGAAACGCTCAGAAAATCTGAAAAAGGACTCCACAGACAAAAGAAAACTGCCTGGAAAAAATCTAGTCTGTGAAATAGAGAAAAGTGAAGCTGAAGTTCTACCAAATAATCTGCAGTATGACGCGGTACACAGCACACTGCACTTACTGCAAGGATAAAGAGGCTAATCTGATCACCGATTGAAGCCATTTTGGAGCGATGGGAAGTGTACTTCAATGAATTGCTAAATGGTCAGCTCACTGAAGAATTGGAGGTTCCACCAATGCAAAATCAAGACCAAATGCTGCCGTCACCAAGCATTGAAGGAACATTAAAAGCCGTTAGACAGCTTAAACCAAATAAAGCCCCTGGAGCTGATGGCATACCGGCTGAGCTGATCAAACAAGGAGGGACAGCGTTACATCACAAGAGGAGAGGCCGGAAGATTGGCGTCGTGGTATAATTTGCCCCATATATAAAAAGGGAGATATCACACTGTACAGCAACTGTAAGGGTATAACATTGCTGAGTACCGCGTATAAGATACTCTCCTCTATCATACAAGATCGGATAGCCTCAAACGCTAAGGTAATCATTGGGCAATATCAGTGTGGCTTCATCCCAGGCAAATTAGCGCTTGATCAGATATTCACCCTTAGGCGGGCGATGAAAAAATGTCTGAAATTTAAGATTCTATTATATCATCTACTCATAGACTTTAAGGTCGCCTACGACAGCATACCCAGGGTAGAACTATATAATGCCATGCGAAAGTTCGGTATTCCAAACAAATTGATGCGGCTTTGTAGGTTGACCATGAGGAACCTAACTAGTCAAGTAAAAACAGCGGGATTGCTGCCCAAACCAATAAACATCTTTAATGGACTCCGACAAGGGGACGGTCTGGCTTGCCTCCTCTTCAACCTGGCCTTGGAGAAAGCAATCTGTGACTCTGGCGTTACAACTAGAGGAACTATTATAACCAAGGCCAGCCAGATACTTGCCTACGCAGATGACAGCGACATCATCGGTAGAACGGAATCGGCTGTACAGGATTTCTTCACCCAGACCGAGCAGGATTCTTAAAAAGTGGAACTGCACATTAATGAGGGAAAAATTAAGTACATGGTGGCAACTTCTGCGAAGAGAAGACCTAACGTTGGTCAAACTGTCAGGGTAGTGGAGCACGAATTTGAAGTAGTGCAATTCTTTAACTACCTTGGGTCATTAGTATCAGCCGATAACAATATGGAAGAAGAAATACGCGAACGGCTGATCAAATCCAACAAAGCCTACTATGGTCTATGAAGGGTCTTTAAATCCTGAAATTTATCTACTTAGCTACTTACTGTACAAGACCATGGTCTTACCAGTACTCATGTATGGATCGGAGACCTGGGTGCTCAATAAAAGGCACTCTGAACTCTTATCCGCGTTCGGGAGGACCGTCTTAAGGAGAATTGTTGGCCGCATATGCGAGGGAGGACGATTCCGGAGACGCTACAACCATGAGTTGTACGCAATCTATCTTGAAGCTAATGTTGTAAGAAAAATCAAGTTCGGTAGACTCCGGTGGGCGGGACACCTAGATCGAATGAGCGAAGAGGAGCCAACCCGGAAAGTCCTTTGTAGCAGGATGTATGGAAGGCGACAGCGCGGCAGACCTTGTCTGCGATGGAGGGATGGCGATCAGAACGCCCAGACCCCGGGAGTGCTAAACTGGATGACATCGGCGCGAAGTGGGGATCGGTGGAGAGATTTGTTAAATAAGGCAAAGACCGGATCCCGGGTGTAGTGCCGATGATGATGATACTATGATTTATATCTTCCATTTTTCTTTTGATATTGTGTTTTCTGTGATGAGGTATCGAAATCACCACAGATTCTTGTTCTATATTCGGGAGGAAAAGGGAAGGATCTTGTGGCGTTTCTAACAGAAACATACATAGTACGCGAGCAAATAATGAAGAACAACACAGAAAGAAAATCGAATAAGCAAAAGCATCAGCCATATACCAATCAATAACATAGGAAATCCACATTAGTTGAGTGTACTTGAGTTTAGAAATCGAATTCGTACACACGGTATTGGCTTGATGTGTTGAGCATTGGTTCAATTTTTAGTGATTCTAACCGTCATAGCGTGGGTTCGAATCACACGCTCTTCACATCGTCGCAAACGCTATATTCTAATCGAAACACAGAAAAGTCTCGTATCATATAGTAGTGGTAGAGTACGACTTTAACCCAATTGACGTGTGAGATATTTGCCAGTTAACTAAATATAGGGACAACTGGAAGAAGTTATTAGTAGAGCGTTAAGTAATCTAGATTATTGAGCAGCGGAAGTAAGTGTAGCGGAATGTAAAGGTGAATCACTTTAATTGACAGTTGTGTTGCTCGACGAGTGGTATAGCGAATAAAACATTTGAAAACGTAAAAATGCAGGAAGTGGTGTCACCCAGGACTATTTCAGGGGACTGACAATGCTGTAATTAAATTGGGACTGCATGGTTAGTTGCATAAATTACAACTATCGTGTTTGTTACGTAATATTTAGATTCAAGCTTCTAGACTAATTACAGATTCAATTACTTGACTTGTAATAAGAGGTATTACTTACTGCCATATGTAGAAGTGAGGAAACCAACAATTTGCTCATAATGGCAATGAACAGCACGCAGAGATAATACAATAAATTGCCTTTTAATTATATTGTACTTCAGCAATAAAATAATTTTAAAACATCTTAGGAAATACAAGGAAAAAAACGCTTTTGCCTTTCCTTTCCTTACAGCCCTCACACGCTGGATCTATTTTATGAAATACGAAGAAAAGAAGCCTTCTACCCTAACACTTTTCTACTTCCTCGCTACGGCTCTCACACTTTGAATCCAATAATATCTATATATATACCTTACCAAGGATTTCCATATAAAATAGTAAGTCATCAAAATTATTATTATTAGGAATTTAGGTGAAGGCAATTAATACAAAAACGTAATGATGTAGTCAATTTAGTGTTTTACAAAATTGGTAACAACTACTTTCGTTTAAGCAATTCATAAATAAATAAGTAATAAAAAAAATAATAGATAATAAATCACATTCATCTTAAATTTCAAACAGTAAACGAAACATTGACAACAATACACAGTGACCGAGTGCGGTCGTGTTTTCAATTCGGCGATCGAGTTAAATGAAAAAAGATGCTTTTATGTGTCGCGAGTGGCTGAAGTATAAAGACTATTTATAAACAAATAAATTCCAGTGATAAAAACAGTCAAAACAAAGTTAATATATATAAATATAATCAAATAAAAGAGAACGAAGCCACGTGTTGTGACAGTCAAAACGAAAAACACAGTTTAACACAAAAAGTGTGTGAGTAACACGTTAACGGTGTTTACGTGTGATTGCCTGAACATTGTGAGTGTGTGCGCGAGGCCACAATTTGTTTGTCCTTCACGCAAAAAAAAAAAAGGATACTTTCCATAATACGGACGTAGATCCAAAAACAAAAAAACAATAAAAAAAAAGTGAGAACACGCGGTCCATAATATGGACGTAAAACAAATGGACGCCAAAATGGTAAATCGGAGAAGACAAAATATGGACCTAAGTCTAAAGGCTAAACGCCTTAGAACAAAAGAAAATAAGGATAAAGAGACGTTGATTGTCAACAGCGACGACGAAGACAACAACCATGGAGCCCAGTACTCCGGGGCTGGAAACCAATTCAAAGAACTAGCTGTCAGCGAAACAAATGCAGACGCTAGCAATCAGATAGAGGGCCTCAGCAGACTCAGCCATGAGATTAGTCTTAAAAAACAACAACTGGATCAACAAATGGAGGAAGTTGTTAAACTAAAAAATCAGAACGAGCGAAAAACGAAAATGGTACAACAACAACAGCAAGAACAAAGGCAACGGCAACCCACGAAGACAAAGAAAACACGACAGGGTAAGGAAACACAACAGCAGGAACCACACCAACAGCAGGAAACAACTCAGCAGGTCCCAATCAAAAAAAGGGAGAAAGTACCACCTATCTACATCAGCTACATGGAGACAAAGGATCTCATAAAATTGGGTGAGTTGACATGCAAAACTTTTAAAAAACGGATAAATAATTTTAAGATAAGTTTAACATGCGATGATTTAGAAGGATATAGCGTTTGGGATGATAGTGAAGAACGTGTGATTCGAACTGACGCTATGCCAGTTAGAATCACCACAAATTGAACCAACGCGCAACCCATCAGGCCACCACCGTGTGTACGAAGTCGATTTCTAAACTCGACTGATGTGGATTTGTTATGTTATCGCTGTGGTATACGGCCCTGATGCATTTTCTTATTCGATTTTCTTTCGGTGTTCTTCACTGTTTGCTTGTGTATTGTGTGTATCTGTTAGAAACGCCACATGGATATAACAAAATTAAATCGGAATTGGAAAAATCGAAAAGCGAGTACTACACATACACCCCTAAATCGGAGAAAACTGTCTCATTGCTCCTCAAAGGAGTTGATCCTTCCTTTACTCCCGAAGAGGTGCCCGAAGAACTAAAAAGCTTTGAAAACGATACCCTAAAATTTACAGGTGTGAAACCATTTTCTACAGCAAATTCTAGAAATCGCAACCGTAAGTTGCCGTTCTTCATTGTGTCGCTAAGCCCCAATAGTAAAATTGATGGACTTAGATATATTAAATACATTATTCACCAAACAATAAGTTGGGAGAGAATAAAGAAGTCCGACCGCGTATTGCAGTGTATGCACTGTCAACGCTTCGGGCATGCGGCAGGGAATTGCGATATGCATTTCAGATGCGTCAAATGCCTAAACAAACATATCATTGGAGAATATCCATTGGGCAAAGAACAGCTTCCGGATAGAAGTAAACTATCCTGTGTCAAGCACCAACAACTAAAATCAAAGTTGGAAGCCAAAAAGAAGCAAGTTGAAGAAGAGAAAAGGATGAAAACTCGCTCTTACAACAACTTCGTGGCACCAAGTGTGTCATACGCCCAAATGGCAGGTGGAGTAAAAAATGCACCAATCTTAGAACAATCACGTAATATCATTAAAACGCCTGCTCCAGAGGCACAAACTGATATAACAGCAATATTACTGTCCATACAAGGACAGTTTGCTGCGTTTGATAAAAAATTCGAAATAATCGAAAAAAAACTGACGGAACAACTGGCTCGAACGGGCATTATTTATTCGACCCTGTTTCCAGACGAACCCACACTCTAACCATAACATTCACTGCGCCTGAATTAACCCTAAAAACTATTGCTGTGAATGTTAATTCACTAATCCGCATGGAAAGAAGGCATAATCTCAGCAATCTGCTGGAAGCTGAACGCCCAGATGTGCTTTTGGCTAGCGAAACTAAGCTAAATCAAAGGTACAAATTGGGCTACCGAAATTATAAAGTAGTTAGACGAGATCGTCCAAATTCCACTCTGGGGGGTGCGGTCGATGTCTTAGTTAAAAATGGTCTATAACACAAAGTCATCTACAGTAGAGATGTATACAAGTTCCAGGTACTAGAAGCCTGCGTTATAGATATTCCTTTGAAAAGTCAAAGGCATTTATATATGATCTCTGCGTATGCTCCCGAATCTCCACAGTGTCTACAGTTTATCAATGAACTTGATACCCTTTTTCGAAGTCTCAAGTTAGACTCGGAAAACAATTATTTCTTTATGGCGGGAGATCTCAATTCCAAGCACAGTCCTTGGGGTAACCTTATCACAAACACAAGAGACTATGTGTTGTTCAACTGGTGACAAACAAACGCTATTGAACATAAACTAGAACTGTACGCTACAAGTACGTCGTCATATCCGAGGAAAATCCTTCTTGGATTTACTGTTGCTGGACGAGCGAATACAATTATTAGATACGGATCTAACTATTCGAAATTGTCTTCATACAATCGAGTACGATAGCGATCATTACGGGCTTGGTGCTGTAATACATGTCCCAAACGAACATTCACTACTTGAGCAGTACAAACAGATACATTCTTTTAATTTCGGAAAAGCACACTGGTCGCGCTTTGATCGGATAATAAAAAACGAATTACGCTCCAATGGCATAGATCCACCAACTGACAGAAATCTTCAAAATGACGGAATTGATCATTATCTTTCGACGATGAACAACATTGTTACTAATACAATGAATCGTTCTATCCCAAAAGTGTCTCACATGGAGAGCCATACAAACCGGTACAGAAACGCAACGATCGACGAGCTGTATAGGCAAAAGAGTATTCTGCTCTCTAAGTTAAAACTGCTCTACAGACAATTCAGCGATCCAAATAGCCAGGAAATAAAAACAATCAAGTAATTAATTGAAAATCTTCATAAACGGATCCGTGACAACTATAGATCAGTAATTAATGAAGACTGGAACAAGAGAATTAAAGCCATTATAGCTAGTGGACCGAATATGTTCCCTCAAATAAATAAAGTCTTTCGAAGGAAAGATTATAATGACATCCCATGTCTGTGAGTTCCGCGGTCTCCCGAGAATTGTCAAACTCTGTTGAACAACACAACTCTAACGAAGAGTTCATGATAGTCGAGGATCCGCAAAAAAAGGCGAACTCAATTGGTGCTTGTTTCGAAGCACTGTATAGATTGAACGAATCGGCTCATTCTAACCTTGACCTGGAAAATAGGGCTCTCCAAAAACATATTTCGCTACGCAATGGACTTAACAATTGGCGTTTCTTAAGTCGAAGTTTCACTATCTTTAGTGAAAATAATAGAGCGGATTCCCCGGTTAGAAATCTAAACACTAACATATTTGTACACAAGGATGAACTGATCTTCTTAGATCGATTAAGAGCAAAAAATCTTCTGGAATAGATAGTATTCCAAACATTGTTCTAAATCATTTACCTCTTGAAGTAGTGAAGGTCTACACTATTTTGTTCAATAACGCTCTTAATAATGCATATTATCCAACCTAATGCAAATCTCCAGTAGTCCATCCCATCCCCAAAAAGAGCAAGGACAGGAGCAATCCAGCCAATCTTCGCTCGATTAGTTTGCTTCCGAACATCAGCAAGGTATTCGAGAAAATTATAAATAGAGCATTGACTAACAGGTGTGCGGAAAATGGTATTATCCCGAACAATCAGTTTGGTTTTCGATCGCAACATGACACAGTTCATGCTGAGACAAAACTTGTTTCCGACTACAGTGGAACAAGGCGAAGCGACAATGCACAGGGACCTGTCTAGCTGACTTTGAAAAGGCTTTCGACACCGTATGGTTAGAAGGTATTATATATAAGTTATCAAATCTAGGTATGTTCAAATATTTATTATACTTTATCTACGATATGATAATGAGTAAACAATTTGTGGTGAAATGTGGAGATATAATCTCTAACAAGATCTTCCACATCAAAAACGGCTTACAACAGGGAGCAGTCAATACTCCTTTTTTATTAAACATTTACACTAGTGATCTAGTGGGTTCTCTCAACCATGCAATTGCATACGCCCACGACTTTGTGGTTTATAGATCTGGAGAAAAGATTGATGTGATTAACAGACTTCTGCAAGATGATTTCAACAAAATCAAACATTTTTGCGACGACTGGAAATTAAAAATAAATTTCCAGAAACAGAGACTATCCTTTTCAGAACACCCCTGCCCAGTGTATCAAGGGATACCAAACGGGATTGGAAAAAATGTCCCTTGCAGGAAGTAATAATCTTCCCCTACAAGCAAAAACTGTAGTCCGATACCTTGGTATTTGGGTTTATCAGTATCTTTACTTTGATAACCATACAGCATCTCCTCTTACAGCTGCTAAAAACGCATATGCAATGACACGAAGTCTTTTCCGTAGTAGTTTTCTGGACCCCAAGGTGAACATAATTTCATACTCGGCATTCATCCGAGCGGTGTTAGTGTACGGCTGCCCGGTATGGTATAACATATCCCCATTCTACATGGAGAAGTTACGGGTGTTTGAGCGGCAGTGTCTCCGTTCCTGCCTCGGAATGTATAGAACCCCAGAGTCGCAATATAAGAGATACTATCTCAATAAAGTCCTGTATGACAAATCAGGACTAAACAGAATAGATAACTTCATTATGAAGATTATTCGTGGTCACACAACAAGGGCAATGTGCAGTGAAAATGATCTCATTTCGGGAGCATTCTATCCCGATGATATGTATATGGAGAGTACTCTCCAGAAGTGGTTCATTCCCCCAGAAGCGTTCCCTTTCTTAGATAAAAAAGGACTTATCCAAGAAAAACGCGGAGTCCCTATTATTTACCACGCTTTTCGTGGTGCCAGGGATAAATGAATTCTCCACGATAACGATATTTCTAATTTTCCAGAGCGCCTGCGTTTTAGTATGGTGATCGCTGAAAGAGATAAATCAATAAAAGATCGATCCCATCCCAACTGGTGGTGGATGAGTGATGAAGAAAGGACTACACGTCCCCAGACATAGTATGCCTTTCAGGCGCACTGCTTTCCTTCCCCCTATCCCCAATTCCCAATTTTGTAATTTTTTTTATTTTCGTTTTAAATATAATTTTAATTTTTTATTTTTTTATTTTTATTCGTATTCCTTGTTTATGTTTGTCCGTTTTGTTTCATTATTTTATTTTTTATTTTTTGCGTGTCAACCCCCTATATATGTAATTAAAACAAAACAAAACAAAAATTTATAAATAAAACGTGATGTAGAAAAAAATAGAATACATTTACAAACAGTTATTGTAAGCCGAAAGGCATAAGGAAAATAATAATGTATAATTTAGAGTGCCTGCGAAGAGCCAGTAAGTTAATGTAAGAATGATATTTGTAAAATAGAAGTTAACATTTAGTCTTAAGTAAAATATGTAATTAATTTGTTAAATAAATGTGGATATAAAACACAAAAAAAAAACAGTCAACGAACCCCGCATCAGATTTTCTACAATTTGATAAAATATACAATTTCAGTTTTAATTTAAAAGAAATAAAATATAATGTTAACTTTCTTATGTCAAATAAGCTTTCAATTCCTATCAATTGTGACTTTCACTTCTTTTTTAAACTTGTACAGACATTTTGATCATTCGAATTTTTCACATAATTTCCTACAAATATAGTTTTAATTTCCTAATATTTCAAATGATATCACAAACTTGTATTGGGCAATTTTTTTCTTTTTTCGTCTAGCCTGGACATACTAAAAATTCCTTTTTTTCAAGTTTAAAGCTTAAACTATCGTTTCCTAAAACTTGTTTTTAACTAGTACAGGCATTACATGACTGCAAACACTTAATTGTCAAATTACTGCCACTATAGGGTCTATTTTTGGAACTGATACAAAGAGGAATAACTTAGAAAACTTTGTTTTCCATTTTTTCTAGTTAAACTTGGTTGGGTCATCGTAATTATTTGCTAAGCAATCGTTGATAAACGAGCAAATACAGTGAATGTATTGCTGTGGATACTTGGTATAAATCTTTACATGTTCGGCATCTTCAAAACAAATTTTAGATACTTCAACGCCACGTTGTTCGCGATAATTAGCGAAGCTCTCAATATCCTGTAAAAACATTTCCAATTATAGTAATAAATAATTACTGATTTTCAATATAATGTTTTTGGTTTTTTTTACCTTATAGGGAATTACCATATCACCTTTTGAGTATATAAATAACTGCGGAAATTGATTCGGCTCATTTTTCAAATCGTTAAATGGATTCGTCTGAGTTGGAGCAGTTTTGAAAAACAAACTTTTAAAAGCAGAAAATGTTTCCTATAAAATATAAATTTATATTAATTAATAGTATTAATTCCAAGATGAATAGAAGGCATAAATTACTTCAACAAACCACATTATGCTTAGTGTTAACGTGATAAAGATTGCTGTTATACAATTGCACTTTCGTCTTTCTCTTCCGTAAATGGCAGTAACTGCCCTGTAGAGACCCAACATTCGTCTTTCACCCGGAGCTGAATCGAAGATCATTCCGCGAATTTGAATAGGATCATTTGTTTTTCTAATAGCTAAGGATATGTGTTGATATAAATAAGCGCCACCATTTGAGAAAACATGGAAAATCAAAGGATGCGAGTCAAAATTCATATCGTAAATAAGTTTTAAGATTTTCTCTCCAATTGGTTTCATCGCTGTGCGTTTCCAGAACAGAGTATCAACAGGCGCTGTATAGCGAACGGTTATGAGTCTAGAAGAATAAATAAGTTACATTAACTTTTTTTGGAAACATTTTTTAAAGGTAAAAATTATACAGAAATAATAAACAATTAGTTTATAACGCTAGGGAGTATAATTTCGGTTATCATTCAACTCAGCGTTTCGGTTGTAAGTAGCAACAGATATTTATAGATAGAAAAATGCCCTCGCCAAATGGTTTAGTATGCTTTAATCAATCAATCGGTCTATAGAATCATGATCATCATCGGCACTACAATCGGGATCCAGTCTTGGCCTCATTTAGCCAGTCTCTCCACCGGTCCGAATTTCGAGACGATGTCATCCAGTTTGGCACTCCCAGGCTGTGAACGGCTGGGTCCATGCCATCCCTCCATCGTAGACAAGGTATGCCACGCTGTCGCCTTCCGTACATCCTGCCACAAAGGACTTTCCGGGCAGGCTTGTGGGGTAAGTTTGGTGGATGTTCCAACGTATGACACTTGTTCACTCAACTTTCCACTACTCCGAGTACCGTCGACAATCGTCCACACAAATATCCGAGGGGAAATGAAAACACTGTAACTGTTCTGCTGCAAACTTTTTCACTTTATTGTTACGTTTAAAATAAATCAAGATTGCCTGTACATATTGTTGGAAATATATCACATACGAATTTCTTTTAATTTTCTCTTGTATATTTACTTATCGATTAATTTCCCTTTTTATTTAAGATTATTTCGGTATTATAGTTCACTTAAACTACATTTCCAAGAGCACTTAATTTTGGCTTGATTTCCAAAGCCAAATTTCGCAAATCGATTTCAATTAACAACGAATGGGGACTTTTGAAAATAACGTTGTGGGGAGGAGGTCGCGACGCCAGCATGGGTGAGAGTTCTACCTCGTCTCCACCAGTTCGAAAAGTGTCTGCCGCAGACCGAAAGAAAAGCACAGTTCACCGCAAGCTGTCCGAAGTAGGGAAGTTGTTCACCGAAGATATCCATGATAAAAACGCATAGGTTAGGTGTTGTTTATTAATGACTTTTATTGATTGGAATTCGGTTGGCACATTCACTGAATAAATGATTAATCAGATACTGTTCATATGTTATATTTAAGAAGCAAACATTTCGGTAAAATTTAAAACTCGGTGCACACATTCACCGCATAAATAATTGAACAAGTGCACGAGGACCGGGTAAAACTAGCGATACGTATTTGTACACTTCACTGAAACTATCGTACAAGTAATCGACTTTGGGTATATCGCGTGTCTGCAGCGCTACAGACAGCGGGAGTGATGTGACCAGCGTGGTCAAAGGATGGTAAAGGACTCAGCGATCGTCATCTCATGCAGAGATGATTTCGCTAAGGAAAAAAGGAAGAGAGAGAAAAACTTTTCTCTTAAGGGTGTGACCACTAAGAAAATGCGATCTTTTTGGTGCAGTGGTATATGTGCGCGATCGAACAGATTCAATGTTGTTGCACGTGTTCGAAAGCAGTGGAACGACGAAACAGGCAGGCGGCAAAGACAAAAGGGAAAAATGACCAAATGCGCCGTTGGTAATGCGCGTCATTGTTTACGCGATGCCTCGTCGCTATTTTCTACGTTGGGAGAAAAAGGTGCTAAAAGCAAATTAGATGTTTATGGCATCTCTAGCTGCAGTAGAAACCGGGTTCATATTTGCGTTAGGAAATGCTGGAGAATTTGGTTTCAGCGTCTATTGCGCTAATTATATGCAGCTGCTTGGGTTGTTTATTGATAAGACAAACAAAAAAGGTTGCCAGGCAATGTATATGAAAAGGTACATGACGGGGCTGGGAAAATAGATGGTGCAGTATTTATGATCCCTGTCATGGCGGTTACATTGAATGCAATCCGAATCGTTTTGTTTACAGGAATTTGTCTAAGGAAATTTGACTGGCGACGTAGATGCCGAAATTGATTGGAAATTCCTGGTAAGTTAATAAAGAAATCTTAAGGAGCAATGGTATTCGAAGAGAATGCATGAAGGTAAGTTTTCTTTACAGGGACTTAAAGATCATAGATTTGATCTCTTAAATGCGTGCAGCATTTTTAGGTACTAATACTGTTGCATTAGCAAACTAAAGGGAATAGGGTAGTAGTTATGGGGGTTTTTCATGTAAGTAGACCGTAGGGTTTGGCGGAACCGCTACAACGTCTCAAGACACTTTGCGACTCGACTGTGTGCGTGTGAACGCGGCGGTGGATGAATCTCGACTCTTTAATTTAACTCTTCAACTAAAGGTAACTCCGACATGCAACGTATCCGATACGTGTGCGTGGTTCTACGGGTAAGATCTGACTCTTCGATGCAATCCACGTCCGTCAAATTCAACGGTGGTGGCTCACATCGATGTAGGAGGAGCGAAACGGATCAACTTGGCGACGGCCAATGGCGATCGAGAGAGGGGTTAAATGGGAGGGTTTCCCATATGCCCGTATAGGACAAGTACGATGCCCTTTCGTTGGAAGCGCGGCAACGATCGATTCTGCAACTGTACAAACAAAGGAACTGGTATTAGGGGCTGCGGGCATCGTTGAGATAAGCGATAGCAAAAATCACCGTAGAAAGAAATAGGTTTCTGTTTGGTTTAGAAAACTGTACCTGGGACACGATCATTGACATGATTGTTTAAATAGCAATCATGATCGTGTCCGATTCAATGGATGTTAGTTTTCGGAAAACTGTATCATAGGTTGACCCAAGATTTGTTTGCCAAGGTAATGGCTAGGGTGGCTATTGTTAGGGTTCATGTGGTGGTACATGTGGCATGGTCATGAGTGCGATTGTTTAAATAACAATCGTATTCATGTTTAATCCTATACTCGGTTGATAATCAGAAATTAGTTCCAGCTGTAGGAAACCTAATGGACATGAGGACAATGTTTGTTTACTCTATTGCTCACGCATGTAGCATTACTTTGGTTATACACAACATGCAACGTCTGATCGGTCGATGGGTCGAGTGCGTGTTACTTAAAACAACACTTGAATTTTAGGACATGGGTTGGATTTGATGCCATGGTGAGATGGTAATCTTGCCGTGGACTTTTGTTAGAGGTATGGATTGTTGAAGCGAGCATTGTAATGCTCGTATAAGGAAAGCTGCTTATGGATGGTGCAGATATTTGCAGGGTATTTGCAGGTTGGGAACGGGGAGTTGGATTAGGACGATGGGTGGTTCTTCGGGAATGCTTAAAGAACTCCCACAGGCTCCTCTTCGTTCATTTGAGCTAGGTGTCCCGCCCACCGGAGTCTACCGAACTTGATTTTTCTTTTAACCTTAGCTTCAAGGTAAATCGCGTACAACTCATGCTTGTAGCGTCTCCGGAATCGTCCTCTCCCACATACGGGGCCAACAATGCTCCTTAAGACCTTCCTCTCGGACGCGGCTAAGAGTTCAGAGTGCCTTTTATTGAGCACCCAGGTCTCAGATCCATACATGAGTTCTGGTAAGAGCATGGTCTTGTACATTAATAGCTTGGATGTTCTGGATAAATTTCGCGATTTAAAGAGCCTTAATAGATCATAGTAGGCTTTGTTGAATTTGATCAGCCGTCCACGTATTTCTTCTTCCATATTGTTACCGGTTGCTACTATTGACCATAGGTAGTTAAAGAGATTGCACCACTTCAAAGTCGTGCTCCGCTACTCTGATAGTTTGACCAACGTTAGGTCTTCTCTTCGCAGAAGTTGCCATCATGTACTTAGTTGTTCCCTCATTAATGTGCAGTCCCACTTTTTAAGCCGCCTGCTTGATCTGGGTGAAGGAGTCCTGTACAGCCGATTCGGTTCTACCGATGATGTCGATGTCATCTGCGTAGGCAAGTATCTGGCTGGACTTGATGATAATAGTCACTCTAGTTGTAACGCCAGAGCCACGGATTGCTTTCTCCAACGCCAGGTTGAAGAGGAGGCAGGCCAAACCGTCCTCTCTCTCTCTACTTTTCTTTATTCCACAGACATGGTTTTTTTTCCAGACACTTTTCTTTTGTCTGTGAAGTATTGTTTCATATTTTCTGAGCTCTTTGTATTTCTCCTCGCGTACTCGCGTCCTTGAGAGTGCTGCATGCCCGGTATGCAGCATTCTTACGTTCAGTCACTAGTTTGCACTCATCATCAAACCAGTCGCTCGGATCTGTACGACTACTGCCTATGATTGCGTTGGCAGTACTAATGGCAGTATTCTTAAGGCGTGTCCATTTTTCTTCTACGCCCGGCAGTCTGGCCCCAGGACTTACTCTCTTTCCATCGAGCTTTTCGAGGACGAGTCTTAACGCATTACCAAAGGTGTTGGTGGTGTTCTCAAGCCGTGTTGATCCGAATCTGTTCCGCGGATGCAATACGTCTTTGTAAGGCAATCCTCGCTCGGAAAACTATACCAACAAGATAGTGATCCTAGTCGACGTTGGCACCTCGGTACGTTCGTACCGTCATCAGGCTCGAGGAGTGGCGACGATCTATCAACACGTGGTCAATTTGGTTGCGAGTGGGTCCATCAGGTAATACCCAGGTGGCTTTGTGGATGTCTTTACGCGGAAACCTGCAAATTGCAGCGGCCAAGTTTCTTGATGCTGCCAGTTCAATGACTCATAGTCTATTGTCATTAGTGTTCTCATGCAAACTATGGAAACCTGCAAAAACCGGCTCCCGACCTATTTTAGCATTCAAATCACCAAGAACGATTTTCACATCCTATCTTGGGCAGGCATTGAGGGCCCGTTTTTCGTCGTCAGGGGACTCCTCTGTAGGTTCGTGAACGTTTATGAAGCTTATGTTCTTAAACTTGATATTCACTACCTCTCAGAACCATTTGAAATCCGGGACAGACTAAAACAAGGGCATGGTCAGTCACCATGTCTCTTTAACCTTGTGCTCGAGTATCTCATCAGAATGGTACAAGACGACAACATGACTGGATCATCCCTGAACGGGGTCACACAAGTGCTCGCATATGCGGATGACATCGCCGTTCTGGGCGATAATCTAGAAACTGTAAGTAAAAACCGTGAAATCATCATGCAAGCGGCAGAAGAGGTGGGCCTAGAAATAAATGACGACAAAACAAAATACATTATTACGGCGAGAGCGGGTGGTCCTCAGGGAACATGTGGGGTTATAGGTCGTTGCGGGCCGGCACGGGCGCTGGTTACTCCTATTTCCCAACAATCAAAAGTTCCGCCGAACGTTGTTCACCAAAAGGGGGCCAAGCATAAATGAAAACTCACTGGAAGGTTTTATTGTTGAGCGTCTTTTTATTTTTATTATTGTCACTATATTTACAAAGCGATCCACTATGTATAACGTTGCTTTTGTTTAACTTTGTTTGGCCCGAAAATCAATTCTTAACTTAACGCCAAACAAAACAGGGTAGCAAAATCGAATTCAGCGGCTCGGCACGACACTCCGGGTTGATAGAAGGCGACTCCTCGATATGTGTCCGGCCCCGGTGGCGGTTGGATATCCACTTGATGTGCGCGCGTTGGTAGTTGAATGACGACTTTTTCAGCGACTCGGATGGGGAGCGACTATATGGGCGAACCGATTCTGGCGTGTGTGCACGCAGCGGTGGTTGGATCTCGACTGGGGGCAATTGCAAGAACGATGTGCGCTCGGTGGCGGTTGGACAACGACTGACTGATGAAATGGAAAAAAAATCTATTCCTCGCGTCGTGGCGGCTGCATCATAGCAGAAATAAACCTGCTGTCAATTCCGAGGAATTTCGAGAAGAGTTGTTATGCTCGCATAAGAATTCAGTTCCAGCGAATCCTCGCCGTACAAGCTGAGTTGGATTCGTTGGTTGTGTATACCGGGAAATTGAGATTGCTTGGGTGCAAGCAAGGAATATCGTTTAGATAAGTTATTAACCGAAGTCATTTCGGGAAATGTATGCGGCTTGGTATAGTTGGTGGCGATGGTTAATGTTCCGTTGTGGATTTGAATATGCGTTTTGTTACAGCATATGAAATTCGGGGAAATTAAGATTGCTTGGTCGCAAAGAGGGAATATGAATTAAGTAGAGAATTGACCGAAGCAATTTTGGGAAAATGTATGTGGGGTGATGTAATTGAGGGAGATGGTTAATGTTCGTTGTAGATTTAAATATGCGTTTTATTACGACGTATGAATTTCGGGGAAATTAGGATTTCTTGGTCGCAAGGAGGGAATATGAATTAAGTAGAGAATTGACCGAAGCGATTTTGGGAAAATGTGTGCGTGGATGATTCGAATGTATTCTGTTGAATTGTATTCTGTTAGGAGTTTTGGGAAATACCTTTCATTGTGGATTGGGAGATGGATTCTTGCAAGTTCGGGGTGGATGCGCTTGCAGATTGGTATTTGTTTTGGCATGTTTTGGGATGGGTTACAGGTTGGGGTAGGGTGACGCGCTGTTAGCGGTCAAGATTGGTTGGCATTGTGGGTTGGTTCTCCATGTGGTACAGAGAACCCCCACAAACACATATAAACGTCAAAGGCAAGATATTTGAAAAGGTTAAAGAATTTAAATGTCTGGGAACGACACTGACGATCAGTAACGAAATGTCGAAGGAAATTAACAAAAGAATGCATTCGGGCAATGCTAGTTTGCATGCAGTCAGTAAACTGCTGAAATCTAAACTGCTATCACGTAACATAAAGCTCCGTGTCTAAAGAGCCACAATCATGGGAATTGCTCTATACGGATGCAAAATATGGGCTGAAAACGGGAAGTAAACAAATTCCGCGTATTCGAGAATACAGTTTTAAGGAGTGTCCTTGGAGGTAAATATGACGAGGAGTCAGGACAATTGAGGAAACTCCACAACCTCGAATTGGAAGACCTATACCGCAAACCTACAATAGTGAGAGTAATCAGATCGCGAAGATTAAGATGGGCCGGACATGTGGCGCGAATGGGCAACGGTACGACCGTGCGTAGAATTCTTGACGGTAGACCAACGGGAACGTGACCGGCAGGACGCCCGCGACGGAGATGGGAGGACAATGTTAGGTTTGACCTTAAGGAGATCGGATTAGGGGGCCGAGCGTGGAAGGAGAGTGCACAGGACAGGGAACGATGGCGGAGTCGAGTGGGTGAGGTGATGATATTCCGGGCCCCTACAGGCCAATAAATAGTAATAGAAGTAAGAACTTAATTGGGTGGCATTTCACCGGGGGGCTGGGCTTTGAGACCCTACCTATCCCCCAGTAATTGTGCCAAACTGGACTAGAGCAAGAGTCGTCAGTTGAACCTAGGTTTGCACAATCAAACGCAAGACACAACCCCTTACCAACTCAGGAGCTGAGACGGCATGAGATAATGCGAACCATGATATGGACATTCAAGATAGTATAGCGATCCTTAATCGCTACTCCCATCCAAATCCCCAATATTATCAAATCCTAAAATTCCTAATTGCATATTGAATCGTATGAGCAATAAATTAACCCAAAGCTAATTTATCGTTCATTGATTCAATTCCACATAATAAACCCAAATCCCAAATTTTCCATTGCTTCATTTCAAATCCCATATTGAGTCACATGTACAACGAATTTAACCAAAAGTTAATTCATCATACATTGACTCAATTCCTAAAAACCTTGACATCATGAAATGCTAAATTCAAAACGCATTTCATGATTTCCCTTCCTCGAACCCATCCAACTAAAGCCTCTAACAAATTCCCAGAACACAACTCAAATTGAAACGCAAACTCTTATGTGTGTTTCTGGGAATTTTGACCATAAAATAGTTGACAATTCTCAACTAGAAAATTTATAAAAGGGCGGTAAATTTGAATTTCGTGATGAGTTGAAGTCCAGAGGCAGAACCGCTGACCGGCTTAAAATTAAATATCAAAATAAATAAAACCAAAACATGCGTCGGGCGCCAGTTGATCTTTATCAATACAAACCCACGGACAATAAATGTGGAAATCGTAAATTACAAAACTCAAGACCGGTGTATCATTTAGTGTTCGTATAAATAGCCTTTTCCATACCGGACAAAACTCGCAGTGCTGGGTGAATGACAGTTTGCGCACAGGCAGTAACTATACGAACCCGTTGTGGCTTAAGCGGACATGTAATTACAATTCAGTGCGCGTCTCCGAAAGCAAACCTCCTCATCGCCAAAAACAACCCGAGGTCCAGAAGACGTCCACGCCAGGTGGACAAAAGGTAAGCCACCCCTCCTTTACAATCTTTCCGGTGATATACCTCAACAATAGCCACTTGCCTATTTATACTGGCTACTAATGACATCGATAAGGTCATTAAGAATTCCAGCTTGGCCCTATATGCTGATGATACCAAGTTATACAAGATCATCGAGACACCACTTAATTCTGCACTACTGCAATCTGACCATGACAGCTTCTCGACTTGGTGTGACAAAAATTGCTTTGTACTTAACAATGCCAATCTATAACATTTTCCCGTAAGCGTATTCACTCATCCTCGTTCCCTATACCCTTCATAACCAACCCCTGAGCATTGTCCAATGTATTCGAGATCTTGAGATCCTTTGCGACAGGGAGCTTAACTTTCCCTCTAACAATGATGAGATGATCCGAAAAACCAATTCTGCCCTCGGATTCGTGAAACGATAGTCTAAGGAATTCTCCGACCCTTAGCTTACTCTCGTCCGTCCACTGTTTGAATATGCTAGCGAGGTATGATCTCCTTATCACAAAATCCATATCTGTAGAATCGAAAGCATTCAACGTCGCTTCCTTCAGTTCGCTCTCCGAGGGCTAGAATGGGGAAACCCCTTAATTCTTCCCCCTTATATTAACCGTCTCCAATTAATCAACATCAGAACCCGTGAGGGGTGCAGGGCATAATGTTCATTCATCGGGTCCTCTCCGGCTCGGTCGACTGCGCCTACCTTTGAACACAAACCTTCGAAATACGTGTAATCCCCGCCTTCTCTACATTGTGGTCTGAACGAACCCCTTTCGCGAATGCTGAGAAATGTCAACTCCAATTCCACCATGTTCGACTTCGACCTCTCTACCATACTCTCAAGCACCGCCTCCAAAACCACTCTCACCACCAATCTTAAGCGTTGCTTCTACACTTTACTATAACCTGCCCCCAGCCCTCGCCCCTTCTCCTGCCTTTTTAATTTGCCCTGGTTACCTTAGGTTAAGCTTAGTTAAGATAGTTCTTAAGCTCTCTAGTTTGTAACTTATATTTACTTTAGATGTAGGTAATTATGTTGCTTGAATTAAGCCATTAAATGGGATGGTAGCCCCACTAAACTTCTTGTGTGGGATCATCTTGTACAGATGTCATCTCTCATTTTATAGGGACTCATGTTCTTCCGCAATTTATATCATTTTTTCACGAAGTTGGGCAAGGACCTTAACGTGCTAATGTGGATTAATAGATCAGCAAGGACTTAATAAAATGTGTACAGGTGCCGGAAAACGCAGTAATCTTCGGCACATGTGCAGTTATCGTGGCACATGCGCTATCTCATCAATTAATAGCCACACCTCGAATGTATATGAAATTGATTTATGAAACGGTTTTTACTTATAGATTATTTGGCCAAACCTTTTGCGTACAAGAGAAGTGCGATGACCATACAACCATATGAAAGTTCGAAAAGAGTCGAAAATGTTATGTATAAGTAATAGTCTCATTTATTGCTCCACATCTTCCTCTTTTTGGAACTAATAGCACACACGTTTTTTTTTAATGAAATTCTGTTGCCAATTCTTAACATATAGCAAAAGATATATAAATAGTCTTTGTTAATTACGATGATTATAAGGTTTTTTTTTTTTGGAAAAGATTCCTATAAATATTCATAATATCAATTTTGTACCCTGGATAATTTAAGCAAACCCATTCCGTAAAAGAACATTTAAATGTCGAACTCTATTTGGAAGTGATTTGATTTCTCTACAAAATGAGAAACTCCGAATGGACGCTCAAGATTGAGTAACCATTTTTCCTATCTGAGTTATCACTTAGAGATAAAGATTATTATTAAATTTGCACTTCAAACTAGTTTCACATTGTTACTTGGACACATCCTTCCACTCTTCTAGTGAAATCGGATTAGAATTTGAGTCACGTCATAGTTTCCGTAAAAAAATCAATAAAATGAAAAAGTATGACTTGCACGTCATAGAATTTTAACCCTAACTTACCCACGGTCCTCATATATTTTGGAGTACTTCATAAGGTAGCGGTCCTGGCAACCGGCCCATCCAAGGAGCATAACAATAGGAACATTTGTTTCCTTGTAAACGAATACAAAATCCGATTCAGCTGTCTCCGTTTCGTTCCTCAGATTTGGAGTTGGGAACTTGATGAAGTACTCCAAATTGTCTTCAATATGTAAAGTTGGATGTTGGTGTTCGTAATGCTGCATCTGATTATGGCGTTTAATAAGAGTTCCAACGTTTTCCTTGTCATCTCCACTGGTCGCAACTCGATGCAAATTAAAAGAACCGCCATCCTTTGAATGGTGTCCAACCGAAGATTGTGCAATGCGTCGAGCATTTGCCGTGGATATGTTCGAGTCGCCTTGTTCCATGGCCTTATATGATGTCATTTGAAAATATTTGAATGATTTACTAAGTTTAGTTATTTATTTTGACGCAGTGTATAGCTTTTATTTTACTAAGAAAAATATATTAATGTTGCCTTGGTAACCACGTGTGAACTAAGTTTTCAAGTATAACATTTTATATTTAAATTTAAAACTGTATTATATTCATTAGTTGGATTTTTAAAAATTAATTTCAAGAAATTTACTCCAATAAATGAAGTCGGCCGATGTGAATTTTTATGGCAATAGCGAACCTATCCATTGCGAGACCGAAGAACGATTACTCCAGTAATTTTCCAGGTGTCAAGAGAACTTCCATCGATATTTCTTTTGCCTACTAATTGGATCATGCGTACAAGGACATTGTGGTAATGATATGATATGACAATTATATGGAATGCTTGACATATATAGCCACTGTTTCTGAAGAAAATTGTCGGCCCTACATGCATTGATAGACAAAGTCATATTGGATTTGTTACAACATGTAACTACCTGGAGAGTTTAGTGGTTCGGTGAGAAAGAAAATGAGAGAGGCCGAAAACAGGATGTTGTTTGCAACACTTACGTTTGAAATACTAGATACAAAACTTCTAAGGTATTTCATTTCACCTTTACGACGTTCGGGCAGAGAACGTCATGCTAGTAACAGACGTAAATCATTTTTAGTGATGCAATTCAATTGACTTAAGATAGGAAAAACAGGGGGGAAATGCCTAAAACGCTGATTATAAATATCTACGATGATCCGGTGATTTCTGTATACTATATACAAATAATTGTTTAGCTCAGTAGTCGGATATCCTTCTCCCGAGGCACAGGTTGACTTGTCAACTGACGACATATCTCCGTTCTCCAAAATGTGACTGTGGGGGTTCTTTAAAGCTACGCAAAGAACCACCCACAATTCCAACCCCAACTCCCTTTGCCAACCTGCAGTTGCTTTTTTTTTATTTTGTTTTTTTATTAGACTTCTCTCGGGAGAGGCGAACCTGTGGGGTGGATGAAGTATTGTGCCGGACACGGGCACACGGTTCACTTCACTCCCCATCCTCACCGAAACAAAGTTCCACCAGTTAACAAATTAAAAAAATTGTCACACACAAGAAGTAAAACTCCGCCACAAGACGGTTAAATGAAATTTATAAATTGTTTATTGTTTGTCTTTTACATTTTTGTATGATTTATTCGTTTTCACAAAAACTATTGAACACTTTCGTATGAACTTAAGGATATTGTTTTATCAAAGAGACTATTGCATACCGATTTTTTTTGCCGCACTATATGTTTTCGATAATAAACAATTTGGGATCAATAAATTTACGTTATTTCATAGATTTATGGATTAATTTACGTGGAAAAATAAACTAAAACTTCCTAGAGTTGAAAAATAAAACACACACGACTCACGGGGGTGCGAACTCCGACGCACCCCTCGATGGTAAAAGGGTGGCCCATCGTATTTACGCGTACCGAGCGCAAAGGTAGCGTAGTGGAGACCCGACCGACTTGGTCTGGTGATGGAATGAGACTCAAACGATATCCTCACCAATAAGGATATCGTTTTTTACCTACCACCAGGGAAACGTAAAGTCTCTCTTGGTGGTATAGGAAACCAGATCTTGTAATACAGGCCATGGTGGTATGTGTGGGATCGTTGAGATCAATGCTATTCACACGTGCAGTGGAACAGCGAAACAGGCAGGCGGCAAGGACAAAAGAAAAGGCGACCAAATGGTTCGCTCTTTAATGAGGGTCATGTTTATACGATGCCTCGTCGCTATTTTCGACGTTAGGAGAAAAAGGTGCTAAAAGCAATATGGATGTTTATGGCATCTCTGGCTGCAATAGAACCGGGTTCATATTTGCATTAGGAAATGCTGGAGAATTTGGTTTCAGCGTCTATTGCGCTAATTATATGCAGCTGCTTGGGTTGTTTGTTGGTAAGACAAACAAAAAAGGTTGCCAGGCAATGTATATGAAAAGGTATATGACGCGGCTGGGAAAATAGACGGCGCGATATTTATGGTCCCTGTCATGACGGTTACATTGATTGCAATCCGAATTATTTTGTTTACAGGAATTTGTCTGGTGCCGAATTGGTTCAGAATACCAAATAGGAAAACAAAGAAATCTTTCTTTTTTCTTTATAGGGATTTTAGGGTTATAATAATTGGGTCTGTTTGATGCGTGAAGCATCTAAGATGCTAATGCGAATGGCATTAGCGAAAGCTGGTGCAGACCCGGGTTATGGTTATGGGGTTTTTTTCAGGAAGGCGAGCCGTGGGATCTGGCGGAATCGCCACAAACCTATAGCACCGAGTGGGCGCCCCGAGATACCATCAAATAAATGTTGCAGTTCTTCTTGAACAGTTGCAGGTTGTAACGCTCCGGGAACACTCGCGTGGGAAGGGAGTTCCACAGATTCCCCGCTCTGTAACGGAACGAGTTCTGATGCAGGGATGTTCGCGCCGTCGGGAGATGAACCACAAACGGGGGCGATCCGTCGGATTGTCTTGTGGAGCGCATATAAGCCGAATTGTGTGGAACAATACCAAGAATCTCCGAAGAACAGCACCCGTGATAACATCTGTAAAACAGACAGAGGTCGGCTACGCGTCTTCGACGTGATAGCGACTGTCCCCGATCAGGCGGATTGCTTGTCTCTGTATGCTCTCAAGTAGATCGAGGGTATGCTTAGGAGCCGAGCTCCAAACATGAGAGCAATATTCGAGCGCGGGTCTAATTTTTGATTTATATAGGAGAAGAAGTTGGATCGGAGTAAAATATTTCTTGGCTCTAAAAAGATAGCTCAGTTTTCCTGAGGCTGCCCTGCGTAACTCGACACGTGTTTATGCCATGATACATTCCCACAGACCGTGACGCCGAGCAATTTCAAACTTTCACCAGCCTCGAGGGCCCGGCCATTCATCATCAGGTGTGGAACCGATGATCTACTTTTCTTTGTGAATGTTGTATATTGTGTCTTCGCTGCATTGAAGTCGACGAGAGTGGCCCTTCCCCACTGCAGGACCCTATCTAGATCTCAATTCAGAGAGTCAATCTGTCTACATCTCAGCTGATGCGACGCGGATGCACCAATCGGCCGAGCACTCGAAAAGGAGGAAACAGCACTCCGAATTAACAGGATACAGATCCGAACACTCGCCGTCCACAACAACCTCGATCGATCGATTCTCGAGGAAGCTCCTCGTCCAGTCGCAAAGCTGTTGGGAAAGTCCATATGAACGAAGTTTGCTCAGCAATGCCCCATTCCAGACGCAGTCAAAAGCCTTGGAGATATCCAATGCGGCCGCCCTTGACTCACCATGGCGTTCAATCGCAGATGTCCATATATCGGTTATAAGTGTCAAAAGGTCTCCCGTGGACCGCCTCCCACGGAATCCGTATTGACGGTCATTCAGAAGTCCGCTGCACTCCAAATACTTAACTAACTCAGTATTGATGACTTTTTCCATCACCTTAGATAAAATAGACAGTAATGTTATCGGACGGTAATTTTGTGGGAGACACTTTTTTTCCACTTTTGGGATTGGCTGAACTCGAGCAATTTTTCAGCAGGCAGGTAAGTTCCTCCGGGCATAAGATAGGCAGGTGGCTCCAAAAGGGCGTGATCGAGGTTTGAATTCGCGGAAAATAAATTCGCGAACACATTAGCTTTATCCTTTGAATTTGTGACTAACGTCCCGCTGTCTGTCACCAACGGAGGGAAAGAGGAGGATGCGAAGTTACCGCTGACAGCTTTTGCCTTTGATAAGAAGGAGCGCGAACCAGTTGGGCACCGAAGGAGTTTATCGATCACCCAGTCGTTGTGAGCTTTCTTCGCGGTATCAATCGCCTAGTTACACGCGTTTCTGATTCTAACAAAATTCGTTCTGTTAACATCGGTGGGATTGGAGCGCCATTGCTTAAAATCTCTATTTTTGCCGCTGTAATCAGCTCGCATGTTTTATCAAACCAAGGTTTATCAGACGAACTTCGTTTGATAGAATGTGGAATATACATCTGTAGCGTTCTACGAACGCACAATTCTACGCAGGTAAGGTTCCTATCTTCAAAGAACTTACTTACCTGAGAGCGTTGCACGCGCCCACAGACGCGTGCCCCAAAGTCCCACGATAGGGCCTGCAACTCGCAGCCAACGTTGAGACCGACACCAAAAAGCAAGGAACTGAACGTTCCCAAAGCTTTTTAGGTCAAGCTCAACAATTATAACTCTTCATGCCTGAAACAAAGGCATAAACATCCATGCGTTCTATTCCTAAAAAAAAAAAAAACAATTCCCAAAATGCCATACATGCTGCCTGCGCCCAGGAACATCTCATCGAACCGGCAATTCCGAAATTCAATACAAAAGAATTGCCATCATCAAAGAATGAGCCGATCAACGGATGCACGTGCGGGTAATCTAACGCAAGGACCACCCAAATCCGTTGAACAACAGAAGACAGCCACGACCTATCGCAATTGAATATATCTCAACGAGATATCCGATAATTTATGAGGAGTTAAGCCAACAAAGGCAATACTCCGGTCCCACGGCCACGCTAGAATTTCGCACCATTATAAAGATCTAATGGATTTCGATTCCGGGTACCAAGTTCAAATAAGTCCCACGGACTGCACGTCAAAACAATCGCCGAATATCTCTGGTCTGGGCGCCAGATGTTCTGTGCAAACAGAAGGCCGTGGAAATGAAATTCTATCAGGGATAATAATGATGTATGCAAGATGACTTTCCCCTTTCAGGAAACTACAAAATATCCCGGGGGATGTGATAACATGCTGCTAACAGAAATTCGGAAGTTCTGTTAGCAGAGCAAATAGGGAATATTTTCCGGATAGATACAGATACCAGTTTTGAATCTGGGTATCTGTGTGAGCAGGATATGGTTGAGGGCAGATAGTTAGTGAGATTTCGATCGTCAACGAGACGACAAGTCTAATTCTGATCGTCACCGGGACGAGAAGGATATATCGAATATCCGTACAGTGAGGAGACCAGAGAACCCCGCCGAGGTGGTTAAACCGCGCCGAGAATCCTTGATACTTCTCGTGTCATAAAAAGTAAAAATGTGTCGTATTAAGTGTGAGTCGATTTGTTTTCGCCTACAATGTGTTTATTTAGATAGTATAAGAACGTTCTTTTCGGTAACTTACTCGGCACTTATTTCGTGAGAAAAGCAGCGAAAATTATAATTCAAAATAATAATAGACAACTTCGATTAAAATAAAAATTAAAAACAAATTTGTTGGTGTTTCATTTGTAACCGCGTTCGCTCTGTGTATGTATGTTTTCTCTGCGGCAAGAAGTGTTCGGCGGAACACTTGAACACGTATAAATCCGCCAAAGTGGTGACCGCGACGCGAGTAAAGAGAACACGCACAAATTACAAAAAATGAACACGCGCGAAAATTAAAACGTGAACACTCGAGAGAAAACGGACAAACAATTCGAACAGTTTCCGAAACGCAACACTTAATCAGTGATATCACCAATTAAAACAAACAGTGAGTTCCAGTGAAGTGAAGCGCCTACAGAACCGCAGCTACCAGGACAAGGACTCATCACGACGCCCAACAGCAGACCGACAGGAAACCAGAAAAAAAAAAATTGCAAGTCCTTTAAAAATTGTTTTCTTTTCCTTTTTTTAAATATATACTATTTTTCATTATAATTTTTTTTTCTTTCTCTTGTGAAAGCTCTTTCTGAGCCAAAAATGAAATTTATAAAGCTCCTTCTGAGCCAATACAAAACCTTGTAAATATAATCGGGGGAGTTCATGTTGAGCCACCGTACTTAGGAATACATTTAGTACTTATATAAGTAACGTGTCGGTAGCCCGAAAAATAGCGCTCAACATCATTTGTGAAATTTGTAAAGCCCCTTCTGAGCAAATACAATACGAAAACCTAAAAAGACAAAGAATACAAGTGAAACAGTAACGAAATGAATCTACATTATATAATAACATAACAATGTGTAGATAGTAGAGATTATTACCAAAAGTACCTTCGAAACAGTACGGGTAAAATTAAATAATACTAAAATTCTTGGCCAATGTATGATTGCTTTTGTGTTGATAAGTTAGTAGTAAGTGAAACCCGATATATAAAATTAAACAAACAAAAAAGTGTATTAGGCTTGCACAACTTCACTCCAATAATTTTATTCTCTTATTGTGATAAATGCCAATTTACAAAAAAAAAAGCGGTATAATACGTAAAACTGTCACGAACAAAGGAATTGTAAAGCGCAGTTTTAGTCCGCAGTTCAATTGTTACTTTATCTATTTTGAAAATTTATATAGATTTTTGTTACCGACATTATCGAACAGACTCGGAAGCTTGACAGGAAAAGAATCAGATTTGACACATTCTTTCCATTTGTAGTATTATGCGCAAATAATTAAATAATAAACGTAGTATATTAACGAAGATTCCGGGACATTTTTGATGGAATACTTCTAAATAGAGCACACAATTAAGCCAAAGAGGCAAAACCAGTTAAGAATTTCAAACAATATATAAAAAAATAAACAATTTTGTAAGCTCCCTCAGAGCAACGAAGGACACGCGCGAACCGACGACACACTTGACATGACTTTCTTGTAACGACCGCGAAATAAAGCGAAATTGATCGCCGCAATAAAGGCAACGAAGAAACAGTTGCGCATCCGCGAAAAACCTCGATAGTTCTCTCCTCCTCGTACTTCTTGTCCTCCTCCGAACTGAAAAGTTTCTCTCTGTCCGCTCCCGGCACAGTCGAACAATACGTAGGGTCCTCTGGTGTAGGCCCATCCTTTTACTATTTTTGGAAAATAGATAGAATCCTTTTATGCTAGGCCCATCCCTGAAAATAAAATCTTTGGAATCAGCAGGTCGTTTTACCGCGTTCCACTCGAAAAAAGTTAACGCGAACCTCTCGTTAACAAGCGATCCGCGCACCGAGCGACGGATTTACGACGCGAAATTTCAAAGTAGATGCCAATCACGAGGTCGCAATTTTCGGTCGAAACAGCGACAATGGCAACTAACAGGGACATTTCCCCGACTGCATCTCAACCAACTCCCTTACGAGAAGCCGACATACCTCCCTATACGGACCAACGTCCACGAAGGCCGAACGTAATATTACCGGATTTCACGTCCGACGACCCAGACTACTGGTTCGGGTACGCCGAAAAAGCTTTCAGCGTGGAAGGAATCACCGACGAGGAAGTGAAATTCCTCGTGGTAACACGGGTACAAGACCCAAAATTGCTTCCATATGCGAAATACTTAATAAAAACCCCATCTCCGCAACCGTACACGGCGTTTAAAGAGATGGTGACTAACGCCTATAGCGAAACGCCGCAAAATCGCTTGCGACGTTTATTACGGGCGACCGACACCTCTGGGATGCGACCATCCCAGCGCGCCGCCTATTTCCGTGCACAAGCCGGCACGGACATGTCCGAAACAGCCTTAACGGCTATATTTAGAGAGTCTTTGCCAGAATATGTTCAGGCAATCGTCGCGCCTCTAGCAGAATCTGGTCTCGATGAGCTAGCGCGACACGCCGAGGCAGTAATGGCCACGGATAGATCCCGAACGGATCTCCAATTCCTTCCGGCAACGAACCCCGCGCAAAATCCACCTCTGCCCCAACCACGAACCTCCACGGTAACGTGCACTCATGCAACACAAACGAGCAATGAGATAGAACGCATAGGCAGGCAGGTTCAGCAGTTGCAAGCGCAACTGAATAACCTCAGCGTGGGGAACAATTCATGGCCTGGCCGTGACAGATCACGGCGACGAAGCAGGTCGCGCGAAAACTTTAGACGCGGGCGCGGTAGATCGCGCACCCCAACCAACGAAAACACCTTGGGCAGGTGTTACTTCCACCATCGTTTCGGGGCACAACCCAGGGAGTGCAGGCAACCCTGCAACTGGTCACATGTGCCGGCAATACAGGCTAGTTCTTTAAACTAGAACTGCCGACCGTAGAAAAAGCGCAAACGGCCGGCAACCCCCAATTAAGTCGCTTGTCAATCTACGATTCGAAGTTAAATATGGACTTCATTATTGACACAGGTGCGGATATTTCCGTTCTTCCGCGCTCATACGCACCTGCAAATCGGTTGCCGGGTAAATTGAGATTGTTCGCCGCGAACAATAGTCCAATTAAAACCTACGGACGGAAATTAATAACACTAAAAATAGGCCTACGTCGACCAATTCGATGGTACTTCGTAGTGGCCGATGTGACCGAACCTCTAATAGGATCGGACCTGCTGCGACACTACAAACTAGTAGTGGACGTAGCCAGCAATAGACTGATGGACCCGTTAACGTCTCTTTCTCAGCCAGTAAACGCCAAGGCGGGAGAGGCATTGACGTTAACGTGCACTGTCGCAAACGGACCATTCAGCGATCTGTTGCGAGAATTTGCGGATATAACAGTTCCGCTTAGCAATCCCCGACGCGCAAAAGCCGGCGTTTTTCATCACATTGAAACGCGCGGCCCCCCAGTGAGCCAACGCCCGCGCCGATTGGCTCCCGAAAAGTTGCGCGAGGCTCGTGCAGAATTCGAGTATATGCTCGACTTAGGAATCTGCCAGCCGTCCGACAGCCCATGGGCGAGCCCACTTCATCTCGTCAAAAAGAGTAACGGCGAGTGGCGTCCATGTGGTGATTATCGAATGCTGAACGCAGTAACGACACCCGACCGATATCCGATAGCAAACCTGCACGACTTTTCTTATAAGCTGCAGGGGTGCGAAGTTTTCTCGACCCTCGACCTCACGAGGGCGTACCACCAAATTCCGGTGGCTCCCGAAGATATACCGAAAACCGCGGTAACCACACCTTTTGGACTATTCGAGTTCAAGGTGATGACATCCGGTCTCCGAAATGCAGCGCAAACGTTCCAGCGCTACATAGACTCAGCTCTCCGCGGACTTGACTTCTGCTATGCGTATATCGATGATATACTCATAGCATCGAAAAACATGACCGAACATCGCTCCCATTTGAAGCAAGTGTTCGAGCGCCTCCGAGAATTCGGCCTGGTAATCAATCCAGACAAGTGCCACCTCGGAGAATCGGAAGTCAAGTACCTTGGCTATTGCATAAATGGCCAAGGCGTCCGCCCATTACAAGACAGGGTGGATGCACTGATGCAGTTTCCTCGCCCCAAGAATGTGCGAGAACTTAGGCGTTATCTGGGCATGTTAAACTTTTATCGCCCAACGCTTCGAAACGCCGCACAGGTCCAGGCTCCTCTGAACGAATACCTAGTAGGAGCCAAACGAAACGACAAACGACCGATTCAATGGACCGAGTCAGCTGATCAAGCTTTTCGCTTATCGAAAGAGCAGCTGGCGAACGCAACTTTGCTTCGACATCCCATCGAAGGAGCCCCATTGTCCATACAGTGTGACGCTTCCGACACCGCAATTGGGGCCGTACTCGAACAAGAGTGCGATGGTAAATGGGAACCGCTGGGTTTCTTCTCAAAAAAATTGAACCCGACCCAGCGACGATACAGTGCCTACGACAGGGAGTTACTAGCGATTTACTCCGCAGTAAAGTACTTCCGGCACATGGTCGAAGGACGCCAGTTGACGATCAAAACTGATCACAAACCACTGGTGTACGCTTTCCGAAAGAAAGCGGAAAGTTCAACCCCACGACAGGAGCGGCACCTGGATTTCATCGGGCCATTTAGCACGCGAATCGAATATGTTCCAGGTGCAAACAACGTAATTGCAGACGCTTTTTCGCGTATCGATGCAATTAAACTCCGTGCGCAAATCGATGATGCCGACTTGGCACAAGCGCAAGGAGAGGACCATCAACTCGAGTCCCTATTGAAAGCGGAGACAGCACTAGTTCTGCGTAAGCTTCCTTTCAACGACTCAAAAGATGAAGTCTGGTGTGATGTATCGACAGGGACAGCTCGCCCCTACATCCCAGAAAAGTTTCGAAGGAATGTGTACGAAACATTCCATAACCCAGCCCACCCAAGCGGACGCGCAACCGCTGCAGCCGTCCGACGTAAATTCGTCTGGCCACATATGGCCAAAGACATAACAAATTGGGCACGCAAGTGTTTGCAATGTCAGCGTTGCAAAGTCGATCGACACAACGTGCTACAACCAGCACAGTTTAAGCTCCCCGAGGCACGATTCGCCCATGTACACATCGACATTGTGGGACCGCTTACACCGTCGAGAGGTTACACGTACCTCCTGACGATGATCGATCGTTTCACTCGGTGGCCAGAAGCAGTGCCACTACGAACAGTGACCGCAGAGAATGTGGCCAAAGCATTCTATTCGACTTGGGTCACACGTTTCGGCGTCCCAGCTACTCTCACAGCCGATCGAGGACCACAGTTCGAGGCAGCGATTTTCAGGCAGCTGACCGATCTACTCGGCTGCCAACAAAGCCATACGACAGCTTATCACCCCCAGTCCAATGGGATGATTGAACGATGGCATCGCTCGCTGAAAGCCTCACTGATGTGTCATGACGATAATCAATGGCTGGACGCACTACCGACAGTTCTTTTAGGCTTGCGCACAAGCATAAAAGAAGACCTGGGAGCCTCAGCAGCAGATCTGACTTACGGAACCAATCTGCGCCTCCCAGGAGAGTTCTTCGCCGATGGAGAACCACCGCTCGAACAGTTGCCAAATTTGGAAAACCTACGCAAACTCATGCGAAAGGTCAGGGCAACACCTGTCGCCAGACACGATTCCAAGAGGATATTTGTTCACCCAGAGATGGACAGCTGCACGCACGTCTTCATCAGGGTGGACAAAGTTAGGAAACCTCTAGAACCGCCCTATGAAGGG
Organism: Microdon myrmicae; assembly: GCA_963931805.1. NCBI lineage: Eukaryota > Metazoa > Arthropoda > Insecta > Diptera > Syrphidae > Microdon > Microdon myrmicae. The sequence goes on along the minus strand of OZ007496.1, from coordinate 95,612,003 downwards.
CCATACAAGGTGCTGGATCGAATAAACGACCGAGTTTTCTCCGTTGACATCGACGGCAAATCGTACACCGTCAGTGTCGAAAGACTGAAACCGTGCCACCTGGAACTACCACCAGATACCGTACTGGGAGACGTGCATCAACAACCAGCGGCGGCAGCCGAAACCTGCCCCGTACGCCACCCAGCAGACTCCCATGAAACGCCAGGCACGTCAATTGTTCAGAATCAACCAAACCCTCGCGAAATGGTCGCGCGCGGGGCGTCGGACATCCTACACGGACCGATACGCACAAGAAGACGCTGCGAAGATTCTCAGTGTACGGCAACCTGAAACCCCAACTTCTGACAAGCGAAAAAGAACGACGAACGCGATAACTTTCGCTCCTCTACCACCCAAACACCGCCCAATACGGAAGGGAGCACGTCCATAAAACTCAACTACACCCCCCAAGCAACTAACTACTTCATATCGTGACTACGTCACTAGGGGGGAGTGATGTAGCGTTCTACGAACGCACAATTCTACGCAGGTAAGGTTCCTATCTTCAAAGAACTTACTTACCTGAGAGCGTTGCACGCGCCCACAGACGCGTGCCCCAAAGTCCCACGATAGGGCCTGCAACTCGCAGCCAACGTTGAGACCGACACCAAAAAGCAAGGAACTGAACGTTCCCAAAGCTTTTTAGGTCAAGCTCAACAATTATAACTCTTCATGCCTGAAACAAAGGCATAAACATCCATGCGTTCTATTCCTAAAAAAAAAAAAACAATTCCCAAAATGCCATACATGCTGCCTGCGCCCAGGAACATCTCATCGAACCGGCAATTCCGAAATTCAATACAAAAGAATTGCCATCATCAAAGAATGAGCCGATCAACGGATGCACGTGCGGGTAATCTAACGCAAGGACCACCCAAATCCGTTGAACAACAGAAGACAGCCACGACCTATCGCAATCGAATATATCTCAACGCGATATCCGATAATTTATGAGGAGTTAAGCCAACAAAGGCAATACTCCGGTCCCACGGCCACGCTAGAATTTCGCACCATTATAAAGATCTAATGGATTTCGATTCCGGGTACCAAGTTCAAATAAGTCCCACGGACTGCACGTCAAAACAATCGCCGAATATCTCTGGTCTGGGCGCCAGATGTTCTGTGCAAACAGAAGGCCGTGGAAATGAAATTCTATCAGGGATAATAATGATGTATGCAAGATGACTTTCCCCTTTCAGGAAACTACAAAATATCCCGGGGGATGTGATAACATGCTGCTAACAGAAATTCGGAAGTTCTGTTAGCAGAGCAAATAGGGAATATTTTCCGGATAGATACAGATACCAGTTTTGAATCTGGGTATCTGTGTGAGCAGGATATGGTTGAGGGCAGATAGTTAGTGAGATTTCGATCGTCAACGAGACGACAAGTCTAATTCTGATCGTCACCGGGACGAGAAGGATATATCGAATATCCGTACAGTGAGGAGACCAGAGAACCCCGCCGAGGTGGTTAAACCGCGCCGAGAATCCTTGATACTTCTCGTGTCATAAAAAGTAAAAATGTGTCGTATTAAGTGTGAGTCGATTTGTTTTCGCCTACAATGTGTTTATTTAGATAGTATAAGAACGTTCTTTTCGGTAACTTACTCGGCACTTATTTCGTGAGAAAAGCAGCGAAAATTATAATTCAAAATAATAATAGACAACTTCGATTAAAATAAAAATTAAAAACAAATTTGTTGGTGTTTCATTTGTAACCGCGTTCGCTCTGTGTATGTATGTTTTCTCTGCGGCAAGCAGTGTTCGGCGGAACACTTGAACACGTATAAATCCGCCAAACATCTCCATCCCCAGAAGAATAATCTGTGACACCGACTCCGCGCATTCGTTAACATCGGAGTTTCCGAAGCACACCTCGGACCATGGAAAGGATGCGAAAAAAATCTCACAAATCGTTCCAGTTAGCAGCCCCATACTTCCATACATGGCGAAGTTGCCTAGGCCGGTTATTCGCTTGATATGCAAGTGGTTGCGCAACAGATACCAAACAGTGATCTGAGTTTCCCAGTGGTGCAGAAATCTCTACGGTATAAATACTCGGTTCGGATGTCAAATACAGATCCAGGGTGTTCGCATAATCGCCTCGGGCATTCGGCACTCTCGTTGGCTCCCCACGCGTTGAGTCAAGTTGTGGCTTACAGCGAACGTCTCCGCCAGCCTCCCAGCCTCGTCGGTTCTGTTAAAATGTAACAACCAGCCGGAATTTTGCACATTAAAATCGCCAAGGACAACAATTTCGGAAGCCGGGTGGTTGATCTGTATCTAGTCGACGGTATGTGAAAGATGTTCGAAAAATGTCGCCGGTAGATCGTCATTCGGGGAGCGGTAAAGACAACAAAGAAATTAGCCGGAATTCCTCAGCACGACCCTCAACCATATGATGTCCATATTATTGGGTTCCAACGCCTCCATCCTCTGGCAAGCCAGATCGGATCCCGCGAAAACGCGGACTCCGCCCTTAAAAGGGAATCTCGAATGTAAGTCGCATCCCGAGCAACGAAGATATGTCGAAACAGTTGACGAATCGACCTGGGTCTCAGTTAGGGCAAAGATATCAGGTTTCATCGGTTGCAAATATTGGTGGACGGTGTTTACATTCGTATTGGTGAAACCGATGCCCCTGATGTTACAAAATGCCGTTACCATTCGAGCGTGAGTAGAGCCTCGAGAGCGAGCCCGGTTATGCGATGACGAACCTCTTAAAGTTCCATTATTTATCATGATATCTGCGTGATGTTCCCCCTGACATACCCCTCCCCGGAGATCCGAAAGGGAGACCAGTTTACCTCCGGAATCTTTATATCAGAAGGTACCATCATGACTTATCTCCGTGTCAGTCCGGGCCATCGGCAACACATCCGAAACACCGTCGAAGATATCTCTCGGCGATATCGCGGAATGTACAGCGTGACGTGGTATCTCGCCTTGGGACCGACTACCACCTAACCAACCTTTTCTCGAACCGGTCCATCAGCCAAGCCCCGAAAGATGACCAGGGATTTCTCCCGACGATTTCACGGAGCCTAAAGCTTGATGGGGTGGCATTTCATCGGGCGCACAGGTCGTTGGGAGAGGTATAGCAGTGTGCGCACGGTAGTGCACACACACCATTCATTTAACGAGTCGTAATTAAACCATAGTAATGAAACAAACTGAATACTAATGAATGTGAATCTTGTGCCGAAGTTCTACTAAATGTAAACCATAGTGCTGAAACAAACTAAATACTAATGAATGTGAATGCTGTGCTGAAGTTGAACAATATAATGTAATCGATAAACGCGTTGACACAAATGTGCGGTCGCAGGAACATTGTTTGTATCGAGTCTTTTCGGTTGATTTTAGGATAAGGATACCTGTTTAAGAATTTAACGTAAAAAAATAAATGTGCTTGCTTGTCAATAACAAATCCAATAAAATAAATTTCCAACAAAATCAGTGTGTTTCATTTATCATTTCGTGAACGGTTCGCGGCAGAATTCCGTGGACATTTACTGAACCCGTTCCCGTACCGGCACACAACTAAAAGTTAACCCCATATGACTTACATTCGAGATTTTGTTTTAAGGGTGGAGACTGCGTTTTCACCCGATCAGATTTAGCTTGCCAAAGGGAGGAAAGATGAGAATTCAATAAGTTGAACATCATCATCATCAACGTCCTCCCTCACATACGGGGCCAACAATTCTCCTTAAGACTTTGTGGGGGTTCTTTAAGCACCTCCGAAGAACCACCCATTTCCCTTAATTCAACTCCCCATTCCCAACCTGCAATACATTACCAATCATTATCTCTTACCTGCATACGAGCAGTACAAAACTCACTTTCAACCATTTCTCACCTGAAATATAACCCACGGCAAGATCTTCATCTTGCCATGGCATCAAGCAGCACAATTTCATTACGAACCATTTAGGAACCTAATCGGTTCCTCTTGTCGGCGACCATGTCTATCATATACACATTAATCCCCCCGTGTTTACTTTCCCAACCATCCGTTGGTCCCAAGACAAACCTGGCAAGTTGCCCACTTGCTCATCTGCAAGTCAAATTTCCCATGATCGGTCGCCTAACCGATAAACTGTCATCGAATTGGACATGACCCATAATTGTTATCCAAACAATCATATCAATGGTCATGTCCTATGATTCGTTTTCTAAACCAAACATGCACTCATCCATCCTAGCCCTTGCCATCGTAAACGAATTTTCTGTTGACTTAACATCAACAGAAAAATCGATGTCGGCCTCCGGCAATACCCTCTATTGTTTACAATGGCAGGGCCTTCAGCCTCTGTGCATAAACATTTGCTTGAACAGCCGTTGATTGGTTTCTCTTCTTCCCAACCAACGCATTTTTCATTGTCTTCACTTCCAAGGTACGGACATCCTTTCCAATGAGACGTGAATCGGTTTCTCATTGGTCACATTGTGTGGTTTTTCCTTAAGAACAATTTTCAGCGTAATATCGGTGGTGTTTCTATTGAATCAGCGTCCGTGTTGACGCACTAGCAGAAACTGCCACAACCTTCCTCTCGAACGCGGCTAAGAGTTCAGAGTGCCTTTTATTGAGCACCCAGGTCTCGGATCCATACATGAGTATGTGATTCCCTTCTTCCTCCAACATCACTATAAGACAAAGTTCAGCCAACCAAATCGTCACTAAATGTTTGCACCGAAGATTTACAGGAACACAAACCGTAGGAGCGAAACAAAACAAAACCTACGCAACACAAAACACTGGAGGAAAAGTTAATGTTCTTTTATTGTATTGGATGTATTTTAATTTTATTGGTATTCTAATTATGTCTTGTTAACATTTTACAAACATATATGTCATGCGTTTTGGAAATTTCCAGTCAGTGTACACTATAATTTTGTTTTAATCGAAACTTATTTCACAAACTTCAAGCTCACGACCGCGGAGGAAAACTGGGGAGGTAAAACGACTCCGACTTCGAACGGCACTCAACACAAGCACTCGACTGGGACGTACGCATCCCCGTCGCGATACGGGGAGCGGCAGAAGGTGAACCGACCATCGCGATCGGTGGTTAGATTTAGACTCAGCGATATTAAGTCGCTGTCAAAAGAATTTTTGGATGCATTTACTAGTAGTGATAACCGGATCTCATTAGAGGAGATCGTCGTGGCACACATGTATAGATGTACGTCGGTTCTTTTCAAAGATCAAAACCATGGGCATCCAAGAGATGTGTGTAAACAAATCGAATCTCGTCGGATGCTAATGGGTTTGCTTATGCATCGTTCGGTAATGAGGGTCAGCTAAATAAATAGCAGCCGCTCATTAAATGAAAAAAATGTCTTTCGGATATCACAAACGATATGAATTGTTTATGGTGTCGCAGGAAACCTATGTAGGAACAGCGTTCTTCTGTTTGCACATGGTGTGAGTTAGAGAATTTTATTGCTGGGAGAAAAAGGTCGCCGGCCAATGTGTACGTAAAGAAATTTATCGTACACATGGCGAAGTTGGAAAATAGACGGCGCAATATTTATGGTCCCTGGTGAAGGTTACATTGTATGTAATTCAAATCCTTTTCTTTTCAGGAATTCGTCTAGGGAGATTTGCTTGGCACCGAAGGTGCCGACTTGGTTTGAGATTCCTGATAAGGTAAGAAAGAAATCTTACAGGGAATTGTATGCGCAGATATGCATGAATGCTAAGTTTTCTTTTACAGGGACTTTTAGGTTCGAGATTTGATCTATTTGATGCGTGAAGCATTTTCAGGTGCTTAATGCGATTGCATTAGCAAAAACTTATGCGACTTGGGATGAGGTTATGGGGGTTTTTAGGTAAGTGTATCGAGGGGTTTGGCGACACCGCCACAAGTACTGGTAAGATCATGCTCTTGTACAGTAGTAGCTTGGATGTTCTGGATAAATTTTGGGATTTAAAAAGTCTACCATAGAGAGACCATAGTAGGCTTTGTTGGATTTGATCAGCCGTTCAGGTATTTCTTTTTCAGTATTGTTATCGGCTGATACTATTGACCCAAGGTAGTTAAAGGATTGCACTACTTCAAATTCGTGCTCCACTGATAGTTTGACCAACGTTTGGTCTTCTCTTCGCAGAAGTTGCCACTATGTACTTAGTTTTCCCCTCATTAATGTGCAGTTTCAGTTTTTGTGCCACCTACTCGATCTGTGTGAAGGAGTCCTGTACAGCCAATTCGGTTTTACCGAGGATGTCGACGTCATCTGCGTAGGCACGTATCTGTCTGGACTTGGTGATAATAGTCTCTCTAGTTGTAACGCCAGAGTCACGGATTGCTTTCTCCAACGCCAGGTTGAAAAGGAGGCAGGCCAGGCCGTCCCATTGTCGGAGTTCATTAAAGATGTTTATTGATTTGGACAACAATCCCCCTATTTTTACTTGACTACGCGGTACCCAGTAATGTTATACCCCTATAGTTGCTGCACATTGTGATATCTCCCTTCTTATGTATGGAGCAAATTATACCACGAGGCCAATCTCCCGGCACCTCCTCCAAGATAGTGATCCGAGTCCACGTTGGCATCTCGGTACGTTCGTACCATCATCTGGCTCGAGGTGTGGCGGCGATCTATCAACACGTGGTCAATTTGATTGCGAGTGACTCCATCAGGTGATACCCAGGTGGCTTTGTGGATATCTTTACCCTGAAACCTGGTACTTGCAACGACCTAGTTTTTTGATGCTACCAGTTCGATGACTGGCAGACCATTGTCATTAGTGTTCTCATGTAGACTATGGGAACTTGCGTAGTGTCTGAAATTACCGAGAACGATTTTCACATCGTACCTTGGGCAGGCATTGAGGGCCCGTCTGACGTTCTCCTAGATTTCTTATTGATCGTCGTCAGGGGAACTTATGTGGGTCCGTGAACGTTCATGGGGCGTATGTTCTTAAACTTGTCTCGCACGAGTTATGGTATTGGGGTATTCCTCAGTAATTAAACATCGTCAAGAATAAAAACAATTAGAAAATTTCCTTTTCTCCTTTCTTCTCTATTTTATTTTATTGTTCTTCACTTTTTTTTTCTTAGGTTATATTACACACAGTAATGTACAAAAATAAGTCTGTTTATACACCACATTAAACTAACCGTGTTCTGATTGATTTGTTTCACCTTATCTTGTGGGGTTTCGGGTGGGTGTGTCGCACGGACACTAAGTTCACTCCTATCCCCAGCGTCAATTTGTTCACTCGGACACTGTCTACCTAACCCCAGTGAAGGACAATACACCGATCGCACCAGAGGAAGTAGCAGAAATAAAACACGCTGGCTTGTAATTCATATACTTTATTTTTGACACTGTTTCTTCCGTCTTAATTAGCAACTTTTCTAGTAGGTTTGTTTTCTTCTTAATTAGGGGGCCGGCAATAAGGTTTGAAATTTACTCTGGCGGACTGCTTTTATAGAACCGCAAGCACATTTATTGTTTCATTAAATTAACACATTTAACGCTATCTTTGATCGGGTTCGTTAGCATCTTAAGTTGGCACTTAGTTTCAACAAAACAGGATTATTCATAAGACGGTTTAAGTAAAACTATATGAGCGTCGTGCTCGTCGATTAAGCGTGTGCTAATTCACTCGCACTGGGTCATGCAGGCTAATCCCTTTGAAAATGTTTGATTCGTTGCCCCGAAAGAAAGCACTCCACGACTCTCCCGCGGTACGTTAACATTTATTTTTGCCCTGTGGACACCGGACGTGAGTGATCGCGGCCGATCCCGGTTGCGGCTAAATCTCGACTCCGTTGTAAAAATGTGACCGTCCACAGCGGCGGTTGAAATGCGACTTACTGACGGATGGTGAGAGGGGGTATGCGCACCTGGTGGCGGTTGGATAGTGACTGACTGTGTACGGACGCGGCGGTGGATGGGTCTCGATTCGATTCCTGCGTGTGCCCTCGCTGACGGTTGGATTGCGACTGACTTACGAATGAAAATAATTCATTCATTGCGTCGTGGCGGTGCGTTATTGCAAAATTAGTTGGTTGTGCGTACCGGGAAATTGGCTTTGGGAACGCGAGCAAGTATGGGCATGAATTTTCGGGAGAAATTGGAATTGCTTGGGTGCAAGCAAGGAATATCGTTTAGATAGAATATTAACCGAAGTCATTTCGGGGTAATGTATGCGGCTTGGTATAGTTGTTAATGTTCCGTTGTGGATTTGAATTTTTTCAAATCCACAACGGTTTGGTTATGGCATATGAATTTCGGGGAAATAAATATTGCTTGGTCACAAAGAGGAAATATGAATTAGGTGGAGAATTGACCGAAGCAATTTTGGGAAAATGGATGCGGGGATGATTAGAATATATTCTGTTGAATTATATTCTGTTGAAGGTTTTGGAATGTAGTTATTGCGGAGTTAGGAATGTATGGAATTGCGGATTGTTTTTGCATGTTTGCAGGTTAGGGTTGTGGGTTCGTTCTCCGTGTGATGTAGAGAACCCCCACAATCTCACTCTCATAACTTATACATATATATCAAACACTTCTATTGTTACCGGTTTTTGTACATCTTTTTTCCGTTACACATATTGTGACGCATATGACAGTCAGTACTGGAATATTCGGGAAAGTCCAAAACAAGCACTGGAATATTCTATAAAGTACTGGAAAACTGGAGACTAGAACATCCAAGATTATGGAACGGACGCAAACGAAACGAGAATGTGAGAAACGATAAAAAGACGTGGAGGCAGCTGATGGTGGCAGACAGAAAAAGCAAAGCAAGCGATAAGGAAGAAAATCGTTGAAGTACGGTTGTTATTAACTAATCAATAAAGTGTGATATTAATTAAGAATCGATTTAACGGCTCTTATTTGCTAGAAATAATCAATCCAGCGAACCCTAAGCTCGATACAATATATTAAAAAAAATTTTCTTTAATGTTAGTTTTCGACGTGTTGTTTTTTAAACATACAAGTTTCTTAATGTCTACTCACGTCACTTTAGTTTCACTTATATATTCTACCACGTTAGGCCTCTTTTCTTTTAGTTAATTATATTCTTTGATTTTACACAGTTTCACAAAATGCTCTTTTTACATACGGTATATATTGTATAAACTTTTAGCGGTCAGGACAAACTACTACTACAAATTAAATCTTCAAACAACGGACTTTCTTCTTTGGACACCTGTGGTCCACACTTCTAATTATCGACTTTAAAAATCAAACTCCTCCGGTAACATATATTCAAGTATCGGCTCACCACCAGACTGCCTCCTATTCTGTTCGTACGCTTTCTCGTTACCTCGGGCTCCCCATCGACCTACTTCCTGATTAGCAATTTCAATTTGCAATTGCGTTGAAATGCGACCTCAGCCAATATAACTTCACCGATTTGCGTCACAGTTCAACTTCCGCGATTGCAAAGTGACCCAATAAATTTTGATGTGCAATTACACAATTTGCATTTCAACGTTTGTGGCGAAATGTGGGGCAATTAATTGCATTATCGCTCTGGGCGTCATATGGGTTCAGAATCGGTTGGCGGTTTTTGGTGTAAGTGCATCAATGACATCATGTACAACATCTTTATCAAGGTCGTCATTGATACACTTAACACGCACGAAAGGATGCAAGCTGTAATCAATTGTGCAATTGTATTGTGACGCATATGACGATTAGTACTAGAATATTCTAGAAAGTCCGAAACAAAGTACTAGAATATTCTAGAAAGTACTGGAAAACTGGAGACTATGAACAGTAGAAAATTCGAAGCTATGGAACGGGCGGAAACGAAACGCCGAATCAGAATGAGGAAACGGTATAGATACGTCACACGCAGAGCAGAGACTAAGAAGTAAGCAGTCAAAGACGCGATAAGTACGGAAGCGATAAGTCAAGATATCGTTGTGTACGGTAAAAGTAACGGTTGTTATTAACGGACTAATAAAGTGTTACATTAATTCAAAATCGATTTAACGGCTCTTATTTATTAAATATAATTAATCCAGCTAATCCTAAGCTCGCTACAATTGGTGACTGAAGTGGGATTATTTATTGGTGAAATAAATAAAATAAGTGAAAGTGTGTTGTGACGATGTCAGATCGACATTTGGAGGATCTTCGCGTTCCTGAGTTGAAGAAGGAACTTCAGGACCCGAATCCGGCTAGCAGAGGACAAAAGCAAATTCTTCGACAGCGTCTGCTAGCAGCAATGGAGGAAGTGGGTATTGATATCGACACATATGTTTTTACGATTGGGCCAGACTGTCCGGGTGAAGAAGAAACAGCGAATCAAGATGGTACCAATGTAACGGAGAAGAGTTCGCCACAGTTGGACATTTCGGAGATGTTCAGGATGATGATGACAAAAATGGACGCGCAATAATACAAAATTGAATACGCAAGCTGCAGATGTTAATGCAATGTTGGATGCCCAAACGCAGTGGATGAAATGTAATTTTCAACACTTTAAGGAAGAAATTCGAGACGAAGTAGAAAATCTGGATCTAAAAACCGAAGCTGAATTTAAGAAAGTCACCGATGAAATAACGTGAATCGAAAAGAGACTTGAGTGTGTTAAGAGAAATAAGACATCGCCTAGCAATCCACATGACTACAAAGATACAAGGATGCAACCGCCAACCTTCGATGGAACGGGACCCTTCTCCGTATTTATACGTCAGTTTGACGCCGCGGTCAATTATAATAAGTGGTCGGATGAGCAGAAGTCAACATGATTAATCTTGTCACTCCGGGGGGCGGCTGCAGAATTGCTACAAACCATACCAGCAGAGAAGCAAACAGATTTCCAAGCGGTAAGAGACGGCCTTGAAGCTAGGTATGGAGACAACCGCATGCATTAGGTCTACCGCATGCAACTGCGGAGCAGAACGTAGAAACCGGGAGAAAATCTTCAACAGTTGCAGGCAGACATTGAGTGATTGGCAAACTTGTCTTATTCAAATATGAATAAGGAATTTCTGAACGAGGTAGCAATGGATGTATTTAGAAACGCACTCCAAGATCGGGACTTGCAACAGACCGTTCGTTTGGCGGGAAAGAAGACGACTAATGAAATACTGGCGTTTGCATTGGCATATGAATCCGCTAAACTGGCTACCAGGAGTACATATAGAGTCCGAGAAACGTCCGTCGAGAAATGTTCCTGCTAAAGAATCGGCCATGTACAACGGAGAACCCCAAGACCTGATATGAAGAGTTGGGCATGCCGCGAAGTCGGCCACATCTCTGTTGACTGTAGGAAATATCGACGAATGAATGAAAGATCAATTGAGAATTGTTGTTCATGCGCTAATCATAGGAGGAGACTATCAATGGACCAACCTGAGGTGAAGAAGCACATTGTACCTGTCAGAGTACTAAATGCGTCCAAGGAGCCGGTCGCAATAAGAAAAGGAGAGTTAATCACCGAATGTGCACCCGTATCAATGACAAGCTCAATTCAGCAAGGGAAGGTGCATAATAACGCTGATGCTCTATCAAGAAGACCATGTAAGCCAGATTGTAAACATTGTCAGAGAGCGGAAAAGAAAGAAGAGGCGTACGACCTGCGAAATGTACAAGTAGAAGTACTAGGTGGGTGGACGAGTGATGCTATACGCGCTGCTCAACTTCAGGATGAAGATATGTCGCTAATTCTGGAACACAAAGAAAAGAACGACCGGTCAACTTGGAACAATATTTCCGACAAGAGTGAAACATTTAAGGCATATTGGGCACAATGGAATTCCTTGCTGGTGGAAGATGGAATTCTAAAGCGTAAATGGGAAGCCGCGGATGGAAAATCCCATCGAATGCAGATTCTAGTCCCACCATCAAAAGTGAAAGATGTACTAGCAGAAATGCACGACGGGGCCTCCGGTGGACATCTGGGAGTTATTAAGACACTTTCAAAATTACGATCTTGATTCTACTGGCTTCACATGAGAGATGACGTCGAATCTTGGCGTAGGAAGTGCACAACTTGCACTGCCACCAAAGGATCAATAGCAAAACCAAGGAGCGCTATGAAGCAGTACAACGTGGGTGCGCCTTTTGAGCGAACTGCGATCGATATCTCAGGACCATTTCCAAGAACCAACCAACAACAAATACATGTTGGTCATCATGGATTACTTCACCAAGTGGGTGGAAGTCCTTCCAATTCCAAACCAAGAAGCAACAACCGTCATTGAGCAGCTTATCAATAATTGGATCTGCAGATATGGAGTTCCCCGCGAGCTTGATTCCGATCAAGGCTGAAACTTCGAATCACAGATATTTCAAGGCATTTGTGCGGCACTGGGCGTAAGGAAAACCAGGACGACATCCTTACATCCGCAGTCAGACGGAATGGTCGAAAGGTTCAACCGAACAATAAAGGAGCATTTATCGAAGGTCGTTAGTGATCACCAACGAGATTGGGACAAATATGTACAAACCTTTCTCCTGAGATATAGATTGGCTAATCACGACACGAAAGGCCATTCTGCAGCAAGAATTATATTTGGACAAGAGATACGATTACCAGCCAATCTGCGATTCGGGATACCTCCAGACGCCATAGATAAGACTGACGACTGCGTAGCCGATTGGCGAAATCGCCTCGATGAGATTCATCATTTGGTTCGAAAGCAAATCAAGGTATCAAGTGACAGGATGAAAACAAGGTACGACTTTCGAGCCAACGCATCCGGATTTAATGCAGGCGATAACGTGCGGCTTTATAACCCTCATCGGCAAAAAGGAAGGTCTCCGAAGTTGCAACAACATTGGGAAGGACCGTATAAGATTCTCACAAGAATTAACGATGTTGTCTATAGGATTCAGCGAAGACCGAACGCCAAGATGAAAGTGGTACATCGTGACCGACTGGCGACATTTTGTTAATCCAGATGATCAGTGAACTTAGTTCGGGACGAACTAATCTAGGCGGAGGGTAGTGTGACGCATATGACAATCAGTACTAGAATATTCTAGAAAGTCTGGAAAACTGGAGACTATGGATAATAGGACATTCAAGATTATGGAACGGACGGAAACGAAACGCTGAATCAGAATGAGGAAAAGGGGTATAAATACGTCGCACGCAGAGTAAGAAGAAGTCACTATCACCACATTCGAGGATCATCTGTATCTGAGCACAGTCGACTTCTCTAGCATCATCATCGTTGTATCTGCATCTGAATCTGAGCACAGCTGTGAAAGTGCAATTCAAAGGGCCGTACATGCTGTGCAGTAATGCACCAGCCCACGAATTCCTAATAAAGCGAAAAAGAAAGACTATCGACCTTCTTCGCAACCCCCCAAAAAGACGGCAGCTATCTCAAATACCTCGTCCACCAGCTCGGAAAATATGGCTTTAACACTGGATCAAAGACTGCAGCAGGCCCTGGATCACATCAAGGCCCAGGAGAAGCTTATCAAAGACTTAACCAAAAGAATCGCCGAATTGGAAAGCAGCTCTGCAAATTTTCCTGAAATGTTGGACGAGTCTGACATGGAGGAGCAACCGTCTCATCTATCAGCACCAGCTGCCAATCCAACACTAAAAATCTCCAGTATCCAAAAAATGTCTGGAAGTCAACAACAACCGAAACCCCAAATAAATAACGCCGCTTCCAATGGAAGAGTTCCAAAGAACGAGAGGCCCCCACAAATCAACATCAAAAAGGTTAAAAACATCAAACAAGTTATTCAGCTTCTGGAGAGAGCCCTGGGGCACCGGAATTTTACCACCAGATCGAGAGGTGACGTGTCCGTAACACTCTCCTCTTTAAAAGACCACGCGCTAGCTGAAAAAGCGCTTATCTCAAATAAATTGGAGTTCTTCACCTTCCTCAGGGCAGATCTCAAGCCGAACACGTTTATAATACTGTTGTATTCCAGAATACTACCCTTATTAAATTTAACACTGAATCTCCTAACACATCCTTAAAAACTTCACTTAACATATATTACATTCTCACTTAATACATACCATTCATAAACATTCACAATATTACCAGTTACAGCACACTTAATAACCTGCACCTTTTTATTTATTGAAAACATAGCAACTTGGATTTTCGTTCAAATGAATTGTTGTTAAAAGTCAGGGAGAAAAAATAGAATAGAGGAAGTTCAGAGGAGATTTGGAAGTGAGGACTGTCAAAGAAAAATTTATTGATAGCTGTGAACACAATTTCCGTTGATTTTTTATTAATTCAAATATACATTAACAAGTCGATGATTTCAAATCGATGGTTCTGTCTATAACGAATTTTTGGATATCGGTGATAGAGGAATGTCTAATACCGAAAAGAAAGGTTTTACAAAATTAAGCAATTAAAAATAAAAGGTCCCCGCTCTTCCCTCAACCGAGGAAGCACGGCGCCGGACCTCAACACTGGTGGCAGCGTTGGGATACAACCAAAGGATCCCAAATAAAAAGAAGAAAATAAGAAGAAAAAAAAAACAAAAAAAAAAAATTTGTTTAAACAAAACAAAATTTAAAACAACAAAAAAAAAATGTTTATAAGAAGAAGAAAAAAGTAAACATAAAACAACGAAAAACAAAGTAAACAAAAAAAATTTAAAACAAAAAAAAAATAAAGTGAACACAAGAGAAATAACCAAATAAGAAGAAGAAAAAAAAAATTTTTCAAGAAGAAAAGAGAGAAAAAAAAAACAAAACAGGAGAAATAACCAAACCAAAATAAGAAGAAAAAAAAAAACCCTCAACATAAAACAACGAAATAAAAAGAAAAAAAAAGGAAAGCAGAAAAGACCAGGATATTCAACTTCTAGGGCGTGAAGTCTGCCTGGCAAGAATAACAAAATAATATAAAATATAGAAAGGAACACAAAGAGGAACTCTACGACACAACAAAGAAGAAAAAAAAAAGGGACAACAATAAGAAATTCAACAAGACTTCTATCAACATCTAGAGTAGTAAGAATTTTTTTTCATTATTTTGTTTTTTCTCTCTTCCTTTTTTTTTGTAGGAATATTTTACTTGGATTTTTTTCCTTTTTCAAAAAAAAAAGTGTTTTCTCGATAGAAATTTTGAAAATTCTCTTTTCAGTTTTTTTTCGACGACATTTCCGTTTCTTTTCCTTCTCGTCGAAAATTTTCTTTCTTTTCAGTTTTGGGTCCAAACCATATCGTTTCCATATATATATATTGAATAATAACATAAAGGCCATTTTTTCATAAACCATATTTTTAAGAATTGATAACAAATTTTCGCCATACTTTAATTCAAATTTTCAATATTACGAGTCCATATTACACGAGACAGGCGGCTAGGCAGGGGGAAGAACAATTCCACTATCAACAGATACTCAGTAAAACCCCTGAAATGGCTCTTTCTGTCGGAATTTCTGATGTTTTCAGAATCGTCCCTACCTTTGACGGGAAACCCTGCGACTTAGGTAAATTTATTTCCGGGGGAGACGTTTTATTTAGATCCATAAAGAAGGCAGACCCGGATATATACGAGACGTTTTTAGAGCTAGTCAAAAATAGACTAGAGGGTCATGCTTACGATCTGATCAGGTATAGCAAAATCGCTAAGTGGGAGGATTTAAAAGATAAACTCGAATCGGAATATAAAGAGGAGCAATCTCGGTCGACGGCACACAATGAGTTGATTTCTCTGAAACAACGCTACAGAGAAACCGTCCGGGAATACGGCGATAGAGTCGCGAATGCTCTAAGGACTTTAAACTCTGCCACGTGTGAAATAACAGCAGACGCGGTGGTTAGGGAATTCTTAATGGAAGAAAACAAAAAATTGGCCGTACAAACATTTGAAGATGGACTAATGAACGAACAGCTAAAGATACTAGCTAAAGTCCATGGGGGAAATAATTTAAAACAGTCGATTGCACATGTAGTATCACATGGTGCTCGAATGGACAACTCTCCCAGGTCATATCAATATAACGAAAAACCTACATTCAATCGTATAGTCTGCCAAACCTGTGGTAAGTCAGGGCATACACAGGACACATGTTATCGGAACATGCAATCCAACTTTTTTCCGAATAGACAACCCATAAAAAGGGAATATAACATTGTATGTAATTTCTGTGGACGGAATAATCACACAGAGAATGAGTGTAGATACAAGATATCTAGGAATGGATCGGCTTCAACAAATTACCAACAAGGTACAACAACGCGTAACCCATTCCGAAATAATCCTACAAACTCTGAAAATCGTTTTGGTGAAAATTCTAGGAGCACCAATAGACAAAACGATAGACAAAATGTTCACTTTTCTCGGGTGCAAGAGTCGGAAACGAGGCCTGACGCCAACCAAAATTTATGGAAGACAGACCAAAGTTTTCTATTTACAGCATTAGATCTTTGGAAATAGATAACGACCATTTTAATGAAGCTCCTAGCCAAATTTACCCTGAGCCCACATACTCCTATAAACCAAGCCATATAAACGAAGATAACCCTGTCCCTAATATAAAGACTCCGTTTCATACTCCCATTCTGGAAAACAATTCAGCAACACAGACTGAAAATCCGAAATTTTCAGCAGTATTAAAGACTGAAATCGCTAATATCTCAGATATCCCTATTGACAACGCAGACACTTCAGCAACCAAGACTGAAAACTCAGCAGTATTAAAGACTGAAAATTCGGATCCTGCAGAAAATATACAAACAGAAACCCCTAATATTCCGGCTATCCCAATAGACAACCACGGCACTTCAGCAACAAAGACTGAAAATTCAGCAGTGTTAAAGACTGAAGACCCAATAGTTGCAATAAAATTCGAAACCCAAGTCAGTTCAGCAGCTAATACTGATGAACAAATCTTTTCAGCAGCAAAGACTGACGGATTAAATGTTTCTACAGCAGATATAACTGAAGAAATAGTTCAAACAGCAAATAGGACTGGGAACCAAGATGTTTTAACAGCTAATAAGTCTGAAGAACTATTCGAATCAGTAAATGAGACTGAGAAACTAAACGATCCATCAGCAGTGAGTAAGACTGAAAAGGTAGACGTTCCGACAGCAGTTAAGGCTATGGACAATGACAACACTAAGCCGAAAACAATAAATATTTTAAACAACGAAAACAAACACAAACACTTACTCAAACACGAAATAATAAAAAATGAAAATAATAATTTAACTAAAATAGGTATTGTAAAGAGTAACTATATAAATACATTACAAGTCTTTTTTTTCAACAAAAAAAATTTATTCCAATGCAAAATACAAAAAAATAAAAGGTTACACCGTCATTTAAATTATTTAAGATCATTTTTCAAGAAGATTTTTGGTAATAATCATCTTTATTCAATCATCATAGTAATAGGCCCAGAAAGGTTTTGGAAACTTTTCCATAAATTTAAGGAAAAGATAAACACATAACAAATGGCCTTTGTTTTATTATTCAATATATATGAAATAATCTAACAATTGTAGGAAATGACGGAAAAAAAAAAAAAAAAAAAAAAAAAAAAAAAAAAAAGTTAATGAGGGGGACGAAAGAAAGAAAATTTTAGAGGTAATATATATTGGAAATTTTAGAATTTATATATATTCGAACGGAAAAGGAAAGAAAGGAAATTTTAGAGGTAATATATATATTAGAAATTTTGGAATTAATATATATACGGAAATGAGAATTTTGAAACAATAATATTAATATTATATATTTAATATAATAAGTAATAATGATTTTTAGATAAGAAAAGAAAAGGTTCCAAGGAGAAATATTTAAATTTAGTTAATATATAATGTAAATAGACTATTTTGGACTATTTTTCTAGTGTTAAGAACTTTTTGAGTATTGGAAAAATTTAGTTAATATATAATGTAAATAGATTAATTTTCTAGTATTAAGAACTTTTTGATTATTGTAACCTTTGATGAAAGATTAATTTTGAAAACCATTGTAATGTAATTGAACGAAAATCCAAGTCTTTAATTAATCTTAATTTAATATATAGTTACTAGAAAATTATTCTCTTCAAGGATAATTTTCTTTCTCGAAGAAGGGTGGGATGTTGTATTCCAGAATACTACCCTTATTAAATTTAACACTGAATCTCCTAACACATCCTTAAAAACTTCACTTAACATATATTACATTCTCACTTAATACATACCATTCATAAACATTCACAATATTACCAGTTACAGCACACTTAATAACCTGCACCTTTTTATTTATTGAAAACATAGCAACTTGGATTTTCGTTCAAATGAATTGTTGTTAAAAGTCAGGGAGAAAAAATAGAATAGAGGAAGTTCAGAGGAGATTTGGAAGTGAGGACTGTCAAAGAAAAATTTATTGATAGCTGTGAACACAATTTCCGTTGATTTTTTATTAATTCAAATATACATTAACAAGTCGATGATTTCAAATCGATGGTTCTGTCTATAACGAATTTTTGGATATCGGTGATAGAGGAATGTCTAATACCGAAAAGAAAGGTTTTACAAAATTAAGCAATTAAAAATAAAAGGTCCCCGCTCTTCCCTCAACCGAGGAAGCACGGCGACGGACAACAACAATACGGCACATCGACCCTGCTTGGACTAATGAAGAAATAAGCGCTGAATTGTCTAGACTAAGTCCTGACTTGAAAATATCCATAGTCGACTACTATCAAACTCCTCATATGAGGGTGAGCAACATATTCAACTTACGGATCATCCAATTGGCACCAACCGAAGACACTAACAAGCTAAAACAGATTAAATATCTCTTCACCCACAAAATTCATATAGAGGTACCTCACAAGCAGGAGCTTCTCCACTGCAAGCGGTGCCAGCTATCAGGCCATCTCTCATCTTCGTGTCACCTACCAAGACGATGCGTAAAATGCGCGCAGAAACATGAGCCTAACCAGTGTAAAGTAAAAGCACCGGGGGAGGTCCCAGAACGAATACACACGGCAAACTCTGATGGCTCCATCTCCATGAAGGAACTATCAGTCGAATGCTGCAACTGTGGAGGACCGCATCCTGCCAACTACACAAAATGTCCGCACAAGCTCCGTTTGCTTAAGCAGAGAGTGCCATCATCTAAAACCAATACTGGCCAACTAACGCAGCCAACAGCAGCAGTTACTACAGCGAAGACTAATCAAACAACCTACCCGAAAATTGCCAGAGGGAATAAGGCACCCACATCACCGCCAGGAATGAACCTAGGACTCGACATCATGGGGTACATCCGAGAGTTGCATGCTCTCTTACCGACGCTAAATGGATTAAGTAAGTTCGAAAAAAAAGGTCAGATACTTTCTCTTATAACCTCACATATGTTATCCCAAAATGTGTAGTTGCCCTCAATGTAGATTCCATTTCGTCAAACATACGGAGGCATCACCTCCGACTGCTAGTGAAGGAGTTTTCTCCAGACGTCTTCCTTCTTTGTGAAACTTGGCTCAAACCCAACTCTCGCATTTCTATTCCTAATTACCAACTTGTTTCAACTCCTCGAATTGACGGTGCAAAAGGAGGTACCGGTATCCTTATTCATCAAAGATTCCAATTCAGTGAAGTCAAATTTAGCAACATCTCCTGTGTCGAATACACTGCTGTTAAACTGCTTTGTGACAACAATAAAGTCTTGGTTCTAGTAGCCATCTATTTACAACCCAAGAGGTACCCTAACTTCCCATCTTCAGACTTCGATGAAATATTCCGTCAATCCCACCCCACTCATTCATCATCGGAGGCGACTGGAATGCCCGTCATACCGCCTTCAACGACACCGCTTGCAATAAATTTGGCAAACAATTGCTTGCTTTCCTACCTCTCCACCCCTACGTCTATATCGACTGCCCTACGGAACCTACTCATTGCTCCAACTCTACTCAATCAACTATCGACTTCTTCTTAAAATCTGCGATCCTACGCTCTGTATCTCCCCCTACTGTGTCGCATTTCTTCCCCTCGGATCATGCCTCCATCCACTCGGTAATTGACCTTGGCTTCTTAAATCCGCTTCAATCTCTCAACCCAGTCCATAATTTCTCCAGAACTAACTGGAGAAAGGTCAACAAAACCGTTGGCGATATGTTTCAAACGCTTCCCATCACAGATACGAATAACTTGGATCCTAACGAAATTGAAGATGCAGCTAGAAAGATGGAAGGGATCTTACAGCAAGCCTTGTATTCTAATACCCCTACAAGGATGCCACACTCCTTCGTAGGTAAACCACTTCCATATCTCACCCTCAAGCTCATCTCATTAAAAAAAAAAGCTCCGCCGAAAACTATTTCGAAGATTTTGTCCCCTCCTGAAAGTACAGGTTCAATTATTGTCTACCCTCATTAACCAGCAGTTAAATGCTTTCGTTGATCAGAACTATATCTCCACTTTAAATAGTATCAGACCCGATCGTAATCTTTACAAAAACATAAATCGCCTTACAGGACGAAAAATACAAACCTCAATAGACAGACTAATTGGTCCTCGAAATAATACTCTGTACTCTGATTCTGAAATAGCAAACCATTTAGCGGAACACTTCTCCCAAGTGCATAGGCAAAATGATAGCCTAGGCAACTCCGAGTTTGAGGAAGTGGTCAACCGCTATACATCCCATGAACTAATTTCCTCATTCACTCCCTTCATAACTGAATTTAATAATGACAATAGAGCATCTCAACCCACCGATACAAACTTCTTTTTACAGCCGCAGGAATTTAACCAAATATCTTCTCGTAGCAATAAAAACTCAACCGGCTTGGACAAAATTCCACATGTGCTTTTCAAAAACCTCAACCCTGCTAATCGACTATACATCATGACCCTGCTAAACCACATAATAAATGCTGGTCTCATACCGGAGTCTTGGAAAACTGCCATAGTCATCCCCATTAAAAAATCAGGCTCATCCCTGATGGCGGCCAATTTTCGACCCATCTCACTACTTAATAATTTAAGCAAATTACTTGAATTAAAAATTCACCATTACCTACTCTCCTTCGCGGAAACTAACTCATTACTCCCTGATTTCCAATTCGGTTTTCGTGCTCAACACTCAACATGTCACGCTCTCCTCAAGTTTACTCACGACATCACTATGGCTCTTAACGACCAGTGCCCCACTGTGTGTATCTCCCTTGACATATCCAAGGCTTTCGACAACGTGTGGGCTGCGGGTCTTCTGTACAAACTACATTCCACTTATCGTCTCAACAATCACACTTCCAAGTTTCTCTACTCGTATTTATCGAACAGAAAATTCAAGGTCAAGATACACTCCACCTTCTCCCAGACGTACTCAATAACAGCAGGAGTTCCCCAAGGATCTATTCTGGGTCCCCTATTGTACCTACTATACACTGCGGATATTCCCCAACCTCTCTCGCCGGGTACTCATATCCTTAATTATGCAGATGATACTCTTGTTTACTCCAGCAGCAGGTTCGTATTAACCACCAGGAATCGCATAAATGAATTTCTCGAAATTCTTTCTTCCTACTTCCTTAAATGGAAGGTCCGCTTAAACCCCAACAAGACCCAGTTGATTGTATTTAAAGGAAGAAACATTCACTGTACCAACAATACACTACGTAACCATTCAAAACTCCAAGTGAAGCTCTGCAATGCCCTCATTAAACCATCCAAATCACTAAAATATTTGGGAGTTACTTTTGAGAACAATCTCTCACAAATTATCAGGCCCACAGTTACCTATGCTTGCCCTATTTGGTTTCATATCTCCCCCTCGCAAATGGAAAAACTTCGCATATTCGAAAGGTAGTGCTTCAGATTAATCACAGGGCTATTCAGACAGCGAGACTCCTACAAATATATCAGCAGCCTCACGCTATACCATTCCGTCAGCCTAGAGAGACTGGATAGAAGGTTCCTCGAGTTATCAATAAGATTCTTTGAAAACCTGGCAGCCAATCCAAACCCTCTCATCAAATCCCTTAGCCTCCACAGCCACAATGCATCAAATCCCTATCTTCATGCACTCCATTTAAAAGCTCTCTTCTACGCAAAAAGATTAATAAATGATGCAAACGAAATCATCTACCATAACAGGGTAACAGATCTTAACCACTTCAAATACTCAAACATTCAACCCTTTTCCCGGGTTCTTTCCTTTAACGAGCAGTCGGTGGGGAGACCTCCCTCTGCCGCTCCCTTCCCTCCTTAGGTTATGCAAAGTATGAAATATCGACTTAAGCTAAAGACTAGGCTAAATTGTTCTACATGGCTAAATGTGAATTTATTTAACTACCTTAGATATAAGCTAGATTTAAGTAGTGGTAAGTAGTTTTAAGAATATTTATTCAAAACATAGGTAATCCATCCTGGTTTTCATGACCTTTCCAGGAGTCCTACTAATAAATTGCATCTGGAATAAATCCCTTTAGACGTAAGACCTCTAATTAAATACTACTTGAAAAAATGTTCTAGACATTGTAAGTAAAATTGTCACAACTTAGTTAAGTTAGCTGTAAACTTATGTAACTAAACTTATAATGGTCAATAAAGACAGCGTTATATAAAAAAAAAAAAGTAAGAAGAAGAAGTAAGCAGTCAAAGACGTGGTAAGTAAGGAAGCGAGGAAGCGCTAAGTACGAAAGCGATAAGTAAAGAAGCGAAGTATCACGAAACGGTTGTTATTAACAGACTAATAAAGGGTTTGCAAAGAGAATCGATTTAAGGGCTCTTATTTATTAAAAAAATTTATCCAGCGAACCCTAAGCTCGCTACAATATATATTAATAAGGCATTCGTTAACCTCCTCTTGGTCACTTTTGATACTTCAGACCACACGTTCATGTTTAACAGACATTTTCACACAAATTCTCGAACGCGATTTGTCATTATGTAAAAACTTAACAGTATTGCGATTATTCATCAACTCGTCCACCATAGACTGAGTCGGGTTGCTTGTTTCTTGCCTTATGTGAACCCCCAGCAGGACTAATAAAAGTTAGAAATACCGCATTTAATACGAGCTCTCTCAATCTAAAATGGTAATAAGTTTTCGAGTAGATCTTTGTTATCTACTTCAAAAATGTAACCATTAGTACACAGAAATTACGTAACTAAAACGTAACTGCTCTTGAAAAAGGATACAACAAATAAAATTATCATACATGTTTAATGACAAATGACCCCATTTATTTACATCAATATTTATTTATTTTAAACTATATTTTGGTTTAATTTAATGACATACAAAACCTCAA
This sequence comes from Microdon myrmicae, assembly GCA_963931805.1. Taxonomy (NCBI): domain Eukaryota; kingdom Metazoa; phylum Arthropoda; class Insecta; order Diptera; family Syrphidae; genus Microdon; species Microdon myrmicae. Next base: position 95,588,778 of record OZ007496.1, on the reverse strand, counting down.
CACACACATCGATTGAATATATTATATATTTTTTATTAATATTTATATTATTGGCATTTATCTTATAATTCGGATTACTACAATTTATGATTAGTTTTATTCCTTTCAGGACCTCAAAGAGTCTACATGTACTCATTTAATGCTTTTACACCAAGTATACGCTACAATATATTCGAGGTAACTAAACATAAAAATACGCATATAATAACATTATTAAAGGATTAATTTTAAGAGTATTTTAAAAATCATTTGAATAATCTTTACCGGAATGCGACTCGGAATGAACCGATGATCATTTTTTGGTTATATTCAATTTTCCTTATATTACTCAGTACTTTTTCTTAGCTAGGCATTAAACAAAACGTGTCATAAATAGTTTCATAGGGTTGATTGAAAAGTTCGCAGAATTAAAGGTAATTTCAAACGAATGTTAAAACTAAATGTTTAATATTTATAAAAATAACACACTAAAATGTACCTGGACTTAGAACAATAAAGAAAAACATTTATTTGGAAAACAATGTGTTAAACAGCCACTGCACATGCTTCGGACCGGCTAATTGGGAGATCTGGGCAGTTTTTCCACGTATCTGTAAGAGGGTCATAACATTCCACAGAACTGATTGTTATCTGAGCGCGGTAGAAGTTCACCTCACATGGCTGAAAAAAAAATGTAAAAATGAAACAAAATTATTTAAAATCAAGTTTTACTGTTGGGTATGTATTGTTAAATAATCCCTGCTTTTAAAACAAAGTAAAAATGTGTGTAAAGTTGTATAAGAAAAATTGTATAGAAATATGCTTTTATTTTTTTAAATTTTACTTCTCTCAAGAACGGCGAACCTATAGCCCTGAGATGCTTTTTTTTTTCGACCGGGTCCATCAGCCAAACTCCGAAAGATACTCAAAAATGTCTCCCGACCATTTCACGAAGCCTATAGCTTAATTCGGTCGTATTTCGGGCTCATACGCGTAAATCCATGATTCATCACCTGTCACGATGTCATAGACGTGTTTCGAAGCACCGCGACCGTATTTTTTGAGCATTTCTTTCGACCAATTGACATGAGCCTTTTTTTGGGCGATTGACAAATTGTGTGGGATCCAACGCGAACAAATTTTTTTGACAGTCAAATGTTTATGCAATATTGAATGTATGCTGGTCCCACTAACGCCTAAGGTTGTCTCAATCTCACGATAGGTCACATGACGATCTTCCAATATCAGTTCGCGCACAGCATCAATGGTTTTCGGAACAACAACTGATTTTGGACGACCTTCACGAAATTCAAATTGGAGTGAACTACGACCACGATTGAATTCACCATACCATCGATAAATACTGGTCCTTGATGGAGCTTCATCGCCAAAAAATTGAATTAAGTTCATCCATGCACTGTTGCTGAGTTAATCCACGCCGAAAGTTGTAAAAAATAATCGCACGAAAATGTTGACGATTTAATTCCATTTTTGGGCCGAGATGAATCTTTTAAGTTACTGTAAACAACACAAATAGCGCTCGTATGTCAAAACGTTCTGAGTGCGTATAACCTCAAAAATGTCTAACTTTACGACAGAGCTGTCAATTGCCGGATTGCAACACTAGGGTTGCCAAATCCCGAAACATAAGAGGCAACCCTCGTAAAAAGTTGTATTAGAAAACAGATGTGATAAAAAAAGAAAACAGACGTTTTTCTATTTTTTTTTATTATACTTCTCTCGGGAGAGGCGAACCTAAAGCGCCGACACGGCGCTCCGAAATGCCACCAAAGAACTGTCGAAGTTCTTTTTGAACGGTTGCAGGTTGTAACGCTCCGGAAACGCTTGCGAGGGGAGGGTGTGGCGGTTTCGCCAAACCCCACTGTCTACTTACCCGAAGAACCCCATAAATACAACCAAACCTTCATTAAGTTTTCGCTACTGCAATCGCATTAGCACCTGTAAATGCTTCACGCAACAAATGACCAAATGTATTTAGCTAAAAGCTTCTGGAAGAAAATTCTTACCTGCATCCATTTATTCGAATTCAAAATTCCTTTTAAGAATTCTGTTCCAAACAGCATATCCCAGAAAAGAAAACTTATCGGTTCACATGTAATGTAACCGCATAATCAGGGGATCTTAACCTTGAGTTGGCTATTCCCAGCCTCACATGTGTACAACAATGTCTTACATACATATTGGCTGGTGATTCATTGTCCAACTGTCAAAGCAGGGTCGGGCAGCTTGTTTGTTCAGCTGGTATTCACCCGACCATGATCCCTCGTCTAAACGAATAAATAATCACAAATTTCGTTCCTTGCCACAAACGAATTTCCCTGCATATACAAATGCAAGCAAGGGATTCGTTTCGGCCACCGACCCAAGATACGATATACAATTCTCATTGTATAAAGTATTGTAATCCATTAGCACGTCCTTCTAATGGCTTTTCGGCTATTTGCACAAGGGCATCACCCAGCTAAGACATTTATGATGCCCTCGTCCCATATTTTCTCTTAACACCATTTCTCCGATGCATCGTCGTCTATTTATTTAGCCTCGATGCGTATCCTAGACAACGATCTATACGGTCCCTTTGTCTTTTAATTTCCCTGGATTCGTTCCTCATGACCTCGAGGCATGAGCAAACAAAGATCCAATTGGCATCCAATGAGATTCGGCTTGTTTGCTTAGCCGAACTCACATCGTATGGATGCACATTATGCCCTTTCTTTGTTTTAGATTCGTTCTCATGGTTTCGTCCCATGAATGAACCAATGTTCACACATACATGTGTACCTTAATTTCAGAGAGCCGGTTTCACTGGCCGAATTTCTATTGATAGCGATTTCATATCGTGGAGTCGTTTTACACCCGTCGACCGAGCAGGTCGCTACCGCTTCCTGGTGCGCACGGGGACGCGAATATACCCCGGAGTCGGAGTCGTAGTGTTGAGTGCGTTGGCTAAGAGTGTCACAGCCACCGAAACTGATATTCCCATCGTGGTTCAGTTCATACCGATTAACTTAGACGTATTGTTAAACTTGTAATGTAATTGTTCTTTCCCTCCCTCGCTGGGAATTTTCCCCCAGGACCTCTCTAATTGTAAACTGGAATTACCAATCGCGCAAACGTGAAATAAAAAAACATTAATAATAACAAACCTGTGCTCAGTGCGTTTTATTTTTCAGTGACTTCCATCGATGTATTTTATTCGCTGTGCCGTGTTTGTTCTGTGTTTTGGACTTAATCCTTGGTGATCGGTTAATGGCGGAACCGATGAACTTATAGTGACGTTTGGGAGAAGAAGTGAACCCCGTGCCGTACGTCGGCGCAGCATACTCCTTCCCCACAAGGGAATACCACAGCTTCCCCGCTCTGTACCGGAATGAGTTCTGATATGATCAGATGTTCGCGCCGCAACCGCGAACTGGTGCAATCCGTCGGATCGTCTCGTAGAGCGCATAAAAATCGAATTACGCAGAACAATACCACGAATCTCCGAAGAACAGTACCTGTGATAATATCTGTAAAACAGACAGAGGTCACCTATGTGCCTTCGATGTGATAGCGACTGTAGTCCAGACGTCAGCGCCGTGCCGCTAATCAGGCGGATCGCCCATCTCTGAATACTCTCAAGTAGGTCGAGGATATGTTCAGGAGCTCCAAGCATGAGAGCAATATTCGAGCGCGGGTCTAATTTGGGATTTATACAGGAGAAGAAGTTGGGCCGGAGTAAAATATTTCTTGGTTCTAAAAAGATAGCTCAGTTTTCCTGAGGCGGATCTGGTGATGTTCGATACATGTTTACGTTACGATACATTCCCACTGACCGTGAAGCTGAGTAACTTCAAGCTTTCAAAGGTGATGGGATCTACCGGAATGTGGAATGCAAATAAACTGCATACCGTGGAATAATATCGTGAATATCCAAGAACGTCACTGTGATAGTATCTGCAGAAGAAGCAAAGATCCGGCACGTGCCTTCGACGAACAGTAACCGTAGCGTTCAAGTTAATTCGGCTTTGTCAGTTAAGCAAATGGTCATCATCATCGGCACTACAACCGGGATCCGGTGTTGGCCTTATTTAATAAATCTCTCCACCGGTCCCGATTTCGAGCCGATGTCATCCAGTTTGACACACCCAGGCTCTGGGCGTCCTGATCTACGCCATCCCCCCATCGCAGACAAGATCTGCCGCGCTGTCTCCTTCCATACATCCTGCCATAAAGGACTTTCCGGGCAGGCTCCTCTTTGCTCATTCGAGCTAGGTGTCCCGCCCACCGGAGTCTACCGAGCTTGATTTTTCTTACAATATTAGCTTTAAGGTAGATCGCGTACAACTCATGGTTGTAGCGTCTCCGGAATCGTCCTCCCTCACATACGGGGCTAACAATTCTCCTTAAGACCTTCCTCTCGAACGCGGCTAAGAGTTCAGAGTGCCTTTTATTGAGCACCCAGGTCTCGGATCCGTACATGAGTACTGGTAAGACCATGGTCTTGTACAGTAGCAGCTTGGATGTTCTGGATAAATTTCGGGATTTAAAGAGCCTTGATAGACCATAGTAGGCTTTGTTGGATTTGATCAGCCGTTCGTGTATTTCTTCTTCCATATTGTTATTGGCCGATACTATTGACCCAAGGTAGTTAACGGATTGCACTACTTCAAATTTGTGTACCACTACCCTGATAGTTTGACAAAGGTTAGGTCTTCTCTTCGCAGAAGTTGCCACCATGTACTTAATTTTCCTCTCTTCAATGTGCAGTCCCAGTTTTTGTGCCGCATGCTCGATCTGTGTGAAGGAGTCCTATACAGCCGATTCGGTTCTACCGGTGATGTCAATGTCATCTGCGTAGGCAAGCATCTGTCTGGAGTTGGTGATAGTAGTGTGGGGGTGAAGAAGTATTTGCGCCAGACACGAGCGCGCGGTTCACTTCTTCCCCAACGATGTTGCTTGACGATTTGTTCCATTAGTTATTTGAGTTTGGCTACTATGGGTTCGTATGATTTTTAATAACATGTCGAATAACTTAAGATCAAACACCGGTACACAACATTAAAAAAAAGATTCATTTTATTTGTAATGATTAACAAGCCCTAAGTACTTTCATTTGGTGAACTTTACGAAAATCCGACCATAAAAACTTGCTGACCGAATGGAATTGGAATTGATGTAATTTTCAATCGAACCAGTTTGAATTCATTCTAACACTCCTTTTCGGCGTCCAGTCATAATTTAATGAATAAAATTTCTTACTAGAAGTGTTTACTAATTGAAAGAATACTATTGAAGATCACGGACGCACTCGCGTGCGGACACGGCGGTGGTGGAAAAAAACGATTCGCGGCGGTGTAACCATCCATGATGATAGGTGAGTAAAGACTGATCCCAATTAGGGATGAAATTGGATTTTTAATTTTTGCACTTGACAACCAAAAGAGAACATACTTCTGCTTTCTCATTGCCACGTTTGTCGATGTGTGGTGGATTATATCGTAAATTGATGACCAAAGAAAGCAGGAGAATGAGAGAACAGAAACAAGCTGTATGATTATCTTGGGGTGGATTTGGTTGTATGTGCATGAATCAATGTAGTTCTGGGCGAAACCTCCTAATTCGGTAATATGGTGAACTCAGGAGTACATTGATCTGTACGAAGGCAGAACTATGAAGGAGGGGGAAATTAAGCTGGTGCTATTCACCTGCAAAAAGAGAGCATTGATCCCCAGCGAATGAAGTGTCTGGAGAAAGGCCGAAGTGACGCCAAATTGGCTAGGGTAATTTATCATGAAAACTAATTAGATATTTTGATAAATTCCCCAGCCGTTTCGCTATGAGGCGACGGCGTCGTTTGCTTCGACTTGTTGTTGCTACCCGACATGATATGATTTCCGATGGAAATCTCATGGGCTAGCAAAAATGGAGTTGCCGTATGGCAAAAGATAGCTGAAATCAATTCTGCATTATCTGCATAGAATAATGAATTCAGCTATGCTCTCTTTTACAGGTAAAATAGCCGAACGGTGGGATTAGGGATAATGTGACGCGCTGTTAGCGGTCGAAATTAGGTTAGGATTGTGGGATGTTTCTCCATGTGATATAGAGAAACCCCACAATAGTCCCTCTAGTTGTGACGCCAGAATCACGGATTGCTTTCTCCAACGCCAGGTTGAAAAGGAGGCAGACCAGACGGTCCCCTTGTCGGAGTCCATTAAAGAGTTAGTGTAAAAAAAAAAGAAGATGTTTATTGCTTTGGACAGCAATCCCGCTATCTTTACTTGACTAGTTACGTTGGTCATAGTCAACCTAGAAAGTCATATCAATTTGTTTGGAATGCCGAACTCTCTCCCGGCATTATATAGTTCTACCCTGGCTATGCTGTCGTAGGCGGCCTTAAAGTCTATAAATAGCGAATGGTCGGCTCTGTATATTATCGAGCATGAATTTATAAGCGATTTTTTTGGGGTCAATGTATGAAAATCTTTTACGCGATGTCAGTAGTTGTAATGATGTATGTTCAAACTCCCTACTGTATCTTAACCGTATTCATAAAGTTGCTCTTTAACCATATAGTCTACTAACCTGATCACCACCAGCGACATAGAGTAATCCATCAGCAGCTGCTGCCGCGGGTATGGCTCGACTAACTGACATCGGGCTGACACTAGTCCACTTATCCTCGTCAAAACTGTAGCGTTCGACAGAGCTGAGAACATCTTGTTGACTACTGTTACCTCCCACAACGTAAAGGTACCGGTCAAGGATTGCAACACCCATTTGACACCTTGCTATCTGCATGCGTGTTAATGGCGTCCATTCTCTTGTTATAGGGTTGTAACTATAAATTAAAAAGAATCACAAACGTTGTAAAAATATTCAAGAGCATTTCTCTATTTTCGTGTACTCTGAAATAAAAAGCCAATCTGTTTGAAAGTTCAACGTGGAGCCAGTGACAACGCAGTGTAATATAAACTGATTTAGAAAATGTAACGAGCTTTTACAAACCTGATAAGATCGGGCAGGTGGCGAGTCGTTGTAGTACATCCCCCAACAATATATATCAGGCCTTCAAAGCTAACTACTCCCATACTGAATCTTGCCTCAGGCATTTCACCCATCATCGTCCAAGTATTCCTTTCTGGGTCGTAGCATTCAATAGAGCCACCAATATCATCTCCGATCCATCCGCCAACAGCTAAAAGATTTTCGCCAAATGTACACAAGCCAAATTCACACCTTGGCACAATCATCGGTGCTATTGGACTCCATCTATCCAATTGTGGATTATATACTTCGCCGTCGGCTAGAATTTGACTACCGCGCTCTCCACCTATAACATAGATTTTGCCATTTAACGCAGCAACTCCTGGCAAGATCCTTCCAATTTCCATTGGAGCCGTTTCACTCCATTCCCGACGGAATATATCAAATTTTGCGACTGTTTCGAAAATACTATCAGTTGTATTCCACGTACGTGGCGTGTCGCGTCGAGATCCACCGATAATGTAAATACTCTTTTTCGCAGATTGTCTTGGACAGACACGCAAAGGAACTAGTTGGCCGCGTTTCGAGGCAATGTCACGGCAAATGGATCGAAGTGCTACTTTCATGGACATGTCTCGGCAATCCTTGAGAGCTTGGTCGATTACTTTTACTGGCACAAGAGCCAATCGCACCTGAGACAAAATGTCGAACACGTAACGTCGTCGTTGGGTTACGTCGTGTTTAATCCAACGGAGGGCGGATTCAAATACTTGAGATTCACTATCAATACGCAGCATTTCCGAAGTTAATAACTGTGTCAATAGTAATTGCGGAGTTTCTAAAAATTCATCCTCCAAAGAAATCTGCAATTAATAACTTTTATCCATTGGGACGTTTAATGAAAATAGGTATCTACGATTTACCGCTGGAAAATTCGAGTGGACGAAGTTGAGGGCGCTCTTAGCTAACGCAAAACAATTATGGGCTTCAGCGAATCTTAGTATACCTAAAGCATTAGTGGCATGCAATTCTCGGCAAAGCAATTCACAGCAGCCATCTACGACCTCTGGCAGTTGGAGCATATCAGCAGCGGCTAGAAGTTCCTGGACATTGGTCTATAAAACATTTGACTTAATTTAAACCAAAAATAAGAGACAAATTGTTATATAGACTAACCTGCAATATCTCGCAACGTCCAGTGTAAATGAAATCCAATAAAATGCAGAGTATATCACTGTCAATGGTATGCAAAACCACTGACTTTTGCTTCCCTTCACTAAGTCCCAATTCTGGACGAAACATGGCCTCAAAATAGGCACTTGCAGCACTCAAAACCGATCTATGTGCACTAAAGCTTCTTCCTCCTGCGATTATCTCCACATCACAAAAGCGGGACTGTTCACGAAGTTTGTTCAAATTGGCTAACACTTTAAATGGAAATTGAGCATTGGAATACAATGGCGGACGTCTAGTTATTTCCGTGTTGGAATTGGGATCACCGTTAACTAAGCCACCTTCTCCAAATCCTCCACCCCCATCGCCACTTCGACAAAACTCCTTGTGCAACGAATACGATTTCAATGGGGGCATTGTTTCAACTCTATTCCGAGGAGCTAGAATCTTGACGAGTATTCAGGCAAATTTAACTTAAACAATATAATTCCAACAGCAGTTTATCCCGAATGCACGGTACACCAGCTCTAGTCACCTCACGTCGCGCACTTTCCTTTTTCTTCGTCACAAACGACGATACTTAAAGTTGCAAATGATATCCCTTCACATCAGTCACTACTTTTTAGATAACATTCACTTCAAACAAATCTATTGACCACTGCAACGGTTTCAATTGCTTAACGCCGATTGCTTGGAAGCATTTAATTAACCCTTAATTGGATTTAATTAAAATGGAGAAATATGCGAGCAATTTACGCTTAGTAGCACTAGGAACGCCCATGGACACACAGCTGACTTCGACACACAGGGCTTTAGTCACTCTACTCGTAATGGATGGTCTGTCAAAATTGAGTCTAAATCGCCATAGAGTCGATACTTGTTTTGTAATCACTCAATGTGATTTATTTTGCCATGGTAAACACTCAAAGTATTTTTCCTAGTTATGAAACTTTAATATAAGGGCGCGTAGGCTGATTTTAGGATTAAAGGGCATAAATTAAACTATTGATACTGTGACCATGAACACAATAGTAATGTTATACCATGGTTTTTGTACTGCGTGCGGTATCGATTGGATTCAAACAAATTACGTTCATCTTCCTGATTGAATCTTTTGTGAACAATTTTCTCAAGAAAAACGAATGCTAAGATGCAACCCTGAGATCTGAATTGATACCTGTTGGTCTTTTGTTTAATAGTTGCAAATTGTATCGCCCTGTAAATATACATGGTAGAAGTTCCAGAAAATTCCCAAAACGAGTATAATAAGTTTCACATTTAGATTCTATATTATACTCTTTTATTTCATTCTCTGGACTTAGCTATTCAATTTTTAATACTGTAGTGAGCTTAGGGTTCGCTGGATTAATTATTTTTAATAAATAAGAGCCGTTAAATTGATTTTGAATTAATGTAACACTTTATTAGTCTGTTAATAACAACCGTTACTTTTACCGTACACTTAATGATTTCTTGACTTATCGCTTCCGTACTTATCGCGTCTTAGAGTGGGGGGGGGGGGGGGGGGGGGGGGGGTAGTAAACGCAAATCACGTCTTTGGCGCCTGATAATCTGCGCTTTGGTCGGTGTGTATGTGTGTGTGTTTGTACTGTCTTGTACTGTGCATGCGTGTTTGTAGTGTGTCAGAAGTAGACCCTATGGGATGGGTCTAGGAATCCTCTATTATAAAGGAGAATGTTGTTGGGAAGGGTGCTTTCTTTGTACTGAAGAAGAAATTGTGGTGGTCTGATCCGAAGAGATCGAAAGAGAGGAGGGTCAAGAATGTAAGACTCCCGTACAAGCGGGTTCTCGCTGTTCTGAATGCTTTCGAGGTACTTATATGCAAATTGTAGCAAGTACTCGTCGATAGGGATATTCGAGGCACCTTCGTATAGGTGAGAGTTCGGGTAATGGCGACCGTCAGGCCTTCTAAAGTGGTTGATGCATCTTCTGAGGAGTTTTCTTTCGAAAACTCGAAGTCTTTCCATTTGGGCCGAAGATATGCAGGACTACGGGGGTTCTCTATACCACATGGAGAACCAACCCACAATGCCACCCAATCTTGACCGCTAACAGCTCGTCACCTCAACCCAACTCCCCAATTCAAACCTGCAATACACACATTCGCAACCATGCAAAACCTGCAAGCGCATTCATATCGAACTTGCAAGAATCCATCTCCCCATCCGCAACGAAAGGCATTTCCCAAAACTCCCAACAGAACACAATTCAACAGAATATATTCTAAATCATCCCCGCATACATTTTCCCAAAATTGCTTCGGTCAATTCTTTATCTAAACCATATTCGTTGCTTGCGACCAAGCAATTCTAATTTCCCCCGAAAATCATATTCTGTAATGAACGTTTGGCAGATTTTCGTTGTCTTTACGTCGCAAGAAGTGTTCCGCCGAACACTGTTCAATACTTAACATCAAAGAATTTCGGCACACAAATGAAACACGGTGAAAACGTTTTTTTGAAATTTTGAATTTTGAATTTTAATTTTTATTGTTTCGTGTTTTAGCGTTACACATAGGAATTTAACTTATACATAGTATGTCACTTTACTTAATTAATTCGGAGCACAAGGTCGTTAATAATTAATTACACTCGATTCTCGTTTTTCTTCTATTGTTACTGTACATAATCGAACACGAACACCTTTCAATTTTTGATCGAACACACGCGCGAAGATCGTCGTTGCATCTCCTATACGGCTCCCCCTTTGGAATTCTCAATGTCGACTTTTCGGATGCTCGATGTAGACTAACTCTAATTCGACTACTTTGTCCTATCCGATAAATACCCTGATACAGATTGTATCTGTATCTGTACAGACAACTTTTCCCAATAGATCCGCTAACAGAATTTCTGAATCTCTGTTAGCAGGATGTTAATTAGTCCCAGGGGTAATTTTAGATTCCTGAAAAGGAGAAAGTCAATCGACGCATACATCCTTATCACCATCCGTGGTGGTGATCGAAACGCATCTCCACGGCCTTATGTTTGCACGGCACATTTGCCGCACAGACCGGAGATATTCAATGGTTGTTTGGACGTACAGTCCGTGGGTCTTGTTTGACTTCTGTCAATACACCCGAAATCCATTAGATCTTTCTAATGGTGTGAAATTCAAAAGGGACCGTGGGATCGGAATAGTTCCTTTTGTAGGTTTTAACCTCATACATTTTTCGAATTATCTCGTTGAGATAATTACGGTTGCCCACAATTTGGCAGCGGATAGGCGATATGCTTTATTGCATGAGGTTGCCGTTTCCTTTGTTTGCCGATGAATTTGGTGGCCTTTGTGGCAGACCACCCGCACGTGCATCCGCTAGTCGGCTAATTTGCTGGTGCTAGTAATTCTTTGCATTGATACTCGGAAATCCCGATTATGCAGAGCTAGAATGCGATGTATTTCAATCTTTGGGAATTGCTCTTGGGAACCGGATGAATGTATGGTTTTACCTTTGTTTCAGGTATGCTACAATCGACTTGTTGAGCTTGATATTGAAAGCTTTGGGACGTTCAGTTCCTTGCTTTTTCGTGTCGGGTTCAACGTTGGCTAAATGTTTCAGGGCCCTAGCGGAGTTAGTGGCACGCGTCTGTGGGCGCGTGTAACGTTTTCAGGGTAGGTATGTTCCTTGAAGGGTAGGAACCTTACCTGGGTGGAATTGTGCGTTCGTAGAACGCCACAAACGCATATTCCAATTTACAACGGAATACTCACCATCTCCATCAAATACATTGAGCCGCATACATTTTTTCAAAAACCGCTTCCGTTAATATCTTATCTAAATGATCTTCCTTGCTTGCAACTAAGCAATTCTAATTTCCCCCGAAAATCATTCCGGCTCACTTCCTGCCTAAACTATTTCCTCGCTTGCAACCAATCAACATTTAGTTCCCCGAAAATCATTTCGGCTCCCATCCTACCCAATACCAATTCCTCGTATACATAGCGCCAGAGGAATTTAACTCAGCCTAAATGGCGAGGATACGCTGGAACAAGTTCCGAGTAAGTGGCAGTGAGATTATTTAGCTGTGACTCCACTGCCACGACGCGATGAACTTTTTCTTGCCTTTAACCGATGAGTCGAGTCGCAACCACCGAGGTGCACACATACCTTTGAGTCGAGATTTAACCGCCACCAGGCCCGGTCAATAAAGTCAAATATCATTCGTCATGGAGTGCGAAGCGTCGAGAGTGAAGAGCCGGGGTTGATTCCCAAGCGGGATACAAGTTGTGAAAGAACATTAATCTCTTCGGGTCGCGTCTAGTGGATGTAGTCGCTTTTAAATAATAACTGGACCGCAGGGAACGGGTTGTAATTACCGCACCACGGTCAATTGTAGTCGTAGTTGTAGTTATATATATGCGATAACATGTTACGGGTAGAGACACACATGAACAAATAGAGGAAACACAAATATAAGGTAAAGAACAATAATTAATTACTTAATTACTCGTGGACGAAGACTGATGTTTAACAAAGAACAAATTAAATGATCTTTATTCAACGCCAATGAAAAATATACGCGTACAGCGATATCCAAAGTATCTTGATTGTGTGTAACTTATAAGTAACCTTATGGAAGATTATATGACAAAATGTGCATACATAAACAAGTTAAAATAAAGAAGACGCTAACAGACAGGATAAAAAAAACCACCCCTTCCTTTGGTGAACGATTCCTTCCCTCGTAATTTGTTGGTGGGTGATAGTGACCCTGTGCCGTACGTCCGCACCCAAATCCTCACCCCCCACAGGACCAGAGAAGCTTAACTTTGGTGTCAACTTTGTTGCTCCGCTTCAAGATGTTGTGCAATTGCTTAGACCGACCGAGGCCCCCTTGAAGTATATGGGTCACATGTTTGACGAAATTCATTTTTGGGGTATAGATGACCCCAAGATATTTCATCCTGTCCTGTGGTCTAATCGTGGTACCTCCTATTTGTATTCGGATATTCTGTGAATATCGAGAAGTAGGTTGGGAGTGTTTACTACTCAACTTGTCTTCCCGATCTACATGCAACGTATTTATACCATTTCCTCATTCTGATTCGGCGTTTCATTTCCGTCCCTACCATAGCCTCGCATTTTCTACTGCTCATAGTCTCCGGTTTTCCAGTACTTTCTAGAATATTCTAGTACTTTGTTTTGGACTTTCTAGAATATTCTAGTACTGAATGTCATATGCGTCACACTACCCTCCGCCTAGATTAGTTCGTCCCGAACTAAGTTCACTGATCTCCTGGGTTAACAAAAGTCGTCAGTCGGTAACGATGTACCACTTTCATCTTGGCGGTCGGTCTTCGCTGAATCCTATAGACAACGTCGTTAATTCTTGTGAGAATCTTATACGGTCCTTCCCAATGTTGTTGCAACTTCGGAGACCTTCCTTTTTTCCGATGAAGGTTATAAAGCCACACGTTATCGCTTGCATTAAATCCGGATGCGTTGGCTCGAACGTCGTACCTTGTCTTCATTCTGCCACTTGATACCTTGATTTTCTTTCGAACCAAATGATGAATGTCATCTAGGCGATTTCTCCAATCGGCTACGTAGTCTTCAGTCTTATCTATGGCATCTGGAGGTATTCCGAATCGCAGATCGGCTGGTAATCGTATCTCTTGTCCAAATATAATTCTTGCTGGAGAATGGCCTGTCGTATCGTGATTAGCCGATCTATAACACATGAGAAAGGTTTGTACATATTTGTCCCAATCTCGTTGGTGATCACTAACGACCTTCGATAATTTTCGGTTGAACCTTTCGATCATTCCGTCTGACTGCGGATGTAAGGGTGTGGTCCTGGTTTTCCTTACGCCCAGTCCCGCACAAATGCCTTGAAATTTCTGTGATCCGAAGTTTCAGCCTTGATCGGAATGAAGCTCACCGGGAACTCCATATCTGCTGATCCAGTTATTGATAAACTGCTCAATGAGAGTTGCTGCTTCTTGGATTGGAATTGGAAGGACTTCTGTGGGGAAGGAAGTCGAGTGCCGGCGTACGACACGGGGTTCTACTTCGTCCCACCCTCACTAGAGGTTCACGCACTAAAGAATGCAACACGACACCGGAAACAAGTTCAAAATACAGAGCGGACACAGCACAGGCACAATGAAACGCACTATTTGTCCTATTATGATTGCTTTATTGTAGATGACAAACTACATTTCATTTTTACTTCACTACTGGTGTTTCTACCGCGGCGATGTCTTTATTAAAATTCGAAGGTAAACTCCAAGTAATGTTACTATCGCAAATACGGCAACTTTAAATAACTTTTACTAAACACGACTCCGGTTTAATTACACTTCTCCGCAGCCGACGGAGAGCGGGAGGGGCATGACCGTGGGGGTCAGCGGATGGAAAACGACTCAACGATATTCAATCGTTGTTAAAAGAAATTCAGCCAGTGAAACTGGCTCTCTTAAATTAAAGATGCATTTCCTGTTCCAAGAGAGACGTAAAGTCTCTCTTTGGGGTAACCAACAGATCTCATACAGAAGATCGCCACAGCACACATGTATGTGTGTACACTGGTCCTTTTATGGATCAAAGCCATGGGAAAGACTCTAAACAAAGAAAGGAAAAAGGGATCGTGGAGTTGTTTATGTGAGAGGTTACTGGGAAAGGAATCCAGAACTATGTAGGATAAAGTTATTTATGGCCTGAGAGTTCAACTGAGTAAACATTAGATGGTAGGTGCATTTGGGATACTAGGATGACTGAATTATTTGCGTATCGCCAGAATGCCTGATGAAAGACAGCGGTCTTTTGTTTACTCATGGTGTGAGTTAGGGAAATAGTCTCAACGTGGATGGTGCTAATTACACGCAGCTGGTGTTGGACTATTTATCGCTGGCTAAAAGGGTCGATAGCCGATGTGTGCATAGATAGTTTTTATGTACACATATTGAGGTTGGGATTAGCCAACTCAAGGGTAAGATTCCCTGAAATGCGGTCGTATGATATGCGAACCGATGAATTTTATTACAGGGAATTTATGATAAGGTAAGAAAGAACTCTTACAGGAATTTGTATGCGAAGGGAATGCAAGAACAGGTAAGAATTCTTTTACTGAAGCTTCTTAGATTATTCCTTAGATAATCCTAGATGAGTAAAGCATTTAAGGTGCTAATGCGTTTGCATTTTTTTTTTTTTTGGGGAAGGAAGGTGGAAATCTTCAAAAGATACCTCTAGACCGATTCAAAAGAAAAACCACCTTCCGCCCGGCTCATATTCCCGTTGATGCCCGCGGAACTTTCTTTTAGATATTCCATCGCGGGGCGGGACGGAGTTTACCTGTTACTCCGCTCGTCACCTCGTAACTGCTGCATCATTTCACAGAGAATACCATTGGTTACGGACCATGCCTGTTTTGAAGTAAGCATGTATCCTATTACTCCAGGCGGAGTAACTGTCCGTCTCGTGTGTCTCTCCAAAATCGTTCGTAGGGTCTCGAATCTCACGCACTCTGTGAGTACGTGTTTCGCATTTTCTATTTTGCCTTCACAATACAAGCAGTATGGGTGATTCACATGCTTATACTTGTGCAAGTATTGCCGGAAGCATCCATGTGCTGATATTAGCCGAGTCAAGTAGTAATTCAGCTCGCCATGTTTTCCTTTCACCCATGTTTCTATATCAGGTATCACGGTGTGGGTCCATCTTCCTTTGGTGGAAGAATCCCACCTTCGTTGCCATTCTCTTAGGCTGGAGAGCTCTAATTGTGCCCGCATTCTCCGACGATTCTCCTGGAGACCTTATGCAATGCAGCGTTTTCTTTAACTGCAATGTCAATTGGGAATGGTCCTGAGATATCAATCGCAATTCGCTCGAAAGGGGCACCCACGTTGTACTGTTTCATAGCGCTCGTTGGTTTTGCTGTTAGTCTTTTGATCGCAGTGCAAGTTGTGCACTTCCCACACCAAGACTCGACGTCAACTCTCATGTGACGCCAGTAGAAGCGAGATCGTAATTTTGAAAGTGTCTTATTAAGCCCCAGATGTCCACCGGAGGCCGCGTCGTGCATTTCTGTTAGTACGTCCTTCACTTTTGATGGTGGGACTAGAATCTGCATTCGATGGGATTTTTCGTCCGCGGCTTCCCATTTACGCTTTAGAATTCCATCTTCCACCAGCAAGGAATTCCATTGTGCCTAATATGCTTTAAATGTTCCACTCTTGTCGGAAATATTGTTCCAAGTTGGCCGCTCGTTCATTTCTTTGTGTTCCAGGATTAGCGACATGTCTTCATCCTGAAGTTGAGCTCCGCGTATAGCATCACTCGTCCACCCATCTAGTACTTCTACTCGTACATTTCTGAGGTCGTACGCCTGTCGTTTTAAACGATCAATTTCTACTTCCGAATCCTGAAGGCGATGCTTTAGGGTCAAAATTTCAGCTTA
This sequence comes from Microdon myrmicae, assembly GCA_963931805.1. NCBI lineage: Eukaryota > Metazoa > Arthropoda > Insecta > Diptera > Syrphidae > Microdon > Microdon myrmicae. The sequence goes on along the minus strand of OZ007496.1, from coordinate 95,572,216 downwards.
CCTCTCTGCTAGATCAGTTGATAAGCGATTGTTCTCCTCAATGACATTTTCTCGGCTGGTCTTAAGAGCAATTATCTGTTGATGCAAGGATTTACATTCGGTCGTGGTGCTGTCCAAGTCTGAATCACGCTGAAAGCTTCTCTTGTGATTAGCGCATGAACAACAATTCTCAATTGATGTTTCATTCAATCATCGACGTTTCCCACAGTCAATAGAGATGTGGCCGATTTCGCCGCATGCCCAACTCTTCATATCAGGTGTCGGGGTTCTCCGTTGTACATGCGCGATTCTTTGGCAGGAACATTCATGGACGGACGTTTCTCGGACTCTATATGTACTCCTGGTAGCCAGTTTAGCAGATTCATATCCCAATGCGAACGCCAGTATTTCATTAGTCGTCTTCTTTCCCGCCAAACGAACGGCCTGTTGCAAGTCCCGATCTTGGAGTGCGTTTATAAATACATCCATTGCTACCTCGTTCAGAAATTCCTTATTCATATTTAAATAAGACAAGTTTGCCAATCGCTCAATGTCTGCCTGCAACTGTTGAAGATTTTCTCCAGGTTTCTCCGTAACTGCATGCGGTAGACCTGCTGCATATGGTTGTCTCCATACCTAGCTTCAAGGCCGTCTCTTACCGCTTGGAAATCTGTTTGCTTCTCTGCTGGTATGGTTTGTAGCAATTCTGCAGCCGCCCCGCGGAGTGACAAGATTAATCATGTTGACTTCTGCTCATCCGACCACTTATTATAATTGACCGCGGCGTCAAACTGACGTATAAATACGGAGAAGGGTCCCGTTCCATCGAAGGTTGGCGGTTGCATCCTTGTATCTTTGTAGTCATGTGGATTGCTAGGCGATGTCTTATTTCTCTCAACACACTCAAGTCTCTTTTCGATTCACGTTATTTCATCGGTGACTTTCTTAAATTCAGCTTCGGTTTTTAGATCCAGATTTTCTACTTCGTCTCGAAATTCTTCCTTCTAGTGTTGAAAATTACATTTCATCCACTGCGTTTGGGCATCCAACTTTGCATTAACATCTGCAGCTTGCGTATTCAATTTTGTATTAATGTCTGTAGCTTACGCGTCCATTTTTGAGGTGATATCTGTAGCTTGCGCGTCGAATTTTGAATTTTGCGCGTCCAATTTTGTATTAATATCTTTAGCTTGCGCGTCCAGTTTTGTCATCATCATCCTGAGCATCTCCGAAATGTCCAACTGTGGCGAACTCTTCTCCGTTCCAATGGCACCATCTTGACTCGCTGTTTCTTCTCCATCCGGACAGTCTGGCCCAATCGTAAAAACATATGTCTCGACATCGATACCCTCTTCCTCCATTGCTGCTTGAAGACGCTGTCGAAGAATTTGCTTCTGTTCTCTGCTATCCCGATTCCGGTCCTGAAGTTCCTTCTGCAACTGAGGAACGCGAAGACCCTCAAAATGACAATCTGACATCGCCACAACACACTTTCACAGACTTATTTACTTCACCAATAATTAATCCCACTTCTGACACCAATTGTTGCGAGCTTAGGGTTTGTTGGATTAATTATGTTTAATAAATAAGAGCCGTTAAATCGATTTTGAATTAATGTAACACTTTATTAGTCCGTTAATAATAACCGTTACTTTTACCGTACACTTAACGATTTCTTGACTCATCGCTTCCTTACTTATCGCTTGCTACTCTGCTTACTTCTTACGTCTTACTTATCGCGTTTTTGCCTGCTTAGTTCTTCCTTCTCTTCCTGATCTGCGTGGCGTATTTATACCGTTTTTCCTCATTCTGATCCGGCGTTTCGTTTCCGTCCGTTCCATAGCCTCGAATTTTCTACTGTTCATAGTCTCCAGTTTTCCAGTACTTTCTAGAATATTCTAGTACTTTGTTTCGGACTTTCTAGAGTATTCTAGTACTGATTGTCATATGCGTCACAATATACTAAAAGACTGTCCTCACCTAAAACTTTAAAGAGACCGTAAATTTCGTAGTATAGATATTTATAAAATTCTCGAAAATCCTACTTCCGACAACATAGAAAATATATAGATAAGTTTATAAAAATTCTAAAAATCAAATTATAATTTAAAAGTACAGAGCCAATAGTCTCAGCTGCTAGGCTCATTATGTTAATTTATTGATATGTAATTTTGAATTACTTGTTAATAATAAATAAATAAATATTTTAGTTGGTATGTGTGACGGAACGAATTTCTCTTGCTTGGGGTGTCTGTCATATTTACAGGTTTCGCAGTTTTTTATTTTTTCTTTACACATTTTAAATAATTGTTGAGTCGGTTGATATAAATAATAAGAACGGAGATTCCATTTATACAATATAAAATACATTTATTAAACTATAACTTCGCAAACTCGGTAACTGCGCGCAGCGCTTATGGCACGTGTATTCACCACGGCGTCTTATGATGCTCTGCTGTCAATGCTCCTCGCATGTCTCGTTTCACACAAGCCGTTTTCTCTCTGCATTCATACATACATTCATAAGAGCGCGCTCATGCGCCACCCATTAGGCAATATAAATGTATATTCTCAACAATAATTTTGGCCAAAAATATCTTTCTTGTTTTCCAATACATTATTTTTATAGCTTCTATGCGCTTTTAATATTATTTTTTTTTGGGGTATGTACTATCTTATATATGGTATTCTTTGCCAATATTTTTCTTACTTTGGTTATCGTTTCTTCATCGCAGTGTATTCCGTTTATTGTGTCGGGATTTAGTACCTTCTTTATTGTTTCAAAAATTTGGTCTGCATTCTCAATTTTTACTTTATATTCCCTATATCCTTTAAAGTGAGTATTCCTTATTATTTTCGTTTTACTACCCATAGTTAAATATATTTGGTTTTTATATTGATTAATTAATTTTGTGACCGTTTTAATTTCATTATTTTCCGAACTTACCTCTGAGTGCATTGATTCTTTAATGGAGGAATTTAACTGTTGTCTGCTTAGTGCATTAGCTATTATATTTTCCTTACCTGGTTTGTAAACTACTTTAACACCATATTCTTCGATCATATTCTTCCTTCGTTGTATCTTACTGTTTGGATTCTTTTCAGATAGTGCAAATGTTGGGGATTGATGGTCGGTGTAAATCGTAAGATCGGAAACACCTTGTATGTAAAGTCTCAATTTTTGTAATGCAAAGATTATTGCTAATAACTCCTTCTCATTTGTGGCATAGTTTTGTTGGGTCGTGTTTAATGCTCTTGATACAAAGGTAATTGGTTGTCTTCCTTGGGACAATACTGCTCCTATTGCTTGGTTGGATGCGTTTATGGTTAACTCGAAAGGTTTGCCGTAGTCCGGTTGAGAAAGTGCTATGCACTTTTCCAGTTGCTCTTTATGTGCTATGAATGCCTTCTCTTCTTCGTTTTTAAATTTAATTTCATATTGGTTACTTTTATTTTTTGAAACTATCTCATCTGTCTTTAATAGATCGGTTAGAGGTTTTGCTATGTGTGCGTACCCTTGTCCGAATCTTCTATAGTAACTTGCTGCTCCTAAGAATCCTCTTAATTCTTTTAAATTGTTTGGCCTCGAGTAATTCTCTATTGTTTCGATCGTTTCTGGATCGGTTTTTATGGTTTTATGGCTAATTGAATAGCCTAAGAACTTTACATAATTCTTGAACAAATGACATTTTTCTGAAGAGATTGTTAATCTAGGTTTAGTTAATGTTTTAATTACAATTATTAAGTGTTCCATGTGCTCCTCTCCAGTTTTAGAAAATACAATGACATCATCTATATAAACATAGGCGAATTTAGAATATCGAAGGCGAATAAATATCCCGCGCACCGGAGTCTACCAACCTTGATTTTTCTTACAACATTAGCTTAAAGGTAGACCGCGTACAACTCATGGTTGTAGCGTCTCTGGATTCGTCCTCCCCCTCATACGGAGCTAAAAATTCTCCTTAAGACCTTCCTCTCGAACGCGGCTAAGAGTTCAGAGTGCCTTTTATTGAGCACACAGGTCTCGGATAGATACATGAGTACTGGTAAGATCATGGTCTTGTACAGTAGTAGCTTGGATGTTCTGGATAAATTTCAGGATTTAAAGAGCCTTAATACACCACGCACCCGTTTGTAGTTCATCTCCCGACGGCGCGAACATTCCTGCATCAGAACTCGTTCCGTTACAGAGCGGGGAAGCTGTGGAACTCCCTTCCCACGCGATTGTTCCCGGAGCGTTACAACCTGCATCTGTTCAAAAAGAACTGCAACAGTTATTTGATGGCATCTCGGGGCGCCCACCCGGCGCTATAGGTTCGCCTCTCCCGAGAGAAGTCTAATAAAAAAAAAAAAAGGCTTTGTTGGATTTGATCAACCGTTTCCCTATTGTTATCGGCTGATACTATTCACCTAAGGTAGTTAAAGGATTGCACTACTTCAAATTCGTGCTCCCCTACCCTGATAGTTTGACCAACGTTAGGTCTTCTCTTCATGGATGTTTATTTAGTTTTTCCCTCATTAATGTAGGGTCCCAGTTTTTGTGCCGCCTGCTCGATCTGGGCCTTCCTCTCGAACGCGGCTAGAAGTTCAGAGTGCCTTTTATTGGACACCCAGGTCTCGGATCCGTACATGAGTAGTGGTAAGACCATGGTCTTGTACGGCAGCAGTTTAAATGTTCTGAATAAATTTCGGGATTTAAAGAGCCTTTATAGACCATAGTAGGCTTTGTTGGATTTGATCAGCCATCCGCGTAATTTTTCTTCCATATTGTTATCGGTTGATGCTATTGACCCAAGGTAGTTAAAGGATTGCCCTACTTCAAATTCGTGCTCCACTACCCTGATAGTTTGAACAACATTAGGTCTTTTCTTCACAGAAGTTGCCACCATATATAATACTTAGATTTTCCCTCATGAATGTGTAGTACCAGTTTTTGTGCCGCCTGCTCGATATGGGTGAAGGAGTCTGTACAGCCGAATCGGATCTACCGATGATGTCGATGTCATCTGCGTAGCAAAGAATCTGGCTGGACTTGGTGACAGTAGTCACTCTAGTTGTAACGCCAGAGTCACGGATTGCTTTCTTCAACGCCAGATTGAAGAGGAGGCAGGCCAGACCGTCCCCTTGTCGGAGTCTATTAAAGATTTTTATTGATTTGGACAGCAATCCCGGTATTTTTACTTGACTAGTTACGTTGGTCATGGTCAACCTACATAGTCGTATCAATTTGTTTGGAATGCCGAACTCTCTAATAGGATTATATAGTTCTACTCCGGCTACGTAGTCGGCCTTAAAGTTTATAAATAGGTGATACAATGTGATCTTTGATTCCTGACATTTTTCCACAGCCTGCCTAAGGGTGAATATCTGATCAATCGCTGATTTGCCTGGGATAAAGCCACACTGATATTGACTTTAGCGTATGGGGCTATCCGGTCTTGTAGTATAGAGGAGAGTATCTTATAGGCGGTACTCAGCAATACCCGTATTGTTGCTGCACAGTGTGATATCTCCTTTCATATATATGGGGCAAATTACTTCGCGACGCCAATCTTCGCCATCTTCACTTGTTCCCATACGTGCACCACAATCTCATGAATTGCCTGATGTAACGCTGTCCCTCCTACTTTGATCAGCTCAGTTGGTATGCCGTCATCTCTGGGGGCTTGATTTGATTTGAGCTGTATTATGGCTTTTAATGTTTCCTCAATGCTTGGTGACGGCAGCATTTGGTCTTGATCTTGCATTGGTGTAGCCTCCAATTCTTCTGTAAGTTGACCATTTAGCAATTCATTGAAGTGCACTTCCCATCGCTCCAGAATGTCTTCAGGATCAGTGATCAGATTACCCCCTTTATCCTTGCAGTAAGCGCGGCGTGGTGTGTAGCGCGTCATACTGCGGATTATTTGGTAGAACTTCCGCGCCTGGTGCGGACCTCGCTCTCTACTTTTCTCTATTTCACAGATTAGATTTTTTCCTAGGCACTTTTCTTTTGTGTGTGGAGTCTTTTTCCAGATCTTCTGAGCTGTTTGTACTTCTCCTCGCGTCCCCGCGTCCTATGAGACTGCTGCATTGCCCGGTATGCAGCATTCTTACGTTCAGTCACTAGTTTGCACTCATCATCAAACCAGTCGTTCCGATCTCTACGTCTACTACCTAAGATGGAGTTGGCAGTACTAATGACAGTATTCTTAAAGCGTGCCCATTTCTCTTCTACGGCCGACATTCTGACCCTAGGACTTACTCTCCCTCCCTCGAGCTCTTCAAGGGCGAGTTTTAACGCATGACCAAAGGTGTTACTGGTATTCTCATTGCGTAAGGCAGCCGTGTTGATTCGAACTTGATCCGCGGATGCAATACGTCTCCGTACGGCAATCAGCACTCGGAAAATTATACCAACAAAATAGTGACCCGAGTCCATGTTGGCACCTCGGTACGTTCGTACCGTAATCAGGCTCTAGGAGTGGCGGCGAACTATCAACACGTGGTCAATTTGGTAGCGAGTGACTCCATCAGGTGATACCCAGGTGGCTTTGTGGATACGTGTGAAGGGAAACCTGGTACTCGCAACGACCAAGTTTTTTTATGCTGACAGTGCGATGACTCGTAGTCCATTGTCATTAGTATTCTCATGCAAACTATGGGAACCTGCGTAGTTCCTGAAATCGACTCCCGAACTATTTTGGCATTCAAATCACCAAGAACGATTTTTGAGGGCCCGTTCGACGTTGTCGTAGAATATTTCTTTTCGTCGTCAGGGGACTCCTCCGTAGGTCCGCGAACGTTCATGGGGCTTATGTTCTTAAACTTGCCTCGGACGCGAAGACTGCATAGCCTTTCGTTTATTGCATTAAAGCCGATAGTGGCAGGCTTTAGTTTTTGGCGGACTAGAAAGCTTACCCCGAGCATATGGTGTTTTGCGTGACAGCTATAATAAATGTCATACTCGTTTCTTTGAATAACACCACTCTCCGTCCATCTTATTTCTTGTAATGCGGTTATATCAGCCTTATATTTGGACAGGACATCGGCTAGGTGCTGTGCAGCTTCTGCTCTGTATAGCGAGCGGCTGTTCCATAAGAAAGTTTTCAAATCGTTTAGCCATTTTTGTTTCCGTGGTCGTCGTCGTGTATCCGGTCCATAACCAAGGCTACTTAAATTTCAATAATAATTTGTTTTTCGGGACAAGGTGATTAGCCTTGCGCCAACCTTTCTCAAGATGTCGCTGCACACATTTGTTCACTACTTGGGGGGTGCCAAAGTAGCTATCCAGGGGTGTCACATGGAGACTACATATCAACTTGGATTGAACATGGACAAGGATCGATCTGGCCTTCGCCGGGTTGAGGGTAATCAGTGACTTTGCCCTGTATCATCATCATCATCATCGGCACTACAACCGGGAATTGGCCTTGGCCTTATTTAGCAAGTCCTGAGGCTTGTTAAATTTTCCATAATGATTTGTTTTTTCCGGGCAAGGTCATTAGTCTTGCGTCAGAGGCTCCCCGACGGGGAATCGAACCCCAGTCTCCCGCGTGACAGGCGGGTATACTAACCACTATACTATCGAGGAGCCTCTGTATGTTCACAGTTTATTCCGTGAATAAATACTCTGATGGTTTCTTGAGTTACGTGTTTTATTATTGAACCTGATTTTCCATTTCATCGGTTTCTACCTTAGTTGGGACCCGATTTAGTGCTTTATTTATTTCGTCTAAGAATTCACTCAATGTTGACTCTCCTTGAATCGTCTTTTTCATTTTTTTCTAGTAAGACCTAAAGCGGCTCTGATCACCGTACACGCACTCAAGTCTATTTAATATAGTTTCGAAATTCAAAATTGCTCCATTGGTGACTAAGACTTGGTAAAATTCTGTAGATCTCTCAGACCTATATGAAATGTGGAAAAAAAGTGCGTAAAGCGAAAGGGTGCCAAGCAAAACCCAAACGCGTGTTTTGCTAATCGAAATTCGAAGGCGATAACGCACCCCAGCAGAAAGTGACAAAGCGGACCATTCAAATTCGCAATGGATAACCTACTAAATGAAAATGAACAGGTTTAGGGGATTTAAAATGAACTCAACATCTCTTTTCCCAAACGACCCCTGACAGAGACACGAATACGAGGGAAGGAGGCAGCAGCCATTTTTGCAACCGAAAATTTTCCTGTACAAATCGGAATTGGCAAGGAACAGGAAAAGGTTGCCTTTGATAGATTCAGATCAATTTGTCACGATTCTGAACCTCTAAAAATTACCAGGGCCGCAATCCTCTACCAATCGACCATGCCTGTGCGACTATTAAAGGACACAGGACGCAAGGAACTATCAATCCTCGGCACTCGGATTAATTCGACTCTTAATTGGAATGGCCACATATTTGAAGCTTCGAAAAGTGCAGCCAAATGTATGAGGTTCCATAAGAGATGGAAAAGATACTTCACTCCATCCAACCTGGCCACTATTTACAAGGCGTTCTAAAATGGAGTTCAACTCCCATATTTATTCAGGCGCATCGAAAACTGCACTACACGTGCATGATAGAATCCAAAAGCAAGCAGTGAAACTATTGAAGACTCAGCCGTACGCCGATCAATTCCGTCGTTAGAACATAGGCACAACGTGTCACGCCTGTCTATTTTCTATAGGTATTATCAAAGTCGTTGTTCAACAGAACTTGCTGAATGTGTTCCGCTTCTTCAGACATTTTCCCGCAATGTGAGACCGCTCATCAATTCACGTTGAAAGGCAACAAAATAAGGCGTAAAAATAAGCATGAGAGTCATTCTTTATCCAAACCAAACGAATGTGGAATGCTCTACCTGATTATGTGTGCCCTCGTCGTTGTATTGTCCAGACAGTTAAGGCCAATGTACATCGATAGCACTTCTCCTTATCCACTTCCTCTCCTTCCGCTCGCACTGTGCTCTGACATTTAAAGGTACTCCAAAATCTCGTTTTGTGTGCGCGTTAGTGTAAAAAAACACTGCAACGAACTACCATTATCCTTATTCAGCAACAGACACCATAATGATTAGACGGCAATTATATATATGGCGGTGCGATACACCACGATTGTCGCGCAATAATACTACTGCCGAGAAGCACGTATTTGGTCTCAGATGTATGTTAGAACAATGTTAGAATAAGGTAAATTGGTATAATATATATAGCTGTAAGGAGAAAATAAAAATGACTGAATAGTGAGAACCTGCTTGTACCGGAGTCTTGCGTTCTTGACTCTTCTCTCCCTCGATCTCTTCGATTCTGACCGTCACAATATTTTCCTCAGTATAAAACTGAAGAAAGCACCGTTCCCAACAACATTTCCCTATATAATAGGTTATGGGGGTTCTCTATATCACACGGAGAACCAACCCACAATTCCTACCTAATTTCGGCCGCCAACAGCGCGTCACCATAGCCCAACGCCCCATACAACTTGCAAGGATACATTTCCCAATCTGCAACAGCATTTATTCCCAAATCTGCAATAGCATACATTCCCAAACTTGCAAAGAATACACTTCCCAATCTGCAACAGCATCCATTCCCAAATCTGCAATAGCATACATTCCCAAACTTGCAAAGAATACACTTCCCAATCTGTAACAGCATTCATTCCCACATCTGCAATAGCATACATTCCCAAATCTGCAATAGCATACATTCCCAAACTTGCAAAGAATTCATTACCCAATCTGCAATAGCATATATACCCCAAATTCTGTAACAGAATACATTTTAAATCATCTCCCTCATCTACATCAAACCGCACGCATTTTTCCCAAAAACCACTTCGGTTAATTTCCTACTGAAACTACATTTCTCGCTTGCAACCAAGCAGCATTAGTTTCCCGAAAACAATTTCGGCTCCCATCCTACCTAAACCATCTGATATAATATCAATTCTCCGTACCAGCACGACGCGTTGCATTTCCACGAAGCAACCATCGCAGCGACCAAGACCCATGTTCCTTGTCTAACCGACAACCCATGCCCATACTTGGTCATGCCTCCGGGACCAATTTCCCCGTATACACAGCACCAGAGGAAGCTAATCCAGCCTGTACGGCAGAAATTCCCCGAAACAAAATTTTCTATATACGCATAGCAACCCTTCCTCATGTTCCTAGTAAGCGGCAGTGAGTTCACTTAGCGATGACTCCACTGCCACGACACACTGAATAGGTTCTTGCATTCATTCTCACAGTCGCTTCACAACCACCGCTGCGGGAACACGCGCCCCAGCGTCGTCCCACCGCCACCGCGTCGGCCACTCCGCGTCGCGCCACGCGACGCGCCTCCCTTTTAGTCAGTCGATTGTCAACCGCTGAGGAGTGTGCACACATTGGGGTCGGGTTTTTTACACCAGAGTGTGCATCAGTTTGCATCGAGTTCGAGTAATGTCAAGCGCGTTGCGACTGCTGTATCTTTCCGACTCGGAGAACTTTAGTTGTTCTCTTCCGCGTAAATCTAGCCGTAAACCCTACGAAATAGGATGAGTTTAAGCATCCCAAATTGACAGTATCTAAACACACAGGGCGGTACCCAACAACCATGAGCAATAGTCCTTTCGGTGGAAAATAACATTAAGTACGTACGAAAGTGCCCAATAGTTTTCCTGTAAAAAGACCAAACTAATCCTGCAATATAGTAAGAACAAACAGTGCACAATAAACGAATTTCAAAAACACCAAAAGACGTTCAATAGTTTTTTGTAAAAAGACCAAATTAATCCTACAATATAGTAAAAGACAAACAGTGAGCAATAAACGAATTACAAAACAACATATTGCTGGTGTTTCATTTTTGCGTTTGGTGAACGGGGTTCGGCGCAACATTCGGTGGACTCTAGTGGGTCGGTAGTAGAACCAGTACCCGTGCCGGCCCGCCGACCACACACCCCTCACAAGATGTTTCCTGGATCCGTATTATTGCTGACACACTACACACAAGCACTCACACACCGATCAAAGCGCAGATTATCAGACGCCAAAGGGGTAGTCTGCGTTTACTACGGCACTCAGGACCTACCCTAGATTTCATTCCCACTAACCCTCCATCCAAGTAATTAGAGACCAGTTGAACTAATCCTGTAGACATTATCTGTAGATACCCCCCTCCCCCTCTCTCTCTAATTTACTTCTCCGGTATCTGTAGACTGTGCCCGAGATTCTCACAAATGTGGGTGATTCTGGTTGTTGTCAAATGGCCAGAAGCCAGAAACTTCATCGAGACATTTTTCTTTGTCTCTTTTGAATCGGTCCCCGCCTCTCTCTCTCTTTTTAATAAAAATAAAAATCACTCGCTAAGAAATAGCCGTAAATGTCAAAACGAATAATCTTTCTTGTTAGGTGTTGAGGATTCGCCCTGGATACAGCCAGCGAATTCGCAATTGAATGCTACCCCTGGCACCAGCCTAGAAAATGTCAACAATCAGCTGACATTTTAAATGAAATTCTATTGGTTGTCAAACGACAACCATTTTTCTTTCTCTTCTTCGTTAATCTCTTGACGACACAAGCCGCAAATCATTTCTAATCCGTGGAAATCCATTTAATCAAATAGAATAAATCAATTTTGATCACATCAAACCAACCCGCGTTGTTTCTTCTTTTGCTTGGGAAGATTCTCTTGAGAATTCCTGCTATACTTTGGATTGCTGCTCAGTTTAGATTCGTTAAGGAGAAGTCCTGCTATATTCTGGATTGCTTCTTAGTTTAGAGGTATTCTTTGCTATTTTCACATTAATTTCCAGATTATTTTAGAGCCATCATTGCACGTCAAGAGACACCATCGTGTTCCTGACGCCAGCACCCAGCCCACAACAAATCAAGAACCCTGTGTTTGTGGAAGGTGTGTTCAATGCGTGTTGACCACACATTAGGAAATTCAGATACACGGATTTGCTTCCCCCAACCCGGGGTAAGGGGTAACTCTAAAGGACTAATTTGTTTTCTTTACTTTGCAGCCATTGCGAATTGTATCCCCCCTCATTGGTAAGGAGCGGTTGCAAATATTTAAAAAGGTTGATTGGTAAAGATATCTCGGCATTCTGAAGGAAGGGATGTGGGGGCAAAAAGTCGGTGTGCCGGCACTTTTAGTGAATACGGTTTTTTCATTTAGCACACACAAGTTTACAAAGGAAAAAGTCTTAATTTAGTTTATTGTAATGGATACTTTGATGAAACACTAATTTTGACAGTCAATAACAAACGTTTTATTTTGGGGATAGTTAGGAAAATTGTACAGCATGGACATTCAGTGGAACGATCACAATAGTAGAGCTTTTGTTCTTATCTTAACCACACACGCGTTTGATTTCATAGTTTTGCATTAATTCACAGGAAAAAAAAGGTTTCAATTGGGTTGATTGTATTAGACACTTTGTTGCACCGGACAAAGAACTACACAGAAACTAAAAGATTCTAACTCCGACTCCGGTTGACACTAGACGGTGAATGAAATTCGACTCCCACTTCGATGGTGGTTGATTTCCGACAGGTTAAAAATGACTCGTGCAGAGTCGGCCATCCGCTAAGGGTGGGTTTTGGTTTTCGAGAGAAACGCGAAGTTTCTCTTTGTGGTGACCAATAGGAGAGGATCTCTCTTCGTTGATCTTGGCGGGATGATAGCGCTTGTCCATGTTCCCAATTCATAGGCAAACGAAAACGAGAAAAAAAGAAATGAGACAAAGGGCATCATGATGGTATGCATGCAGCTGCGTAAATAGTCTGCCTGCCATTAGGGCAGCTTATAGTACAAGGAAATAAAATACTTGCACAACGATGATTGTGCACAGTATCCCTGCCGATGGAAAGGGTCGAATTCTTTGAGTGCATGTTTTCATGCTAGAGAATTCGATTCTTGGCGGCAAGACGCGAAATGCGTGAACTGCTTTTGTCGGTTGGACAAAAGGCCGCCAAGAATGTGGGTAAGCCAGGAAAGTCTGGTGCGCACGTGTGTGGCAGGATACACTGGATGACAGGGGTGCCTAAGTTATGATGCTTGTATGTTGAGCATTGTTTTCAGGTTTTTTCTGGTGATGCATTACATGCCTGAAATGATGCCCTTGGGAAGGGGAATGTTTGCAGGTAACTGCAGGTTGACGAAAGGAGTCGGGGTAGGAATTGTGGGTGGTTCTTAGCGTAGTTATAAGGGGACCCCCACAGGGATTCCACAATACCATCCCCTACGACAATCGGTGGAAAAGCCCACTGGTCAGCAGACATCACGTGGTTTCACGAAGATACTGAAACATGCCATATATTGTGACACAATTAGTTTACAGAAGGAAAAGTAATCTTGTAAACTCCGGAAATGGTTATGTGAACTAGCCACCAAGATCATGCAATGTAGCTCCATTTGAATTTTTCCTGGTGATGTATCCCCTAAGTAAACTCCATTCCACAATCAATTTAATTCTTCTCACAACCAATTAACGTAACTTATTTTAAACCCATTTACGCACACGATGCAATTACCCCAGTTCACAATCAATTTAATTATTTCCGAGTGGTAGATGGGGTTCGGTGAAATACCACCCCATCAAGCTATAGGCTCCTGTATAGGGGAAATCCCAGACTATTTCGAAGCTTGTTCGTTCGAGAAAATGTTCGTTTAGATGGTAGTCGGTCCCAATGTGAGATACCACCCAGTCACGCTGTACATCCCGCGATATCGTCGGGAGAACTCTTTGACTATGTTTCGGATGTATAGGTGATGGCCCGGACTGATATGGAGACGGGCAATGGTGGTACCTTCTGTGATAAAGTATTCCGGAGGTAAACTAGTTTCCCATTCGGATCTCCGGGGGGACTACGTCAGGGGGAACATCATGCAAATATTATGACAAATCATCGAACTTTAAGAAATTCGTCATTACATAATCGGGCACGCCCTCGAGGCTATGTCGACCGCCGGGTGGTAACCGCATTTTGTAACATGTGGGGCACCGGTTTTTCCAATACGAGTGTAAACGCCGCCCATCAATATTTGCAAACAACGAAACCTGATATCCTTGCCCTAACTGAGACCCAGGTCGATTCGTCAACTGATTTGAAATATCTTCGTTGCTCAGAATACGACTTACATTCGAGATTCCGTTTTAAGGGCAGAGCCTCCGTCTTCGAGCGGTTCGATCTGGCTTGCCAGAGGATGGAGGCGTTGTAACCCAATAATATGGACATCATATGGTTAAGGGTCGTGCTGAGGAGTTCTGTTAAATTTCTTTGTTGTCTTTACCGCTCCCCGAATGACGATCGACCAGCAACATTTTTCGAACATCTTTCACGTACCATCGACTGGATACAGATCAACCACCCAACTTCTGAAATGGTCGTCCTTGACGATTTCAATGTGCACAATCCGGCTGGTTGGTACATTCCAACAGAACCGACAAGGCTGTAAGGCCAGCGGAGATATTCGCTGTTAGCCACAACTTGACTCAACTCGTGGAGAAATCTACGCGAGTACCGGATACTTGCGGTGATTATGCGAACATCCTGGACCTGTTTTTGACATCCGAAGCGAGCATTTATACCGTAGGGGTTTCTGCGCCACTGGGAAACGCAGATTACTGCTTGGTATTGGTCGCACAATCACTTGCATTTCAAACGAATAACCGAAATAAGCAGCTATCCTTTCTGTGGTTGGGGGTGTGCTTCGGAGACTCCGATGTTAACGCTTGCGTGGAGTCGGTCACGGAGATTATTCTTCTCGGGATGGAGATCTACATTCCATTAACGAAGTTCATCTGATAAGCCGTGGTTTAATAAAAAATGCGAGCAGATTACAGCGGCAAAAAATAGAGCTTTTAGTCAATGGCGCTCCAATCCCACAGATTTTAACAGAACGAATTTTGTTAGAATCAGAAACGCGTGCAACCAGGCGATTGATACCGCGAAGAAAGTTCACAACAACAGAGTGATCAATAAACCCCTTCGGTGCCCGACTGGTTCGCGCTCCTTTTGGTCAATGACAAAAGCTGTCAGCAGTAACTTTGCATCCCCCTTTTTCCCCCCGTTGGTGACAGACAGCGGGACGTTAGTCACAAATTCAAAAGATAAAGCTAATGTGTTCGCGAATTTATTTTCCGCGAATTCAAACCTCGATGCCGTTCTTTTGGAGCCAGCTGTGATCGGGCCGGTACGGTCTTCGATGCGGGATGTGAGGTTTCGCCCGTGTACTATTCAACGGGTTCTACGTGAACTGGACTGCAAGAAGGTAACCGGCCCGGACGGAATACCAGCAATAGTCCTTAAGAACTGTGCTCCAGAACTATCGCCGGCTCTGGGCAGACTCTTTCGATTATCTTATCCAGGGAGAACCGCTCGAGTTCAGCCAACACCAAAGAGGGGAAAATAGTATCTCCCACAAAATTACCGACCGATAGCATTGCTGTCTATGTTATCTAAGATGATGGAAAAAGTCATCAATACCGAGTTAATTAAGTATTTGTAGTGCAACGGACACCTGAATGATCGTCAATACGGATTCCGTGGCAGGTAATCCACGGGAAACTTTTTGACCGTTATAACCGATATATGGTCATCTGCGATTGAGAGGCATGGTTAATCAAGGTCGGTCGCATTGGATATCTCCAACGCGTTTGACCGCGTCTGGCATGGGGCATTACTGAGCAAACTTCGTTCTTATGAGCTTTCCCAGCAGCTTTGCGATTGGATGAAGAGGTTCCTCGAAAATCGATCGACCCGGGTTGTTGTGGACGGGGAGTGTTCAGGTCCCGATCCTGTTAATTCTGGGGAACCCCAAGGTTCTATTTTGGTCCTAATCATATTTTTGCTTCACATAAATGATTTGTTGGAGACAATAGATAACAAAGTTTTCAGTTTTGCGGATGGTAGTATGCTTTTCTCCTCTTTTTCGAGTGATCGGCCGATTGGTGCATCGACGTCGCACCACCTGAGATGTAGCCAGATTGACTCTCTGAATCGAGATCTAGATTGGGTCCTGCTGTGGGGAAAGGCAAATCTCGTCGACTTCAATGCAACGAAGACACAGTATACAATATTCACAAAGAAAAATGGATCCTCGGTTCCACAGCTGATGATGAATGACCGGGCCCTCGGGTCTAGGGAAAGCTTGAAGTTACTCAGCATCACGGTCAGTGGGAATGTATCGTGGCACGAACACGTGTCGAACATCGCCAGGTCAGCCTCTGGAAAACAGAGTTATCTTTTTAGAAATTGGTCGGCATCACGGTCTGTAGGAATGTATGGTGGCATAAACAGGCGAAGAACATCGCCAGATCCGCCTCTGGAAAACGGAGCTATCTTTTTAGAGCCGAGAAATATTTTACTCCGGCCCAACTTCTTATTCTATATAAATGCCAAATTAGACCCGCGGAAAGATGAGGAACTCCTTTCCCAAGCGAGTGCTCCCGGACCGTTACAACCTACATCTGTTCCAAAAGAACTGCAACAGTTATTTGGTGGCATCTCAGGGCGCCGTGTCGGCACTACAGGTTCGCCTCTCCCGAGAGAAGTGCAATAAAAAAAAAATATTCCACTATCAATTGACTTGTTTCATTAATTGCACACCCAATAACGCATTGTTATGCTATCAAATTCCAAGTACACTTCTTGCTTCAAACAAGCACTCCACCTGGCGTGAGGCGTTTTCCCAAGCTATCAAATTGCAAATGCATTTTTTGCCTCGTATCCAAAAAACAATTATCACACCTGCCACCGGACACTGCCGGTGTCTTCAAAGGCAATTGGCGCACCTTTTAACGAAGTCTCCATCGAAGTGTTGAGACCTGCGAAAAGACAGACATAGTGACGAAACGCCAATAGATTAAACGATACGAATGGCTTGAACGAGGGCTATTGTACTTGAATTGGTTCGATCAAGTGCGAATATCAATTGAGTGATACAGTGGCCTTGCACCTTAAGTAAGCCAATTAAGTTGCAATGGTAATTAAGCATTGCGACTGACTCATGCCGCGCAATTGGACTCAATATGGGTCAAAGCCGACTGAGCAGGGCTGCGGGGTGAATGATTTGCGTTTTTGGTTCGGAGAGTTGGATGCATCGTTTGCAATTCTTTCTCATTAATTTTGGTAAAAGAGCGGTCAACGGAATAAGTTCAGAGTTAATCGATCAGGGTAAAAGGTTGCAGCCTTGCAATGGAACAGCGGGCCTTTTACTCTGAATAAATAAATAAGATTTCAGTAGCCAATCAAATAGATGCAGTCTTGCTGCGGAGCAGCGGGCCCTTTGCTTGAAGATAAATAATAATAATTAAAATAATAAAAAGTAAAAGATTATTATGCAATAAACAAAAGGATACCAAGAAATAAGTAGAAACATAATTAAAAGAAAAACGTGCTTAACTCTCCACTTCGGATCCAGAGCAACAATGGCGGACCGCCCACCTCCACCAGGTAATATTTAATCAGATAACATTACAATTAATGGGGGATGGAAGCGAACATACAGGGCAAAGTCACTGATTGCTTTCAACCCGGCGAAGGGCAAGACGATCCTTGTCCCTGTTCAATCCAAGTTGACATCCAGTCTCCACGTGACACTCCTGGATAGCTACTTTGACACCCGCCAAGTAGTGAACCAATGCATGCAGCGACATCCCGAGAAAGGTTGGCGCAAAGCTAATAACCAGGCCCGTAAAAATGAATTATTATGGCAAAGTTAACAAGCCTCGGATATGGACCGGATACACGACGACGACCATGGAAACGAAAATGGCTAAACGATTTAAGAACCTTCTCATGGAACGTTCGCTCACTATACAGAGCTCGAGCTGCACAGCAGCTAGCCGATGCCATGTCCGAATATAAGGCTGACATAACAGCATTGCAAGAAATAAGATGGACGGGGAGTGGTGTTATTCGAAGAAACGGGTATGCCCTTTATTACAGCTGTCATGCAAAACACCATGTGCTCGGGGTAGGCTTTCTAGTCAGCCAGAAACTGAAGCCTGCCACCATCGACTTTAATGCAATAAACAAAAGGCTATGCACTCTTCGCGTGCGAGGAAAGTTTAAGAACATAAGCCTCATAAACGTTCATGAACCTACAGAGGAGTCCCCTGACGATGAAAAAGAAGAATACTATGAGAACGTCGAACGGGCCCTCAATGCCTGCCCAAGATACGATGTGAAAATCGTTCATGGTGATTTGAATGCGAAAATAGGTCGGGAGTCGGTTTTCAGGCACTACGCAGATTCCCATAGTTTGCATGAGAACACCAATGTCAATGGACTACGAGTCATCGAATTGGCAGCATTAAAAAACTTGGTCGTTGCAAGTACCAGGTTTCCGTGTAAAGCCACCTGGGTATCACCTGATGGAGCCACTCGCAACCAAATTGACCACGTGCTGATAGATCGCCGCCGCTCCCCGAGCCTGATGACGGTACGAACGTACGGAGGTGCCAACGTCGACTAGGATCACTATCTTGTTGGTACAGTTTTCCGAGCACGGATTGCCTTACGGAGACGTATTGCATCTGCGGAACAGGTTCGAATCAACACGGCTGAGTTACGCAACGAGAATACTAGTAACACCTTTGGTCATGCGCTTAGGCCCGCCCTCGAAGGGCTCGAAGGAGGGAGAATAAGTCCTGAAGCCAGAATGCCGGGCGTAGAAGAGAAATGGACACGCTTTAAGAATACTGTCAATAGTACTACCAACTACATATTAGGCAGTAGTCGTAGAGATCGGAATGACTGGTTTGATGATGAGTGCAAACTAGCGACTGAACGTAAGAATGCTGCATACCGGGCAATGCAGCAGTCTCATAGGACGCGGGTACGTGAGGAAAAATACAAAGAGCTCAGAAGATCTGAAAAAAGACTCCACAGAAAAAAGAAAAGTGTCTGAGAAAAAGACCTTGTTTGTGAAATAGGGAAAAGTAGAAAGCGAGGTCCGTACCAGGCGCGGAAGTTCTACCAAATAATCCGCAGTATGACGCGCTACACACCACGTCGCGCTTACTGCAAGGATAAAGGGGTAATCTGATCACCGATCCTGAAAGCATTCTGGAGCGATGGGAAGTGCAATTCAATGAATTGCTAAATGGTCAACTCACAGAAGAATTGGAGGCTCCACCAATGCAAGATCAAGACCAAATGCTGCCGTCACCAAGCATTGAGGAAACATTAAAAGCCATAATACAGCTCAAATCAAATAAAGCCCCTGGAGCTGATGGCATACCAGCTGAGCTGATCAAAGAAGGAGGGACAGCGTTACATCACGCAATTCACGAGATCGTGGTGCACGTATGGGAGCAAGAGGAGATGCCGGAAGATTGGCGTCGTGGTATAATTTGCCCCATACATAAGAAAGGAGATATCACACTGTGCAACAACTATAGGGGTATAACATTGCTGAGTACCGCCTATAAGATACTCTCCACTATCCTACAAGACCGGATATCCCCATACGCTAAAGCCATCATTGGTCAATATCAGTGTGGCTTCATCCCAGGCAAATCAGCAATTGATCAGATATTCACCCTTAGGCAGGCGATGGAAAAATGTCTGGAATTTAAGATTCCATTATATCATCTATTTATAGACTTTAAGGCCGCCTACGACAGCATAGCCATCGTAGAACTATATAATGCCATGAGAGTGTTCGGCATTCTAAACAAATTGATACGACTTTGTAGGTTGATCATGACCAATGTAACTATTCAAGTAAAAATAGCGGGATTGCTATCCAAAGCAATCATCATCATCATCATCATCGGCACTACAACCGGGAACCGGCCTTGGCCTTATTTAGCAAGTCTTGATGCTTGTTAAATTTTCCATAATGATTTGTTTTTTCCGGGAGAGGTCATTAGTCTTGCTCCAGAGACTCCCCGACGGGGAATCGAACCCCGGTCTCCCGCGTGACAGAACTATATAATATCATGAGAGAGTTCTGTGGGGTTAATTAGTTAGTGCGTCGACACGGACGCGGGTTTCACTAATTCCCACTACTCCGATAGTTCTCCAAAGAAAGAAAAAAACGCACAAAGTTCTTCGCAAAAGGAAAATGAAACACTCTGGTTCGTTTTAATGACACTGTTTTTATTGATGGTGACATGTATTTAATCGGTGGACAAATCAGTTTGTTTGAATTTAATTAAGGCATGAGATGAGATTAGACTGTGTTCTCTTAGGAAATTTAATTAAAAAGATTCTGAAGCATTATTTTATACTACACATGTATATACTATTGTTTTTCTATTTATTAACTACAATGCAAACGGAACACCCGCAAACACAACACGACACATCAGCCAAAGAGAAGGCGACTCGTTTCACAGCAATCACTATTAGGCACCTTCAACAACATCAAAATCCCGACGATCTTGTGAATTATCGGCTATTGTTATTCACGAGTCTAAAACCGTCGACTGATAGGTGAATGTGAAGAAGACTGACTAATTGGAACTCATCAAAGAAAAGGGAACCTCAAAGAAACTGAAAAAGAGGAGGAGTTACACGATTAACTCGAGGTAGTTAATCGTGATTGGACCGGGTGAAAAAGGCATACATTATGCATGTGTGCGTATGCCTTGCATACGATCGTTCGGCGACCGTGGATGGAGGCCAACATCGCTAATGCATTTTCCATGAATGTAAACACTAACATCTGGGGTGCGAAAGACCCAAACCGAAGATTTGGTCATCCTAATGGGAGGCCATAAATCAACATTTCGGTTGATGATGTTTAAATATTGCAACGAATATAGGGTGCAGCCGTTGCCAGATGTTGAAAGTAAACATTTTCTGGCTGCATCCAGTTCGTTGCTCATGTGCGGTCCCTGCTCGTGGGGACCGATAATAGGAAACCAGCGATTGCTGGTAATTAGGGAAATGTTTGGTTTGCGTCAGCCGAAACCTTGTCGGCGGTAGCAAACCAATGGGACCAAATAGCCGCATGCAAGAAGTGCCATGGGCAAACAAATAAAACGAGTCAACAAGGAACTCTTTGTTGATATTGTTTCCATAGCATAAGGCTATGGAAACAAGCTGCCCTGGGCAGAATGTATGCCTAAGGATAGGATTTCAAATGCCACGGCAATGTGATAATCTTGCCGTGGACTTATGCTTTTTTTTAGGAAATAATGTACGCCTCGGGGGTGAATTTTCGATGCCACGGCAAGGTGATAAGCTTTGCCGTGGACTTAATGTTTTTTAGGAATTAATGCCTGCCCGAGGGTGAGTTTTCGATGCCACGGCAAGGTGATAAGCTTTGCCGTGGATTTAATGTTTTTCAGGGGTGGTGTTGGAGAAAAAGGGGTTTGGAAGGAAAACCCCCACAGAATAGGTAAGCTGCCTAACGGATATTCAAAACAGGTATCCGATTGGGTAACCGTAATAATTCCGGCGATTTGGCTGGGGGTAAATGCCGTAGCAAGGTTACGCAACCTTGCTGAATTTCGACCGAGAGGTAAGTCGTTCGCCTGGAATAGTGGGGATCGAGCGATGCATGGCTCTTCGGGCCCTGAAAAGCCCCACATAACTCCCTCCCCAGTGACGTAGTCACGAAACAG
Organism: Microdon myrmicae; assembly: GCA_963931805.1. NCBI lineage: Eukaryota > Metazoa > Arthropoda > Insecta > Diptera > Syrphidae > Microdon > Microdon myrmicae. Next base: position 95,550,697 of record OZ007496.1, on the reverse strand, counting down.
GTAAGGCTGGTTAGGGGGTGGTAAGTTGGTTATGGGCGCGCGCTTAAGCGCGAGTACGGGGAGGTTGTGCCGGTGGTGTAGGAGTGGTATTTGAAGATGGAGATGATTCTGGAGCGGAAGCTTCCAGAAAACAGGGCTTAAGCCTTTCGACGCTGACCGTGGATCGCTTGCCTCTAATGTCGATCTCGAAGACGCGGTCACTGATGCGGCGGAAGACTTTGAATGGGCCATCATAAGGTGGGTCGAGGGGTTTTTTGACCTTATCCACCCTGACAAAGACGTGCGTGCAGCTGTGCAGTTCAGGGTGGACGAAAAGTTTTTTGGAGCCGTGCCTGGTTACAGGGGTTGCCTTAACCTTACGTAGCAGGTCACGGAGATGTCCCAATTCACGAAGTTGGTCACGCGGTGTTTCGCCATTCAGGAAAAGTTCTCCTGGAAGAAGGAGGTTGGTACCGTAGGTAAGCTCTGCTGCCGAAGCACCCAGGTCCTCCTTAATACTTGTCCTCAGGCCGAGGAGGACGGTTGGTAGGGCGTCAAACCATTGTGTGTCATTATGACACATGAGTGAGGCTTTTAGAGATCTGTGCCAGCGCTCTATCATCCCATTTGATTGCGGGTGGTAGGCGGTGGTACGACTTCTTTGGCAGCCGAGAAGATTTGTTAGCTGCCTAAAAATTGTCGCCTCAAATTGTGGACCTCGGTCCGAAGTTATGGTGGTTGGTACACCGAAGCGTGTGACCCAAGTTGAGTAAAAGGCCTTGGCGACTGATTCGGCAGTAACTGCCCGGAGAGGTGTCGCCTCTGGCCATCGCGTGCAGCGATCCATCATAGTGAGGATATAAGAAAATCCTCTTGATGGAGTAAGCGGTCCCACTATGTCTATGTGGACATGGGCGAAGCGTGCCGTGGGAAGCTTGAATTGCGCTGGCTCCAGTACATTATGCCGCGCTACTTTGCAGCGCTGGCACTGGAGACAAGCACGGGCCCAACCAGTGAGATCTTTATTCATCCGGGGCCAAATGAATTTGCGACGGACAGCAGCGGCTGTTGCTCGGCCGCTGGGGTGGGCTGGGTTGTGGTAAACCTGGAACACGCCCTTACGAAGTTTCTCGGGAATGTAAGGTCTAGCGGTTCCAGTGGAGACATCACACCAGATTTCGCCCAAAGGGTCGCGAAGGGTAATTTTCTTAAGCTCTAGTGCCGTATCGGCAGTTAGGAGGGACTTGAGCTGTTCGTCCTCCTCTTGAGCTAGGGCAAGGTCAGTGTTATTCAAGGCGGTACGCAAATGAATCGTATCGATTCGAGAAAGGGCGTTCGCCGTGACATTCTGTTTACCGGAGATATGCCTGATCTCCGTAGAATATTGCCCAATGAGGTCTAATTGACGCTCTTGTCGGGGGGAGGCATTTCCCGACTTCTTCCGGAACGCATAGACCAATGGCTTATGGTCTGTTAAGATGGAGAGTGAGCGACCTTCTATCATATGACGGAAGTACTTAACAGCGCTGTAGATCGCGAGCAATTCACGGTCGTAGGCGCTGTAACGTCGCTCAGTGGGACTCAGTTTCCTTGAAAAGAAACCAAGTGGTTCCGGGCGGCCTTCAATGTCCTGTTCAAGGACGGCTCCGATTGCGGTATCCGATGCGTCGCATTGGATAGAAAGTGCCGCTCCCTCGAGAGGGTATCGGAGTAAGGTGGCATTTGCCAATTGTTCTTTGGACAGTTGAAATGCTCGATCTGAGACTTCTGTCCAATTAATGGGGCGCTTATCATTGCGCTTAGCTCCTTTTAAGAATTCATTGAGCGGAGCTTGAATCTGGGCAGCATTCTTCAGGGTCGGACGGTAGAAGTTCAGCATGCCCAAAAATCGACGAAGCTCACTCACGTTAGTAGGCCGGGGATACTTCATGAGGGCCTCCACACGGTCTGGTAGTGGGCGAATGCCCTGGTTTTCAACGACATAACCCAGATAGGTGATTTGCTCCTTGGCGTATTGACACTTATCTGGGTTGATGAAAAGACCGTATTCACGGAGGCGCTCTAGGACCTGACGTAAGTGGCGCTTATGTTCGGCGTGGTCTTTGGAGGCGATGAGAATGTCATCAAGATAAGCATGGCAGCAATTAAGACCTCGTAAAGCCGTGTCGATATAACGTTGGAATGTCTGTGCGGCATTCCTGAGGCCGAAAGTCATCACTTTGAACTCGAAGAGTCCGAAAGGTGTAATGACTGCGGTCTTGGGGATGTCTTCTGGTGCCACCGGAATTTGATGGTATGCCCTGGTGAGATCCAGGGTAGTGAAGACATTGCACCCTCGTAACTTGTACGAAAAATCGTAGAGGTGTGCAATTGGGTATCTGTCCGGGACAGTTGCTGCGTTCAACAGCCTGTAATCGCCACATGGGCGCCACTCACCAGAACGTTTCTTCACTAAGTGGAGTGGGCTTGCCCAGGGACTGTCCGACGGTTGGCAGATACCTAGTTCGATCATATGCTCGAACTCCGCGCGCGCCGCACGTAATTTTTCCGGAGCCAGTCGACGTGGACGCTGGCTCACCGGGGGACCACGTGTTTCTATATGATGAAACACCGTGGCTTTATGTCGGCGTTGGTTAGGTAGAGGAATTGTTGTACTCACAAATTCCTGTACCATAACCTGGAATGGGTCTATGCACTCTGTGGCCCCTGAAGTTGCCGCTGGTGATGCCGTCATGGGCAAGGGGGGTGCGGTTGGAGCCACAAGTCTGTTATGGGTCGAATCGACCAACAGATTATGTGCGCCTAATAGGTCGGAACCTATCAGGGGTTCATTTACGTCCGCAATGACGAAACGCCAAGTGATCGGACGACAAAGACCCAATTGAAGTGTCAGCTTTTTACGTCCGTACGTAAGTATCGGCGTATTATTTGCAGCTGACAATTTAAGTGCGGCTGGCACGCGGTTACGGGGAGCAAACGATCGCGGGAGGACTGAAATATCGGCGCCGGTATCGACAGTAAAAGCGATATTCAGTTTTGAATCCCGGATGGTTAGGCGACTTATCGTATGGGTGCCGGCCGATTGCGCGAGGGTGTCGGTCGGCAAAATTAGTTTAAAGAGCGCCTTTGGTTGGTGGAAGGTTGTGTCCAACCACAAGGCGCTTTGCAGTTAAATGCGCGATCACCATATCGTTGGTGATTGGCGCACCAAGGCAGAGTAACGGCATTATCTGGTATATTCTGCCTATTGGCATTGCCGTTACGGGGAGGTCGAGCCGGAGCTCGCTGGGAATTGGTTCGGTGAGGGCCATTTTGAGAGGAAATGGCCCTCTGTGGTGCATTTTGAGGGATATAGACCCTCTGAGGGGCATTTTGGGAGAAATTTTGCCGATTAATAGGACGGCTCGGCATGGCTCGATTCTGGGCGCTTCGAGGATTGTTCCTCACCTCCGCGCGCAATTGAGTTATCTCGCGGAGGAGTGAGGTTTGGAGCGCCCGAAGGTCAGCAGGGGTTAATTGTGTGGGCCAATTTCTTTGGTTAACGTTGGGGCCTGCCTCTGGATTCCCCTGAGGGAAATTGGTTGAGGCGGGCCTTCTATGAGGCAATTGAGCTTGAGGAGAATGGGGAGTTGGGACCAATTGATGGGCTGAGAAAGGCAGACGAGGGTGCCGTGCAGGCCGGGCGGCGTGTTGAGAAACCGCCGCTACTTGGTACGCAGGAGGCTCAGAATACTGATCTGAGCTTTCCATAATTGCGTCCGCAATTTTGGATAAATAGCCCAAACTCTGATTGGGTTGGGCTATAAGTGCCGAACGGGCATGTTGGGGAAGACACCTCAAAAAGTGAGGCCTTATTAGGTCGTCCCCAATCCTGGTCCCCGCTATAGAGCGTAAATGGGTCAGGAAAAGAGATGGTCTCATCCCAGAAAGGTTGGTTACAGCGGCTAAACGTTGTTGCCGCACACTTCCAGGCTCGTCCAAAGCGTCGAGCAGAGCTTCACGCATGTTGCTATACGGGTTGCGGCCGGCCGACCTTATTATGTGGGCAACGTGCGGTCGCTGAGTGCGGTCAAGCACTTTCAACAGCTCGACTGCACGAAGTTGTTCGTCGTGCAAGGCTGAGGCCTGGAAGATGCGGTCTGCCACTGCAAACCAAAGGTCTGGGTCCTCCTCATCGAAGGGGGGAAGTCCTATATTATGAATGACGAGTCCCATTCCCGAGGCCGGAAGCATCGTGGAATTCTTGGGACTCTGGAGGTCTCTGGATTTGTTGTGAGGTGCCGGCACGAGGTGTGGGCATGATAATGCCAGAATCCACCAATTGGCCGGCACTAGGGGTGTTAGAAGAGGTTGGGAGAGCGTTAGAAGGTTGGGGTCGGTTAACGACACTGGGGGCAACGGGTGGTGCCAGAGGAGTAGATTGTGCCGGCAAGTCTTGGTCAGCATTGACTTGCTCAGCAGGGAAATCGACGCTGGAGGCGTCGTGAAATTCAAGGGGCTCGGGTTGTTCCTGAGCCTTTTTGGCCATGGTGTTCCGCGTGTTGACCATTATGGGTTGTATGACGCGAAACAGGAATTAAAGGCGTAAGAGGACGCGAAGAAGGTGAACGGAGGCCGGTGAGTCAAAAGAAGTCGCAGTGTGTGTGTTGTCGAAGAGTGATGAAAAGAAGGCGATTGTGAGGTTCGGAGCCAAAAAAGAACCGTACAAAGTCGAGTGGCGGATTGGAGGTCGGAAATGTTGTCGCAGAGGAAGGCGGAGGGGTTGGACTGAGTCGAGTGGCACCTCAGGGAGTCGCTGAGCGTCGAGTGTAGTCGTTAACACGGACGTGCAGGGTTGGAGTATTGCCTACCCGAACTTCAAAATTAAAGGTTGTCAATATGGATAATTAAAACGACGATTAAAATTCCAAAAGGGAGGGAAAACAAAAATTCAATGTGTGCCGGCGTGTGTGTCTGAAAAATGTTTAGAAGCTATGAAGTCGTGTCGTAAGTACTGTAGAACGAGAATATATGTTATTTAATACCCTGAAGGGGCTTACAATTGTTTCTATTTGTTTTCAGTTTTTCGGTTTTTATATGTTTTTGTAAATGGAAAATATTAAATAATATATGTCGAAAATAATACTGAGTTAAATGATGTGAGTTATCTATGCAATTTGTGTATTTGTATATGTATAACTAAATTTGAAACGGTTTACTCTTATAACTAATAAATGTTAATACTTGTCATATAATGTTCCATACGTTCAATAAATATCTGCGTACTTGCTATTTGTTGTTCTACTTAATAATTCGTTTGAGAAAACTACAATATTTTGAAGCAATGTACAGTAGTGAAAACCCGGGTTTCAGTGGTATGTCTTTTCAAATGGTGTCTCTTTTTCAATAACCTCTTGTATGTATGAATTGAATTAATAGTCTTATGAGTAGAGTTCGTAGTGTTAAAATTATTAATATAAATTCTCAGGAATTTTACATTGTTTTTTTAATTTTGGGATGTTGTTCTCATAGGTCATAACATTTTGCCGCAACACTTTATTCAGTTGGTTTTGAGATTTTGACGACTAATATTTAATGTACAGTATATTAAATTCACAAACGCAAAACGGAAATTCAGGAGAACAAGCAAAGGGTGGATGTAACAATGTATATATTTTAACGAGTGTGCGTGTTTCTTTGTGTCACTTTAATTAAAGATTCGAAATTTAATTAATGAAAGGGAATAAAATGTTATATTTTTCTTAAAGGAGGTGACTTTGTTTTATTCGTTTAATAATCGTGTTGATTGGGTTAAAAATTTGAACATACTTGAAATGATTAAGAAGTTTTATCAAATTGGGAAATAAAATGTTTGTCTCGTATGCAATTAGAAAACAAAAAAAAAACGAACTGAAGGTTACGATGGTCTATAATTTCACTCAATCATGCTGCTTTTAAAATAAATTCAATCGGACTGGCGTTTCAAATTTCGTGTTTCGCCTTCGTAATCACTAAATTTTGCAGCGGCCTTTAATTCGGTTGGCTCTGCTTTAGCTTTATTACCATCATTTAAATAAATTTACTGTGACCATAAAACATAAGAAAATATATGTACAGAGACGGCTTATTATGTATAGTTTAAGAATCACCTTAACTATGAGAAAAACTAGCGCACATATAAAATTTATTTTTAGTACTGCTGCCACTGCGATTGGTGGTGTTACTTGAAACACGGTATGGGCCTGAATATCCGTTGGCGAATTCCGACTAGGCTGGTTAGGATGTTGCTGTTGCACAGAGTTTGCCATGAGCGATGTATCCTTCGATTAAGAAATATTCGTAAGGCCCGTCACGTGGCCCAGATTACACTTCTATTACAATGGGGCTGCAATAACCGTCCCGCCGATGAGTTGTTTAAATTGGCCGTTGTTGCACTAAATTGGTTGGTCAATATAAAGGAAAAAAAAGGATACTTAACTGGTTATTGCTGTTAACGCTGCTGCTGTCGAAGTGGCTGCGGTGCTCAGTTGATGATGTCTGGATGGCGTTGGTAAATCCTCGAGCGTTGTGTACTGTTTAACTGGTGAGGTGGGGCTCTTCTTGCCCTTAAAATGTCTTTTAATTGATTTCAGGGTCTTTCCTTCTGAGAACCTTCACTGCAGCACTAAGGACTTTCCTCTTTTAAAACATAAACCGTCACCGAGTTCACTTTTATCGTAGAACTTCCTGCAATCTATTAACTGTCACTGTTTTTTAAAAGCACTGGTGACTATCTTTTATCGGCTGTCAACTGTTTTTGGCACTATTTTCCTTTGACTCCGGATCAGAAGTTTGGCAGGTTGCAGTGTTCTTTGAACTGAGGGTCATCAATGTGGTGGTAATTTTTCAGTGCGTCGACACGGACGCGGGTTTCACTAATTCCCACTACTCCGATAGTTCTCCAAAGAAAGAAAAAAACGCACAAAGTTCTTCGCAAAAGGAAAATGAAACACTCTGGTTCGTTTTAATGACACTGTTTTTATTGATGGTGACATGTATTTAATCGGTGGACAAATCAGTTTGTTTGAATTTAATTAAGGCATGAGATGAGATTAGACTGTGTTCTCTTAGGAAATTTAATTAAAAAGATTCTGAAGCATTATTTTATACTACACATGTATATACTATTGTTTTTCTATTTATTAACTACAATGCAAACGGAACACCCGCAAACACAACACGACACATCAGCCAAAGAGAAGGCGACTCGTTTCACAGCAATCACTATTAGGCACCTTCAACAACATCAAAATCCCGACGATCTTGTGAATTATCGGCTATTGTTATTCACGAGTCTAAAACCGTCGACTGATAGGTGAATGTGAAGAAGACTGACTAATTGGAACTCATCAAAGAAAAGGGAACCTCAAAGAAACTGAAAAAGAGGAGGAGTTACACGATTAACTCGAGGTAGTTAATCGTGATTGGACCGGGTGAAAAAGGCATACATTATGCATGTGTGCGTATGCCTTGCATACGATCGTTCGGCGACCGTGGATGGAGGCCAACATCGCTAATGCATTTTCCATGAATGTAAACACTAACATCTGGGGTGCGAAAGACCCAAACCGAAGATTTGGTCATCCTAATGGGAGGCCATAAATCAACATTTCGGTTGATGATGTTTAAATATTGCAACGAATATAGGGTGCAGCCGTTGCCAGATGTTGAAAGTAAACATTTTCTGGCTGCATCCAGTTCGTTGCTCATGTGCGGTCCCTGCTCGTGGGGACCGATAATAGGAAACCAGCGATTGCTGGTAATTAGGGAAATGTTTGGTTTGCGTCAGCCGAAACCTTGTCGGCGGTAGCAAACCAATGGGACCAAATAGCCGCATGCAAGAAGTGCCATGGGCAAACAAATAAAACGAGTCAACAAGGAACTCTTTGTTGATATTGTTTCCATAGCATAAGGCTATGGAAACAAGCTGCCCTGGGCAGAATGTATGCCTAAGGATAGGATTTCAAATGCCACGGCAATGTGATAATCTTGCCGTGGACTTATGCTTTTTTTTAGGAAATAATGTACGCCTCGGGGGTGAATTTTCGATGCCACGGCAAGGTGATAAGCTTTGCCGTGGACTTAATGTTTTTTAGGAATTAATGCCTGCCCGAGGGTGAGTTTTCGATGCCACGGCAAGGTGATAAGCTTTGCCGTGGATTTAATGTTTTTCAGGGGTGGTGTTGGAGAAAAAGGGGTTTGGAAGGAAAACCCCCACAGAATAGGTAAGCTGCCTAACGGATATTCAAAACAGGTATCCGATTGGGTAACCGTAATAATTCCGGCGATTTGGCTGGGGGTAAATGCCGTAGTAAGGTTACGCAACCTTGCTGAATTTCGACCGAGAGGTAAGTCGTTCGCCTGGAATAGTGGGGATCGAGCGATGCATGGCTCTTCGGGCCCTGAAAAGCCCCACAGTTCAATATTCCAAACAAACTGATATGACTTTGTAGGTTGACTATGACCAACGTAACTAGTCAAGTAAAAATAGCGGGATTGCTGTCCAAACCAATAAACATCTTGAATGGACTCCGACAAGGGATCGGTCTGGCCTGCCTCATCTTCAACCTGGCGTTGGAGAAAGCAATCCGTGACTCTGGCGTTACAACTAGAGGGACTATTATCACCAAGTCCAGCTAGGTACTTGCCTACGCAGATGTCATCGACATCATCGGTAGAACCGAATCGGCTGTGCAGGAATCATTCACCCAGATCGAGCAGGCGGCACAAAAACTGGGACTGCACATTAATGAGGGGAAAACTAAGTACATGGTGGCAACTTCTGCGAAGAAGGGAAGACCTAACGTTGGTCAAACTATCAGGGTAGTGGAGCACGAATTTGAAGTAGTGCAATCCTTTAACTACCTTGGGTCAATAGTATCAGCCGATAACAATATGCAAGAAATACGCAAACGACTGATTAAATCCAACAAAGCCTACTATGGTCTATCAAGGCTTTTTAAATCCCGAAATTTATCCAGAACATCCAAGCTACTACTGTACAAGACCATGGTCTTACCAGTACTCATGTATGGATCCGAGATCTGGGTGCTTAATAAAAGGCACTCTGAACTCTTAGCCGCGTTCAAGAGGAAGGTCTTAAGGAGAATTGTTGGCCCCGTATGTGATGGAGGACGATTCCGGAGACGCTACAACCATGAGTTGTATCCAATCTACCTTGAAGCTAATGTTGTAAGAAAAATCAAGCTCGGTAGACTCCGGTGGGTGGGACACCTAGCTCGAATGAGCGAAGAGGAACCTGCTCGAAAAGTCCTTTGTGGCAGGATGTATGGAAGGAGACAGAGTGGCAGACCTAGTCTGCGATGGAGGGATTGCGTAGAGCAGGACGCCCAGAGCCTGGGAGTGCGAAACTGGATGACATCGGCTCAAGATCGGGACCGGTGGAGAGATTTGTTAAATAAGGCCAAGACGGATCCCGGTTGTAGTGCCGATGATGACGATGAACATTAAAATTTAGCGCACCTGGTATGATACTAGGGGAGGTGGGAGCGAACATACAGGGCAAAGTCGGTGCTTTCAACCGGCGCAAGCCAGGACGATCCTTGTCCCTGTTCAATCCAAGTTGACATGCAGTCTCCACGTGACTCCCCTTGATAGCTAGTTTGGCACACTCCAAGTAGTGAACCAATGCATTCAGCGACATCCTGAGAAAGGTTGGCGCAAGATTAATAATCTTGCCCGGAAAAACCAATTATTATGGACAATTTAACAAGTCTCGGATATGGAGCGAATACCGGTGGAGAGACTTGCTAAATAAGGCCAAGACCGGATCCCAGTTGTAGTGCCGATGATGATGATGGTATGATACTACCGGTGCCAAATAGTTAACCATAACATTTGTATGTTGATGCCAAGATACGTAACCTTACGCTTAACGGCGAGGTGCTGGGGTTATGCTAAATCTTTACTCTAATAAACCACAAACACTTGAAAAAAATTGGTGTTCCAGTACCCAAAAAAATCCGGAGATGATTTATCAGCAAATGTCATGATCCAATAACGAGAATAAAAAAGCAATCAGGTCGATATCTTATACAGTTTTGTTTTATTTCAAATTCAATATATATAGCTCTTATTTAAACGCCCGATGTATTGAAATATTGTATGTGAGATCTTAAGGGACCATACGAGTAAGACGGTCTTCTTTTTTTCTGCCTTTTTTATGAATTTGATTTTAACTTACATACTACTTGGCCTTATTAATCGACGCCATTCCTTTTGCATCATTCCACGTTTCATCGTTAGCAAAGTGATTTTGAAAAGAAATTGAACGTTATTAGGCGCTTTTGAATCTTTCTACGGAGTTATTGCACATAAGCTTTTGCATTTAGATACTCTCAGAAAAGCATAGTATCTGAATCCACACGATCCACAAACAGTTCTATGTGTCTACATTTTGAGAGATTAACTTCAGCAGTACAACAGAGATAGAATGAAATCAGTCCTGTGTGGAGATAGATACCTTAAGCGTGCGTGCGAAATTCTCTCAATAGTTAGCCTCTATCCCATTTAAAGTTTTCTTTAGCTATTTTCGCGTTAGTATGTTTTAAATCGCCACGCAGTTTCGCAGTTCCTTAGTGCAAATATTAATAATCCTCTCAATTGGTTTGTAAAATGATTGGTCGAGGTGATTTGATAAAAGAAAATACATTTTATTGATAATATTGTGATTGTTTTTTTATATTTGCGATCTGTGTTAATTTTCCGAAAGATTCTGCTGAGGGTGAAGTAGCTAGCAACAGTTCGGCGGTATCGCAAGAAGGAAGTGGTCATCCAATAAATAAGGAAATGCAGGAAGAGCAAGTTCAACCACCCCCTTTGGTTACTAAAGGTAAGTAGTTATAGTATTGTACATATCAAACATTTTTCAACAATAAAAAACAAAAAATAAAAAAGAGAAAAAACCTAATTGAATAGAATCAAATGTCTATATATGTGAAAATACATACTATGTACATATTGCATTTCTATGAGCTTCTAGGCTCCAAAAAGGAAACAAACATTGTGAATGAAATGGAAGATGTTCCTATGGATGATACATCAAAGAGCGATGGGGATACTTCTGAGGAGGAAACTCCATCAAATAGTAATTCAGGTGTGTAGTCATGTTAGCCAGATATGAAATATATGTATACATGAAATTGAAATATTTAAAATATAAAATCGTATGTATTATCTAGTCGTTGCCGTAAGGGAAAAAGAGAATCGGAAACGAAAGGCAGATTTTCCTGACATTGGAAATGAACTCCCCCCAGGTAACTTAAAAAAAAAAATATTTTCCCACTTAACATTAAAGTTCATCCTTTCACTAGAAACAAACATAATTCCAAGAACTAAAACAAAGGCCGCTAAAAAAGAGACTTGCGACACGCTTCCGCCGACGGCTAGCTCGTCTAGTCCGCTACAAAACCATGCTAGTAAGTATCCTTGCAATGAGACCTTTTTTTTTCCTTTTTACTATTTCAAAATGAACTTGCATGCGTACGCGGGCTCTACGTTCTGCTTTTTCGTTACGCTCCTCAAGCGTACGTGCCTAGTCATTTATTTGAGATTTATGTGGCCATCGCGCAATACAAATTCTAACAATGAAAAACTATAAACTACAAAGTCAAAAATGCATGTCTAGAGTTTATATTGTTTTTCTTGTTTTATTAAATTTGGTGTTATAGAAGGCCCTTGCATGGAAATTGCTGCCCCCCTTATGTATTGGCATTGCTCAATAGAGAACGGTGCCAAATGATACTTACAATTAGTGATAAGCTTTTCTGGGGAATTCGATTTAAATAAAAAGTCGTACATAATTCCCAACACGTCAGTAATATATCCTGTCGGCAATCATATTTGTGTTGTTTGTAGCCTTGTGGGGGAAATCATGCGCGATTGTTATCATGGGTTGTACATAATAAAGTGCTTTTCTGGGGTTTTCCTCTTAACGAATGTTGAGGGTTTTTCGTAATGGCGGAAAATTCTATATTGGCCACCTGTTTGGGATGCACACATAAAGGCAAAGTGTGCCTTTTGTTTCTACACCCACCGCAAAAAATTGTTTTCCTCCAAAGAAAAGGAAAAAATAGAGAATAAGAAAAAGTATTTTTATAATAAGACTATAAATACGTGAGCCTCAAGAAGGAAAAGAATTGATAATGGGATGTAAATAACACAAAGAAATATGGATGTTGAATAATAAATATTTCTATTGAATATTTTTAAATGTGTTTACAATTTTAAATACTGTTAATTTCCATTAACATTTATTTTGTGAATTTAATTTCCCATCAGTTTTAATGATTAATAACCTATAATATTTTAAAAAATCCTATTTACCTTTGGTTAATTGCAGTACATAATGGGGATATTTTAATACATTTTTATTAATGTTCTTGTTTATATTTATACTTTTATTATCAGTTTTTCCTTTTCATAATTTACTAATGCGGATTTATGGGTGAAAAATCGCGGGTCCAATTCATTTAAAAAAACGTATGGCGTATAGACCAAATAATCACTCTGACTAGATCTCATTAGCGTAATTATGTAAATGTAAAGAGTTGGTTAAGTTGGTTACTAGCTTTTTTTTTTCTTTGAAAAATTTCTAAACTTTTCATCGAAAGAAAAAACAATCATTAGTGTCATTCCTTTTATTGTTATTATCATTCTATATGCTCACACCCAAAAAAGATTATTATACACTTATAATATTGACAGGTGGTGGACGGTCACGAAAGTGGAGGGGGAATGGCGAAGATAGGCAGGTTAGAAAAATTCTATTCTATTTATTAGTTTGTAGGATACCAACATTTCATGACTCTATTAACTCGTCTACGCCACCGTCCTCCCCGTTCCCCGTTCTTCTTGCTTCCTCCACGTTTCTGATTTTTCATCATCTGATCTGATTTCCTCAAGAGCTAACATTGTCCCCCCATCTCCGTTGCACCAATTATGTTTGGTATATACTATTGTATTAAAAAAATAATTTTCTTCTGCTCGAGGAGTATCGACTGTATTTTCATCGTTGTTACAATAATAATACACAATTGAAAATGGTCTTATTCCTCATCATCATCATCATTGGCACTATAACCGATAACCGGTCTTGGTCTTATTTAACAAGTCTGAGGCTTGTTCAATTTTCCATAATAATTTGATTTTCCGGACAAGGTTATTAGCCTTTCGCCATGCTCCAAAATATCACGAGAGTCTAATATGAAAAGCACCTTAAGCCTCTCATATGATTTAGCAACCAAATTGTGTTGGAACATCCAAATTCAGGAGGTACGATCCACTAATTCTTTTATATAGGGTGGGTGATACATTTTTTGCACATTTGAAACATGAATAGAAATAAAAGTACAAATGTTATTTTGTTGATCATTTATTGAACGTAATAAACGTTTATCGAAATTTATTTTTAAAAATGAGATCGTCCCCTCCAATCGCGCGTCCCACCCTCTAACGGTTTTTAAGAAATCAAGTGTTGCCATTTTCAAAAATGTATGGCCCACCCCATATTTCCACGCATATGTAACATACAAAAGAAATATATCGAACAAAGAATAACTACAGGGACCAGATTCCACGCGTAAAGTCCTCCCGACATCGAAATATGTAAACAAAAATGTGACACTAATATCCGGTTGAAATCACTTTAATTTTGTGAAGATCATCAAAACTGTGGCGGTTCCGCCAAACCCCACGGTTCACTTACCTTAAAAACCCCCATAACTTTCACCCAATCTCATAATTTGGCTAATGCAATCGCATTAGCACCTTAAATGCTTCAGGCATCAAATAGATCCAATTTATATAACCTAAAAGTACCTGTAAAAGAATTCTTACCTTTCATGCATTTCTTCGCATACATTTCCGTGTAAGAATCTTTTCCTAGCTTATCAGGAATCCCAATCTCACCTAGTGCATTTCCCACTAGACGAATTCCTGAAAACAAGATGATTTGGCTTACATACAATATAACCATCATAACAGGGACCATACACATTGGCTGGCGACCTACACCCAAGAAACCAAAACAAATAGACGCATCTCGCGTCTTTTCATCATCATCGGTACTACAACCAAGAACCGGTCTTGGCCTTATTTAGCAAGTCCGGAGGCTTGTTAAATTTTCCATAATGATTTATTTTTTCTGGGCAAGGTCATTAGTCTTGCGCCAGAGGCTCCCCAACGGGGAATAGAACCCCGGTCTCCCGGGTGACAGGCGGTTATACTGACCACTATACTATCGAGGAGCCTCTCGCGTCTCTTGGCACCAATTAAATCCTAGGGCATAAGCAAATGCAAATAGGTATGGTATACTTACCCTTGGCAGCGATGCAATAAACACCAATTCACGGTAATCTAGCTAAAACCCATTAGCACATTTTCACATTGCATTGCCGCCTATTTATTTAGCAGCAATGCACATCTCAGACAAAGACCCAAACGTCCCATTTGTCTTTTCACATTTCGGGATCTGCTTCTCATCAGCAGCAGTATAAGCAAACACAAACCCAATTAGCATCCAATGAGATTCGTCTTGTTTGCTTAGCCGAATTCACTTCTCATGGATGCACATTTTCCCTTTCTTTGTTTAGATCCGTTCTCATGGTGTGTCCCATGAAAGAACCCATGTACACACATACATGTGTACTACCAACGATCTTCACCCCAAACGATTGAATATCGTTGAGTCGAATTTCATCCGCCGACCACGCTGGTCGCGCTGACTTCCGCTCTCCGCCTGCTGCGGAGATGCGTAAATTCACGAGTCGTCAATTTAAAACCTCGAGTGATAACTAAATAACTGTTATTTTTTTGTATAAACAGTAGTTATTTTCTTGAAGAAAGCTAAGATTCAACCTTCTTGGTTCACATTTAACGCTTGAAAGTACTTTCGTAAAGTTGTGAGCGTATAACAACCAGTAGACGTGTGCGCGTGATATCAGTGTCTAATTAGATTAATTTACGATTTCAATCTGTAAAATTACGAATTAATGTAACAAAATAAATGCACAAAATACCATGGATACCATCTAAACCAATAAAAGAACATTTCCTAAAGACAACATTTAGTGTTTCTTTTTTGTGCTGGAGTTTCCTGGGTGTTACCGTTCGTCCTTACGCGTTTGTGAACAATTAACTTGATGTTCTTTTGTTGCTGTGATAAAAGGTGGAACAATCAGTGGTTCACGATGAACAGTTTGTGGGGACGGAGTAGAACTCTGTGCCATACGCCGGCACCACGACTTCGCCCCCACAAAACCTCTACGTCGTGAACTACCATCAAATCCGTCGCCTCAATGACTGAGTTGATAAGGAGGTTGCGCCTTGCGTTTGATTGTGCAAACATAGGTCTGTAGCGTACTTAGGGTTCGCTGGATTAATTATTCTCATGAAATAAGAGCCGTGAAATCAATTTGCTAGTTCAAACTTTATTCGTCCGCTAATAACAACCGTTACTTCACTTCTCCCCTGACTTTTCGTTTTTCATTCCCGGTGACACTTCTCTCACTGGCGACTTATTGTTTGTACTGCTCATAGTCTCCAGTTTTCCAGTACTTTGTTTTGAAGAGCTGCTAGATGTCCAGCTGATTGTCATATGCGTCACAATACTTTTTAAACTTACTTTATCGCGGCGGAGAAGAAAAGGAGTCTGAGTAATCTAATCTTTTCGTATCTAGGAATGTATTCGTATCTTTATCTATTACATGAGTCAGACGTTATCTCACATGTTCTTATCTAGGGATGTATTTTTATCTGTTACATGAGTCAGGTGTGTTCGTATCTTTATTTGTTACACGAGTCAGACGTTAACTCGCCCTTCCCAAAGTCCTCTTTTCCCTTGGTCTTCCGTCAAAAATTCTATGGACGGTTCGTAGCCTATTTTCATGCGCGGCCCATCTTAGTCCTTGCGACTTGACTATTTCCACTGGTGTTGATTTGATGAATAGCTTTTCTAATTCACGATTGTGGACGTTTTTCCATTATCCCATGTCCTCATCATATTTAGCGTCAAATATACTCATTAAAAACCTTGCCCGTAAAAATTGATTATTATGGAAAATTTAACAAGCCTCGAGTTTTGCTAAATAATGCTAAGACCGGATCCCGGTTGTAGTGCCGATGATGATGATGATACTAATTAAAACTTCATTCTCCAATACAAGGAATCTAATCTCTTCTCGTTTTGTAAGCACCCATGTTTCGTATCAGTGTAGACTTTAGTGGTTTGCTAACTCTGCACCAACTAGCGTTGCTGAAATGCAGCTTCTTGTTTATTTTCTTTGATATTTCATTACTAGCTTTTTGAATTGTTCCCATATATTTAAATCGTTTAATGTTGTCAAAGAGAACAAGAAGAAGTAGAGCAAAAAACTGAGCACCAGAATGGTTTGGTTCTGTATATCGGTTTCTCGTTGCTTGGGTATATTGGTCAGGATAGTGCTTTAGAACAAAGAATCACACGCAGCCATAGCACGACTTCACTACACAAACACGTATGGGAACATGTTACTCTACGAATACGTCTACAAGTTCAGAGACCATCCTAACCTTTTGTCGCGATTCTACGAATCATCACCAAAATCACCATCTCTTTGCTTAACAAAAATGTGTCATACACCCATCTGTCCTACGCCCAGCGTTATCCATTGAAACATGGGTTACATTCCTCTAATAATATACCATACATCTTTTGAGGCGAATCATGAATCGATCCAAGTTTTTACTTCTTCATAAGAACAGAAATGCTGGTCACCCAGGCTGTGTTCCATTGATCGGAACAAATGGTATTCAGTGAGTGAGGAATGTGTGGATAATATGCCGGCTGGGGTAGGATTTCCTATTTGAACATTTCTCAGTATGTATTGACCACTTTCCCAGGGGGATCCAGCCTTATCATACTGAAAAATCACTTTATCGCGTGTCTCGTTGTATTGCGGCCGTTTATAGTTTAATGCTCAGATCAATTGCATCAATTCTATTCGATACCGATCGCCTGCCGTTGTGTCAGCTCATTTTGACAAATAATGATACACTACATCAATCTGCGTCCATCAATTACAGAGCCGAGCATGTACCGATCCCTGTGAGGAGGCGAGGTAAAGTCCTGGTTTACTATGGAACATTGTTGCCTGTACAGATCAGATGTAGTGCTTCGCAGCCCTACTGTCTTCCCAAAATCCTAACCTCAATCCTAACATATCAATTTCACCATAAAATCCCATAATATACATTTATACACTTTATATTAGTAAATAATATCCTTTAATATCTTTTTTACCTCAAACAAATTTCTCACCAATTCAACTTCATTAGTTCATACATTTGCATACTAATCAATTCAATTTCCATAGTTCATACATTTGCATATCAATTCTATTTCCATATTTCCATTACATTAGAAATACAATACTTCATACATTAGAAATACATTTCATCATCCCTAATTCCCAAATTGCATATCATAACATAACATACACATACAAAATTTCAAACTATCCCTTACATAAAAACATTGAACACAATCCCCGTTATCCGAAATTCCTAAACAGCTGCAATAGTTTCAGTTAACAAGAATGATGAATCACCCCCATGTAGGTAACTAGGGGTAACAGATTGATTTCGTTCATACGAAATCGTAAATAAGAAAAGGAAGAATGTTTTGTAATATTTGATTGAGAGAAGAGAACTAATCAGACTTCCAACCAGGAAGGTCGTGTCGTGTAATATTTTATTGAAAGAAAAGAAATTAAAAAGAAAAAATAAAACAAACACAGACGTGTGCGGACGTCTCGTGATAAATATAAATTAAACGTTTTTTAATATAAAAGTTAAATTTGATTCTAAATACATTCCACGCTCTTCCCTCGGTCGTGACGAGGAAGCACGGCGTTGGTATATGACACAGGTGTCACCAATTAGAACGCAATTTGAACCCAAGCTAAAAAAATTAGAAGCCAACACAGGCTTATCAGACCAAGATCGCGTGTAATGCCAGAGTGTCTAAACTCGCTACACAAGCTGCGAATAATATTTTTGAGGCTGTGCTACAGTTATAACTATTGGAGGTATAAACCTCTCCAAAGTGAGTTGTGAAGTTGCCCTTGCATCCGTCTAGGTAGACAGTTTTTGACGTGACAACGTCTTATAAATCGGTATACCTTGGGAGGCATTCGGAAAAAAGTTTGTAGCATTACTATAACGATAACCGATAACGCACGAGCCGCAGTGAACGAGAGCTCTACTCTCTTAATTGCTCCTAAGTCAAATGCAGAGAGACAACGGGAATACAGACAGCGCCTTGCACTGTCGAGAACAGCTGTACAGGTTGAAAGTGTAAAGACAAAAAATACACAGAGACAACGCGAATACAGGCAGCATTAAATAAATCGGATATAGCTAAGAGAAAATTGTCTGTTCATAGTGGTTTCGCAGCGGCAAGTTCAAACAACGTTCAAGAACTACAGGTTGTAAACCTACAACAGCCTTCAGCAGCAGAACCCGTGTATTTTACAATACAACCAGTTATATCGGCGCAAGAGGTATGGGACATGAAATGGAACAAACCGATATCAAGATTTAAATTGATGTTTCTTGACAATGACTTTGGGTATGCTTGCTCTGTTTACGATAGACTTTGGTTTGAACGCGATTTAAAACCGATCACAGTGCAACAGATGAACGTAATTTCGGACTGGCACACAAAAGAAAATCGACAACTGTGTCCTGACGAATACACAGTAGTTTGCACTACTTGTAAAATTTCGTTAAGCAAACCAAAATTAATGCCTACACTTGGAGGCATTCGGAAAAAAACACTTTAATTTTGATTTAATAACTTGTATATTCAATGTTGCATATTTAGGATACGTTGTCCCGAATATAATGTCCGAGCGCCTTGCGCCCAGACAACCATTTTTTTTTCCGTTGGAAAGGTGGTGTGCGGGTTCTTTAAGGCTTGCCCGAAGAACCACCCATCGTCCTAACGCGACTCCCCTTTCCCAACCTACAATAAATTACCGATCATAGCCTCTTACGTGCATAAGAGGAGTACAAAGCTCTCCTTCAATCATTTCTTACCAGAAATATAAATCCACGGCAAGATCATCATCTTGCCATAGCATCAAGTAACATTGCCGCATCTCACCAGCGTAATCGGTTCCTTCGATCGGCATCCATGACCACTACGATTCATCAGAAAATCCACCGGGTCCTATTGCCGACATCCATGCTTATCATTACACAGCAATTCCACTGTGTTTGCTCTTCTCAGGCAACCGTTGATCCCACGATCAAGCCATAGCAAGTCGCTTGCTTGTATAGCTGCATGATTGATTGCATGATCCGTCGCCCTATCGAGGAACGATCATCGCATTGGTCATGTCTAACGATTTGCTGTCTAAGCAATGAACAGTCCCGATCCTCACACTGGCTATCAAACAGAACGCTCCTGTATACACGATGTATAAACAGAAGAAGCTATTTTGGACTGCACGGCAACACTCACTAGCATAAACGAATCGCTAGTATAAACATAGCAACCTATTCGCTATTGAGCTACCATTCGTTTGCACAGCTGACCTGGTCGAACTCCCTTCGTCGCATCCAATCCCTGATACAATTCCGTTGGTCCAAAGACAAGCTGGGTAAGTGTACGCTTGGACATCTACAAGCCAAATTCCTCATGATCGGTGGCCCAACCGATAAACGACCATCAGATAGGACACGACCCATAGTTGTTTATCCAAACAATCATATCAACGGTCTTGCCCTACGATTCGATTCCCAAACCATATATGCACCCATCCATCCTAGCCTTTGCCACCGTAAGCGAAGTTCTGTTGACTTAACAGAAAAATCTATCCTCTATTGTTTATGATCGCAATGCAGGCAGCCCCCGGTACACGATCATTTATTTGACCAGCTGCAGGTTTGGATTTCCTTCTGAGCACCCTTCGCATTATCGTTGTCCGCACTTCCAGTGTATGGACATCCAACCAGATCTGCACGATTACATGGAAGTACTTCCAATCAAACCGAACCGATTTCTCCTTGGCCGCCACTGGGATGAAATATCGGATTTGTTTTCCACCACAGCGGAGGGGAATCCACCCCAGTGCGACTGGCGATATGATTCGTCCCCATGGTTCAGGGAGTCAAATCTTAACCGCCGCTGCGTACACACGCGAAAAAGTTTCAACAATTATTCCTCGCCGTGTACACACACGACGAGGAGTCAGATTTGAATCGCGGAATCGATCACCACGGTTGTCGTTAAAATTGTACTTTGACATCCTTTTGCAGTCGTGCATATAAATTAGCAATTCAGTTTCTCTGGCCCTTGGGTCTAATAAATTGTGCGAATGTAGAGTTCTCTCCGGTACGGCAAGAAGTGCGAAGACTTATTACACGGGACTATATCTTGTGGAAACCAAAAAGTTAAGAAAACATTAAATTAATATATCTGTAATAGTAGAACTAAATATATTGTTGAGAGAATACTTGCGTAAAATAAAACTAAAAAAAGGATATTATCAATAAAAGCAGTGATCATCAAGAGTTTTAATTGTTCCTGTTTTACTTGGTGCATACCGATCCGTTGACCTTTCTTAACAGTGACATTAGTGGAGTGAACTGGACCAGTGCCGTACGCCGGTGTTGTGATCCTTCTCTCAGGGAGTTCCTGAGGGGACCCGTTACAGTTGACGCCGTGCTTCCTCAAACCTTGAGGGAAGAGCAGCTACCGGTTGTTAAATATGGGCCTGGGAATCGGCCAAGCACAATAAAAAATAAATTACCTGTATTTCCAGTATTTAACACTCAATTTATTTATTTAATTACATTTATTTTATAATTTTATTTAGTTTATTGGCGTCCTACCTCTTCGGACGCCAAACGAGACTGTTCTTCGACTCTGAATTTCATCACCCTTATAAAGAGAAGCAAGTCGGGATTTGTATCTCGAAAATACACAATTTCATACAAAAATCCTGATTTTTTGTATCCTGAGTGAGATGCTCAGTGTTTATTTAAGATAAGAATTCGATTTCTTGAATTCTTACGAAACTATAGCGCAGATGTGGATATGTATCTGGTTTTGGTTTTGTATTTGTTTAGTTTAATGGAATTTTTTCAGATAGAGATAACGATCTCTGAATTTTGGATATGATGATGCCGTGGAGCAAATGTAGAACAATAAACGAATATTAGATTCGTTTATTGCGAATTTGAGTTTATGTTTGGGTTTTTTCGGGTTTTGATTGGATTTTGAGTTTTGGAGTAAAATAGCTGGGATTTGGATGTGGAAATGGGGGGGAAAAGGTGGTAGGGCTTTTCAGAGCACTACACCGGCACCCATACTTCTTCCTCACAGTGGAAACACCTAAAATATATTTTTGATCCAGACATATGCTGAATTCTTAACGGCTAAAACTTCCTTATGCCAGCACTCATTCTACACTTTCTATCTAGATGTACATCTTAAGGCGTAATGGAATTTATCTATAACTTCGCTTCCCCATTTTGCATCATGTGTATACCTTCTACGCTGTATTCGTTTATCGTTTGTGAAAGAAGAGTCTCGTAGAACAATCATCATCATCATCGGCACTACAACCGGGAACCGGTCTTGGTCTTCATTGGTCACCGGCACGTCAAAGAGAAAAGACGTATATCTGGCAACAGGAGAAAGAAAAAAAAATCGTCGCGCGAGTGTAACTGTGCAAGTGTGGAATACACAGTGTGGCCGCCACTGAGAGCGGTTGTTTAAAAAAAAAAAAAAAAATTGTGGAAACAAACAAAGTGCTAAAGAGCTCGTCACCTTTCATGAAAAGGGGCCAGGCAGACCTGAAAGCGATGACACGGAGCCGACGCGAGCGACAGCCGAGTATTATAACAAAGCGGCACAAACCAAATTCAGACGGCGAAAAAAATGCAAAAGGAAAGAAAAACGAATACACAGGCGCAGGTAACCAATTCAACGAATTGGTTGACCTTGACCCAAGTGAAATCGAATTACCTGCTGAGGAAGAAAACAATATCACAGGTACTGCAACAGATCCGGCGGAATTAGAAAAACTCCTTGCGGATATTGACACAAAAAAAGAGGAACTCAATAAATAAAGAGAAGCAATCCTCAAATTAAAAGACCTGATGCAGCAACAACAAAGCCAAGAAAATACAACAACACAACGGAAAAATCAGGAACAACAACATGAAGAAGCAAACAAAAGGCAGCACACAAAGGAGATGCATCAGCAGCAAAAGAACCAGCACATCGTAACCAACAAAAAGGAAAAGGCGCCGCCTATAATACTTACGTCCATGGAAACAAAGGACGTTATAAAATTAGGTGAGTTGACTTGCAAAAATTTCAAAACGAAAAAAATTAGTAACTCTAAAATAAAATTAATGTGCGATGATATTGAAGGTTATCGCAAAGTAATGACTTTTTTGGGTAGGACAAAAAGCGACAACTACACGTACACCCCGAAATCGGAGAAAATAATCTCCATGCTCCTAAAAGGAGTTGACCCATGTTTTTCCCCTGAGGAGGTATTCGAGGAATTAAAAAAATGTCGAAACCGACAATTTAAAATGTACGGGTGTGAAACGCAATTGCAAATTGCCTTTCTTTATTGTATCACTGAGTCCCAACAGTAAAGTTGATGCTCTCCGATACATCAAACACCTCAACCACCAAACAATAAGTTGGGAAAAAATGAGAAAAATCGATCGCGTATTGCAGTGCATGCGTTGTCAACGCTTCGCGCACGCGGCATCAAACTGCCACATGCAATTCAGGTGCGTAAAGTGCGGCTCCGACCATATCATTGGTGACTGCCCCTTGAGCAAGGAACATCTTCCAGATAGGAAAACACTGTCCTGTGTCCTCTGTAAAAATACAGGTCACACTGCAAATTTTAGAGGATGTCCTAAATTTCAAGAAATGAAATTAAAATTGGAATCCAAAAACAATAAAGTTGAAGAAGAGAAAAAAATGAAAACTCGTTCTTACAACAATTTCGTGGCTCCTTGTGTGTCATATGCACAAATGGCCGGTGCTCCTAAGCAACCAGCATCAATGGCACATACATATAGTAATGGAAGAATGCCTGCGCCAGAGGCACATTCAGAAATAATAACAATGTTATTAACCATGCAACGACAATTTGCCGAATTTTAAAAAATACTGACTGAACAAAGAGCACGAATAGATACTCTCTATTCAACCCTGTTCTCAAATAACTCTCCACATCAAAATCTTCAACCCTCCGTCTGAACTAAACCTAAAAATTATAGCTGTGAATGTAAATTCACTAATCCACATCGAAAGAAGGGATAATTTAGGCAATCTGTTCCAAGCCGAATGCCCAGATGTGCTCTTGGCTAGCGAAACTAAGCTAAACCAAAGGCACAAAATGGGCTACAAAAATTATAACATAATTAGACGAGATCGACCACACTCTACTAGACGGGGTGGGGTCGCTATCTTAGTATAGAAAGGTCGTTTACAGCACGGAAGTACACAAATTCCAGGTGCTAGAGGCATACATTATAGACATTCCGCTAAAAAGTCAAAGGCATATATATATAGTCGCTGTTTACGCTCCTGAATGTATTCAAGGTACCCTATTTATCTGTGAAATCGATACGCTTTTCCGAAGTCTCAAGTTAGATTCGGAAAACAATTACTTTTTAATGGCATGTGATTTTAACGCCAAGCACAGTGCCTGGGGCAATCTGACCTCGAACACCAGAGGCAATGCCTTGTTTGATTGGCGGCAAACAAATGCGATCGAGCATAAACTAGAATTGTACGCTACAAGTACGCCGTCTTATCCAAGAGGTAACTCCTTCCTGGATTTACTTATGACAGATGATCGAATTCAGTTACCAGATACCGAGGTAACTACTCGAAATTGTCTTCGCACAATTGAGTACGATAGCGACCATTACGGACTTGAAGCCGTAATACACGTGCCAAACGAGTACTTGAGCAGTACGACCAGGTTCACTCTTTCGATTTCCGAAAATCACATTGGTCGCGTTTCAATCGCATAGTAAAAAGAGAAATACGGAACGTTGGCATAGACCCACCGACTAATAGAAACCTCCGTAATGATGAAATCGATCATTACCTCCTAACTATGAACGATATTGTTACTAATACAATGAATCGTTCCATCCCCAAAGTAGCTCATATGGATGGCTATACCCACCGATACAGAAATGCAACTATCGATGCTTTGTATAGGCAAAAGAGCACCCTGCTCTCAAAGCTGAAATTGTGCTATAGGCATTGCCAGACGAACTCTCGAACAGTAAGGACGCAAATTTTAACCGTATTGTGCAGTGAAAGAATTGTGAACACAAAACCGCGTGTGAATATTTTATTACGGTACTGTGCGTGTTGTAAGTGTATTGCTTTTGTTAGTGTACTTTAAATTAACCGGTTCCAAAGTAAAGCAAAAGAAAAGAGAAATAAATAAAAAATGGCCTTAGGGCCAAAGCAGCACACCGGCAACAGATTCGGTATGTTGCAGGAAACGTCCTTGGGTGACGTCCCCGTCAATAAAAAAAAACGGCAGGCATTTAGTCCTATTGAATCGAACTTCCCGGAATTACCAACAAAGGCAAGTGAAAAAAACCCGAAATTTATTCAAATTGTTCCTAATGACGCGACAAAACCTCTGACCGGAGTGAACGTATTCGTGTTAAAAAGAGCTATAGACTCAATTAGTACACAATATGAAAAAGTGTCCATGCTAAGAGACGGTTCAATTCTCTTACTAGTGAAAGATGAACAAACAGCTCTACGTTTTGTAAATACCAAACGGTTCGATCAACTATGTCCGGTAACAATAAAGTTGCATCCGAAATTAAACCTCTCGAAAGGTATTGTTTACGCACCATACCTAATTAATGTTCCGGAAGAAGACATCGTCCAAGAAATGAAACCTCAAGGAGTGGTAAGTGTCCATAAATTTAAAAAATCGCAAAATGGCGAAATCAGGGCCTCCGGACTAATGTTGTTTTCATTCGACCGCTTCAATCCACCGAGTAACATAGAAATCGGATGGCACAAAGCCAAAGTAAATGAGTATATCCCAAGACCAATGCGCTGCCGCCAATGCCAACTACTCGGACATACAGCCAAATGGTGCAAACGAAACCCAGCGTGCAACAACTGCAATCTTCCTCCACACCCCGACTTAGAATGCACCCGAACCCACTGTGCCAACTGTCAAGGCCCTCACCCTGCTTCATCACCATTATGCCCCCAATATATAGAAAACCAGTCCATTCTTGAAATACAAACGAGAAATAAAATTTCTCTATCCGAAGCGAAACGGATATATAGGGAACGAAATCCCACGCCATCAAACAAACCAAAGGAATCCTATGCCGCACTTCTCAAAACAACAGCCACACATATAACACCACCAATAAAAGAAACTACAAAACAAAACCCAACAAAAACTACACTCCAACCAACATCGACAAACACTTCATTCATTTCAAACTACGCTTCTACATCTGCAGAATACCGTAAAGCCATACAAAACCAATCACCTCTAATCATAAAACCCACAACAACCAACCGTAACAACGAACCTATACCTATTAAAAAAAACACTAACATAAAAATAAATGAACCCACCATTCAAGAATTATTAAACTCTCCACTCCCTCACAATAACCACATATAACCCTAACACTCCCAACGAAAGCACAGTCTCTGTGTCTCGAGAAAATCCCAACTCGGGCCGAAGCAGACAGGGCTTCGGCTTGAATGGTTCAACACTCGAGACACGGAGACTGAACCCTTACAACAACAAAATCCCCAACAGCAGCAGGTTTAATATACACAATAGCATTCATGTCCATAAACTCACAATACTACAATGGAATCTGAACGGACTCAAAAACAATATGCATGAGCTCCAAATACTCATCAAAGATCTGAAACCATCCATCATAGCTCTACAAGAAACGCACATCCGCCACGACTCTCGGGCCACAGGACCCAAAGAATACGGGGCATTCTTTCACAACCTTACGGAAAATGTTGCTTCTAAACATGGTACAGGTATACTTATACATAGATCAATCCCACATAAACTTATAGTAGTAAACTCTGCAATCTCGGTCGTAGCAGTAGAAATAAATATCGGCAGAAACCTCACGATAATATCAGCATACACCCCCACATCCCAACCAATAACGATACACGATCTTACCACTATCACAGATAGCATCCAAACACCGATACTTCTCCTCGGAGATTTTAATGCGTGGAGTCCCATCTGGGGATCTTCGTCCACTAATAAAAGGGGAAAAACCGTAGAGAAATACATACTGACCGCAAATCTAGCACTACTCAATAACGGTAGCCATACACATTTTTCCACTCACAAATCCTTCACACATGTAGACTTATCACTAGCCTCACCTCAATTGGCCCCAATGTGCACTTGGAATACTTTACCCAACCTGCACGGGAGCGACCACTTTCCAATAATAATAAACATTAACACTAGCATGTGTCCCAAACCCTCCAAACTTCTTCCTAAATTCCAAACCGAACTTGCTAATTGGAGTAAATTTCAAAATATAACTACCCAGGCACTAAGTCAACATGTAGAGAGTCAAAATATTAATCAAGAAACAGCCATAATCACTAAAGCAATCCGAATAGGAGCAAATGCCTCGATACCACAAACAAGTAGAAAACTCCATAAGGCGGTAGTTCCCTGGTGGAATCCAGTATTGGACAACCTAAGGAAGAAAAAACAAGAAGCCTGGAGAATTTTCAAAAGATTCCCCTCCGATTTTAACCTAATCAATTATAAAAAGTTAAATGCTCTTTTTCGCAAAAATGCCAAGGAAGAAAAAAGAAAAGCCTTCCAAACATTTACCGAAAAGTTAAATCCGAACTCCACTCCCAGAAAAATCTGGGCGGATATAAAAACGCTAACTGGGCAGTATCGCCCCCTCTCAATAAAATGCATGAACACCGACTCAGGCACTCTCACATCTCCCCTTCAAATTGCCGACCATCTCGGCAAAACATGGTCAAACTACGCAGAAGACGTAAACTTCCATCCGTCATTTCTCTCTGCCAAAAGAGACACAATTAGCCCGTCCCCTCACACAAGCCCATCCTCTAAATTAATAGATCTCCCGATCAATAAAATTGAATTAGAGTCAACCCTACACGGCGCCACAGGTAAAACACCAGGATATGATCGAGTCGATTACATAATGTTAAAGAACAGTCCACCACTCCTGAGACACCGAATACTCCATCTCTTCAATAACATACTCCAAACAGGTGTAATTCCACAAGTGTGGAAAATAGCCACAATTGTACCCATTCCAAAACCCACGGGCGAACCGACTTCGGCAAAAGGATATCGCCCAATATCGTTACTCCCATGTCTAGGAAAAACATTTGAAAAAATTGTAGCTAGACGACTCAACTGGTTCATGGAGAAAAACAATCTAATAAGCATTGAACAGGTTGGTTTCAAGCAAGGACGTGGAACGATTGATGCGCTACTCCATATCGACAACTTCATCACATCTTCTTTGTCAACCAAAAAGCATACAACAATTCTCTCCATAGATTTTGAAAAAGCGTTCGACCGGATCGGTCCTCGTGTGATTTTGAATAAATTAGCGCAATGGAGAGTTGGTAACAATATGTTCTACATAATCAAGTCCTTTCTTTCTAACAGGAAGTTTAGAGTCAAAACAGGTGGTGCATTCTCACAAATATACAACATAAAAAACGGTATCCCACAGGGTTCTCCACTATCAGTCCTATTATTCGCTATAGCCTTTGACGGAATAAACGACATTCTCGTAAAATATAAAAACATAAAACACTGCCTCTACGCTGACGACCTAGTTATTCTAACAAACGTAAACGATCTCAACGAAGTACAATCTACCTATTCAGAAATACTACACGACATCACTAATTGGTGTAAAACCTCAGGCGCAAAGATCTCCCTCGAAAAAACTAAAATGTTACACATTTGTAGAAAAACCAGCTGCAGCAAAAACATCACACTTCCCTTTCAGAATCACACAATCCCTACAATCCAATCCATGAAAATCCTCGGTATCCTCTTTGACAGTAAATACAATTTTAAAGAACATTGTTTAGCACTTAAGAAAAGCCTAGCTGCAAGATTAAATATTGTAAAATACTTAGCATATAAGAATGGATCTGCACATACTAACACCCTTATTAACATAACTAAAGCCATCATCCTATCTAAAATCGACTACGGACTAATGATATACGGAAAATGTAGCAAAACGACCCTGCAAACAATAAAATCTCCCTATCACGCCGCAGCTCGAGCAAGTACCAGAGCATTCCGTACTACACCAATTAAAAACATCCTCGTCGAATGCGGTCTCCCATCTATAGAAAAGAGACTAAAATATATATCAGCTACACTTGCTTACAAATTTACAATGTCTATAGCAACCCCCATAGTGCAGGACATCCGAAAAATTTATAAAAAAAAACGAAGGTTGAGATACCGCTCAGGACTGGAAAGGGCCATCGATATAGCCAAGGACTTACATATCCCTATAAATATTTCAAAACCCCACCGCACACAACACCCTCCATGGTTAATTCCGAGAAATACAATCTTAGATGACCTGTCCCATTATCCAAAACATTCAACAAATCAGATAATCTATCAAAAACTTTTCAAGGATACCATCGACAAACATCAAAACTGGAACCTGTTTTTCACAGATGGTTCCAAAAACGAATCAAATGTGTCATTTGCTATAGTCAACGATCGCAAAGAAATAATCAGAATGGGATCACTTCCCACCTTTTGTTCCATCCTATCAGCGGAAGCAACGGCAATTTTGGAAGCAACAAAACTGATCCAGAAAATCCCAACGATTATCTGTACTGATAGCCTTTCAACTCTAAAAGCAATAACCAACGTAAACTCCACAAATGCTGTCATTCGTCAAATCCAAGATAACATTATTAAGAAAGCTAATAAAATAAAGCTACTTTGGACCCCCGGGCACTGTAACATTAGTGGAAATGAAGCGGCCGACGCGGCCGCAAAACTAGGGACAAAGTCGCCTCTCGTCTCCTTCTATTATCCTAACAAAACGGACATAAGAAGACAGGTAAAAAATGCCCTTAAGAACGTGGAGGAAGAGGAATGGCACCACTACACCCACCTGTACAGCACTATTAAACAGGACACCAAACCCGTTACTTACCCAACAACAGTCTCAAACAGAAAAATAAAATGCTTCCTACGACTCCGGCTAGGACACACCAAAATCACACACCAACACATCCTTACAAAAACCAGCCCCCCACAATGCAGTAACTGCAACAACCAAGTCCCACTTACTCCACATCACATCATATTCGACTGCCCAAAAGTCCAAACCGTCGCAAACCAACTATTTGGAAACGACACCTTCAGCAACATTCTGGCAAAACCATCAGAACAGAATATCAACTACACATACGAATTACTAACACTTACTAACCTTCATAACAAAATTTAAAGTAACTCGATATTAGCCGAAAGCCCTAGCAGCTAGCGCTATTTAGAATTAAGTTATTGTGTAATTAATTACATTCTAATAAATAATAATAATAATAATAATAATGTGCTATAGGCAGTTCAGTGACCCAAATAGCAATGAAATCAAAACAATCAAGTCCTTGATTAAAAATCTTCAAAAACTGATCCGGGATAATTACCGAGCAGTAATAAATGAGGAGTGGAGCAACAGAATTCGAGCTGTTCAAGCAAACGGACTGAACATGTTTGTAGTGCTCTAAAAAGCCCTACCACCTTTTTCCCCCATTCCTACATCCGAAATCCTATCAAAACCCGAATTAACCCAAACATGATCCAAAATTCGCAATAAACGTTTCAAACATTCGTTTATCGCCTAACATTTGCCCCCACGGCATAATTATAATCAAAATCCCAAATTAAAATCAAATTCACAATAAATGAATCTAATATTCGTTTATTGTTTTACATTTGCTCCACGGCATCATCAAAACTCAAAATCCAGAGATCATTATCTCTATTTGGAAAAATTCTTAATAAATTGAACAAACAAAAACCCAAAACCAGATACATATCGACATCTGCGAAATAGTTTCGTAAGAATTCAAGAAAATGAATTCTTATCTTAAATAAACACTGAGCATCTCATTCAGGATTCCAAAATCGGGATTTTTGTAGGAAATTGTGTATTTTCGAGATACAAATTTCGATTTGTTTCTCTTTATAAGGGCGATGGATTTTGTATTCGAGGATCACGATTCGATACACAGATCTCGTGCAGTGCGGACGAGAATTACAGTACGCAGTACGCAAACGTGCTTACACGTAAAAAGTGTATAACGAGATTATCAATTTGTGTAGTTTAAACACCAGAAAAAAAAAATCTTAACAGCAGGTAAGCCGTTACTTACTGACAAAACCGATGAAAGGCGATGACCCAGGCCAGGCACTGGAGTACATACAAGACCGAAAAGGAAAGCTCTAGACGATTATAAACGAAAACTCGAGGAAGCCCTGGAAACAATAAACCAACTAACACAAAAAGTGAAACAACTACAGGAACAAATTTATAAAAGAGATTCCATCAATAACACCGATGACATCCATATGGAAGAAACGTCCCGGCAAACCCGTAATTCGAGCAACAGCCAAGGCGAACTACCAACCAAACTTCGCACACCAACAAAGCCATCATCAAACCAGATACCTGCTCCTACCAGAGTAGAAACAACGAAATCAACCACGAAAAACGAAAGACCACCGCCAATCTACATCAGAAACCCGACCAGCACCAAAGCACTAATTCAAACCCTGCAAAATGCCTTGGGTCACTGGAATTTTAGCACCAATGCGAAAGGATCGAGGACTTCCATAACAGTCAGATCATTAGTCGATCATGACAGGGCAGTTAAAAAACTGTTAGAGGAACAGTATCAGTTCTTCACCTTCCAGCATCCGAACAGCAAACCAGCTACCTTTATTATAAGGCACATCGATACCGAATGGACCAACGAAGAAGTGGGACTGGAAATCGCTAGGATATGTCCACAAATAAAAATCAATAAGCTGGACTACTTCCAAACACCGTACATGAGGACAAACAACGTAAAAAAACTTCCGGATCATACAAATCCCACCTAATCAGGACATCAACCAACTTAAATAAATTAAATATTTGTTTACCCAAAAAATCGCAATCGAAGAGCCCCACAAATAAGAAATTCTTCATTGTAAGCGATGCCAAGAATCAGGACACTTGGCGGTCTCATGCCACCAGCAAAGACGTTGCGGCAGATGCGAGGAATGCAAGGTAAATCCACAAGGCCTGGAACCTGAAACAATACAAACCGTCAACGCTGATGGATCCATTACCAACAAAAAGATCACAGTTAAATGCTGTAACTGCGGAGGCCCTCATCCGGCAAATTTTTCCCAATGCCCTCAGAAGCTAAAACTTCTGGAAAGACGGAAATTAGCAACAACTATTTAATCAACAACAACAACAACAACGAAACCAACAGTATTGCAGGAAACGAAGTCAATCCGACTCGGAATATCGTACGCGGATGCAGCAAGAGGAAACCTCAACACTACCACTCCCCCTAACAACAATACTGAAAACTTCAATCTGGACATCATGGGATACATCCAAAGCTTACAAGCCATGCTACCTTCGCTGAGGAAGATGTCAGAAATAGAGAAAAAAGGTCAGATTCTTTCACTAATAACTTCCCATATTCTTTCCAGCTCTCTCTAAACTAACCATTATCTCCCTCAACACAGAATCCATTTACTCTAACATACGTAAGCAACACCTCCGGTTGTTTGTTGAAAAGTTTTACCCAGATATCCTCTTCCTTTCAGAGACCTGGCTCAAACCAAATTCACGAGTTTCAATTCCCAATTATACTTTAGTTTCTAACCACAGAACTAATGGATCTCATGGAGGTACCGGCATCTTAATTCACACAAAATTTCAATTCAGTGAAATTAGATTCACCTGTGTATCCAGCATTGAATACACAGCAGTAAAACTTTTCTGTGAGAACAATAAAGTGCTCGTCTTAGCATCCATTTATATTCACCCTTCACGACAACCAGATTTCCCAGATACTGACATTTCGCAGATTATATATTATTATAACAGTCCGTTCCCGCTCCATTTATAATCGGAGGAGACTGGAATGCTCGTCACACAGCATTCAATGATAATAAATGCAACAAATATGGTCGCCAATTGCTAGCCCTCCTCCAGTCTTATCCATATACTTACATTGACTCCCCATTACAGCCAACTCGTGTCTCTAGCTCGGCCAGGTCAACAATCGACTTCTTCCTTAAGTCCGACGATGTTTATTCAGCGGGTCCACCTACAGTCTCCTTTATATTTCCTTCTGATCATGGTTCCGTTCACACCACGATCCAAATCCCCTCTCTCGATCCACTATACTCGTCAAACTCTGTCCCAAACTTCACCAAAACAAATTGGAGAAAAGTCAATAGGGACATAGCGATAAGTTTCTCTGACTTGTATATCCCTGAAGCATCTAACTTACTCCCTACTGAAATCGATCAAGCATCTTTAAGAATAGAGCAAATTCTTAAGGAGGCCCTCAGCAAAAACACCCCGACAACCATTCCTCATAACTATTTAGGAAAGCCTTTGCCCAGCATCCTAACCAAATTATTGCGCCTTAAAATGCAGCTCCGCCGTAAACTTCATACAAGATACTGCCCCTTTATTAAAAGCCAAATCCAACTCCTATCCACTCTGATAAATGAGCAGTTGAAAAAATTCGCAGATGAAAACTACATCTCCACACTTAAAAATATCAAACCAAATCGGGATCTTTTCAAAAACATCAATCAATTAACTGGTCGTAAATATAAACCCCGAATTGACCATCTCATTAACACGATCAGCAATAATATTGCCCAGTCTGATTCGGCCATAGCAAATTGCCTCGCAGAACACTTTGCAAAGATCCATGAGCAAAATAATTCTCTCTCAACTCCTGGCTTCGAGAACACAGTAAACGAATACATCTCAAACAGATTATTCCCATCTTTTACTCCTTTCATCGGTGAATTCAACAACACAAACATAGCTTCACACCCCTTAGACACTACAAATTTTCTAACTGCGGACGAATTATCCGAGATCGTAAGATCAGGAAATAACAAAAAGTCAACTGGATTAGATGGAATCCCACGTCTTCTATTTAAAAGGCTACGCCCACCGAATCTACTTCCCATCCTCATTCTTCTTAATCATATAATTAATGCATCACACTTCCCAGAGAACTGGAAAACTGCGGTAGTAATTCCTATTAAGAAGCCTGGTAGTAGTAATAGCCCTTGCAATTATCGTCCAATATCCCTATTAAGTACACTAAGTAAGATACTGGAACGCAAGATCTACCAAAATCTTCTCTCATTTGCCAATGAGAATGCCCTCATCCCTAACTGTCAGTTCGGATTTCGTAAGCGACAATCCACATGTCATGCTCTACTAAAACTTACACACGATGTTACAACTGGTCTCCAAAACCAAAGCCCTACTGTGTGTATATCTCTCGATATTTCTAAGGCGTTTGATTACGTCTGGCTCTCAGGACTTCTGTACAAACTGCACTCCATATTTAATCTAAACTCTCACACAACAAAGCTCTTAGCCTCTTATCTTTCTGACAGAAAATTCGTTGTGAGAATAAATTCTTCCGTCTCAGAAACCCGCAACATAACCGCGGGTGTTCCACAAGGCTCTATTTTAGGGCCAATTTTATATCTGTTATATACCGCGTATATTCCTCAACCCGTATCTCCTAATGTTGTGATGCTGAACTATGCTGATGATACATTAATTTACTCCAGCAGCAAATTTGTTAAGGTTGCAAGAAACCGCATTAACAACTTCCTCCCTAACATAACAACATATTTCAATAAATGGAAAATTCACCTTAACCCAAATAAAACGCAGCTCATAGTGTTCAAGGGCAAACACGAGCACTGTACAAACAACACTAGACGCTGCCACAACAAAATTAAACTTAACCTAGACAACACTCTGATA
This sequence comes from Microdon myrmicae, assembly GCA_963931805.1. NCBI lineage: Eukaryota > Metazoa > Arthropoda > Insecta > Diptera > Syrphidae > Microdon > Microdon myrmicae. Next base: position 95,516,518 of record OZ007496.1, on the reverse strand, counting down.
AAACCCTCCAAAACCCTAAAATGTCTGGGAATCACTTTTTCTAATAACTGGTCTTTTTCCTCCCACATTAAAAATTCCCTTCATAAAGCCACAGTTCAGCTTAATTTCTGTATAAGAGTAATGTGGAAACCTAATAGTCTCTCTCACAATGTCAAACTGCTCATTTACAAACAAATTATCAGACCCACACTCGCGTACGCGTGCCCATTGTGGTACCATATCACTCCCTCCCAAATGGAGAAGTTACGAGTATTCGAAAGAAAATGCTTTAGGTATGTCTCTGGGTTACATCGTCGTCCTAACTCCTATAAGTACTATAGTAACGTCGAACTCTACAATACCGCTGGTATTGAGCGCCTCGATAGACGATTCCTCGAGCTATCTATCAAATTTATCGAAAACCTACAAAATAATCCCAATCTCATAATAACCTCGCTCTTAGAGAACCCTCTAGATATCAGAACTAACTACCCCAACTGTCTCCACACCAGAGCTATCTTCGCCTCAGGCAGACTGGTAAATGATTCAAACGAGATCATATACCACAACACCGAAGTTACCCCTAACCAGTTCAAATACTCTAACGTCCAACCATTTTCCAACATCCTACGTTTTTCCAACGAACAACCGGAGAGAAATACTCTACCTCTAACCCATAACTAACCTCATTCCACATCCTTTAATTCATAACATATATCCCATTAATTATAAAACTTTGTTTATGGCTTTATGAAAATCATACTGTAATCAGGCAAAATTAGGTTAAGTTATTTATATAATTAGGATTAAGTTTAGATTAAGTAAAGTTGAAAAAACAAATTCCTGGTTTTCTGACCTTTTCCAGGAAGATAATTCCATTCAATTTATAAACACGCATCTATCTTATATCTCATAAAATATTGTTTGGAAAATGTATATATTATTATAATAATTACATGTAAGCAATTGTTACAAAATTAATTTTAAGTCACTGTATTACTTAAATGTACGAATTCTAATTATGGTTAATAAATACAGTTTTGAAAAAAAAAAAAAAAAATTTATTCGTCGCGTCCGAAAGCGGTAGGACGCCAGTAAATTAAATTAAAAATAAAATAAATTAACAAAATAAAAAGTAGTTTTTATTGGAGCTGGCCGATTCCCAGGACCATATCCAACGATCGGTAGCTGCTCTTCTCTCAAGGTTTGAGGAAGCACGGCGGCACCGCAACGGGTCCCCTCAGGAGCTATATTAAAGAGATCCCTCGTCCTTTTCAGGACGAGACACGCTCCCTGAGAGAAGGGCCACACTACAAAAATGGTGGCAGCGGTGGGATACCAACATCCCCTACCAATAAAATAAAAAATATATGAGCAGTGGATCGGACTGATTCATTCATCCCCTACAAAGAAGACTGACGGCAGCGGAGTGCACTTGAGGTGTTAGAAATACAGCACAAGGCATGGTATAAACAAAAGCAGTGGTATCGAGACGGAGATCATGAATGGGATAACCATCCCCTATGCGAAGGAAATACGAGTAATAATCATCCCTTAATCAACAGTCGGTAGATAGAAGGTGACGTTCATCATCAGCAGTTGCACAATGATTTCAGCAACATCCTTTTCAATAAAACAAGGAACGAGCGTGTTAGTGACTGGATGCTAACATTTAGTTGGACCGAGACAATAGTGGCCTTCAACAACTTCAACAACTACATCATCAGCGAGGAAGCGTAAAACATTCCCTAACAAGCGGAGGAGCTAACAAAACCAGAGTTCTCAAATCATTGAGATTTACGTCAACACACACCCAATTAGATGCCCATATCACAGCATCGCAACAGTACGAGCAGTCGATACTGCTGTAGTAGTCAACAACATCAGCAACAAAACATATTTCACCAATAACATCAGTAACGTGAGCAAGTATTTCCAACATCATCAATATTAAGTTCCGAAATAAGCCAAGATCAGCAATCACAGCGATGACTTCAGGAGACCAACAACAACTAAGCTAATCTTCAACAAAGCAAGAGTCAAATACTCATCAACGAAGCCCGAAATGGTAGCGGCCAACATAACAAAGGAAGATCACAGGTATTTATATCCATTTTTATTTGTTAACAGATTTGCAAGTGGACAAAGAGAACCCCAAAATAAATTTAAATTTATATACACATTTTTACACATTTAAAAATTCATTTAAAAAAAAGGGGACCCAGAGAACCCCCAAAACAAATTAAATTATGGAAAAATAAATCAAAGGGGATATTGAGATGTGAAATTTTTTGAAAATTTTAATTTTTTTAAGGAAAAAACAAACGTGTTCATTTTAAGGGTACAATAACGTAACCGATTTAAACATTTTTTACATACACATAAATATACATATATTTTTCTATCAACTTAAATTACTTGGGGAAGACTCTTCATATCGTTAGCAAAACCTAGGCAGGAAACCCTCGACTCTGTCCTTAGCATCATTTGTGGGTTATCCACTTGTTAGTTTGTTGGTTTCTTCTTGTTACCTTTGGCGTTTTCCATAGAATCTATCTTGAAACCTGTTTCTCTTCTTGCCTCGACTTAGGAGTAAAAGGATCTCTTATTTTCTTTCCTTAGTCAGGATTCTTCCATTTTACGATTGTTCCAGTTAGGTTCGAGAAGTCCCTTTTCCTTACCCTTTGCCTTTGTTGAACTTGCGTTTGGGAAGCTGTATACATATGGGGAAAATCTTATCTAAAACGAACACGCGACTCGAATATTTAATGCGCGAAATTATCACGTAGCAAATAATGAATATTACAATCGGATTGAAGGATATCTTAGATTTCGTGCCGGTGTTTAACGGTAACCCGGACGAACTAGATGATTTCATTTCTCGCGGGGATATTATTTTTTCACAGGCACGGGACGACAGTCAGCATGCTTTCTTCTTAAGCGTGATGAAAACCAGACTACTGGGGCCAGCATACGGCCACATCCGATATAAGTTCATTTCAACCTGGAATGATCTTGCTTCGGAATCAAAGGGGGAATTTAAAATTATCACCTCTAGGTCGGCGGCACAAAACAGTCTGATGACAGCCAAGCAAGATAGCAAGGAAGATGTGAAGAAGTTTGGAAACAGACTCACACACCTCTTGCATCTGCTGGATGAGGCCACGTTTGAAAGCACTGTCGAGCCTGCGGTGCAGAAATATTTCTTCGAAGAAAATAGGAAACTTGCCTTACACGCATTTGAAGATGGTCTTAGGAATTCTGATTTAAAATTTCTAGTTAAAGCACGAGGTACCCCAAGTCTTAGAGCAGCAATCAATTACGCTCTCGAGCAGGTCCCACGACTAGGCAATGACACTCTGAAATTTTCTAATAATTCCAAATATAGCCAACCAGCAATTTGCCAATCGTGCAATGGGTCTGGTCATACTTCTGCGACATGTCGTCGAAAAGAAAATGTTTCTAATCCTATCCCCCAAATTAATACGGAGTTTAAACACCGCCAATGCACATATTGCAACAAATTTAATCATTCTCAAGCAGAATGCAGAAAACGATCCCATTTCAAAAGTCAAAACGACTCTCCATCAAATAAAAATTATTTTAGAACTCAGCCCACTTCTACCGCAAACGTTTGGAGAAGTTGAGTAATAAACAAAACGAGTAGGGTACAGCAATCACAAATTTGTATAGGAACATTAAACAGCCAAAGATCTAAACAATCGTTCTTAGAAGCTAAGGATATAAACAGGAAGGTAGAAAATGCCTCACCTTACAAGGTGTCGTCTACGGATGGAATTGGCATTAGAGATAATAGGGACATAAATCAGAGGCAGGTTGATCTAGAGGCCTCCCAAATAAAGGGAGTAGCGACCAAAGATCGTATCCAACAGTCAACATCTGAATCCGTTTGTCTACGGGCCGCATCTGATGATTCGACAAAGACCCCTGAACATACTATCCTAACACCTCTCTCTACTTTCATATTCTTAAATGCTCCGACTTCTAGCAACAACACGTCCAAGTTCATAGAGTACAAACTGAAAACCCCGGCAAAGTATAAGCCTGAGGAGCAAGAACTCCTAGCAAACTGTAAGCCCGAGGAACAACAACTTTCAGCTAAGTGTACGCCTGCGGAACAAAGAGTCCCAGCAGAACTTAAGCCTGAAAAGCCACAAGAACTCCCAGCATCCAATAAGCCTGAGAAACAAAGATTCCCAGCTAAGAGTAAGACTGAGGAACAAGAAGTCACAGTAGAATATGAGCCTGTAAATAACAGCTATATAAAATTACCCCTTTTAAATTTCTTGTTTGTCGGCATCGTTTCCCTCGTTTCTCTAATTTTTCAAAGATTAAAATGGGTTCTACAAATTAAACATAAAAATAAACAAATAATCAAAATCCCTTTCACAAATATAACAATGGTTGATCCTTCAAAATCTATTATGAATTCTACATCCTTCAAAATGATTTTCATAGATGGATTTACTGCTCAAACATGGAAAATTTTTCACAAATTTAAAGATAAACTTAAAATGAACAAATGGATTTTCCTTTATTATTCAAAAATATATGTATACGTGTATGATCATATAAACAATAAAATACCAATTCAGACATTGTAAATCTAAAAATATAAAAAAAAAATTAAATAGGAAATATATAATTAATAATATTTCATTCACCTCTTAACAAATTACTGTACAAAAACAAAATAGATACATATACATAATAACGCAAATAAATAAAATAAAACAACAGACTTTGTTTTGGAAAATGTATGTATCAAAAATAGAATTGTCTATAATAAACAAAGAAAATTTATAAATAATACTAGAGTATTAACAATTCAGGAGACAATAAGCAAAATATAACAGAAATAAATCTCCGAAACTTCATATTATTAACACATAAATGATGAAACAAATATTAACTCCCTCAATAAAATAATTTTGTAAATATTATACAATATTTTAATTAATTGCCATTAACTTAAAATTTAAATAAATGAACAAAAATATTTTATAAATTAATTAATTTGTAAATAAAATACATGTATAATTCTAAGTTAAAAAAAAAAAAAAAATTAACTAAACAAAACAAAATCTATGAAATAAACAATATTAAATAGAAATATAATAATTTCAAATAACTATGTAACATTCTTCAATTAACCAAATGACATATATCCTAAGAAAAATAAAGAACTAACATTTTTTAGTTTAACTCAAAACAAACTTAAAAATTTGGAATAAAATCTTTCTTTATAATACATGAAAAAAAAAAACATAAATATGGTCCTCAAAATGAAACAGAAATATACTCTGTAGATAATGTAAATTCCTATATAATACACAAGTTGTAATACAATACACTTTTTAGGCTTACCTAAAATTTATCTGTAGCACAAATTGAATTTAATATTTTATTTAAAATAACCTTACTTTATAAAAATAATTCACAATTATTATCAAATATATTGAAAAAACAAAAGAACACTGTAAATAACATTATTAATATATATGTAACTTAAAAATGTACTTATATACACGATAAGAAAAATTGTTAATTTAAGCTTTTAGTTTAACATATAATCTTAGACTTTCTAAAAACATAACAAAACATTGAAGAACGCTCTACCGTAAGCTACAGAATTAATACAAAATTTCGAATAATACTTAAAAACAAGAAAAAAAAATTGAAAAAGAAACAAGCAATTCTAACTGAAACAAAAATGTTAAGTTTTTAAATCCAAATTATGTAACGAATCATGATGACTCTCTTACAGATTAATTTTTCTTGAAGGAGGGGAGGATGTAGTGCTCTAAAAAGCCCTACCACCTTTTCCCCCCATTCCTACATCCGAAATCCTATCAAAACCCGAATTAACCTAAACATGATCCAAAATTCGCAATAAACGTTTCAAACATTCGTTTATCGCCTAACATTTGCCCCCATAATTATAACCAAAATCCCAAATTAAAATCAAATTCACAATAAATGAATCTAATATTCGTTTATTGTTCCACATTTGCTCCACGGCATCATCAAAACTCAAAATCCAGAGATCATTATCTCTATTTGGAAAAATTCTTAATAAATTGAACAAACAAAAACCCAAAACCATATACATATCGACATCTGCGAAATAGTGTCGTAAGAATTCAAGAAATTGAATTCTTATCTTAAATAAACACTGAGCATCTCATTCAGGATTCCAAAATCGGGATTTTTGTAGGAAATTGTGTATTTTCGAGATACAAATTTCGCTTTGTTTCTCTTTATAAGGGCGATGGATTTTGTATTCGAGGACCCGCTCATCTCAACATACTTTAACAAATGGAAAATTCGCCTCAACCCAACCAAAACCCAGCTAACAATGTTTAAGGGCAAAAACGCTCACTGCACAAACAACACTAAACGTTGCCACAACAAAATTAAACTAAATCTTAATAACACCCTCATAAAACCTTCCAAAACCCTAAAATATTTGGGAGTAACCCTTTCCAACAACTGGTCATTCTCAACCCACATCAAAAATTCCCTTCAAAAAGCCTTAATACAGCTTAACCTGTGCAGACGAGTGTTATGGAAGCCTAAAGGCCTCTCTCTTAAGGCCAAACAGCTCATCTACAAACAAATAATCAGACCTACTCTTACATACGCCTGCCCATTATGGTACCACATCTCACCCTCCCAAATGGAGAAATTACGAGTGTTTGAACGAAAATGTTTCCGGTTTAGCACTGGCTTACACCGCAAAACCAACTCATATAGATACCATTGTAACAACGACCTTTACAACACCGCAGGCATCGAACGACTGGATAGACGGATCCTAGAACTGTCGATAAATTTCATAGAAAACCTTCCTAACAATCCCAACCCGATAATAACGGAGCTACCATCACGATCCTCCAATACGGGAGCTCACTACCGTAATTGTCTCCAAATCAGGACCCTCTTCGCCGCAGGCAGACTGGTTAACGATCTAAACGAGATCGTGTACCACAACACCGAACTGGCACCCAATCATTTCAAATACAGCAACATCCAACCATTCTCCAAGATCCTTACCTTTAACACAGAACCGAATGGCTCTCCCCTCCTTCAAGAACTTACCTGATCCTATCCCTTACTATCCTCAATCCCAACGAGAAATCCCACATCCATAACTAAAAATTGTAAATATTATTTTTAAGTCAAATTCGAATTGTCACTATCATTGCAATATCAAATATTGTAAATTGTATATAAGATTAGATTAGGTTAGATTAAGCTATGTTAAGTAATTTAAAGTAGGCTAAGTTAAAATAAACAGAGTTCCTGGTCTTTTCTGACCTTTTCCAGGAAAAACAAAATTATCAATATATATAAATCACATTAAATCTTAAGCACATCTAAAAATAATTGTTTGAAAAATGTTAACAAATAGCATGTAAACACTTAATATGTAACAAATCTATTATAAGTTAGCTGTATTACTTATTGTAACTATTCATTTTTGGTCAAATAAATACAGTTTTGAAAAAAAAAAAAAAAAAAAAAAAAAAAAATGTATTCGAGGATCAGTCTCAATTGGCGTCCGAAAGCGGTAGGACGCCAGTAAATTAAATTAAAAATAAAATAAATTAACAAAATAAAAAGTAGTTTTCATTGGGCCTGGACGATTCCCAGGACCATATCCAACGATCGGTAGCTGCTCTTCCCTCAAGGTTTGAGGAAGCACGGCGGCACCGCAACGGGTCCCCTCAGGAGCTATATTAAAGACATCCCTCGTCCTTTTCAGGACGAGACACGCTCCCTGAGAGAAGGGCCACACTACATGTTCTCACAAATCAAGAAAATATGTCGAAGAAAAGCTCACAATGACATTCCCTGTCCGAATTCCACGGACTCCCGAGAATTGTCAGATAATGCTGAACGCAGGACTCACCTTAGAGCACATCAACTCCAATGATGAAGTAATAGTAGTCGAAGATCCGCAAAAGAAAGCGAGTTCAATTGGAGCCTGTTTCGAAGTAGTGTACAGAGTTAACGAATCAGTTCATCATCATCATCATCGGCACTACAACCGGGGGCCGGTCTTGGCCTTATTTAGCAAGTCCTAAGGCTTGTTAAATTTTCCATAATGATTTATTTTTTCTGGGCAAGGTCATTAGTCTTGCACCAGAGGCTCCCCGACGGGGAATCGAACCCCGGTCTCCCGGGTGACAGGCGGGTATACTAACCACTATACTATCGAGGAGCCCCACGAATCAGTTCATGCTAACACTGAAATTGAAAGCAATGCCCGTCAAAGACATTGCTCGCTGCGCAATCAACTTTACGACTGGCGATCCGGAAACCGTAGTTTCATCACATTCGGCGAAAATAATATGGCGGATTCTCCCGTCAGAAATGAAATGTGCGCAAGGATGAACTTAGAAACATACTTAGCTCAATAAAAAATAAGAAATCACCTGGAATAGATAGCATTCCAAATGTGGTGCTAAGGCACTTGCCTCGCGAAGCAGTGAACATATACACTACTTTGTTTAACAACGCTCTAAACAATGCACACTATCCAACTCACTGGAAGACTGCTGTAGTCCACCCTATCCCCAAAAAGGGTCAGGATAAGAGCAATCCAGCTAATCTGCGCTCGATCAGCCTGCTTCCCAACATCAGCAAGGTATTCGAAAAAATTATAAACAAAGCATTGATGGTTGGTGTGATGAAAACGATATCATCCCCAACAACCAGTTTGGGTTTCGAGCGCGACATGATACAGTTCATGCAGCGACGAAACTTGTTTCCGATATACAGTGGAACAAGGCAAAGCGACAATGTACAGGCGCCTGCTTGGTTGGCTTTGAAAAGGATTTCGACACCTTATGGTTAGAAGGACTTCTCTATAAGTTAACAAACCTGGGTATGCCACAATATCTGTTATACATCATTTATGATATGATAATGGACAAACATTTTGTGGTGAAATGCGGGGACATACTCTCCAACAAGACCTTCCAAATTAAAAATGGCTTACAGCAGGGAGCTGTGAATTCTCCCATTCTATTCAATATTTACACTAGAATGACAAAAATAAACTTCCTTAATTTTATTCATATTAAAGAGAAAAGAATATGATCGAGTGTTCTACGACAACTATAATGATTTTGTTTTCATGAAATTAGTTATAAAATTTATTTAAGATCGATAGAAATTTCAATTTGATTTATGTTAGAATGTAAAAACATTACTTGATTAATTACAACTAGTTCGGATCCAATAACACATGACACATATCACATTTCTGAAATTAAAGTTCTGGCTGATGAAAAAATGCGTTCAACAGCAGTAGTGCTTGCTGGTGTAGTTAATATTTTGCAGGCGAATGAAAGTGAAAAATTGACTTGGTGGAAGTTCCACCATGGCAGAGCAATAAAACCCTAATTGTTTTTGTTATGTTACCATTAAATTAAAATTAAATTAATTAATTTTAGCAATTAAATTTATAATTTCTATTGGTTGGAATTAATTCCGCTAAAAAATCTGTACTATCTGAAAAAAAGCAATCCGACTCTTTATTGAGTTTAGTGGGGCTACACCCTATTCATTAGCTTAGAGAAAGCTTACGAAAAGGTTCTTAGATCTAACTTACGAACTGACTTAATTAATAGCTTAACTATGATGGTGAGGGGTAGGATGGGAGATGATTAGAAGTTAGAGGAAGACATTCTGGCGGCGGTCTTTTATAGTAAGCGTGCTAATATTGAAGTCAAAGATGGATGACTTATAGATGATACATCGTAGCATTCGGGAGATGTGTTTATTGGCGCCATAAGCATGTAAGGATATAGAACGGGCGAGGAGTCCGTATATTGTGCGGGTTCATGTTGAATAAAGTTGAGTTGAGAAGATTGTCACTGTCGATGGAGCCAGGGAGAAGTCGGTGAACTTGTGGCATTTCCAACAGATACACACACAATATGCAAGCAAATAGTGAAGAACACCGAAAGAAAATTCAAATAAGCAAAAGCCCCAGAGCCGTATACTATAGCGATAACATAACAAATCCACATTAGTTTAGTGTACTTGAGTTTAGAAATCGAGTTCGCACACAAGGCCCGTAGCCTGATGCTTTATTGCTTCGCTTATCACCCGTTTCATCGTATATTCAAATCACCGTCTTCACTATCCTTGCTTAACGCAATAACCCGACGTGATCTGTGTACACACAGCACACACTTTTCCATAGTAAACAGAACTTCACGACAACGATCACGACTTCCGTATAGAGCACCGGCACACTCGCCTGCTCCGACGTTCTCTCACTCGGTCCATCGTTCGCACATGAAGCTCATCGTAACAAAGTTACTGAGGAGGGAGTAGTGTGGCGTTTCTAACAGATACACACACAATATGCAAGCAAATAGTGAAGAACACCGAAAGGAAATTCGAATAAGCAAAACCCTCAGAGCCGTATACCATAGCGACAACATAACAATTCCGCATCGGTTGAGTGTACTTGAGTTTAGAAATCGAGTTCGAATCACACGTTCTTCATTATCGTAGCAAACGCTAGAAACTAATAATAGAATATCGGACAGGATTCTGCGTTCTTCCAGGGGTTTCAAGTTACTTAATTGGAGACGGTTGGTGTAAGGGGGATCAGAGGGTTTCCCATTTCAATCCTCGGAGACCGAAACGTTAGAAACTACGCTGAATGCTCTCGATTCTGCGAATGTGTGTCTACTAATAGAAGGACCACATCTGACTAGCATATCCGAGCAGTCGATGGACAAAGGAAATGTAGAGGGGCCCACTGACATATGAGAATTCTTTAGACCACTGTTTTCAAACCCGAGGGTTGAAGCAGTGGGGGGTTCACGATGGTTGAGAGGTATAGGGGATTGGGTGAAATAGAAATAGGGCGATGTTGTGATTTATTGTCATATTTTTGTAAAACAATGTAATCCAAGAAGGAACTTAATTTTATTTGAAACTTTTAATTACTTCCAAATTTTCAAAATAAACAGCATTTTTTTTCAAAACAATGGATATGAATGATTGTTAAATAAAAAATTCCATTGTCTTTGCCTTCTAACATTTTTCAAATTTCCTCAAAAGTTCGTAAAATTTTATATAAATTAATATTACTAATTTTTTTGCAATTCATTTTTGTCTCTTTGTATTATAATATTTTTATTCTGGCCTTTGTCTCGGGGAGTGCATCCCCTTGCCCTTAAAAGGACGAGGTATCTCTTTATAAGACCGGTCCAGAGAAGACTGGGCGAGGTCGCTACCGTGCTTCCTCCCTGGGAGGGAAAATAGTGATGGATGCTGTAATTGGGGCCTGGAAATTGGCCGGATCGAAACAGATTCAAAAGCGGGATAATTTTCGTTTTATGTTTTTATTATATATTTAAGATTGTTTTATTAAGTTTCATGTTTACTTTTACTTACTTTAATTTATATTGGTTCCGATAGTATACTCTTTGTATTTAAACTTTAATACATTAATTGGCGTCATTGTGCATTTGCGACCTTTCATTGATTGATTGAACTATTTTCATAAGTTGATTAAATCGGTATATATTAAATTTTACTTAAATTAAATCTTTTTATCAAACTCGCCGCCATTTGTATGTGGAATATCGTTAAATATTCCAGGAAGAGCAGACAGAATTTGTTAGGCACTACGACTGGAGTGGAGTTCTAAGGAAGGTGGATGGCAATTTATTGAAAAAAAGTTTTGAGGAATTTTGGTTTTTTGAGGAAAAGTTTTAAAGTTTTGAGGAATTTTGGTTTATGGATAACAAATGAACATCTGGTTTATTTTATTATGCATTTGGTTTGGTTGAGGTCATTGCTAGCAATTGCGTGTATGTGAACCAAATGGATATTGGGTTGGTTTTTCACGAGTGTGATTTGATTGTGAATTGTGGATTGGGGATTTGGATTCATGATAAAAGAATGCGTTATTTGATAGAATATGGATTCGGTTATTATGTAGGTGGGTGTGTATTTGGATGATAATAAATGTACTATAGGATTATACCCGCGGGGGGGGGGGGGGGGGGGGGGGGGGGGGGGCTAGTACGGAGATTTGAGATCTGTGCCCAATTGTTTTCTACTTTATTACTTTAAATATGTTCCATTAAATATAGTGTTAACATAACCTTTTAACGAAGTTTGAAGGGTGCAATTACTGCACGCATTTTTAAAATATATTAGAAACTTGTTATAAGAAACTTTAGTTAATTCATGTATTTACGTAATAAATACTCTTTTCTACAACATTATATAATAAATGATTCACACAAACAAATTGATTAAAGGAGTGAAAGGCAGCAATCATCCCCCTCTCTGTCACAATAATGGTTCGGTTGTTATAATAACATTTGAATTTTTTTAAAAGTGTAGTTTTCGAAAGAATATTTTGTGTTGAAGAATAAAGGAATTGTCTGTAGTTAATTCATATATAATACTTTTATTACTTGAAATACTTTCAATTTCAAGTTTTATAGTCTTCGAATATTTTTCATAAGCTCAAATGCTCCGTGAAACCATTGTAGGGTGTGTAAAGTGTGGTAATAATGTATATAATGTATGTTAACATTTTGTCCGTATTTGGCACCAATAGATATCAAAAACTGAACAATTTTTTTTTAAACCACAGTGCTTTATTACTGCCGATGATGATGATGAGTGCTTTATTATAATTTACGGATGACATTATCTTTTTTTCTATTCTGTTTTCAATATTACACGGATTTTTTAATCCTATACGTTTATCTCGATTTTTTTATAAATTATTTTCGTTTTTAAAATTTTCCACAAACTAATATTTATGTTTTACTAAATTTGAAGTGCTCTTAGAATTACATATATATATATAGCGTTTGCGACGATAGTGAAGAGCGTGTGACTCGAACCGATACTATCATGGTTAGAATCACTAAAATATAGAACCAAAGCTCAACCCATCAGGCCACTGTCGCGTATATGAATTCGATTTCTAAACTCAAATACATTCGACTAATGTGGAAATTGTATATTATTGCTATGGTATACGGCTTTAATGGATGTGCTTTTGGTGGTGTTGTTCTTCACTAGTCGTGTGCGTATCTGCTAGAAACGCCACATATATACCCCAATACGTTTTACACGCCACTAAATTTTCTATTTCTTCACCGTTTTCATGTTACGATTACAAATATATCCCATATCTTACTACGACCTCTTTTGTTATTAATTGTAAACTCGCCGCTGATTATCTTTGCTTTGATGGGTGTGTTATTTAATGAACTATTGGGTTGTACTACATGAAATGTCCGATTTTATAGTAAATAATTTAAAAGCCAATATTATTTTTCGATAAATTTGTATTCAATCAAAATAGGAACCGTTGGCATCTATGGCATTCTTCCAACGTGATACAAGGTCAAATATTCCTTTTTCGTAGAAGCGCTGACTTTTTGATGCAATGAAATCTTCAACGGCTTTTATGACCTCTGCTCGGTTCCAGAAGTCCTTCTGCCGGCAAAATGAATCCAGATTGCGGAAAAGATGCTAGTCCGTTGGGGAAATGCCAGGAGAGTAGACCGTTTGCGATAATAGTGAAGAACGCGTGATTCGAACTGACGCTAAGATAGTTAGCATCACCAAAAATTGAACCAATGCTTAACACATCAGGCTACGAATTCGATTTCTAAACTCAAGTACACTTAACTGATATGGATTTGTTATGTTTTCGCTATGGTATATGGCTCTGATGCATTTTCTTATTCGATTTCCGTTCGGTGTTCTCCACTATTTGTTTGTGTATTGTGTGTGTATCTGTTAGAAACGCCACACTACTCCCTCCTCAGTAACTTTGTTACGATCAGCTTCGTTTGCGAACGACGGAGCAAAGGGCGAGCAAACGGGAGAACGTCGTGTACCGGTGCTCTATGCGGAAGACGTGATCGTGTCGTGAAGTTCTGTTTACTATGGGAAAGTGTGTGCTGTGTGTACAGATCACGTCGGGTTGTTGCGTTAAGCAAGGATAGTGAAGACGGTGATTTAAACATACGACGAAACGAGTGAGAAGCGAAGCAATGAAGCATCAGTCTACTGACCGCGTGTACAAATTCGATTTCTAAACTCAAGTACACTCAACTGATATGGATTTGTTATGTTATCGCTAAAGTATACGGCTATGATACATTTTCTTATTCGATTTTCGTTCGGTGTTCTTCACTATTTGCTTGTGTGTTGTGTGTGTATCTGTTAGAAACGCCACAAGAGTATGGTGGATGCGGCAGAATTTCAAATCCAAACTGCAAGTTTTTGCACCGTTACTTGTGAGAGGATGGGGTCTAGCATTGTCATGCAAAAGTATCGGGCCATGCCTATTGATCAACACAGGTTGCTTTTCAGCCAAGTTGGCATGCAATATATCGATTCCCTCACAATATATGATAGCGTTTATCGTTTGTCCTGGTTGCAGAAATGAAAAGTGGGTTGGTTCATTCGATGTCCACCAAATTGTCACCATAACCTTTTTTGGGTGAAGATCGGGCTTCGGGGTGTGTTTGGTTTTTCACCTTCGTGCAACCGCCGCCCATGTCTTTTAAGGTTATCATACAGAATCCACTTTTCACGACAGGTGACTATCCGGTGCAAAAATTGTTCAGTTTGGTTTCTTAATCTAAGCGATGCGCAGACTTCCAGGCGCCGTAGATTTTGGGACTCATTCAATTCATGGGGTACCCATTTATCAAATTTCTTTACCTTTCCTATGAGAGAAAGATGTCGACTTATTGTCATTGGGGATACTCCCATGCTTTGTGCAATCTCCCGCACCGATTTCGTTGGGTCCGCATCCACCGTTGCCCTTAAAACATCGTCGTCAACTAACGTTTCTGGCTTCCCACGTGGTTCATTTTCGTGGCTGAAATCTCCCACACGGAACTTTCCTAACCAACGTCGTATAGTGCGTTCGTTTATCGCTGCATTCTCAAATGCGTCATTAATGTTTTTCATTGACAATGACGCATTATGTCCCATTTTAAATTCATAAAGGAAGAGGGTTCGAATTTGAACTGCCGACAGCATGGTAAACAATTCCTAGAAAAAAAACTGTACTTGTAACGAACCCTACAATGCTCACACGTCAAGCACACGTACCACTTTACTATAAAAAAAATGAAAATTTAACGTTCTGGCACAGATGTTCCCTCGAGAACTTCCTATTTCCGGCTAAGCG
Source organism: Microdon myrmicae (assembly GCA_963931805.1). Classification (NCBI taxonomy): domain Eukaryota; kingdom Metazoa; phylum Arthropoda; class Insecta; order Diptera; family Syrphidae; genus Microdon; species Microdon myrmicae. The sequence goes on along the minus strand of OZ007496.1, from coordinate 95,501,304 downwards.
AAAATCGGACATTTCGCGGGGTACAACCCAATACGTACACTACCCATCAAAGTATATTATTTGCCAAATACTAGTAACGTATTGCATTATTAGTATAAGCGAAATGTTTCTGTAAAAGGTGCTTACCTCAATAGTTTCCATATAATTCGTTTTCGTCACATTTTCCTTTTGACAATTTACAGAATTGTTTGTTTCTTTTTTTTGTTTTTTTTTATTCTCACGTGCATCTACCATAGTGCAACTGAATTTTTACAATGGATACATTCATTACACTTAGTGTACTCAGTATATTTTTTACAGGAAACACAGTATTTGATCTCTTTAGTTTAGTTTAGTGGGGCTACCACCCCATTTATTGGATTAATTCAAGCACCATAACTACCTACAACTAAAGTGTATTTAACTTACAAACTAAAGAACGTAAAAGTAACTTAACTAAGTTTAACTTAAGGTAACCAGGACAAACTAAGATGGCAAGAGTAGAGGGGAGGTGGGGGGAGGTCACAGTAAAGTGTGGAAGCCCCGCTTAAGATTGGTGGTGAGAATGGTTTAGGAGACGGTGCCTGAGAGTAAAATATCAAACCAATCCAAGTACTCACACACGCATGGGTGAAATGAGTAGAGTATTCATTACGCTATTAGGAGATCGAATATTGTACAGTATTCAAATTTTGCATTAGAGAACTCATTCTTGGTGTACTCTCGTTTTTGAAATTGCAATAAATAGCTTCATGGCTAAACAGGGGGTCGTGAGACCAAGTAGTGCTCTAGATAGGAAGCACCATACGGGTACGTGTCATCATCGGTCTGAGGCGTCTGATGTTTGTGCATGGTCGTTGAATATCACTCGCCGCTTCAATGGCTGAGTTGGTAAGGAGGTTATGTCTTGCATTTGATTCTGCAAACCTAGGTTCAACTGACGACTTTTGCTATTGTGCAGTTCGGTACAATTACTGAGTGGTAGGTGGGGTCCCAGCGCCCCGCGGTCCGGTGAAATACCACCCCGTTAAGTTATAGACTTCGTGAAATGGTTGGAGGAAATCCTTGATCATTTTTCGGAGTTTGGCTGATGGACCCGGTCGAGTAAAAATAGCATCTCAAGGTGCTGACTCAACGCTATAGGCTCGCCTTTCCTGGGAGAAGAAAATAAAATAAGAACTCTACCGTTGAAGTTTATTAGAAAGATACCCGAGATAGTGTGTTTCGCGTTCAGACCACCACCCGTTGCAGTATGCAACTAGAGATTGACCAGAGTATTTATTGTAATACTTTCTGAAACGACCCTCCACACGCTACACCCTACGTGTTAGCTTGCGTCACAACCATTGATCTCAACATATATTATGTTTTGTTGTGACACAAGAAATACTGGGAACAGATCAAGAGCACAGTGCAACGGTACTGATCTTGATCTGGAATAACATGAAAAGTGCGGTCGAGAAAAAAGGATAGATCGATTACGGTGCACAAAAGAAAGGAAATAACGTTTATGATCGAACAAAGGAAAAGGATAACGGGAAGAACGATAGGGGGAAGGTAAAAAATTGAACGAGAACATCGATGATTCTCAAGAATAATAACCAACTTCAGGGAATCCACATATATTAAAAACGTTGGTATTGTGGCAGCACTTCCCAAAAGAAATCAGATGTTAACAACCTAACCGGCCGACGAGCTGAATGAGCAGAGACTGCCGGTTAGGTAGTAGAAAAAGAAGAAAAGTCACTCGATGACAAGGAGCGGAGAAGAAAAATGCGTACGTTGGTGCGAAAAGTGTATAACGAGTGTTTTATTCGATAATATATATTTATTCAATAGTGTCTAAAAATAACGAGTGTTTTATTCAGTTTAATGCATTTATTCCTTTGATCTTACAACATCAAAAGTGGGATTAGTGGACTCCCCTCGCGGAAACATAGACATATACCCATCCTTTTGTTCGCGGGCCATGATGAGCGACGAATTGGGAAAATTGTCGGCGGTACAGTTAAATTACTGACTACAAAGCCTGAAACAGAAAACGACAGGTAATAAAAGAGAGCTATTATTAAGACTTATGAATATTCCAGAAGACCAGCGTGGCAGTTTCCCTTCGGGGGAAAAACATAACGAAAAAATCGACAACGATGACGGTGCAAACGAGAGCGGCGACAGTAACGATGACTGCGATAGCAACAGCGACAGCGGTGCAAAAAATGATAGCATCACCACAGAAGCAGTGACTAAACGAGAAGACGCCAATAAAAAGGAGACGTCAACAGAATTGTCTTGGGAAAGAGTACTCATAAAACGAGAGAGGGAAATCCAAAAGAAAATATAAAGAAGGAGATTACGTAATGGTCAATAACTACATTAGTACTTGTAGGAAAATAGCTCCTAAGTTTAAGGGACCATATAGAATAGCAAAGGTCTTGGCAAACGATAGGTACTTATTGAAAGATATTGAGGGTTTTTAAATTAGTCAGATACCGTATGAGGGTGTGGCGTCTCTACCAACACCACTGCTACCTTTTCAACCTACCTCAAAATCTTCCCTCCTAAAGCTCCACTAATTTCATCATTTTCACCATGCAAGCGCAATAACTTCCCCAAGCATTCTCCCACCGATTGCATTACCTTTCGATTATGCAAATCGCATCCATCAAGCATCTGCCCATCAAGGACATTCACGCAATTAACGCGGTATATCAATTTTCCCTAGAAGAAATTCGGTACGCCAGTACCACATACATCAATGCATCTCAGCATTGTTCTAAAAGGAAAACATTTCGGTTGCCATACTAGATAACCGAAGTGGATTATGAAAACAATCAGCAGAACCCCTGTCTGCCTACATTTACTGTCCCACACGTGCGCAACAGATTTTCATGTTGCACCAGTAGTGACGGCGGCTTTTATGCAATCTTCAAAGCACCGGCGCAATTCGCGCCTAGCTGCCAAGAGCCAAATTCAATGCCAGTGTAAATACTTACACTGGAATTCGACCCATGACTCCCTAGGATTGCAATACACAATTAACATGGTTGTAAACACAACCATCATTGTGTAATTATCCCAAATGTATCCTAATCCCTAACGTAGTATTTGGACAACTGCAAATACTTATCCCAAAGATGCTTTTTCATTCCCACGGTTCGACCACCCATGAGCTCGCATCACGAGCCAACAAGGTGATCCGCGCACAAAAGTAGTTTAGTCGAAGAAAGAGTTCAGTGAGTCGAGTCTCAACCTAAGTGGAGTGCGCCCGGAAAATCGAGTGACGTGAAGCGTGTTTGCGTGTGCTTTAGTTCAGTACCCGGGTAGTTTAACATTATTATTCACATAATTTATTCGTAAAGAGAAAAATAACATAAGTTCGAAATAAAGTGTTCTATAGTTTAGTGAAAACGAATACACAATACAAAGAAATAAAAGACAAGCAACAATCGATTTAACTTATAACAGTTGGATTTCTAAAACTTAAAAGTTAAGTAAACACAAGATTAGACTAATTTCATTGTGAAGCGTGTGCCTGTGTCCCTGCAGTACAATAAACGATAAAATTCGAAACAGTTTAACCAGCGTTTTATTCCATTAAATTCGGTGGAGCAATCCGTGGAGTAGGAGTTAACCAGGGCCAATGTCGGCACACATACGTTCTACCCCACAATTGGTGACCATTTGACGCGAGTAAACACAATTTTCTGATCTGGAGTCAGATCAAAACCGTGTCCTAAAAAAATTTTAAAGAACAGTGACTATTCGGTGTCGCGACTGTGACAGTGACAATCTTCCGGAACCGAGCGCTTCCGGAAACGCAGTGGCAGTAAGCAATTGTGGCGGCAATTTCTGAAGATCAATACACATTCACCGGGAACAGGAACAACAGGAGCAACTACCCAACACTACACCAGCACCAGGAGCATCCGATCAATAACACCAGGGATTTAAGCAGGTATCCTCCCTTTCTGTTTTTAAATTATTCGGTTGGTAAAACAACAGTATTTTAACGTACATTTCCTTTTTGTCAAAGTTTTATTATATGTGTAATTAGATTAAACGATGGTTAGCAAGGATTTCAAATTTTAATACAGATATCTTGGGTAGGAAAATGTATTATTATCCTGGAGTTGACGAAATGTTGTCTTCAGTTATTTAAATAAATAAGCAACAAAACATCAGCGTATACAAATAAAATTAAGACAATTTGTGCCTTTTTTATTATTAACAACACGAGTAAAATAACTCAAAACGAAATAATAGAGTATCTGAAATAAATGCTAAATGAAAAACAAAACAATAAATTAAACACGAAATTATTTACCAACATCTTCGTTAATTGTGCTTCCGATTTAATATTTTCATTTTTTCGACCAGTTGCTAATTGAGAACAATTCATAAAAATCATTCTTCCATTTGATCGCCTTATTATGATTATTTTTACTTGAACGCAACTGCCTACTTTGACTCCATTAGCATTACTTAGAAACATTCAATAATATTCCATGTCAGTTTTTGTTTTTTGTTATAACTTTATATTTTAAACATAATTTTTTTGTCATCATTTTATTGTATCCTTAAAATTTTTGCAAACAAGTATATGTATCTAATTTCTTCACATGATATTGACAACAAAATTAAATTTGTTTAAATAAAAGCCTGTGTTACAAATTAGAAAAGAGAAAATATATTTGTATCCTTAAACAGCATGAGATAAAGGCAAAATTAAAATAAATTTTGTAAGCCCCTTCAGGGTATTAAGTAGCGCACAACCTTTCTCAGCACACACACGACTCAGCTTAACTTCTCGCAACTTCTTGTCGACACTTTTAAACCCCTTCGACTTATTTTTAGCTTCATCCGCCTCCTTTCAACACCACTCGACTGCAACCGATTCCACCAACTCTTTCAAGCTCGACTCCATTCAGCCGTCCAGACCACTTCACTTCGTGGTTTTCTTTCAGTCAGGTCATATTGGGCCAGCGCGAATACTCCGCCGTCCCAGTTTAGCTTGCATTCGGTCCCGAAAACTGTACTGCACCACCCCAGACGTTCGCCTAATTTGTTTCTAGTGTCGCATCCTTTGTTTCAGTTTAGGCAAGGTAGTAAATCCTTTACTTACCCAACTCCATCGACTCCCGTGACATCATTGTTCACGCACGCGCACCTTACCTTCAGTTTCCTGACGTCGTTGCCTACGACGATTTACTCTGCCCGCTCCCCATCAAGCAATTAAATTCCTTCGCTTCTCTTCCTCTTATTCCGTTGCTAAACACCCACTCTTTCCAAATAGAAAAAATGGCCCACTCTACTAGGTCTAAGGCAGCTCAGCAAGAGCAGACCCAGCCGTGCTCGGATGATCAAGCGTTCGTAGACGCTTCCAGCATCGAGCACACCTCGCATTCCCATAGCATACACTTGCCTCCTTTCGACGAGGAGGACCCAGAGCTATGGTTCGCCGTAGCCGAACGCTTCTTCAGGGTCGCCGACATGCACGATGAGGAAGTCCGCGCAGTAGAATTGTTGCGAGTGCTAAACCACACGCAACGGACGCATGTTGCTCACATAATTGGGTCAACAGAACCAAATCCCTACAGCAACATGCAAGAGACGCTCCTAAATGCCCTGGACGAGCCCAGGAGCAGCAGACAGCAGCGTTTGGCGAGCGAAACAAATGTTACTGGAATGCGACCGTCCAATTTTCTGACACATTTACGCTCAATAGCTGGGACCAAGATTTCGGACGACATAATTAGGCCTCATTTCCTGAGGTGCCTCCCGCAATATGCCCGCGCGGCATTAATAGTACAACCCAACCAGAGTTTGGGTCATTTGGCGAAACTCGCCGACACAATTATGGAAAGCTCAGACCCACAGTCCGAACCCCCAGCGTACCAGGTCACGGCGATTAACCGACACGCCGTTTTGCCTACACGGCATCAATCCTTACCACTAACAGCACCCCGGACTTCTATAGTAACGCCATTTACACAACCCACACCAAGAGAGGTGACACAAGCTACGGTTTCCTCCCGTGAGGAGTTTCAGCCGCGCACCCAGCAAACAAGGCTCTCGAGATTCGAGCGAGACCTGAACCAACTGCGCGCCTAAATGCGAAATGTCACGCGAGCAATTCAAAACCGTCCTAATAACCAACGGCCACAAGCGAGGAACCCCCAACAGCGGTTTAACACGCCCAGAGGAGCACCAATCACAAACGAAAACGCACCAGACAACAGGCAAAACACGCCTAGTGGCGCTCTGACACAGGCCCGGTGCGTATACCACTGACGTTTCGGTGCAAACGCCAGAAATTGTAGGCAACCTTGCAGCTGGACGTGGCCAGCCCCCTCGCAGAACCTCGTTCGAGCGCGAACGGCCGGCACCCCTATTATAAATCGCTTAACAATCAGGGACTCTAGATCGAATATTAATTTCACCGTCGACACTGGCGCCGACATTTCCGTCATCCCTAGATCTTTCGCCCCGCGCAACCGAGTGTCGGGCCACCTACAGTTGTTGGCTGCGAACAACTCCCCCATAGCCACTTACGGACGGAAAAATTTCAAACTGGATCTGGGTCTCCCACGCCCTATCTCCTGGCACATCGTGATAGCCGATGTCTGCGAGCCCCTAATAGGATCTGACCTATTAGGAAGACACAACCTGTTGGTAGACGCTGCCAACAAGAGGTTAGTTAGTCACAGCGTCTCGACCCGTCTCTCCCCGCAAGCAGCTATAGGGGCGAACGGCCCACCCGAGGACTCTACAGACCCCATCCCCGCGCTGTTGGAAGAATTTCGCAATTCAACAATTCCCCTCTCCAACAACAACACAGATCTGGCGTGTTTCACCACATAGAAACACGCGGCCCACCGGTGAGCCAGCGCCCACGTCGCCTGGCCCCCGAAAAATTGCGAGCAGCCCGCGCTCGAGCGAGGCATCTGTCAACCGCTGGTCAGCCCATGGGCAAGTCCACTTCACCTCGTCAAAAAACGCAACGGTGAATGGCGACCATGCGGTGATTATAGACAGCTGAACCCAGTAACAGTTCCCGACAGGTACCCAATAGCCCATCTTTACGACTATTCGTACAAGTTGCGCGGTTGTACAGTTTTCTCAACTCTTGACCTCACCAGGGCATACCACCAGATTCCGGTGGCACCTGAAGACGTACCCAAAACCGCCGTCATTACCCCCTTCGGACTCTTCGAACTCAAGGTGATGACGTTTGGCCTTAGGAATGCAGCTCAGACATTCCAGAGGTATATCGATTCGGCACTGCGCGGCCTGAATTGCTGTTACCCGTATATTGACGATATACTAATAACATCTCGGAACCTTGCGGAGCATCACTAACACCTCAGACAGGTCCTTGAACGCCTCAGACAATTTGGCCTCGTAATAAACCCAGATAAATGCCAATTCGCCAAAGAGCAAGTTACCTACCTGGATTACCATATCAACGGCCAAGGTATCCGCCCGCTTCCAGACAGAGTGGAAGCACTAACCCAATTCCCCCGCCCCTCCAACGTACGAGACTACGCCGTTTCCTGGGTATGCTAAACTTTTACCGACCCACACTACGAAACGCCGCACACATTCAGGCCCCCTTAAATGAGTACTTAAAGGGGGCAAAGAAGAACGACAAGCGCCCAATCGCCTGGACGGAAGCTGCAGACAACGCATTCCGTCAATCCAAGGCACAGCTGGCAAATGCTACCCTACTCCGCTACCCCGCAGAGGGCGCACCATTGGCCATCCAATGCGACGCGTCAGACACGGCCATGGGAGCAGTATTGGAGCAAGAATGCAACGGAAGCTGGGAACCGCTCGGTTTCTTCTCAAGGAAACTTAATACGGCCGAGCGGAAATATAGTACGTACGACCGGGAGTTACTCGCTATGTACAGCGCAGTAAAGTATTTCCGACACATGGTAGAAGGTCGCCCCCTAGTAATCAGAACGGATCACAAGCCACTGATCTACGCATTCCGGAAGAGGTCCGGGAATGCATCCCCACGCCAGGAACGGCAACTCGACATGATAGGTCAATACACCACTGAGATCAAACACATCTCAGGGGAACAGAATGTTATCGCGGACGCCTTATCCTGCATCGATACCATTCAGCTACGCGCCGCCATCGCCGACGCCGACCTAGCTCAAGCACAGCAGAATGACAACCAGCTCGAGTCTCTTCTCAAAGCAGAGACAGCACTTCAGCTGCGCAAGTTCCCACTCGAGCAATCCGCAGACTAGATATGGTGTGATATCTCCACGGGAACAGTCAGGCCCTATATTCCCGGAGAGCTGCGAAGGAGCGTATTCGAGACCTTTCACGGTCCGGCTCACCCCAGCGGACGTGCAACCACTGCAGCCATTCAACGTAAGGTCGTATGGCCTCGTATGAATAAAGACCTCACGAGTTGGGCTCGTGCCTGCCTTAAATGCCAGCGCTGCAAAATTAGCCGACACAACGTGTTGGAGCCAGCGCAATTCAAACTCCCCGAGGCTCGATTTACACACGTCCACATAGATATTGTGGGCCCCTTAACACCCTCGAGAGGATTCTCCTACATCCTCACCATGATCGACCGTTTTACTCGGTGGCCAGAAGCAATGCCACTACGGGTAGTCACCGCCGAGAGTGTCGCCAGAGCGTTTTACTCGACTTGGGTTACAAGTTTTGGCGTACCAGCAGCGTTAACATCAGACCGAGGTCCGATACCGTATGAGGGTGTGGCGTCTCTACCAACGCCACTGCTACCTTTTCAACCTACCTCAAAATCTTCCCTCCTAAAGCTCCACTAATTTCATCATTTTCACCATGCAAGCGCAATAACTTCCCCAAGCATTCTCCCACCGATTGCATTACCTTTCGATTATGCAAATCGCATCCATCAAGCATCTGCCCATCAAGGACATTCACGCAATTAACGCGGTATATCAATTTTCCCTAGAAGAAATTCGGTACGCCAGTACCGCATACATCAATGCATCTCAGCATTGTTCTAAAAGGAAAACATTTCGGTTGCCTTACTAGATAACCGAAGTGGATTATGAAAACAATCAGCAGAACCCCTGTCTGCCTGCATTTACTGTCCCACACGTGCGTAACAGATTTTCATGTTGCACCAGTAGTGACGGCAGCTTTTATGCAATCTTCAAAGCACCGGCGCAATTCGCGCCTAGCTGCCAAGAGCCGAATTCAATGCCAGTGTAAATATTCACACTGGAATTCGACCCATGACTCCCTAGGATTGCAATACACAATTAACATGGTTGTAAACACAACCATCATTGTGTAATTATCCCAAATGTATCCTAATCCCTAACGTAGTATTTGGACAACTGCAAATACTTATCCCAAAGATGCTTTTTCATTCCCACGGTTCGACCACCCATGAGCTCGCATCACGAGCCAACAAGGTGATCCGCGCACAAAAGTAGTTTAGTCGAAGAAAGAGTTCAGTGAGTCGAGTTTCAACCTAAGTGGAGTGCGCCTGGAAAATCGAGTGACGTGAAGCGTGTTTGCGTGTGCTTTAGTTCAGTACCCGGGTAGTTTAACATTATTATTCACATAATTTATTCGTAAAGAGAAAAATAACATAAGTTCGAAATAAAGTGTTCTATAGTTTAGTGATAACGAATACACAATACAAAGAAATAAAAGACAAGCAACAATTGATTTAACTTATAACAGTTGGATTTCTAAAACTTAAAAGTTAAGTAAACACAAGATTAGACTAATTTCATTGTGAAGCGTGTGCCTGTGTCCCTGCAGTACAATAAACGATAAAATTCGAAACAGTTTAACCAGCGTTTTATTCCATCAAATTCGGTGGAGCAATCCGTGGAGTAGGAGTTAACCAGTGCCAATGTCGGCACACATACGTTCTACCTCAGAAGGGAATTTGGGAAGTGGCTAATATCAAACCATGGGCAAACTCAAGTGATGGTATAATCGGGACGATTAATTGTCAGGAAGGCCGAATTGTGGCACCACTTCCCAAAAGAAATCAGATGTTAACAACCTTATCGGTCGAGGAGCTGAATGAGGAGAGGCTGCCGGTTAGGTAGTAGAAAAAGAAGAAAAGTCAGTCGATGAAAAGGAGCGGAGAATAAAAATGCGTACGTTGGTGCGAAAAGTGTATAACGAGTGTTTTATTCGATAATATATATTTATTCAATAGTGTCTAAAAATAACGAGTGTTTTATTCAGTTTAATGCATTTATTCCTTTGATCTTACAGTATTGGCGTGTAATATTGTGAATACCGTTAAAGCTATCTCTGAGCATTTCCACATAAGGGTATATAAGCCGATCCTAATCATATAATATTGTAGCGAGCTTAGGGTTCGCTGGATTAATTATTTTAAAATAAATAAGAGCCGTTAAATCGATTTTGAATTAAAATAACACTTTATTAGTCCGTAATACAACCGTTACTTATACCGTACACTTAACGATTTCTTTACTTTATAGAATATTCTGTACTTATCGCGTCTTTTATTTCTTCACTGCTTACTTCTCACTCGAGACTTATCGCTTGCTTCACTTTCTTACTTATCACTCCTCTCCCGATCTGTGTGCGACGTATTTATACCGTTTTTCCTCATTCTGATTTGGTGTATCGTTTCCGTCCGTTCCATAGTCTTGAATGTTCTATTCCAGTTTTCCAGTACTTCCTAAAATAATCTAGTACTTTGTTTCGGACTTTCTCGAAGATTCCAGTACTGATTGTCATATGCGTCACAATATAAGTAGGCTCGGGATAATCCCGATATCAGGCATCTGAGTCGCTTTGGTCTACCTATCCCAACTTTTTAACCGATGTCGTTCACTTAATATAATTTTATGGAATTCTTGAGGTGTGTTGCTTATGTACCGATTCTACGAGTCCGCCCCACAGGCTTAGAAAAACGCCTGACCCTTGACCCAGCAAAGTGCGCATACCCCCACATGTGCCTGCTTGATTATCTCATAACATATGAACCGTACCCCCTCTTCATTAAATCCTTCTACGAAGATCGAATTATGCGATTATGTGTCTCCTCTAATAATAGAATGTAACATGTGGCTTGATTCACCTCTGAAATTCAATTCTTCTTGCGTATCCTACTTCTCCTCGGTATCCTATTATCTCTCTGACGTAGTTAAATTTGCGCACATGGAAGTGGTCATTTAAATTTCATGACCAACTAAATGGGATTTCGTCAATATTTATTAATAGATTTGTGTCGAACTCTATTGAAGGCAGCAAATTACAAGAATAATTTAAGGCGGTAAGTAACCAACATATATATCTGAAAAACTGCCAATTTAATTTCTATTTGCCCTGCGCCAACGAATTGCAACGTAACCTTCTTTTTATTAAAACACACCGACACATAAAAATATATACACGTGAGAAATAAAATAATTAATTTAATTATTCTCATTACACAGAAATGCTCACCTCACGAGATGTTCGCGCAATTTTCCTATTCCAGTTCCAGAAAGGTTTGAAAGCAGCTAAAGCAGCTCAAGAGATTAACCAAGCATTTAAAACAGAATTATGCGATGAGCGCAAGGTTCAGCGATGGTTCACTAAATTTAGCGAGGGAGACTTTGAGCTGGAAATTGATACACGCGGCAGATCTGCCTAAAAATCCAAAATTCATCCACAACTGCACTTGAAAGTCCTTTAGTGATGGTTTTTCAAAATGTTTCAAATTTATTATTTATATCTATAAGTGTACTGTAGTGTTAGTGTTACATCTGTGTAAAAAAAATAAAATAAAATAAATCATTTAGAAAAATTTGAGAAAAACAAAATAAATGAATTAGAACAAAATGAAGAAAAAAAAAGTATGTGGACAATTAAATTTAATGTGATTGGTGTAATAAAGTTTTTGCAAAAAAAAAAAAAAAAAAAGCATACAATATAAAACATATTTCATCTCATAAACATTTTATCAAATCAACGTAATTCAATACATTAACTTAACAATCCTCATGAAATTGTAGATCTTTTAATTTAATTATAACCCCAGCAGAATACCCCATCGACAAAATATAAAGCTCATACTATATCCAAGCACAACATCGATTCCTTAAAGACGGCAGTTCATTAAATATAGAAACAGTCATCGTATGCACTATCACCCGATGCTATGTTTACGTAGAATATTAATTATATGTCAGCACAACTATTATTTGTCGTCGTAATTCATGGTAAATGTTATTCACATCAGTGCGTAAATGTAATTAAATAAATTTTCAATAAATCAATGTGTGAACGATAAAATATTTGGCTGTTTTTCTTTTTGTTTGGAGAGAATGATTTTATAAATCCTGCGTAAGGACCTTGCTAGATGAAGGAAATAGCGACTGGCAAGTGGGACTTTCGATGCAATATCTACTAAAATGTTATTTTAGAAGCTTATATCGTAGTTGGTAGACAGAGTCACTTTGACGGCCAAAATGTTCCCTTTCATAGGTTTTCTTAGCAAGTCCTGACGCTTGAAAATAAAGTTATTTTTGGTTATCGGAGTTTACTTGGAATCCACAATTTTCAGTGAGTCAGTTCGTGATGGATTTCGATATACAAATCACGAACAATTTTAGTTTAAAACTTTAAACGGATTTTCACATTAAATAAATACAAATATAAATAATTATGGAAGAACCACAAAATAAAAATAATAATAATAAAGATACTTTGAAGACAGTTGGACTCAAATAGGGAAATAAATTATAACGATATTCAATAAAATAAATAAAACTTAATCAGCTCAGATATTGTTCATAACAATTGGAGATATCGAAATAAAACCAAACTGATTTGAAGTTAAGAGATAAATTGCGCATCCCTAGTTTAAATTCATACTGCTGTTGTTACAATTTTGTGTTGTACTCATCATTATATTGTATACTTACGTGTAGCTGGTGTAGCCTTGAGTTAATTTTGTTCATGATTTTAACTAACGGTTGTGCACATTTAACATATTTTATTCTGTTCTTTTTAGTTCATTTGTTATTATCTTTTTGATTTTAACTTACGGTTGTGTACTATTTGTTGAGTCGGTAGATATAAAAGATAAGAATGGAGATTTCATTTATTCAATATAAAATACAGGAGTTATTAAATGATAACTTCTCAAACTGGATAACGGCGCGCGGCGCTTATAGCACGTATATTCATCACGGCGGCTTATTATACTCTGCCCTGTCGTGCTCCTCGCATGTCTCGTTTCACACAAGCCGCTCTCTCTCTCTCTCTGCATTCACGCATACATTCACAAGAGCGCGCTCATGCGAGTAAATCAACTAAACTTTAGTTTGATTATAACAATGTTTTTATTAATTAAATTCGTTTTCTTCCTAGGGAGGGAGAGCTCCTACTGTTGGGCTCTTTGTAGTATTTATAGCCCTGTCCTCGGACCACTGTTATCGGCGTCGTGATAAAGATGCATCTTGATGAAATAGCACAGAGCCAATATCGGTTGTGATAAGGGGGCATTGAGTCTACATTAATCGTTGTTTTGGGTATTCGATGAATAGAGTAAATATGAATTGTGATATGGATTGTGATCTATTGCGGTTCTTAAGCATTTGATGAATAGAGTAAATATGAATTGTGATATGGATTGTGATCTATTGTGGTTCTTAAGAATTTGATGAATAGAATGTGTGGGGGGTTTCTCTATTCTACATGAGAAACAACCCACAATTCCAACCAACATTTCCACCTAATTTCGACCGCTTTCAGCGCGTCATACTTACCCATTTCCTTTATATGTATTCCCCTGTAAAACATTTCAAACGGACGTATAGCTAAACTCGTCATCCTTTGCAGATAATGCATAATTGAGTTTAGCTACATAAATGTCATACGGCAACTCCATTCTTGCTAACCATGAGTTTCCCATCGGAAATCTCATAATGTCGGTTAGCAACAACAAGTCTAAAAGAGCGACGCTGTTGCATCATAGCAAAATAGCTGGGGTAATTTCAGCGTCTTAGACTCTGGTTCTCACGCGAATTATTTCCCAAACATCAGCGGCGTCCTATCGACTTTCTCCCAGATCACCCATTCGCTTGGGATCAATGATCTCTTTTTGCAGGGGAGTAACATCAGCTAGGTTTCCCTCTCATTCGTATTTCTTTCCACGGTTCAATGCGCTTTAACTACACCATAGCCGTACCACTGGGTCAGTAGGTCGTGTCAGTAGCTGCATCTGATACCAACACACACAACCAAGGCTACCACGAGATCACAGCATATCATGTTTTCTGTTCTCTCATTCTTCATGTCCGTCAATTACCCTATTAACAAAAGTTACTCACACTTTGACGGGCGTGAGGTTGAGAGAGCAGAGGCGTGGTCTGTTTTGGTTGTCCTGTGTGAATGAAATATGAATTTCAACCCCAATTCACACCAGTCGCTATTCAATCACCAGGATGAAAGGTCGCGTCGCGTATTTCGGCAATAAAAAACTAACGAAATAAAACGAAAAGTTATTAATGTAAAGTTTTCCTTAAGTGTAAAATAGTCTCGAATACATCTAGTTAAATAAATATATCGGTGAACAGACTGGAGCTGTAAATAAAAGAAATAAAAAAAACTTTAAATAAATAAAAAGGTGTTTTCCATCTCCTTCGGAGTAACAAGTGTCGGGGGATTCTAAATGAAGCCGTGCCATACGTTGGCATAATACTACAACCCCCACAAATGTGATATGGATTGTGATAAGGTGGTTAGATGATTGTTTGTTATTTTATTATTGGAGGACAAGCCAAAGATAAACCACCAAGAACATTTCTTTAAAAAAAAACAGATCCTTGAAAATTAGGAAGCTTAATATTCCTCAGCGGCCTCGCCTTCACCTTCTCCAGAATCCATGCCGACTTCTTCGTAATCTTTCTCGAGGGCAGCCAAATCTTCACGTGCCTCGGAGAACTCACCTTCCTCCATACCCTCACCGACGTACCAATGGACAAAGGCACGACATCAAGTCGAACTTGTGATCAAGACGAGCCCATGCCTCGGCAATGGCGGTGGTGTTAGACAACATACAGACAGCACGTTGGACCTTGGCCAAATCTCCGCGGGTACAACGGTTGGTGGCTGATAGTTGATGCGAACCTTGAAACCAGTTGGGCACCAATCAACGAATTGAATGGTGCGCTTGGTCTTGATTGTTGCAATAGCTGCATTGACATCCTTGGGTACGACATCTCCACGGTACAACATGCAGCACGCCATATACTTTTGTAGGGCTGGTCTTAGTTATGTGCCAACATTGGCACGGGTTACCTAATCCACACGTTCAGTCAAAAATTGTTCACATGTACACTAGAACCGCCGCGCTGCACATTAGACTCCGGAACTGCCTGCTCAGCTTACTGTCTAACAAATGAAACACTAGTTTTTATGGCTAGTGATAAATGCTTTCTTTATTTAAAATTTCTCGAAAGTTAATTTCGACGGTAAATTAGTTGATTCGTATTTACTAGGTACATTACGTGTCATATTGTACATTCTATGTAGCGTTTGTGCCTTCTAATTTACTAATATATGACGTTACACCATTCGTTATTTTGACTAATGCGCGACACTGTCTAATTATTCTTATTATATGCCATGTTACACACTTCGTTATTTCGGCAACTGCGAGACACTGTCTAATTATTCTTATTATATGTTCGTTAAAAGACCACCAGACACTACGTAATTATATTGAAGACCGCCGAACAGTCTCGATGCACTTGCGCAGGCGAACTCCACCTTATCTCAAACTCGACTTTTCGGGCGCACACAAGGAGACTCGACTCCTTTACCACTATTTAATCGACTGAACTACTTTTGCGCGCGGATCGCTATCTTTGGTCGTGATGCGAGCTTGTAGCGGTTCTACGAACCATACAACTCCTTACAGGTGAGTTATTCTTTCCGCCAAGGAACTCTACTCACCTATCGCAGCACACATGCCCACAGACACGTGGCCAATAGTCATTATCATACCTGTAATAAAGGCTATATGGAATTGCAACAACGTTGAACCCGATAGCAAAAACCAAGGAACTTAACGTTCAAAAGCTTCCAAGATCGAGTTCAACGCATCCATACATGGCATTCTACCCCAATTCAAAAGGGCAGCTAAAGCATCGCATCTAAGCAATGCGTCAAATGCAGCAAGCATCGCATACAGGTCATCAATCTCCCGTCCTAAACATCAACGCGATGTTTCCAAAGAAATATCATTTTCGGTAAATAGACCGAACAACGGATGCATACGCTGGCAGCTAAAGGCAATTAGCTCCTAAACCAGGCACACTTGCGCAAACAAGCGATTCGTTGCGCCACTGATTAGCTGCCATAAAGACCACCCAAATCCGTCAAGCAAACAAAGGCAGCGACAACCTATCCGCTACCAAATTGCAGGCAACCGTAATTATCCCGACGAGATAATACGAAAAATGTATGAGGCTAAAAACCTACAAAGGATCTATTCCGATCCCACGGTCCCTCTCGATTTTCACACCCATTAGAAGGATCTAATGGATTTCGGTTATGTTTACAAAAGGCAAACAACCACGGGCTGTACGCCCGAACAATCATCTCCGTTCTGCGTGCCAGATGTTTTGTGCAGATAAAGGCGGCACGAAATAGACAACCGTCGATCTGAATTTCGATCACCACAACAAGGGTGATGAATAGTCTATACCGAAGAGTCGCGGAAGAAGGTCGAACGATTGAGTGCCAACGAAGCTGGTCACACTGCGAGGATCTCTAACGAAGAGATTCTAATAAAGATAATCGAAACGGGCCGTGGATGAAATTATTCGAGAACGTCGAGTCTTACGTTTGCTAAAATTTAAAATGATTAACTTGTGTTCTGTAATGTGTCTTAACCGTGTTAAAGATTAACGGAGTAACGTGCGTTTTCTTTCGTGTGTGGTAACTACGTTTGTAATCATAAGACAGTTCCTTAATATGTGGAGTTAGGTACCGTGAAACTAGATTTAAAGTTTATTCTAGACGATAAGTGTTAAACAAGGCAGACGGCTTAATAAAAGTCACTATACAAATAAACAAACCGTTTTCGTGTTTCATTGTGCTGTTCGCTTCGTATTGTTCAGTGTGTTAGCAGTGCCCGGCGGAACGCTGCAACCAAAACCTACAACCGAAGGATAACAAACTTTCGCCTAAGTTAAATCACACCTAATAACCATTCCGCCAAAAGCTCATGGGTGGTCGAGCCGTTGGAACGAGAATTCATGAAAACATCTTTGGAATAAGTAATTGCAGTTGGCCAAATACTACGCTAGGGATTAGGATGCATTTGAGATAATTACACAATGATGGTTGTGTTTACAACCATGTTAATTGCGTGTTGTATTCCTAGGGAGTCATGGGCCGAATTCCAGTGTAAGTATTTACACTAGCATTGAATTCGGCTCTTGGCAGCTAGGCGCGAATTGCGCCGGTGCTTTGAAGATTGAATAAAAGCCGCCGTCACTACTGGTGCAACATGAAAATCTGTTACGCACGTGTGGGACAGTAAATGCAGGCAGACAGGGGTTCTGCTGATTGTTTTCATAATCCACTGCGGTTATCTAGTATGGCAACCGAAATGTTTTCTTTTTAGAACAATGCTGAGATGCATTGATGTATGCGGTACTGGCGTACCGAATTTCTTCTAGGGAAAATTTATATAACGCGTTAATTGCGTGAATGTCCTTGATGGGCAGATGCTTGATGTTTGGATGCGATTTGCACAATCGAAAGGTAATGCAATCGGTGGGAGAATGCATGGGGAAGTTATTGCGCTTGCATACGCAAAAATGATGAAATTAGTGGAGCTTTAGGAAGGAAGATTTGGAGGTAGGTTGAAAAGGTAGCAGTGGTGTTAGTAGAAACGCCACACTTTCCATGACGAGGATCGCATTTAACCATCTGATTAGCCGACTTGAAACACGCGTTAGTAATCTCCGCAACAGACAATTGCTCATGGTAGGCTTCCTCGACAGAAATGACCGGAGCATAGGTGACGAGTGGGAAATGAATTCGGGGATACGGTACCAAGTTGGTCTGGAATTCTGTCAAATCAACATTCAATGCGCCATCGAAACGTAGAGATGCTGTGATTGAAGATACAATCTGTCCTATCAAACGGTTCAAGTTGGTGTAAGTAGGTCGTTCGATGTCCAAATTCCTACGGCAAATATCGTATATAGCCTCGTTATCGACCATGAAGGCACAATCGGAATGTTCCAGAGTGGTGTGGGTGGTCAAGATGGAATTGTAGGGCTCAACAACGGCGGTTGATACTTGGGGAGCTGGGTAAATAGCGAATTCTAGTTTCGACTTCTTTCCGTAATCAACGGAGAGACGTTCCATCAAGAGTGATGTAAATCCGGAACCAGTACCACCATCAAATGAGTGGAAGATCAAGAATCCTTCGAGTCCAGTACATTGATCGGCCAATTTACGAATCCTGTCCAATACCAAATCGACAATTTCCTTTCCAATTGTGTAATGACCACGAGCATAATTGTTAGCGGCGTCCTCCTTACCAGTGATCAATTGTTCAGGATGGAACAATTGACGGTAGGTTCCGGTACGTACTTCATCGACCACAGTTGGTTCCAGATCGACGAAGACAGCTCGTGGCACATGTTTGCCAGCTCCGGTTTCAGAGAAGAACGTGTTGAAGGAATCATCGCCACCTCCAACAGCTTTGTCGAATGGCATCTGATCATCAGGTTGGATTCCATGTTCCAAACAGTACAACTCCCAGCAGGCGTTTCCAATTTGGACACCAGCTTGACCAACATGAATAGAGATACATTCACGCATATTGAGAAATTATGCCTTTAGTTACTCCTTTTAAAATTAGCGATTAAATTAGTGAGATACTAACATATGGATATTCTTTATATGAAAAGGGAGGATGATTGGGTCGTATGCTTGATGCTTTTAGAGGTGGGTAAGGTATTTGTTGTTGTGTTCCCTACAGGTGTTAACTCTCTCCTTTCTTGAAATAAAGCGTCCTCGCTTTGTATGGTGCATGTGGGTTCGTTGTCGGCTTTTTCTTCGTCGTTCCGTATTGGAGTTTTTTTCTTAAACGCTATCTTAAAGTTATTTATATTTTTTGTTTTTGAGGTGAAAAATATGAGCACAATGAGTGTAATAATTGTAAATGCAATAAAGGTGGTACGTATTGGATTCTCTTTTATGGTTATTAAAAATGTTTTTAGTTCCTGAGTATTGGTAAATTGCATAACAAATTTACCAATTTGAAGATAATAGTTCCAAAATTTCTATATTTTGATCGTGTTTCATTGAGATTATTTCTTTGATCATATTTTTGGTATTGATATATGTTTTATCGTCAATTGTTACTTTTTCTTCGAAACTAATCAAATTGGGGCCATTTACAAATTGTCCATTGACAGTGTGTTGTTTATCTATAAAGATCTGGCCATGCTCTAATTTTTTGATTTCTTCGTTGTTTTCTTAAATATAATGACATGTGGCAGGTTCGTTTGTGAGTAAAGATATGGTACAATTGTCTATGTTATTCAGTTCGATTTGGCATATATAATTCTCTATGAAATTTTTACAATTATTGACATGAATGTATTTGTTTTGACCTGTTTTAGCTATCTTATCTGACATTACTGGTTTTCCATAATTATTTGATAGGGGGTGTATAATGAACAATTGGGGTTTCTGGTTTAGGATAGGATATTTGTATACGATTATGACCGTATCTATATAGTAGTAGATAGTTATTTTTGAATATTCCATCACATGGATTAGTGGAAGATCAGTTTTTTCATGTTTAATTAATTCTAGTATGTTATTTATATCTAATGTATTCGAATAGAAAATATCATTTTTTGCGAAGTTTATTGTGTTTGCTACTAGATCTAACTCGTAGTAAATTTCGTTTAGGAATACTTCTAAATCGAATTGGAAGAACTATATCGCAAACCTACAATAGTGAGAGTAATCAAGTCGCGAAGATTAAGATGGGCCGGACACGTGGCGCGAATGGGGAACGATAGGACCGTGCATAGAATTCTTGACGGTAGACCAACGGGAAAGAGACCGGTAGGACGGCCGCGACGGAGATGGGAGGACAATGTAAGGTTTGACCTTGAGGAGATCGGATCGAATGGTCAAGCGTGGAAGGAGAGTGCCCAGGACAGGGAAGGATGGCGAAGCCGAGTCGGTGAGGTCATGAACTTCCGGGTTCCTACAGGCCAATAAATAATAATAATACTTCTAAATCCCCCCCGCTGGGTAGAAACCTTGACGTGGTGTGGGGGCTTAAATTATAAAGAAGGGAATTGACAATTCTCTTTTCTTCAAAACTTAAATATAAAATTGATAATTCTTTCAGAATGTGCATTTCTTCACTTTGTTGGACATATTTCGTCATGCAATAAATGTGTTACCCCCGCTTGGTAGAAACCTTGACGTGGTACGGGGGCTTAAACTACAATAATTCACTCAGGTTATGCTGACGGAAGCATATGCTTCCAGCAGTGCCACCCATGTCAGACAGGCTAGCGAGGAGTAACACACAAAGATCTACCACCCCTAATCCAGGGTGTTACGCGTCACCGTGCCCATTGGGTGGTTTACAGCCAGGGGTATACCGGATGTATTATAACGGCGTCTCTCTGACACCGGGTCGAATCAGAGCAGTAAGCAGACCTTACCATATCAAAACGGGGCTCTGATGTGGCGGACTATTTGAGACCCCAAGACTCGTGGGATCAAAAATGAATAACCAATATACAAAAAACAATCCCACGAAAAACCCGGTAGGCGTAGGTACCTACTACTACCATAAGGGAAAAAATCATCAAGAAAACACCGACTCGGCAAAAAGAAGACGTAGAGAAAAACGGAAAAAGTGGGATATACGCGTCGGCTCGTGGAATGTTCGAACGTTATATAAACCAGGCGCCATACAGACGGTCGTAGAAAACGCGAAACAATATAAAATGGGCATCGTCGCCCTTCAGGAAGTTCGACTACCACATCAAGTAATCGAAACCAACGGGTTTACACTGGCGTGTGGAGGTACCGATACACATAACCTCGGAACTGGCTTCATCATAAGCAAGAAGATTACGCCCCATGTAAAAGATGTGCAATTTATTAATGACCGAATGTCGGTGCTAAAAATACAGGGCCCATAGTACAATTATGTATTTATAAACGTAAACGCCCCAACAGAATCTACCAACGAAGAAACCTAGGACACATTCTACGAGACCCTAGAGGAAGTATTTGATGGGATCTCATCATTCGATGTTAAAATCCTACTCGGCGACCTCAATGCGAAAATTGGAAAGGAAGATATCTTCCAACCAACAATAGGTAAAGAAAGCCTACACGACGTTTCAAATGATAATAGTATTCGAATTATCACGTTCGCAGCGTCAAAAGATCTAGTAGTGAAAAGCACGATGTTCAAGTACAAGCATATCCATAAAGCCACATGGATATCACCTGACGGCGTAACACGTAACCAAATAGACCACTTCCTCATAGACAAAAGACACCACTCGAAAATCCTTGACGTAAGATCATATAGAGGAGCAGATTGCGACTCCGATCATCTTCTAGTGATGGGCAAAATTAGAAGTCGGCTTGCAGCAAACTCACATGGGATCGACCCACGTAAAAGGGCTGAATATCAAGACGAACTAACGAATAGATTTAGCATCCTAGGGAATGACAATAGTGAGGAAGAGGAAACCAATAATCTGGGCACTAAATGGACATCGATCAGAGACACAATCAAACAAACAGCCTAAGAGGTATTAGGATTTAAGAAAACAACTAAGTCCAAACCTTGGTTTGACGATGAGTGCAGTGCAAAAATCGAAGAACGTAAACATCTCAAAGTGATCCCTTTAGAAACATATGACGAAGTCAACGCGGAAAGATACGCGACAATTCGGAAAGAGACGATGAGACTCTTCAAACTCAAAAAACGCGAATGAGAGAAGACTCGGATCGACAAAATTCTAGAAAATGCCGGCATAAACTCAATTAGAAATGACTACCAAGGTCTGGTGACAAAAACACAAAATATCGTGACGAGATGGAAGCAGTTCTGTGAAAACCTGCTCAATGTGCGCACCAATCAACCACAAATAAAAGCACCAGACGTACATACAGCCGACCCTCAGATCCCAGAGCCCTCTCTCAACGAAGTTGCAGACCCAATAAATCGATTGAAAAACAACAATGCTCCTCGAGTTGACTGCATACTGGTAGGGCTTATGAAGCATAGAGGAGGGGCAACCGCTCGAAAGATCCACCAACTGGTTAAAATAATATGGGACAAGGAAATCATTCCGGAAGAATGGAAAACCCCAATAGTCATCCCCATTTTCAAAAAAGGCGACAGATCTGACTGCGAAAATTACAGAGGAATATCATTGCTCCCAATCACATACAAAATATTAACAAATGTCATACTGGCAAGAGTCACACCGTACGCAAGAGAAATATTTGGTCATCATCATTGGTCAGTATCAGTGTGGCTTCATCCCAGGCAAATCAGCAATTGATCAGATATTCACCCATTATATCATCTGTTTATAAACTTATATCATCTGTATATAATGCCATGGGAGAATTCGGCATTCCAAATAAATTGATACGACTTCGTAGGTTGACTATGACCAACGTAACTAGTGAAGTAAAAATAACGGGATTGCTGTCCAAACCAATAAACATCTTAAATGGACTCCGACAGGGGGGCGGTCTGGCATGCTTCCTCTTCAACCTGGTGTTAGAGAAAGCAATCCGTTACTCTGGCGTTACAACTAGAGGGACTATTGTCACCAAGTGCAGCCAGATGCTGGCCTACGCAGATGACATCGACATCATCGGTAGAACCGAATCGGCTGTACAGGAATCCTTCACCCAGATTGAGCAGACGGCACAAAAACTGGGACTGCACATTAACGAGGGGAAAACTAAGTATATGGTGGCAACTTCTGCGAAGAATAGAAGACCTAACGTTGGTCCAACTATCAGGGTAGTGGAGCACGAATTTGAAGTAGTGCAATCCTTTAACTACCTTGGGTCAATAGTATCAGCCGATAACATAATGGAAGAAGAAATACGCGAACGGTTGATTAAATCCAACAAAGCCTACTATGGTCTATCAAGGCTCTTTAAATCCTGAAAATGTATCCAGAACATTCAAGCTACTACTGTACAAGACCATGGTCTTACCAGTACTCATGTATGGATCCGAGACCTGGGTGCTTAATAAAAGGCACTCTGAACTCTTGGCCGCGTTCGAGAGAAAGGTCTTAAGGAGAATTGTTGGCCCCGTATGTGATGGAGGACGATCCCGGAGACGCTACAACCATGAGTTGTACGCGGTCTACCTTGAAGCTAATGTTGTAAGAATAATCAAGCTCGGTAGACTCCGGTGGGCGGGACATCTAGCTCGAATGAGCGAAGAGGAGCCTGCCCGGAAAGTCCTTTGTGACAGGATATATGGAAGAAGACAGCGCGGCAGACCTTGTCTGCGATGGAGGGATGGCGTAGACCAGGACGCCCAGAGCATGGGAGTGCCAAACTGGATGACATCGGCTCGAAATCGGGACCGGTGGAGAGATTTGTTAAATAAGGCCAAGACCGGTTCCCGGTTGTAGTGCCGATGATGATGGTGATGATGACATAATTCTTCGATTCTCTTTTTAAAATTCTGGTTTTATACTGTGAAATTCATGTTGTGTTTAATCTTTGTTTCTTCAGGTTTTCCTATAGGATTATTGTTCTCATTGTTTGGCCTGTATTTGTACTTCATCTCGTAGGTTTGGAGACTTATTTCGGCTTTAAGTTGTTTAAGGCCTTGCTCGCCTAGGATCATTGTGAAGTCGTTTAGGTCATTAGTTTCATAAAATGGAATATTATAGTTGAAAAAGTTCACTTGTTTTTTTTGATTTAATCAAAGAGGTGCCATGTAGGGTATTGATTTTGGTGGGCATGATTGGTATCGATATACCATACGGGTAGGAATTAGAAACATAATTCATAGTGGCACCTGTGTCGATCAGTATGGTGATCTTAAGTGTTGGTCACCCTTTATCCCTAGTTTCGAGTACTAGACACGGGAGGCCGTGCACTTTTTTAAAAAAGTACTTCCGGTTGTCAAATCCTCATTGTCGTCGGGGGTGTTATGTCGCAATATACTGTTTATTTCTTGTTTATAGGGTTGGGGTTGAGTATTTGTTTGGGGGTTTGAGGCTGCCTATGTTGTTTGAGTCAGTTGTTGTTCCTTAGTTGCATCGGAACCTCTCACTTGACAGGAATTTCTCACTTTTGCTTTTGATTTTCACTAATATCTTGGGGTCGTTGTACTAGGAATAGTAAGGAACACTTTACTCACCGTTTTCCTTTGGGTCTGATTCTTGGGTAGCTGCTATGCAGTGGGTAGGTTGGGGTTTCTCGTCTTCTTGCTGATGAGAGTTGTGATTGAGTCCCCTCTTGTCGTCGTGAAGGATTGCTCCAGTCCAGCGATGGGATAATTTATAAGGAGTTGTCTTCTTATACGCGAAATTGGTCCGGAGGATATGTTTTCCAGCTGGTGCTTGTTGTCTTTTTTCTTATAGGATACTCAGGTGCAGCGTTTAATTCGCCGAAAGGTCCTCCTGGTAGGATCGCCAGTAAATCAACTAAACTTTAGTTTGATTATAAAAATGTTTTTATTAATTAAATTCGTGTTTTTCTCCTAGGGAGAGAGAGCTCCTACTGTTGGGCTCTTTGTAGTATTTATAGCCCTGTCCTGAGACCACTGTTGTCTGCGTCGTGATAAAGATGCCCCTTGATGAAATAGCATAGAGCCAATATCGGTTGTGATAAGGGGGCATTGAGTCTACATTAGTCGTTGTTTTGGATATTCTATGAATAAAGTAAATATGAATTGTGATATGAATCATGGCCCATTGTGGTTCTTAAGCATTTGATGAATAGAGTGTGATATGGATTGTTATAAGGTGGTTTGATGATTGTTTGGATATTCTTTATATGAAAAGGGAGGATGATTGGGTCGTGTGCTTGATGCTTTTAGAGGTGGGTAAGGTATTTGTTGTTGTATATTCTCAACACTTTTAACATATTTTCTTATATTTTTGTTCGACTCCTGCCAGACGAACAACCACAGGTAACGACCAACCACTAGACACTTTCGCAGACTTTATTCGACTGACTCCTGACCCACTCCTATCCAACAGCCGGTACTCTCCCCTTTATCACCCATTTCCGATCACACACTCATCCTTATTTTCCCGTTTCCCCACCCATTAAAGGCGAATAAACTCTTGCGAATTTACTCAACAGTGAATGAACCCAGGGAGAATAGGAAAACTCCAAAGGAAAGCATGGCGATTTAGGGGTTGATTTGGTTTCGCTTGCAAAGAAAAGCAAAACCAGAAAGCTGACCGCATGACCTTGTTTCATGCTTGGATGGCTCTCAGAATGCAAAACACAAAGTGCACTCCGAGAGGGGGAAATAGAAAGGGTTGAAAAGTATACTCATGCATACTTTTCACGTGACATTGATTTTGTTCCCAAGCGAATGATTGTACTCTTGGGTAGAGGAACGAGGGGGTACCGCTTGGTATCTTCTTTTGCATGAGAATGTGCAAAAGGGATTTGGTGATAGACTAAACTGTTTCGCTATGTAGAAACAGCGTCGTCCACCCATGCTTTTTCTGTTGCTACCTAGCATGAAGGCTTCGATTTCAAGTAAGGATTTATGATTATTCATCTAGAATAATGCTATGCTTTAGGGAATGGTGTTTTTTAGGCCAAAAAGGATGCGAATCAGCTTAGTGATTCGGGGGGGTTTAATTATGTAACACTGCTTGTTTACTGTGACATTCGGTCTGATTCACATATGCGGTCCTTACCAATCAAACCACGTTTGCTATTTATTTTGCAAGCGTTTTGATGGGGGGAAATCCTTTTTCAAAAAATCGATTTTTTTTCATATTTCGAAAATATGACGCGTATTCAAGAATACATTTTTAGGGGTATCTTTGGCGGTAAATATGACGAGGACGCAGGACAGTGGAAGAAACACCACAACCACGAATTAGAAGAGCTATACCGCAAACCTACAATAGTGAGAGTAATCAAGTCGCGAAGATTAAGATGGGCCGGATATGTGACGTGAATAGGCAACGGTAGGACCGTGCATAGAATTCTTGACGGTAGATCAATGGGGAAGAGACCGACAGGATGGCCGCGCCGAAGATGGGAGGACAATGTAAGGTTTGACCTTGAGGAGACCGAATCGGCTGGTCAGACGTGGAAGCGGAGGACACAGGACAGGGAACGATGGCGGAGTCGAGTCGGTGACGCCATGAACAGGCCATCTTCTGAAATGGTCGTCCTTGGCGATTTTAATGTGCACAATTTCGGCTGGTTGATGCACTCCAACAGAACCGACGAGGCTGGGAGGCCAGCGGAGATGTTCGCTGTTAACCGCAATTTGACTCAACTTGTGGAGGAACTTACGCGAGTACAGGATGCACGAGGTAATTATGCGAACGTCCTGGATCTGTTTTTGACATTCGAGCATTTATGGTATACCGTGGAGATTGTTGCGCCACTACAAAACTCAAACCGCTGTTTGGTATCTGTCGCGTAATCACTTGCATTTCAAGTGAATAACCGACCCAACCAGCTTCGCCATGTATGGAGGTATGGGGCTGTAGCGTTTCTAACAGATACACACACAATACACAAACAAATAGTGGAGAACACCGAACGAAAATCGAATAAGAAAATGCATCAGAGCCGTATACCTTAGCGATAACATAAAAAATCCACATCAGTCGAATGTACTTGAGTTTCGAAATCAAATTCGTACACACGACGGTGGCCTGATGGGTTGCGCTTTGGTTCAATTTTTGTTGATTCTAACTGTCATAGCGTCAGTTCGAATCACACGTTCTTCACTATCATTCCAAACGCTATAGGGCTGCTTACTGGGACGATTTGCGAGATTTTTTCGTGAGCACTACATCTCACCCTCCTAGAGAGAAAATTAATCTGTAAGAGATTATTTTTCTAGGAGTGATGCGATAAAATAAAAAAGCGCGGCATTGTTCTGATTCCATCACATAAGTTTTAAATTTACGGTTGAACAGAGTTGTTTGTATACAGTATTATTTTAGGTATTTTTTTTTTTTATATGCGTGTAAATTTAAGAGTTTGAATCCTTACATTTCTTGTAATGTATGGGAGTAAATGTTGATTTAATACACGAAGAATTGAAGATTATGTTATAATTATACTCGTATGTGTAGACATTATTTACAGTATTTCGTGTTTATTTTGCTTCTTAACATTAATATGTTTGGTAATAATATTTTTTGTAATCATATGGTAAAAGAAAGTATTTTGTATTATAATTAATTTTGTGTTGAATTAAAGATTAAATTCATTAGTTTTCTTATGATATACATAGTTGAATCCATTGAAGGTTGTTGTATAATTATCGAGATATTAGTAGTTATTATATTACTCTATAAAATTATTTTGTTCCGTGCATTTCGTTTTGTTTGTTGTAACTTTCCTTAAAATTATTTTGTTTTGTTCTTCACCGGTTTCAATTAGAAATATTTTTGTAATAAAAAGTCCTAGTGCGCCACCGTGCTTTCGGTTCTCCGGGAAGAGTGGGCTACCGTTGTCGTCTTTAGTTTTCAAATAAAAGATCCTTTGATTTCCTCACTTTGTCTTTTTTATTTAGTTTAATGTTTTTAGTTTACATACATAGAACTGAATCTTTTTGATTTACAAAACTGTTACTTTAGAGTATTGACTCTCTTCTTTTTAATTTTTCATTTTAAGTTTAAACTTTGATATCGAAATCGCGATATATCTTGGCTCGCACGGCACCCTATCATGACTCGTCTGAGTCTATTGCCACCCTCCATTCAATTATTTTGTTTAACTTTTGGAATTGGGAACACAAAAAGGAAAAGAAAGCAACAAAGGTCATAAATGCACTTCGGCAGGAAACAATAGATAAAGGACCTTGCGGATGCGCGTTTATGGTCCTAGATGTTGATGCCTGATAAAAGGAACATGTGGTTCGTTTTATGGCGCAATTTGTTTGTATTTGATCATAAAGCGTCGAGTAAAGGAGTCAGAGTTCGCCTGACGATTCAGTTATCCATTATTGTTATACTTCATACTGTGTCGGAACGAGTTGGTTAGTGATGAAGACAATATCGGAATAATGGTCAGTTTTAAAATAAATAAATTCGAATAAAAGAACTCATTATGTCGTACGATCTCTTAGTGATAATAAGTTAAAATAATTCCATAAGACAGACTTATCAGATTGCAGATTGTGAATGTTAATGTTCAGTTTTAAAATAAAGAAATTCGCATAAAAAACTCATTACATCGTACGATCTCTTAGTGATAATAAGTTATGATATTTCCAGAGACAGATTTACCAGATTGCAGATTGTGAATGTTACTGTTCAAGAAATTCCAATTAACCAACAAACGTTGTCCGAACCAATGTATTGACTTAAAATAAATGTTGTCCGAACCTATGTATTGTTTTAAAGATAAGTGTTTCCAAACCAGAGTTATTGTTTCATAAATAAAGAAATTAAAAGTATACGACAAATAAATCGTCCAGTGCCTTTTACTTGCTGCATAATTGTGGGAAGAGTTACCTTCAGTATATGTTGGGGAAGTTAGTGAATCTAGTGTCCGTGTCTTGGAACAACACTTAAACCCCACAGTACAGCCGTTCGTTGGGTAGATCACCGACAGGCGGCACCTGGGGCTTGCCCTTGTTGACTTTGCACCATTGGCATTGATGTATCAGCTTCTTTGTCGTCGTCCTTAGGCCCAGGATAAAATATTTCTGCCTAATTTCGTTCATCACCGTGGTTGTGTTGCCGTGGAAAAACTTCTCATGGTAGTGTCTTATAATGAGGAGACTTATAGCGTTTGAAATAATAGTGAAGAAGAATGTGTGATTCGAACTGACGCTATGACAGTTTGAATCACCGAAAATTGAACCTAAGCGTTACCCATCAGGGCTACTGGCCGATTTTAATATTCGATTTTTAAACTCGACTATACTCCACTGATGTGAATTGTTATGTTATCGCTAAGGTATACGGTTCTGATGTATTTTCTTATTCGATTTTTCGTTCGGTGCTCTTCACTATTTTGCTTGTGAATTGTGTGCGTATCTGTTAGAGTCGCCACACCACTCCCTCCGCAGTAACTTCATTACGATCAGATTCGTATGCGAACGACGGAGCGAACGAGAGAACGTCGGAGGCTGTGCTCTATGCGGAAGTCGTGATCGTGTGTGAAATTTTGTTTACTATGGGAAAGTGTATGCTGTGTGTACAGATCACGTCGTAGTCACCAATTATGGCGTTTTGAAATAATAGTGAAGAAGAACGTGTGATTCGAACTGACGCTATGACAGTTTGAATCACCAAAAATTGAACCTAAGCGTTACCCATCAGGCTATTGGCCGATTTTAATTTTCGATTTTTAAACTCGGCTATACTCCACTGATGTGAATTGTTATGTTATCGCTAAGGTATACGGCTCTGATGTATTTTCTTATTCAATTTTTCGTTCGGTGCTCGTCACTATTTTGCTTGGGAATTGTGTGTGTATCTGTTAGAGTCGCCACAGACTGATTACGTGCTTTCCGTTCAATATTACAGGATTTACTTCCCTATTGGGTATGCACACCTTCCCAATTCGACTTCTCAACTTCAGGACGCCATTTCCATCAAGGTAAACGTCAATTTTTCGCAGCCGACTTGAGGTTCGCGGTGGTTTTGCTTTCCGCAAAAGAGACATGTCTTCGTCGAAACTCTCTCGTTGGCTTAACTTGAGCAATTCTTCTTCAGCTCTTATTAAACATTCCTTCTCTATGGGCATGATGATTCTCTTATTTTTCTTTGACGAAGACATGCGCAGTTTCTTCTCAAGGTGGTCTCTCTGTGACTTTCGGCCACCCTTTTTATCTGCAATGGTATCTTTTCTTCGATCACTATTGCGCCATTTTAGCATCTATATGAATTGGAACATGCCCGCTGTAGTTCTTAACAGCCGTATCCAACTGGAGAAGTGTTCTGGATCTGACGTGTACCGCTCGGCGACACTGTGGCGGTTCTTTAATACATTCCCAAAGAACCGCCCATCCTCTTAAATTAACCACTTTCCAACCCACTATACCTACCTGAAATTTTGGGGCAGCGTAAGCTACCCTTCATTCTCTTTCACCCGAAAGTTAAATCTTATCAACCATGCACTCCAAACAAATTATTTCATTCATACATGCACCGTGCCAGACAATCGGCTCGGCTAGTCAGCAATTATAAAAGATAAATACACGCTGGCCAGCGTAATTGTTGACATAGCTGTAGCCAGTATTCTTGCTACGGTTCATGAGTGAATATCGCGCCTATACCCTTAGGTCCGCAACACTTGCGACAATTCCCTTTCATCGGTTATCAACCGATCCTGGAATTTTGGCATGGAAAAGATCATTATTTAGGTAACCTTACCCATGCCATGCATATGATGACCCGCCTGAAAACCTAAATTAAACATATAGCCATCCAGTCTGACCCTTTGCCGCCGTCGACGAGGTCCCTGTTGACTTATGTCAACAAAATAATTTGCCTCCTTGTACACCGGAGCCATATGACTAGATTGGATATTGCCTACATCGGTGTTTCCAAGGAATCTTAGGCAAATATCATGACGACCCCTTTTCTACCATAGGCACATCATATACATCATCTGTGCATCATCATCATCAGATACACCATTGATCTGTGAAATAGCGTTTTTGTTTACTTTGAAACAAGAAAACTATTTCGATCTCTGGGATACATCACCAACGATGTTCTGTTTGATCAGGTGTCCACCGATCATGGTCCTCATCGCGGGGCATTGTACTTTTCCTATACGCCACATATATAATCCTCGCTTATCTATGCAATTCGCGGCCATCGAACGGATGGATGTGAGTTGCATCATGGGGAGTCAAATCTTATCCGCCTAACTAGACAGACGTGCCGAGGTCGTTGCGTCTCGTAGTTTTTTTTGTTCCACCCAATGAGTGAAGTCGAGTTGTAGCGGTGTCAAGTCGGAATCGAGTTGCGTTCGCTGATGAAGTTAATTTTACCTTTAGTGCCAAGTCTAAACTTTCATTTTCGTGTCTAGGACAAGTGAATTAAAAAAAGCACCACGCGCGGAGAAACAATTAATTAATTAATATTGATGTGCCGGGATAGACGAAAGTTATTCCAACACCATTTTCGGTTAAAATTTGTATTCTTATGGGCCACACGTGTTTCAATT
The DNA here is from genome assembly GCA_963931805.1 of Microdon myrmicae. Classification (NCBI taxonomy): domain Eukaryota; kingdom Metazoa; phylum Arthropoda; class Insecta; order Diptera; family Syrphidae; genus Microdon; species Microdon myrmicae. The sequence continues at coordinate 95,469,912 of OZ007496.1, read as the reverse complement.
AGAAGTTTAATAACCCTTATTCGACAAATAGTAAAAGTCACCAGTGAACAATAAATGTATTTTCAGCTACCACTCCAGTGTGTTTTATTTTCTTTACTTTTAGTGAACAACTGTGGTGTTTTTATGCAACCTGCATCCTTGCTGATGCCAACGTAAAAATTACCCGCAAGACTTACCGTAGCTATTCCTTCCCTGTTCTTTGCCTCCCTAGTGCTGGTGTTCATTTTTGCTTTGAAACACTAGACGGGCCATTTGCTTTCATCTTCGTACAAAAAAATGGGACCTTTAAACCATCTTGCGTCACTGCTGAATTCCTAAGGTGTGCCTCTTGTAGCGTCGTCTGATGGGTTTTCTTTTGTCGGCACCCATCTCCAGTCCGCGGTTCGGTAAGTCTTTCGATCTCTGCAAGGCGGTGCGCCACGAAAGCTTTGGAATTACGGGGTCTATTCGCCCAGGCAACAAGGCAAACCATCAAGATTGCCCACCTCCTCGCCAACGAGGGCACCGAGTGGCGATTCAAGCCTCCACCAGCGCCCCACTTCGGGGGAATCTGGGAAGCCTCTGTAAAGTGGACCAAGTTCCATTTGAGGCGCGTTATCGGCGGCGCAGTCCTAACCTTCGAAGAGCTCTCCACCTCACTTTCTTATTGGAGGCCCGACGTCGACCAACCCGGAGCCTTACACACTTCAACCCCCCATATCTCGATTGTCGCGATCAAAGTTACTGCGGAATATATACGAGCATTTCCGTTCGCGATGGTCCGCAGAATACCTCCAGGAATTACAACACAGGCCAAAGTGGCAGAGCCGAACCCCCAACGTCGCAGTGGGGCAACTGTGCGTGATCATGATTGGGCTGGCATCCCCCTGCAAGTGGCACCTAGCGCGAATCCTTAAGGTGCACCCTAGCCGAAACGGACTCTTGGGGGTGGCAATGCTGCAGACTGCTGCGGGCACCCTAACAGAACATCGGACCAGCACCAATCAGCGGATGGACATCACCGCCGGCAGCCGCCACCCCGGCCGGCTCCCCCCCCCCCCCCCTCGGGGCATAATGTTTCGCCAATGATTGGCGAAGGCGGGCGGAATGTTGCGGATTGGCAATTGGATGTGCTGGAGAAATCTAGTACATTCGGAGCATATACCAGTTGCGCGGCAGTTGTCACGGACCAGCTGGCCGATTGTCACCAACGATGAGGTCAGCGGTGTCCCTTTTTTGAATTGGCAGTTATGCCCAGTGAGTCAGTCTGCTACCAGCTATTATCGCGCGCACACCTCCCGAGTCATTGTTGCTGATCCAACATAAATTATCGCAGCGAGCTTAGGGTTCGCTGGATTAATTATTTAAAATAAATTAGAGCCGTTAAATCGATTTTGAATTAATGTAACACTTTATTTGTCCGTTAATAACATTCGTTACTTTTACCGTACAGTTATCGCTTACTTATCGCCTCTTTGACTCGGCTTACTTCTTACTTATTACTCATTACTTCTTACTTATCGCTTGCTTCACTTTCTACTTCTTACTCCTCTCCATGATTTGTGTGCGGCGTATTTATACCGTTCCCTTATTCTGATTCGGCATTTCGTTTCCGTCCGTTCCATAGTCTTGAATGTTCTACTGTTCACGATCGCCAGTTTTCCATTACTTTATAGAATATTCTAGTACTCCGTTTCGGACTCTCTAGAATATTCTAGTACTGATAGTATAGTGGTTAGTATACCCGCCTGTCACCCGGCAGACCGGGGTTCGATTCCCCGTCGGGGAGCCTCTGGCGCAAGACTAATGACCTTGCCCAGAAAAAATAAATCATTATGGAAAATGTAACAAGCCTTAGGACTTGCTAAATAAGGCCAAGACCGGTCCCCGGTTGCAGTGCCGATGATGATGATGATGATGATGATTGTCATATGCGTCACATTATGAAATAAATTAACTCAATCTCATGTAGAGAAATTGAATTGTTGTGCGTTGTTACTAAATTGTAAACCAAGTCGCATCCGACTTAAACAATAAAAACCTAAAGATAAACCCCGAGTTCAGTTTTGGTTTTCTTGTGCTTTCGTTTTGCTGCCAGTTTCATCATGGGGTCCTCTCTACAAGGGAACAGTGGACAACTCCAAACATTCCCGTTACAATTAAAAATAATTAATCGAACCCTAAGCTCGAGTTAGCTTCTCACAACAATTATATGACCGCCCTCTGTGGTCACTTACTATCATTATATCAGCGCACTGCCCTCTGCAGTGTAAAAATATTACTAAGATAAAATAACATATTGTAGCGAGCTTAGGGTTCGCTGGATTAATTATTTTAAAATAAATAAGAGCCGTTAAATCGATTTTGAATTACGGTAACACTTTATTAGTCCGTTAATAACAACCGTTACTTTTTTTTCGTACACTTAACGTTTTCTTTATTATCGCTTCCGTAATTATCGCGTATTTTACTTCTTACTTCTCACTCGAGACGTATCGCTTGCTTCACTGTCTTACTTATCTCTAACTTATGACTCATCACTATGCTCTGTGTGCGGCGTATTTATACTGTTTCAGCGTTTCGTTTCCTTCCGTTCCATTGCCTTGAATGTTCTACTGTTCCTAGTCTCCAGTTTTCCATTACTTTATAGAATATTCTAGTACTCTGTTTCTGACTCTCTAGAATATTCTAGTACTGATTGTCATATGCGTCACAATATGTACCCTGCCCTAAGCAGCTTTTGAACAAATCTCTTATAGACGGCGCTGTCTTCAATTTAAAATCTCGATGTTATTTTCTATAAATAGACAGCCTTCTGCCGACTACAGAGAAGTACTTGAGCCACCTGGCGATAACATCATTTTTAACCTGTAATAATAAAGGAAGAAGAATATTTTTATAAATAAATAGTTTTATTACATCAAAAAATAAAGAAGGTAAGTTAACTGGCGATCCTGCAGTGATCAAACCGGTGAATCACAGGACCAAACTATCTTTTAACTCGTAATCCCACACTATATGCTGGTGGAGTTAAAAGACAATTATAATACACAACTTGCAATTCTTCACCATTAGCAAGTGAAGTTGTGTATTAAATGTTTTTAAGTTGTCAGGCTTAGTTTTTTCCAATAAAAAACTAAATATATGAAATTGAGGTCGGGCGGAAGCGCGGACCGTAAACACAATTACATTACAGACGTTACAGGAAGCTCAACTGTCGCAGCAGATCCAAGATCGGAGAACATCAGTAAGCAGCCAACTACAGATACGCATCATAACCAACATAATTAAAATAGGTAAGACAGAGTAGTGCTAAATCTAAGAAAGTGAGAAAAATTTGGGAAAATGGAAAATCAGATAAATATTAAGAACAAAGAAATCTTAGATAAAGATTCAAGGATTAGGGAACTAGAACTAGCCCTTGAACAAATACATAAAGACGCAAAAGCAGGACCTTCAAAAGACGCAATTGAATTGGCGGAAGTAATGAGAAAAATGGCTGAATTAGAAGCAAAATTGGAGACCCCAAGACTTAGTTCAACCTTAAACGGACTAGACAACGCACAAATAACATCGTCTAGAGTAAATCTTGACACATTTAAAACCTTACCCACATTTGATGGAGATAAAACTAAATATCTTGCATGGCGATATTCAGTAGAAAATGCTATGCAAGAAATATCCGATTTAATAGAATTACCAGACTATAATACTGCAGTAAACATAATAAAGAGGAACATCAAGAGCATTTGAATATAATAATACTGTGACGCATATGACAATCAGTACTAGAATATTCTAGAGAGTCCGAAACGGAGTACTAGAATATTCTATAAAGTAATGGAAAACCGGAGACTAGGAACAGTAGAACATTCAAGGCAATGGAACGGACGGAAACGAAACGCTGAAACACTATAAATACGCCGCACACAGAGCATAGTGATGAGTAAGAAGTAGAACGTAAAACAAGCGATAAGTCTCGAGCGAGAAGTAAGCAGTAAAATACGCGATAATTACGGAAGCGATAATAAAGAAAACGTTAAGTGTACGGTATAAGTAATGATTGTTATTACGGACTAATAAAATGTCACATTAATTCAGAATCGATTTAACGGCTCTTATTTATTTTAAAATAATTAATCCAGCGAACCCTAAGCTCGCTACAATTGGTGTCAGAAGTGGGATTAATTATTGTTTAAGTGAATAAGTGTGTGAAAGTGTATTGTGACGATGGCAGATCGACATTCGGAGACGAGTTCGCAACCGTTGGACATTTCGGAGATGTTCAGGATTATGATGGCAAAATTGGACGCGCAAGCTATCGTTATTAACTCAAAATTGGAAGCGCGAGCTGCAAAATTGGATGCGCGAACTGCTAAATTGGATGCGTGGGCTGCAGACGTTAATTCAAAATTGGATGCGCAAGCTGCAAAATTGGATGCGCGAGCTGTAAAATTAGACGCGCGAGCTGCAGAGGTTAATGCAAAATTGGATGCCCAAAGGCAGTGTATGAAAGAATTCTGGGACTTGGAAGCGGAAGAAGCTGAGGATGAGGAGGAATTGCAGCCACATGAAATGAAGAAACTCAGGAAGAGCAAAGCTATGGCCGACAGCAGTGAGGAAGAGGAGGAAAATGACGATGATGTGTTACGTGAAGAACTGAAGGAATTCATCGATGATAACCCGATTGAAGAGGACGGCAGTGATGATGAAGACACTGATGCTTCAGGCTGTTCCCTGAAACGGATTTACAATGATGATGGCGAGTTGGACGCCCGACTGGAAGACGACGACTGTGATCTTATTGAAGAGAATCTTGGTTTGAGAGTCGAAGGCAGAAAGCGTTCCAAGTGTCTGCGTCGTACACAGGATAAGGAAAGTGATGGAGAGGAAACGCACGTCGATGAAGGTTCTGCACGTGAGGCTATAGACGAACAGCTATTCGACGACGAAGACGATGTTGAACGCCGCTCTGAACGTAGTCACAGGGAAACTGAGCCGGCAAAACATTTCAATGATGAATTGGAAAGGGGTCACTTTACTGATTTGGACAATGAAATCCGTAAAACAGATATTCCTGAGCGAATGCAATTGCGCGAAGTTCCGGTTACGCCTGTTCCAGAGGGACCCAATGAACTACAAGATGAAGCTGAATGGATTTACAAACATGCGTTTTGTAAATCAACTGTTTCCGACCAAGAAAGATCAACGGATGTTGGAGGTCGAGACCGCTATGGTAATCCACCACATACGGGGGGAAAGATCAAGCAAGCCCTAGATTGTAGGCGTAATCAACAGCTAGAGGTGCCGTTCATTACGTTCTATAGAGAAGAACACGTGAAACCAGAATTAACGTGCGACGATCTATGGAAAGTCTATTACTACGACGCACGATGGTGTTTACTGTCAGCTCCAAAGAACAAACCGCTCCAGTTATTTGAAAAGATGCGGAACTACCAGTTGGATACGGTTATGAAATCGACAGATGCTCCAATACCAGATGATATGCGTCTAATTAAAGATGAAGATCTAGATCGCTTACGTGATGCGCAAACTCCAGAAGAGCTTAAGGGTGTGCACATGGATTTTCTCTTATACTATTCGCATGAGATCCCTAAAATGCAAGAGGAATTCCGTCGTCAGGAAAAGAAAGAATGGCGGCAGGCTAGAGCTGACGCGAAAAGGAGAGCAGTAGAAAATTTGGAAGAAGGTCAAGAACTTCCACCGCCGAACGCCAAGATGAAAGTGGTGCATCGCGACCGACTGGCGGCTTTTGTTGGGCCGGGAGACCAGTGAACTTAGTTCGGGACGAACTAATCTAGGCGGGGGGTAGTGTGACGCATATGACAATCAGTACTAGAATATTCTAGAGAGTCCGAAACAGAGCACTAGAATATTCTATAAAGTAATGGAAAACTGGAGACTAGGAACAGTAGAACATTCAAGGCAATGGAACGGACGGAAACGAAACGCGGAAACACTATAAATACGCCGCACACAGAGCATAGTGTTGAGTAAGAAGTAGAACGTAAAACAAGCGATAAGTCTCGAGCGAGAAGTAAGCAGTAAAATACGCGATAATTACGGAAGCGATAATAAAGAAAACGTTAAGTGTACGGTATAAGTAATGATTGTTATTACGGACTAATAAAATGTCACATTAATTCAGAATCGATTTAACGGCTCTTATTTATTTTAAAATAATTAATCCAGCGAACCCTAAGCTCGCTACAATACAAACACTTACAAATGCCAAATTAACTATCTCTCAAGAAAAAAGTAAATTCTTTCAACATAATGTAAAATATTTAGGACACATCATCTCTCATAAGAAGATAAAAACAGATCCCGAAAAGATAGATGTCATAAATAATTACAGACCTCCGAAAAATCTTAAGCAACTACGAGCGTGCCTTGGACTAGCAGGTTACTACAGACGTTTTATAGAGAATTATGCACGAATAGCCAAACCGCTCACAGACTTATTACAGACAGAAGAACCCATTTCTAAAAATAAAAGCATAAAATACAAAATTGAGATTAACAAAGAAGCACTGAACGCCTTTAATAAATTAAAAAAAGCACTACAAACTAATATTGAATTAAATGAAATTAATTATGATGAACCCTTAGACTTGACTACCGACGCATCTAATTATGCTATAGGAGCGGTACTCTCACAGAAGAACAAACCAATCACTTTTGTCTCAAGAACTTTGTCGAAAACAGAAATAAATTATGCCACAAATGAAGAAGAATTACTGGCAATAATTTATGCCCTACAAAAATTAAGAATGTATATTCAAGGTATATCCAATCTAACGATCTACACGGATCATCAATCCCTCACATATGCCATGTCGGAAAAAAATCCAAATTCAAAAATTCGTCGATGGATGAATATCATTGAAGAGTACGAAGCTAAAATAAAATACAAACCTGGAAAAGAAAACGTAGTAGCGGATGCTCTAAGTCGTCAAACTCTAAATCATATTTCACCATTAATCACACTTATAGATAAACCTATAAACTACTTTAGAAACCAAATTTTGATTAAACTGGGACACCAGAATAATTGTGAATCGAAACAAATATTCCTAAATTACTATCGTCACGAAATTACTATTATAAATGAAAATCAATTAATGGAACAATTAAATAAAGCTATTTCACCAAACAAAACTAATTGCATCCACTGTCCAAATGAATTATTAAATAAATTACAACAACAATTTATAGGTCACATCGATCTAACCAAATGCACATTTTCTACCAAAAGATTAGAAAACGTAATTGACACAGTAGACCCAATGCAAATTTGCAACGAAAATATTAAATGCACTCGTTAAAAAAAAACGGATTCAAATTTGAACACATCCCCTAGCATTTGGAAACGACGCTGCGCGTATTACCCGCCAATTCAACTCGACGATCCACAAAATCCACAAACGTGCCGGTAATATATCTTCCTTCTATTCATTTAAAAAGCAACGGAAAGAGAGAGTATCCTGAGCTGGGATAAGAACGTTGAGCGCGCTTGCAGTCTATCGGTCGTACTGTTAAATTGTGTTTTACAGTTTTCAATTATCAATAAAAGAAATAAAACTTATTTGAAGTATATTCAGATAGGCATCTTATTGATTTTATTCAGTTTCATAATTAACCATTTCAATGGCCTCTCGGAGTAAGGGAAAGAAAGCGCTTGCAAATTCAGACGCCGTAGTGGTCGATGCCAATGGAGTCGGTAAGTAGAGATATATTCAAAAATATGTAAAAAGAAATTTTTTTTTTATTTGCATTCTATATGCTAATCCTTTTAGTGGAATTTCATGTACGCTTTTTATTTGCAATTGCGTCTATTCAAAAGTGTGGTTTTTGCGTGCTCTCTTTTAGATACTGCAGGGGTAGAGGGAGGCGGCAGCAATTCAGCTGGTGGGAAGAAAAGACGCGGTCGACTTGCTAAAAAGGATACGCAGGCTGTTCCAGAAGAGGCAAATGATGTTGCACCACCGGAATTTAATGATCAAATAAAACAAAAGCCTTCAAAAGGTTAGCAATATAGAGATTAGAAAAGTTTTTATTTTTGTTTTTGTGTAAATCATATGATAGTGAACTGATAAATATTTTATACGACGTTTATGCAATTAAAGGTGCTAAAAAAGCGTCTAAGAACAAAGATGAAGTAGAGGAAGAGGCGGCTTCTGATCTACCCAAAGATGATGAAGGTCTATCTGATGAAGCTGCATCTGCAGATCTTAGTCCAGGTAAGACTATATTAATTAGGAATGTGCAGAATGTAAAACATTTCAATGTGGTGTAGCTCCAATTGAAAAAAAATCGTCGAATCGCAAGAGGAAGGCAGAGAATAATGAGAAGGCCGAAGAGGCCGTTTTAGGTATGGAGTAGAACTATGCAGTAAAGTTCCCATTTAGAAAGGATTATTTACTTTTACTATTTGGACATTACAGATGGTAAGAAACCCTCAAGGACAAAGACTAAAGCTGCAAGGAAAGCAACTGATGATCAATTGCTACTTCCCGTTCCATCACAAAGTAAGTACAGGCTGACACAAAAGTCGTTTCTAGCGCTTTTTGCTCTCTAACCTATCTATCGGGTTTTCCAATAGGGACTTGACAACTTTGAATTTTAGTTGTGAACCCCTACTTTCACTAATCGTCGAACTGTCACTGTCAATTTATTCAGTAAACTCAACATTTTCAACATGGTTAAGTACACGAACGAACAACGTCTGGAAATTATGAAAATTTGCTACCGAAATTTGGAGTCGGTGACCGCAACTTTAAGAGCGTTAACTCCAATTTTCGGTCGTAATTCTCGCCCTAGCAGACAGGCAATAACAAGTTTAGTGAACAAATTTGAGTCTACATATTCGTTGTGTGATGTTGCCGTGCCAGTGAGACAACGGGTTGGTCGAAGTGTCGAAAATATCACTGCCGTTCAGGCGTCTGTAGTAAACGATCCAAATCAGTCAATTCCACGGCGTTCTCAAGAATTGGGCATCGCCCAGACCACTTTATGGCGAATTTTGCGTAAGGATAAGGATATTATTTTATGAAAGAATTTGTGTAAAAAAAAAACTATTTGGTCACCCATATTTGTTTATATATTCATAATTAGAACTCTTGTTAGTATTTTACTATCCTGAATGGGTCGTTTAACATTGAGTAACATTTTCAAATAGTAGAAATTTATTTTCAAAATCGCAGAACTAGTGGAGCTCTTCGTTCATTTTATGGTCGACTGTAATTTACATGACATTCGATGTAGGATATTCTTGGTATTCAGTAAACTCCGTCATACATTTATTACTATCATTACTATTTATTGGCCTGTAGGAACCCGAAAGTTCATGACCTCACCGACTCGACTCGGCCATTGTTCCGTGTCCCGTGCGCTCTCCTTCCACATTCGACCATCCGATCCGATCTCTTCGAGGTCCAACCTAACATTGCCTTCCCAACATAACATTGTCCTCGTCCGCTTGGTTGTACAGAGAGATCCTTTCTTTTCGGTTGCGTAATATCTGCTCCTTTGTTTCCTTTCTTGTTTCGGTCAGGGATATTTACGACAAATCTTTTAAAATATTCCGAAGCGCATTCCCGACACGTGCGCTCTAGTTCGATATTCCGAAGCGTTTTCCCGACACGCGCGTTCTAGTTGAAATCTGTTTCTATTTTTTTGCCGTTGACGTTTTCATCTTTTATTCGGCGCCAACGCCTTTTATTATTATTTTTCCTGCCAAGTAGAATTTGCATAATGTAGTTTATGCAAATTAGCTACTTGACGATATTTCCAATTTACCGGTAGAGGGGGGAGGAAATTCGTGGCTTATAGTGTGTTGGGCGAGGGCATGAACACGAGGTCTGTAACAAGAGTAACTTAGTTGAAGTGGTCTTTCCGTCGATTGCTCGAATGTATACTACGCCAACATATGTCTCCTCTGAAGCGTCGCAGAAACCGTGGATTTCAAGCTGTGATTGTTCGGTGATATTGACCCATCGAGGAATCTCAATGCCATCGAGGGCGTTTAAATCGGTCTTCAACTGGTACCACGCTGAAACAATGGTTGGTGAAAGATCGCTGTCTCACGCTTGGTTTTGTCTCTAGATATCTTGCATAATAATCCTTCCAATAAGGACGTATGGAGAAATCCATCACATTGGGTCATATAGACGAGCTGTCTGACAAAATCATTCTTTTCGTCGTCTTTCGTGAATTCTGAAGACAGATCTTGAATGAAAAGCTGTCCTTTCCAGGATGCCATTAGATTCCTAATGTTTTTATGATGTTCCTCTTGTCAAATAAGAGTGGCATCTGGACCACTCTATCCCCAGGTATGGAAAATATCAACCGTTCACTGTTACTAGTCCACTTTCGTAGTGGAATACTTCCGCGCTGCAACATTGCCATGAGATGGCGTCGGATTTTAATGGTTTCGTCTCCTGAATCCGCTCCGTGTATGATATAATCGACATAAACATTTCTGCAGGCGATTTGTGAAGCCATTGGGTAATCATCTCGTTCGTCTAATGCCAGTTGTCGAAGAGTGCGCACTGCTAAGTATAGTGCAGCTGCTGTGCCGAAAGTGACTGTGTTTAGTTGATACGTTTTGATACCCTCTGCAGGGTTATATTTTTTGGTATATTACTTCTTACCTCCTAGGGGAGATTCGGTTATTTTCGCTGTCCAATAGTGAAAGACGGTTTTAATAATTTATTAATTTTATTTTCTTATAATTCACTTGTGGCCGTTGCCTTGACCTCTGGATCCCAATTCATCTCCAATCCAAAATGCCCTCCCCTTTTATACTCTGTGGCAACAGAGATTTGTTAAAAATTTTATTTAAAAATTCCAAGAAGCACAAACAAGATTTTGTGTGCTTCAATTGGAATAGGATTCTCGGAAGTGTATACGAATTTTACATGAACAAATTCCCGGAAGGAGAAATCATGACAAGCATTTAGTATTAGGCATTTCATAATTTCAATAGTTGTAGGGAATTGAATCAATGCACGACAAATGGACTTTCGTTTAATTTTGTCGTGCATATGATTCAATTGGATTGGGATGTAAGGTACTTGGAAATTGAATCAATGTGCGACAAATTAACTTGTGGTTTAAATCGATCGTGCATATGATTCAATATGGAAATTAGGATTGGGATTATATGTAATATTGGGGATTTGGATGGGAGTAGTGATTTAGGATCACTACACCTCTCATAGATTTCTCCACAAAACGAGTTGATATGCAGCATCATCCGGTGGAACCCAAATTTGTCGATACATCTTATGAATGTCTGCTACGAAGGCTATTCTGTGCTTTCGAAACCTCAAAATATGGTCGAAAATGTCATCATGAAGTCGTGGACCAACTAACAGCTGGTCGTTGAGTTACGTACCGGCCGGGGTTTTGCATGATGCTTCAAGAACTATCCGCAGCTTTGTGGTTGAACTAGATTCCTTAATCACCGCATGATGAGGCACGAAGTATTTAAACTTTGAAATGAAGGTGGGTTCTATTTTAGCCCCAGCTCTTTATACTCATGAAAAACCCTTTTGTATTCTTCATGGAACAAAGAGTTGGCTTGCAACATTTTTTCTAGCTGGAGGATCCTAACAAGAGATGTTCGATGTGATAGCCCTAACACTAGGCGCATTCTTTCTTTAAATGGCATGAATAAACTATATATTTACCGCCCGCTTGCCGCTGATCTGCTAAAGTTGCGTTTCGCACTGCTCTTCTTCTAATGGCAGCAGTTTTTTCCTTGGCACTTCTTCGAGTTCCCAAAACCTTTGCATGATGTTATCTAACTCAAGGCCGTCGGTGATTGTATGGTGAGCCTTAACTGTGGTTTGTTTGTTGGAAGTTATACACCCAGATAGTACTATTTTACTATTTATTGGCTTGTAGGAACCCGAAAGTTCAGGACCTCACCGACTCGACTCCGCCATTGTTCCCTGTCCCGTGCGTTCTCCTTCCACGTTCGACCACCCGATATCTTCGAGGTCCAACTTAACATTGTCCTCTCATCTCCGTCGCGGCCGCCCTGTCAGTCTCTTTCCCGTTGGTCTACCGTCAAGAATTCTATGCACGGTCCTATCGCTGCCCATTCGCGCCACGTGTCCGGCCCGTCTTAATCCTTGCGACTTGATTAATCTCATTATTGTAGGTTTGCGGTATAGCTCTTCCAATTCGTGGTTGTGGAGTTTCCTCCATTGTCTTGCCTCCTCGTCATATTTGCCGCCAAAGATGCCCCTTAGAACTTTATTCTCGAATACGCGGAATTTGTTTTCCTCCAGTTTTGTGAGAGCCCATGTTTCGCATCCGTATAGAACAATCGGCATGATTACGGTTCTATAAACACGGAACTTTATATTCCGTGATAGGAGTTTGGATTTCAGCAGTTTACTGACTACATGCCAACTAGCGTGCCGGAGTGTAGTCTTTTGTTAATTTCCTTCGACATTTCGTTACCGGCCGTCAGTATTGTTCCCCCCAGGTGTTTAAATTCTTTGACATTTTCATATATCTTGCCCCTGATGTTTATGTGTGTTCTCTGAGGTTTACCTGCTCTCGCCATAATCATGTATTTTGTTTTGTCTTCATTTATTTCTAGGCCCACCTTTTCTGCCGCTTGCATGATGATTTCACTGTTTTTACTTACAGTTTCTAGATTATCGCCCAAAACGGCGATGTCATCCGCATATGCGAGCACTTGTGTGACCCCGATCAGGGATGATCCGGCCATGTTGTCGTCTTGTACCTTTCTTATGACATACTCGAGGATAAGTTTAAAGAGACATGGTGAGAGGCCGTCGTCCTGTTTTAACCGTCCCGGATATCAAATGGTTCTGTGAGAGGTGGTTTTCTATTCTAACTCGCCCTTTGTTTTCGTTCATACAAATTTGAATGAGGGCGGCATATTTTTTCGGGGTTCCGAGCTCAACTACAATATGGTAGAGTATTTGCCTTACGATTGAGTCGTAGGCTTTTTTGAAGTCAACGAACAGTTGGTGAACCGTCTCTCCGTATTCCCACTTCTTTTCCAGTAGTTGCCTTATTGTGAACATTTGGTTGCTCGTTGACTGGTTCCTAATATGTCTTCTGCCTAAGGTGTGATTCTCGCCAGTATGACATTTGTTAGTATTTTGTATGTGGTTGGGAGCAATGATGGCGCAAGGCTAATAACCTTGCCCGGAAAAACAAATTATTATGGAAAATTTAACAAGCCTCAGACTTGTTAAATAAGGCCAGGACTTGTTAAATAAGGCCAGGAACGCATCCCGGTTGTAGTGCCGACGATGATGATGATGATGAGCAATGATATTCCTCTATAATTTTCGCAGTCAGATCTGTCACCTTTTTTGAAAATGGGGACGACTATTGAGGTTTTCCATACTTCCAGAATGACTTCCTTATCCCGTATTGTGGTGGATCTATAGCGTTTGAAATAATAGTGAAGAAGATCGTGTGATTCGAACTGACGCTATGAAATCAAATCACGAAAAAAAAATTTACCTAAGCGTTACTCATCAGGCTACTGACCGTGTTTTAGAATTTGATTTCCAAACTCGACTATACTCCACTGATGTGAATTATTTTTGTTATCGCTTGGTATACGGTTCTGATGTATTTTACTTATTCGATTTTTCGTTCGTGTTCTTCACTATTTTGCTTGTGAATTGTGTGTATCTGTTAGAGTCGCCACACCACTCCCTTCGCACTAACTTCGTTACGATCAGATTCGTATTCGACGGACGAACGAGAAAACGTCGGAGGCTGGGCTCTATGCGGAAGTCGTGACCGTGTGTGAAGTTCTGCTTACTATGGGAAAGTGTATGTTGTGTGTACAGATCACGTCGGGGTCACCAATTATAGCGTTTGAAATAATAGTGAAGAAGATCGTGTGATTCGAACTGACGCTATGACAGCTCAAATCACGAAAAAAATTTTACCTAAGCGTTACTCATTACACTACTGACTACTGACCGTGTTTTAGAATTTGATTTCCAAACTCGACTATACTCCACTGATGTGAATTATTTTTGTTATCGCTAGGTATAAGGTTCTGATGTATTTTTCTTATTCGATTTTTCGTTCGTGTTCTTCACTATTTTGCTTGTGAATTGTGTGTATCTGTTAGAGTCGCCACAGATCTTTCGAGCGGTTGCCACTCCTCCATGATTCACAAGATCTGCCGGTATGCAGTCGACCCCGGGGGCTTTGTTGTTTTTCAATCGGTTTATTGCGTCTACAACTTCGTCGAAAGAGGGCTCTGGGATCTGAGGCTCGGCTGTATGTCCCTCTGGTGGGTTTATTTGTGGTTGATGGGTGCGCACATTAAGCAGGTTTTCAAAGTACTGCTTCCATCTTGTCACGATATTGTTTGTTTCTGTCACCAGACAGCCGTTTGTGTCTCGAATCATTTTGGCTCTCCCTCGGTGGTCATTTCTAATTGAGTTTATGCCGGCATACATACTTCTGATGTTCTTGGCTCTGGTATTTTCAAGGACTTTTTCGACCCGAGTTTTCTCCCATCCGCTTTTTTTTGCGTTTGAAAAGTCTCGTTGTCTCTTTCCGAATTGTCGTGTATCTTTCTGCGTTGACTTCATCATATCTTTCTAAGTGGATCACTCTGAGGCGTTTACGTTGTTCGATCTTCGCCCTGCAGTCATCGTCAAACCAAGGTTTGGACTTAATTGTTTTTTTAAATCCTAATACCTTTTGGGCTGTTTGTTTGATTGTGTCTCTGATCGATGCCCATTTAGTACCCAGATTATTGGTTTCCTCTTCCTCACTACCCCCATTCTCTAGGATGCTAAATCTATTCGTTAGTTCCTCTTGATATTCAGCCCTTTTGCGTGGGTCTTTTAGTTTATCAATGTCGCACTTTTTGCTTGTCTCCCGTGATTGCCCATGTGGATTTGCTGCGAGCCTATAGCGTTTGAAATAATAGTGAAGAAGATCGTGTGATTCGAACTGACGCTATGACAGCTCGAATCACGAAAAACATTTTACCTAAGCGTTACACACCAGGCTACTGACCGTGTTTAGAATTTGATTTCCAAACTCGAGTATATTCCACTGGTGTGAATTATCTTTATTTATCGCTTGGTATACGGTTCTGATGTATTTTTCTTATTAGATTTTTTTTTTTTCGTTCGGTGTTCTTCACTATTTTTGCTTGTGAATTGTGTGTATCTGTTAGAATCGCTACACACACCCGCCACAGTAACTTCGTTACGATCAGATTCGTAAGCGGACGACGGACGAACGAGAGAAGCGAGGAAACATCGGAGGCTGTGCTCTATGTGGAAGTCGTGACCGTGTGTGAAGTTCTGCTTTACTATGGGAAGTGTATGCTATGCTGTGTGTACAGATCACGTCGGGGTCACCAATTATATAGCGTTAAGCAAGGATAGTGAAGAAGGTGAATTGAACACACGATGAAACGATTGAAAAGCGAAGCAGTGAAGCATCAGACTACTGACCGTGTTTTGAATTTGATTTCCAAACTCGAGTATATTCCACTGGTGTGAATTATCTTTATTTATCGCTTGGTATACGGTTCTGATGTATTTTTCTTATTAGATTTTTTTTTTTCGTTCGGTGTTCTTCACTATTTTTGCTTGTGAATTGTGTGTATCTGTTAGAATCGCTACAAGCCGACTTCTAATTTTGCCTATCACTGGAAGGTGATCGGAGTCGCAATCTGCTCTTCTATATGATCTTACGTCAAGGATATTCGAGTGATGTCTTTTGTCTATGAGGAAGTGGTCTATTTGGTTACGCGTTACGTCGTTGGGTGACACCCATGTTTTTTTTTTTTTTTTTTTTTTTTGGTTTCGGTAGGAAGGTTTTTTTACCGACTAAAACCACCTCCCGCCAGGCTTATATTCCCGGGTGATACCCATGTGGCTTTATGCTTGTGCTTGAACATCGTGCTTTTCACTACCAGATCTTTTAATGCTGCGAACGTAATAATTCGAATTCCATTATCATCTGAAACGTCGTGTAGGCTTTCTTTACTTATAGTTGGTTGGAAGATGTCTTCCTTTCCAATTTTCGCATTGAGGTCCCCGAGGAGGATTCTAACATCGAATGATGAGATCCCGTCGAATACTTCCTCTAGTGTCTCGTAGAATGTGTCTGTGGGGGTGAGGAAGTATATGTGCCAAGATACAGGCACCTGGTCCACTTCCTTCCCCCTATCGTTCACTCAGGATCGATCGTTTATTCCAGAAAAGTCCCGGGCAGATGTCGCGATAGCAATCCTTTAAAGTTTTTCCTTCTGTACCAACAGACTCCGCGCAACGTCCGCACACGAATACAACACACCAACGATGAAGGGGAGACGGAATAAAACTTACCGGCTTGTGGAATATAGCTTTTTATTATTCCTCTCACTTAAAATAGTTTAACACCAATTCACTAAAGTTGTTTGTAGATTATATTTACATATAATATAATTTTGTCCGAATGGACGAGTAACGCCGTCATTTACCATCAAATAGGTTATAATGTCAATCCACATGTATATATATAAACGGAATAGCATATCACGAGCCGACAGTAACGGTACACGGCTTTAACCCTTCACGACATCAACTCGACTTTTGTGGCGTGTGCGCACTCGATGTAGGCTAATGCTCGACTTTTGTGGCGTTGCCGCCCGCGCTGATGATTGTGTAACCGCTGTTAATACGCGTGTATAGGCGACGAGGGTTGAAAGACGTCCCCTCTTGATTCGTTGTTAGAACCCGACTCCGCGTATGCCCGCAACGGTGTTTGTAAAGCGACTGTATGTGTCCGGCCCCGGTGGCGGTTGAATCTCGACTGACTAATTACTAGCGAGGAAAAGTTCATCGCGTCGCGGCGGTGGAGTCATAGGTAAAATCAACTCATTGCCATTTACTAGGAACTTTGCTATGCCTGTATATGGAATTTAGTTCCGGAGAATATTCGCCGTATAGGCTGAGTTGGATTCTTTGGTTGTGTGTACTGGTAAATTGGTTTCGGCGGCATAGCCAAGTATGGTCAAGGGCCTTGATCGTTGCGATGGACGTTTCGTGGAAAGGAAACGCATCATGCTGGTGGCTTGCCAGTAAGAGGGAATTGGTGTGGTTCTACACGGTTTAGGTGGAATGGGAACCGAAATGGTTTTCGGGGGAACTAAATGTTGCTTGGTTACAAGCGAGGAGATAGTTTAAGCAAGAAGTGAGCCGGAATGATTTTCGGGAGAAATAAGAATTGCTTGGTTGCATTGTTTAGATAAGATATTACCGAAGCGGATTTTGGGAAAATGTATGCGGCTCGATGTAGTTGATGGAGATGGTGAGTATTCCGTTGCAAATTTGAATATGCGTTTATTACAGAATATGAATTTATTCTTATTTATTAGGATTGCTTGGTCGCAAGCAAGGAATATAATTTTAGATAGAGAATTAACCCAAGCGGTTTTGGGAAAATGTATGCGGCTCTGTGTAGTTGATGGAGATGGCGAGTGTTTCGTCGTAAATTGGATATGCGTTTATTACAGCTTGGGAAATGGGTTCTTGGTAGGTTGGGGATGTATGCACTTGCAGATTTGGGGACAGATGCTGTTGCATATTGGGATGTGTTTTGGCATGTTTGGGAATGGATTACAGGTTGGGTTAGGGTGATGCGCTGTTAGCGGACACAATTGGTTGGCAGTGTGGGTTGGTTCTCCATGTGGTATAGAGAACCCCCACATGTCCTTCGTTTCTTCGTCCGTAGATTCTTTTGGAGCGTGTACGTTTATAAATACATAATTGCCCCAGGTCCCTGTATTTTTAGCACAGACATTCGGTCATTAATAAATTTCACGTCTTTTACATGGGGCGTAATCTTCTTGCTTATCATGAAGCCAGTTCCGAGGTTATGTGTATCGGTACCTCCACACACCAGTGTAAATCCGTTGGTTTCGATTACTTGATATGGGAGTCGGACTTCCTGAAGCTTGACGATGCCCATTTTATATTCTTTCGCGTTTTCTACGGCCAGCTGTATCGCGCTTGGTTTATATAACGTTCGAACATTACACTTCCCGACGCATATATCTCGCTTTTTCCGTTTTTCCCTACGTCTTCTTTTTTCCGAGTCGGTGGTTTTTCGATGATTTGTTCCCTTATGGTAGTATCGGCTCATCACTCCTACGCTCACCGGGTTTTTCGTGAGATTGTTTTTTGTATATTGATTATGCATTTTTTTTCCCACGAGTCATGGGGTTTCAAATAGTCCGCCATATCAGAGCCCCTCTTGATATGGTAAGGTCTGCTTACTGCTCTGATTCGACCCGGTGTCAGAGAGGCGCCGTTATAATACAGTCGGTATACCCCTGGCTGCAAACCATGCAATGGGCACGGTGACGCGTAACACCCTGGATTAGGGGTGGTTGATCTTTGTGTGTTACTCCTCGCTAGTCTGTCTGACATGGGTGGCCCTACTAGAAGCGTATGCTTCCGTCAGCATAGCCTGAGTGAATTATTGTAGTTTAAGCCCCCGTACCACGTCAAGGTTTCTACCAAGCGGGGGGTAACACATTTATTGCATGACGCAATATGTCCAACAAAGTGAAGAAATGCACATTCTGAAAGAATTATCAATTTTATATTTAAGTTTTGAAGAAAAGAGAATTGTCAATTCCCTTCTGCGCTTAAGGCCCTGCGAATTATGATGTAGTTAGTCTAACTCTAATTATGATGTAGTGGCTCCTCGATAGTTTAATGGTTAGTATACCCGCCTGCCACGCGGGAGATCGGGGTTCGATTCCCCGTCGGGGAGCCTCTGGCGCAAGTCTAATGACCTTGCCCGGAAAAAAACAAATCATTATGGAAAATTTAACAAGCCTCAGGACTTGCTAAATAAGGCCAAGACCGGTTCCCGGTTGTAGTGCCGATGATGATGATGATGAGTCTAAGGATTGAAGAATGAATGTTGTTTGTGTCATTTGTTCGTGGAGGTTTTAGAAGATATTTAGTTAACGCAAATAGGTTTGTAGTACGGAAAGCAAAGAAACATTGACTGTATATTTATAAGGGTTGAAGCTGAGGAACACGTACAAGGCAGAATTGTTGTCTAAGTTTGGTTCACGTAATGTCCCATTTACGTCACTGTAGGTATTTATCGAGACTACTTTCGCGGTTTCTTAGGTGTTTACCACAGAACATAAAAAAAGAAAAGAAAGTAACTTCTTGTCTCTCTTTTATTCTCGTTGTCTTGCTTTCTTTGGTGTAAACAATTAATAAACTTGATATCATTCATTTATTTGATCGTCTTTACTTTGGTTGGACACAGTTAATAAACTAGAAATCACATTTAAATTTGTTTTACATTTTTAACCAACGCACTCGCACTTCGAAGACGCACTAGTTTTCTGCTTTTGTTTTTAATATTGCGCACGACCCTTTCTGCGTTTGACATTTGACTATACGCCTTTGTTCTTCCTAGGTTCAAGAAAATCCTTTTTTCCTTGCATCCTACCCCACGCGCGCCGATAGGGAGCGGGTGCATCCTATATATGCAGAGATTGTCGTCGTCGCCTGTGTTTACCGCAAATGGAAATGTTTGTTTTGTTTTTCACACTTTGGAAACGTTCCCATTTAGCAATAACTTTCCCCTGAGTGATTTACAATTCATGGTTACTCCTTTGTCTGGAATTATCTTCGGACAAAATGTCGGTTTGTTTATTCAATCTTCCCATAAAGAGATGTGTTGTGTGCATTCTGTGATACACAATAGGAATAGTGGTAATACTATCCATGGCGGTTTATTAAAACCGTTTTTATTACTCCTTTGTCTGGAATTGTTATCTTCGGACAAAAATGACGGTTTGTTTATTCAATCTTCCCATGAATGGATGTGTTGTATGCACTCTGTTATATACAATAGGAATAGTGTTATCATATCCACGACGGTTTATTAAAGCCGTTTTTAATTGGTGAGATTTCCGTGAAGGAGAACCCAGTTGGTGGTAACTCAAAGCGTGCCATCAAATCTGTTTGGCTTTGGTGTCTCTTTGATTATGATCTTGTCGCTCTTGATTTTGAAGCCTGTTAGCATCTCACGTGTGCTTTGGCAATGTTGGCTTCCAGTTTTTCTATCACAACCATGTGTCATAAGATTGCTGTGGAGTCTTGGGACACTTAGGTGATATGGCGAATGGACTAGAATGCGTTATGAAAGTATATTATATGACCTAATTGGAGTTTCGAAATCTGATGCTAACGTCGCAGACGAGTGGTTGACGGGATTATGTACTTACCCTACAAAAAGGTTAGAACCAACGCATTAACACACAAGAGCACGCCGTGTATAAATGAGGATGTTTCAACTTGTTAACTATGTCGTGTGATGGCTACATTAATTAGTCTGGTACAAGACACTGATACATTTTGTAAATTTTCTCGTGAATGCTTATTTGTGTGTGCCTGCTCGAATTGTCACACTATCAATAGAGTCGCCTAGAGCATAAAATACGATAAGGGACAGGATTCTATCTACGCTCGTGTTTCTGCACAATAAACAATTGTGAATGATGGGCTTACGAAAACGAAGTTTTATAAGTTGAATTCTGGGTTAGAGTTGGGAGTGTATTGTGGCAAAAAGTAATAAGCAATATTACTCATGTATATGACTGAACGACGTTGTAGAAAGAGCAGATGCACCAAGTTATAACTGGGCAGGTTAATATGTGGCTGGCGCAAGACTAATGACCTTGCCCGAAAAAAAAAAATCATTATAGAAAATTTAACAAGTCTCAGGACTTGCTAAATAAGGCCAACACTGGTTCCCGGTTGTAGTGCCGATGATTATGATGATGAGGTTAATATGTGGCGTATTGGTATCAGTTTTTACATGAATTTTGTTTGGTACACGGATGGCTGGTTTATAGCTATGTGTATGTTGTATATATATTTATACAACACTTACCGGCTTCTGGCTGTTAGTGACCGTGCCTGGTTGGTGGCTTCCGACAGGGGGCGTAAGAGCCGTGCCCAACCACCTTGATGAGACCCCGGTGAGCCGATGGTGCTTTTAATGAAGAAGACCTTGTTTTTGTTTTGTCTTGAGGGTTAATTTATTTTACGTCTTTTATTTTAATTTATTTTACGTCTTTTATTTTAATTTATTATAATCAATTGACTTTCCAAATGCACACTTGTGCTGTCGCCTCTAATTGAATTTTACCTCCAACGGAACTCCCTATTTATACCCAAAATCCAAATCAAGATTATCATACCTTCCCACGGGTCATTGCTGACTTCCAGACAGCCACCCGATGCTAGTCCCAGTCGAAGGCCATGCGAACGATGATGGGAACTGGAACGTCGCAATTTTGCGCCAGTCATCCTAAGGCGGCAACCTTACGCCTAATCTGGCTGTAGTTCCACCCCAAGGCTATAGGAAAATTTCGATTCACAGTGATGCGAATCTGATTTGCCCATAGCAAATAGCATGCATGTGCCTGGGTGAAATTACCTTGACGGTGATGGAGTGTTAGGTGATCATCAAGGGTATTCGAATTTTAGGATCTGCGTAGCTATAATTTGCATGTTAGAACATGAGTGGTATGGGCATGGTTGGGACGTGGGAATTGCAGAATTGCAATTTTAGGTATGAGAATGGGAAATGCATGCATCTCAAGATGATGGGAATTTGATTTGCCTACGGCAAATAGCGTGCAACATTAGATGCGTTGCAATTTTAGGTATGTTTCAACTTGCATTGTGAGAATTTTGCGTACAGCAATTTTCATGGATTGCTATATGTTTGAACATATGCGTATATGTATGTAAATATTATCGATTATTGGTATAACGATTATTGGAATTTTGCGTACAGCATACATGCATATACATGTCATGTGTACGCGAATATTAGTCTGGGAGTTTTTGAATATTAGAGTATTGGATGTTATATCAGGGTGTTGGAATTCTGCGTGTAACATGTACCTCAGAGGGTAGCAGGCGTTTGACAGCATCGCGCAGATCAAGCTGATCTGGTCATGTTAGAACATGGTTGTATATATGATCAGAGTTTTGGTTTCTTATGGACAGTGCATGAAATTCAGCCCCTGCACACGTGCTCGGTTTTCAGATCCCCAAGCAGTAGCTGTGTTTACTCTGTAGTACATTACTCCAGCATTTCAGACCATGATTTCCTGGAGTTGTACCAAGCAAACCCGTAGTTACCCTTAAGCCAACTGAGTTTGAGACGGACACTTTGACGAATTTGTCAAAGTGTGAGAGGGATGTCGGGGGTTTACAATGTGGTACCAGCACGGGAACTGATTCACTGAAATCCACAACGATGTTCCGCAGAAAATTATTCACCAAAGAGGAATGAAAAATAAAGACGCTGAGTTGTTTGCTGTTTAATGTTCTTTTTATTTTTACTTATTTTGGATATCAGCACATACACATAGAACACTCTACTGGTGTTCTTAATATACAGTATTTCACAGGATCACTTTCGTATT
This sequence comes from Microdon myrmicae, assembly GCA_963931805.1. NCBI lineage: Eukaryota > Metazoa > Arthropoda > Insecta > Diptera > Syrphidae > Microdon > Microdon myrmicae. The sequence continues at coordinate 95,447,408 of OZ007496.1, read as the reverse complement.
TAATATTGTTTATAAAATAAGCTCACAGTAACCGACTTCTTTACTATATCATTTGTAATTATTACATACTAATACGACACCATATGTCAGTCACGTTTATGAGAGAATTAATGTAGAATTAATTAAGTAATGGACAAGGAGAATCCTTTTGCTTTGTTCGCTTTTCACTACACACACTTAGATTTGACAGTGATATTTTGTTAAACACTTATTAAATTCACACGATCCATTGGTGATGTGCTCCTTCAAGTTCTTTCAGAATCGACTACGATATTGCCACGAATTTCACTTGCATTGAAAATTGACTTTACCAAAAACTCGTCTGACTCGTACATAAAAATGGTGTGTGTACGCACCCCGGTGGTTAAATCTCGACTTTGAAACTTGAAAAATGACTGGTGAGTATGCGCACTCGCGTGCACACGCTGCGGTGGTTGAAAGACGACTGGTTGGCAGCTTAACTGGTGACTCTCTCTACCCACACGGTCAACCAATGGTGGTCGCACACTCATCTGCATTCTCCCATTTCCCCGCCCATTAAGGTGAATAAACTTTTGCGAATTTACCCACAGTCAATGAACCTAGGGAGCATGGGAAAACTGCAAAGGAAAGCATGACGATTTAGGGGTTGATTTGATTTCGCATGCAACGAAAGCGAAACCAACTGGTGACCGCATGATCCAGTTACGTATTTGATAGCTCTCAGAGTGCAGAACCGAAATGCACCCCGAGAAGGGGAAATGGGGTAGGTTGAAAAGTATATTTTTCGTACTATTCATCTGACTACTGAGTTTATTGATCCTCAGTGAATAGCAGTGTCTGCGGCACGTCGAAGGACGCAGCGATGGCTTGGGATAATATCAGCGTGGGAACAAAACTAAAAGAACTCGATATAACCCAAGCCGTTTCGCTATGTCCCAACAGCGTCGCTTGCCCAGGCTTTGCTGTTGCTAACCAAACATGAGATTTTTGATTTGCGGTAGAAATCTCATGTGATTTATCAAATTATATTGCTATATGGTATGGAAAGGCTGACTTCTGTTATGCATTATCTGCATAGAAGAATTAATTCGGGTTATGCGTCCTTTGGGTGGGTACCTTTTTACAGGTGAAATAGGCCGTCAAATGGGATTGGGGTTGGCGTGGTGCGCGGTTAGCGACAAAATAGGGTTGTAATCGTGGGTTGGTTCTTGCCGTAATATTCCGTTTCGTAATATTCGGTTCTTCCCGTAAACAGGGACGCCGGTTGATGGTTTTGCTGCAACAATCCTTGGGTGCAATGTTTATCTTTAACACATGATAGGAGGCGCATCCGGTTCGCTTTCTTACGACAGTAAACGGATACATCATCTCGCTTCCTTTCTGTTTGTCGTTTAATGTGTATAATATTTTGAATTTTAGCCGTTATGATCTGGCGGCCAATCATTTGAATACTCTTTGTGTTGTGCTCATTAATCAAGGCAAGTTCTGATGTTTTCAATTTTCAATTCAATTTTTATTAAGTAGATAATTACATTTATGGTATATTTTACAACTAGTATTTAAAAGTTTTAGAACAGCAATTCCTTTACAACTATAATCTTAAATCTATATAATGACCATAGCACAATTTTAATGAATAATAAATAATAAATTAAGGGAAAACTACAAGAAAAAACCTTATTTGAATCTTCAGACTAATAGTTCTGATGTTTATTTTACATTTGCACACAATTTTCATACCGGCGGTAAGTAAATTACAAACTCATCTTTTCTGCCCTGTGGTGGAAAGTGGTGTTGTGGAAGCTACATGCGCATGGATTTTCAAGAGATTACAGTATTAATTTTATCTTGTCATTTGGTCCAATTTTTCGACTTATGGGAAGTAGCTCATAGTAATTTTCCTTCCAGTCTCGCCAAATGGACGGCAAAACCTAACTGGTCGTTGCCTTTGTTGGGACACGATTTCTAGCCGTTTTGCCGTGCGTTCACCATGATCGCAGTCGCACATTATCATATCCGACCTACTTCTCATTCCTTGTCACTATCCGTCTAAAACTGGGTCGATGTCATTCCTTTTAGCCAAAGCTTCTCAAATGGAAATTCGATCTACGACGGTGAATCAAATTTAAACGATAATTTTATTTTTTTGGTTAGCAACAAGTTGCGAGCTAAATAATTTTGTGCGTGGCTGTTGTTTGGTTTATGAATAGTAGATGGACCGGTTTGGATAGCGGTCGACTTTGTAGTCAGTACAGCAATGGGCGAGCAAGAGGTACATACGTGTTGCGCAACGGATTATTCTAAAAAAAAAATTTAACAAATGAAGGCGTTAAACCCTCGGAAATTTTTTCTCAATTGAAGACACCGTTTGGTAATGATACACTGTCTCAGAATCGTGTGTATATGTGGGCCAGAGAATTTAAAAGTCGGCGAAAATGTATCGAAAATCAAAGTCATGATCGACGTCCAAGGACAATACCCGTGCCGTCCGGAGAGCTTATTGAAAGTGATCGCCACACAACTGTTGGAGAAATCTCATCAGAAGTGGTAAAAGTGGGTATCAGCTATGGAAAATATCGCCGCATATCGAAACAAAAGTCGAGGTGTGTCCATTCGAGACGTCATCCTTCAGAATGATCCACTTAGAAGCATATGATGAAATCAACGCAGTAAGATACGCGACAATTCGGAAAGAAACAACTAGACTTTTCAAACGCAAAAAACGCGAATGGGAGAAGGCTCGGATCGAAAAAATCATAGAAAATGCCAGAGCATAAATTCAATTAGAAAGGGCTACCGAGGGGAGCCAAAATAATCCGAGACACAAACGGCTGTCTGGTGACAGAAACAAAAAATATCGTGACAAGATGGAAGCAGTACTTTGAAAAACTGCTCAACGTGCGCACCCATCAACCACAAATAAACGCACCAGACGTACATTCAGCCGAGCCCCAGATCCCAGAGCCCTCTTTCGACGAAGTTGTAGACGCGATAAATCGACTGAAAAACAACAAGGCCCCCGGAATTGATTGCATACCGGCAGATCTTGTGAAGCATGGAGGAGGGGCAACCGCTCGAAAGATCCACCAACTGGTTAAAATAATATGGGACAAGGAAGTCATTCCGGAAGAATGGAAAACCTCAATGGTCATCCCCATTATCAAAAAAAGGTGACGGATCTGACTGCGAAAATTACAGAGGAATATCATTGCTCCCAATCACATACAAAATATTAACAAATGTCATACTGGCAAGAATCACACCGTACGCAGTAGAAATATTGGGAGACTACCAATGCGGATTCCGTCGGAACCGGTCAACAAGCGACCAGATGTTCACAATAAGGCAACTGCTGGAAAAGAAGTGGGAATACGGAGAGACGGTTCACCAACTGTTCGTGGACTTCAAAAAAGCCTACGACTCAGTCGCAAGGCAAAGACTCTACCATATTGTGGTTGAGCTGGGGATCCCGAAAAAATATGCTGCCCTCATTCAAATCTGCATGAACGAAAACAAAGGGCGAGTTAGAATAGAAAACCACCTCTCAGAACCATTCGAAATCCGGGACGGACTAAAACAAGGGGATGGCCTCTCACCATGCCTTTTTAACCTTGTCCTCGAGTATGTTATCAGAAAGGTACAAGACGACAACACGGCCGGATCATCCCTGAACGGGGTCACACAAGTGCTCGCGTATGCGGATGACATCGCCGTTTTGGGCGATAATCTAGAAACTATAAGTGAAAACTGTGAAATCATCATGCAAGCAGCAGAATAGGTGGGCCTAGAAATAAACGAAGACAAAACGAAATACATGATTACGGCGAGAGCAGGTGGACCTCAGAGAACACATATAAACGTCAGGGGCAAGATATTTGAAAATGTCAAAGAATTTAAATATCTGGGAATGATACTGACGACCAGAAACGAAACGTCAAAGGAAATTAACAGAAGATTACATTCCGGCAACGCTAGTTGGAATATAAAGCTCAGTATCTATAGAACCATAATCATGCCGATCGCTCTATGCGGATGCGAAACATGGGCTCTCACAAAACGGGAAGAGAACAAATTCCGCGTATTCGAGAATAAAGTTTTAAGGGGTATATTTGGCGGTAAATATGACGAGGAGTCAGGACAATGGAGAAAACTCCACAACCACGAATTGGAAGAGCTATACCGCAAACCTACAATAGTGAGAGTGATCAAGTCGCGAAGATTAAGATGGGCCGGACACGTGGCGCGAATGGGCGATGATAGGACCGTGCATAGAATTCTTGACGGTAAACTAACGGGGAAGAGACCGACAGGACGGCCGCGACGGAGACGGGAGGACAATGTTAGATTGGACCTCGAGGAGATCGGATCGGATGATCGAACGTGGAAGGAGAGCGCACAGGACAGGGAACAATGGCGGAGCCGAATCGGTGAGGTCATGAACTTCCGGGTTTCTACAGGTCAGTAAATAATAATAAAATAATACTTTTAAATCCAGGTTACGCTTGGTTAGTAAAGTCAGTATTCTTTCGAATCTGCTATTAAGTGTCCGTTGGTGATTGTTGTTTTCAATCAGTTCGTTCATTGCGTGTATTTTGATTAAATCGTCATGGCCCGGTGTACCGGTTATGACTTTTAGCATGGAACCCAGGAAGTTCATGCTCCGCTTGCCTCTTGTTGGTTGTGTCTCTTGTGGTAACATGGTTTGGAAATGGTTTGGGTAAACAAACTTTTGAAGGGTCATAAAATTGCAGACGTGCAATTTATGATTCTCAACAACTTTACTTGAAAGTTGGTCATCTGGTCTACAGATTTAGATCCAGGGGATTCTGCGTGTTGAACATATGGTTCGTTCTTTCACGTCCTGGATTCAACTTAAATACAATATGGGCAAATTGAACGTGAAGTTGAATTTGTTCGATATTGAATTCATCGTCATCATCGGCACTACAACCAGGAGCCGGTCTTGGCCTTATTTAGCAAGTCCTGAGGCTTGTTAAATTTTCAATAATGATTTGTTTTTTCCGGGCAAGACCGTTAATCTTGATATTGAATTGATATCGCGATATTTACTGTATGCGCGATTAATGATGAAGCTTAGCTCCAAAGTGGTAGGTTTTATGGGGTGGGTGGTTGTGGCCGTAAAACTTCCAACGAAAGGAAGTCTGAGTATGTGTGATCAATACTTAATGAAAAATATATAAAACTAACTACAGACATCTAGCGAAAATTAATGGATTTCGTTTTCCCTAAATATTAGAAAGTAACATATTATTGGGACTTTGAATAAGTTCTTGCTGTTTTACTAGAAGTGAGTGTGTAGTTTATAGGGTAATGCAACTATAAGGAACTACAATAAGCAAGTTTGAAATTCAGTCTATGTCATTTTGCCGGAGTGTAAACAATTTCTTTTTCACAGTGTCAATCATGTCGAGTTTCGTGCCAAAAAAGGAGTTCTTGCTGGGAATTTTATTGCATTATTTTATTCAACGAAAATCTGAAGAGGAAGCACACAGAATTCTTGTTCAGACTTATGGTGGTTATGCGCTGTCGGAAACAACATGCAAAGATTGGTTTAGACGCTTCAAAAATGATGATTTTGATATTGAAGATAAAGAGCGCTCTATCACACCTAACATGTCTGAAGACGAAGTATTGGAGGCATTACTTCAGGGAGACTCTAGCTAAACTGGCAGAATCAAAAGATTTGATCCCACAACAGTTACGAAACATTTAAAATTATGTGGAATGATTGAAAAGCAAATAAAACTATTTTTTTTTAATTTAATTGTAAATAAAACATCAATTTTAATGTAAAATCAGCGAGAACTTACAGAAAGTCCTAAGGAAACTTCCTGTTTCGCTTCGGAAACCAGCAAAGAAAAACTCAAAGGACCAATTATCGATTTCGATTACGAATGAGCAGCAAACACGCACTTATATTTATCACGGGATCAAACCACTAGAAGAACCAAAACACCGTGGATTTTGTGTTATTTATTTGTTAATTTTATTTGCCCTTTTTTCACTGCATATGATTTGCTTATTCCTTACTTGACTGTGAATATTTTGTTTTTTGACTTCAACAAAGAAGAAAATACCGACTGTTACAGCGGACCTCTGGTCGTTATGCTGTGCCCCAGGATCGGACTCTCTTCCGGTTGTCGGGCGTTGGAGTCTTGCCCAGCACAGCGTGACTTCGAGGATCCAACTGTACGAAACTTTTATTGACTAATTATATGTTAAATATAGTCCAATTCGGGCAAGAGACAATTAAGGGGTACTCAAAATTTTTCGGGTGGGTCCTACCTGGGACCTGTGATAACCTGTGGGTATTACTTTTAGTTATATGCCGACAGGTGCACGGGTTCACTAAGATTCCTAACAAGTTCCCGGACTGTTAATGTTTACTTCCTACCAAATCGCCAACTTCACTAAATGGGATGAGTACACTTGTCACACGTTTCCAAGCACTCTTACTTCTTTGTCCTCTATTTATGTATTTTATATCCTTTCAGAAGGGAATTCCATAAATTGCAAACACGTATGCCTTCGTATAGCGGATCCTGATGGGATTTGTTCTTCACCCACGTGAGTGATGTTCGCCTCCCGGATACCAAGTCCAATTTGCTGCGTGGGAGGTGTACTATTTACTTACTTGTCAACACAGTAGACAATCCTTTCTCTGGAACTGCACACAACAAATAACTGTAACAAAACGCAACTCGTTGATCAATATGTTTTTATTGTTTCCGTATAATAACATTCCACTTATTCTGTATTCGGATAAGCCGCTTTTCAATCCTTGACACAGAGTTTGTATTGCTTACGCGGTTCGGAGGTATTTGGAACCGTAAAGATGTTTATACTTTCGGATTTAGAAAAGAACAACACATGAACTTACTTTATAGCCACTATTACGAATCCCTATTACTTATACTTCTACTTCTACTTCCTTCTAATCGCTTGTGACTTCAAAAGGACACGAATTATAATTCCTATTGCACTAACTCGTGGTTGACACCCGACCGCCTTGAATAGTAAAACTCGACTCCTTGAGTAGCTGTTGCACTCAACATCCCCTAGCTGCAGTGGTGAATTTCCATCGATATGGGAGGAGCCGAATGGGATCGTTTCTTTGGTGATGACCAATGAACGATGGATGGGGGGTTTTTTTTGGAAGAATTTCCCTGTGGTGACCTTACGGTCAGGAAGAAAGCCCATTCCCTGAAAGCCAAGGCAAAGATCGACCCTGCAACTGTACAAACAAAGCAACTGGTATTAGGGGCTGCAGGCATCGTTGAGAAAAGCGATAGCGAAAATCGCCGAAGCAAGAAATAGGTTTCTGTGTGTTCTGTAAATAGAAACGCTATTTCGGAGGGTCATACGCTGAGATGCGCATTTGTTTGGTTCAACCAATGCTACATGGGAACGTCGGCTGTTTACATAATCGCCCAGAATCATGCCGATGCAAGCAACCGATTTTTCTGTGACGATAAGCCAACCGAAGATTTGTTCGCCTATGGCAAAGGCTAGGATGGCTATTGTTTGGCTAAGAAAACTGTACGTGGGACACGATCATCGGCATGATTGTTTAAATAGCAATCATGATCGTGTCCGATTCAATGGATGTTCGTTTTCGGAAAACTGTATTATAGGACATCATCATTAGGATGATTATTTGAACAACGATCGCGGTCATGTCCTATTCGATGATCGGGTGCCGCTTGGGCGATCAATGGTCGGAAAAATCGACTGCAGCTGTGTCAACAAGTACATTGCCCGACGTGTCTTCTTGGACCAACGGGTTGTTGGAACAAGAACACGTGAAAGATTGGCATGTGTTTACTCATCAAGATTGCTGACGAGCTGAGCCGATTGGGTTGGTATGGTTCATTTAATATGAACGAAATGATTTGATGACTTTCGGTGAAAGCTAATGATAATGAAGGGCTCCTCGATAGTATAGTGGTTAGTATACCCGCCTGTCACCCGGGAGACCGGGGTTCGATTCCCCGTCGGGGAGCCCCTGGCGCAAGACTAATGACCTTGCCCAGACAAAATAAATCATTATGGAAAATTTAACAAGCCTCAGGACTTGCCAAATAAGGCCAAGACCGGTTCCCGGTTGTAGTGCCGATGATGATGATGATGAAAGCTAATGAAAGGTAGCTTACGCTGCTCGATGGTATGTAAAGTGGCTTGTGGAGTGAGGGAAAGGCAGGTTGATTTAAGGAAATGGGTGGTTCTTTGGGAATGCTTTAAAGAACCCCCACATACCCTGTGGTTTGCCGTGTACTTACTATAGCGGTCGCTGGTGAGGTTCGGGATGGATGGCAGTATCGCTTCCTTGTGGTGCCGCAGTCGGTCGGTATCCTCTTTTGATTAAGCCCTCACTGTGTATTAGATCCCGTGGGCGTCTCCCTTGATTTCGTGTCACTGATGGAGGGATTCATCTTGCCAATCGCCAATTTTTCATATTTCCTTCCCAGACAAAAAGACTGTCACAATTTCCAACGCAGCAAACAATTTATTACAACTTCAAATAATTTATTACACCTTCATAAACTCTCCTCAAACAATTTAACAGAGATACAGCCGCATTTGCGATTAATAGTTTAGTACGTCCAACATTCTTGCAATTTTAAAATTCATTTATTTAAACGAAAAACAATTCACCGCAACTTTCCTTCCGACTTAGAACAGCATGCTTCCTACAACCGCACGAAGAACCACACACCAACCGGAACATACAGAATAAGACGTCGATCAATCCTCTTGAGCGATAAAGCTGTCTGTGGCATCACATCTCCCCGCTACCTCCTTGTTCCCTTAACACCGTTGTCTCGGCGAAGATTCTTGTCCATGACTGTCTCGAAACTGATCGAAAAGCTCATGGCCACATTTAACCTGCTGTTTTAGTTTTTTTTTTATATTTGTTTATACCAATTGTAATGCACTATTTTATGTGTATTTAAATTTGTAATGTACATTGTTTAATTGGATATGTTTAGTTTACGTGGTTAATCACAATGTATGTTGTGTTTTTATATTTATCCACTGTTAACTTAATTGTATTTAAGTTTTAGTTTAAAAATTTTTTTTTGCGATGTTACGTAGTTTCGGTTTCGTTCGCTGGACAAGGGCGGTGGGATGATAGTGAAGAACGTGTGATTCGAACTGACGCAATTGAACCAAAGCGCAACACATCAGGCCACCGCCGTGTGTAGAATTCAATTTCTAAACTCAAGTACATTCGACTGATGTGGATTTGTTATGTTATCGCTATGGTATACGGCTCTGATGCATTTTCTTATTCGATTTTCGTTCGGTGTTCTTCACTATTTGCTTGTGTATTTTGCGTGTATCTGTTAGAAACGCCACAGGCTACCACATAATACGACGGAACGAATATGATTATACTGCGAATATGATTATATCGACGGACTGACTGCGAATGCCTTGTTCCCGGTTACCTTCTGCGTTGTAAAAAGCACCAGTCGCACGATGGCCTTGATTTGTTCTCGGTCACTGACCTGCAATTCCTTCAAGATTACCGCTCCATTACATATGTATGTCGTAGACCTCAATTCCAGCCGAATTTTCAATTGGCTCCTCTTTGCGGAAGCCATGTGAACGCGTGGATCGTAATTTCTTCATTTTGCCTCACACGTTCTTTTGACCTCCGCCTTATTCTGCATTAAAATGTGTTTTGCCGACGGCATTTGAGGGTTGCCATGTTGTGTTTTGCATAAAGGATTCCATAACCGAACTTTACACGAACATGATTTCTTGCGTAATTCATTTTACTTTTGGGGTGTCATGTTGCATTTTGCAACATCCTTCGGGGCCGCCGAAAGGAAATGGGAGTGCGCTGTCATCCATGACTTCGAGACGCATTACAGCCGTTTCCTTCATCGAAAAGGACATTTTCCCCGTGCCTATTGCCCAATCCGAGGATGTAGCCAACCGTGGCCATAACTATGCCCCGGAATCCATTCGATCAGTCCGCACTTTTCATTGAAGAGAATGGCGTCATATGTTCGGATGTGCAGCCGCCAATGTCGAGCTTGAGGATCCGGATATGAGTATCGCTTCCGCAAGGCATAGAATCCATCAACCGGACATCGTGTCCAACGTCATCTTTCGGCTTCATAATGACCATGTACTCCTTGTCATCGCCGCAGAGTAAGTTGAGGCTTGTGAACGTAGCCCAAGAACGTCTTCTTTGATTCCACAAGAATATATCGGGGGGTCAGGAGATGGGTTGGCTGCTTTGCCTTCAGGCGAAGAGTTGTGGCCGATACCGTGCGCATTCACTTGCATGAAGTTGATATCAGGTCGGCTCATTCCAGCGACCTCATTCGTTGGATAAGTTTATCTAAGGAATTGAAGTCATCGATAAGCTTACTGTTTTCCACTTCGAAAGGCGATTGTCGTTTAGGATTGACTACCGATGTGTGTCGCGAGATAATTCTGCGACTCCCCTTGTTGAGGTGTTGACAGGTGGGTACATGTAAAGAACAAGAACATTGGTGTATGGCGTCTGGCAATATAGGGTTATGGGTTTGATTTACTTCAATTTTTGTTAATTATATTTATTTAGTATATACGAGGGTTGCCTTTTATATTTCGGGATTAGAGAACAAAAACAAATATTGATCATCGAAAATCACTTTATTGTTTTTCAAAATATTCCCCATGAAGATCTATACACTTTTGCATGCGTTTGAACCAATTGTCGAAGCACTTTTGCCACTCTGATTGAGGTATCTCCAAGACATGCATTCTGAATGCAGCAACCGCTTCTTCAGGTGTCGAAAAACGTTGACCTCTCAGTTTGTTTTTTACGTACGGGAATAAAAAAAAGTCATTCGGTGCCAAGTCAGGACTATACGGCGGATGACCCATCAAATCGATGTTTTGGGTGCTCAAAAATGCAGTTGTCGCAGCCGATGTGCGAGAGCTCGCATTGTCGTGGTGAAGAGTGATCCGTCTTCGGCGGTTGGTTTTCCTGATTTCTTGGAAGACAACTGGCAAACAAATGGTTGTGTATCACTCAGAATTGACTGTTCTGCGTTGTTCTAGTGGTACGGTTGCGACATGTCCAGTTTTTCCGAAAAAACAGGCGACCATTTGCTTGGAAGTGCTTCGTGCGCGAACAACTTTTGTTGGATTTGGCTCATCTTGAAACACCCAGACAGTCGACTGCTGTTTACTTTCGGGCTCATACGCGTAAATCCACGATTCATCACCTGTCACGATGTCATAGACGTGTTTCGAAGCACCGCGACCGTATTTTTTGAGCATTTCATTCGACCAATTGACACGAGCCTTTTTTTGGGCGATTGACAAATTGTGTGGGATCCAACGCGAACAAATTTTTTTGACATTCAAATGTTTATGCAATATTGAATGTATGCTGGTCCCACTAACGCCTAAGGTTGTCTCAATCTCACGATAGGTCACATGACGATCTTCCAATATCAGTTCGCGCACAGCATCAATGGTTTTCGGAACAACAACTGATTTTGGACGACCTTCACGAAATTCATCTTGGAGTGAACTACGACCACGATTGAATTCACCATACCATCGAAAACACTGGTCCTTGACGGAGCTTCATTGCTTAAAATTGAATTAAGTTCATCCATGCACTGTTGCTGAGTTAATACACGCCGAAAGTTGTAAAAAATAATCGCACGAAAATGTTGACGATTTAATTCCATTTTTGGGCCGAGATGAATCTTTTAAGTTACTGTAAACAACACAAATAGCGCTCGTATGTCAAAACGTTCTGAGTGCGTATAACCTCAAAAATGTCCAACTTTACGACAGAGCTGTCAATTGCCGGATTGCAACACTAGGGTTGCCAAATCCCGAAACATAAGAGGCAACCCTCGTATTTATGTTTATAGATTCAGACTTGATTGAGTGTATATGTCTTAATTTAGCATCGGCAGAAAGCAAAATTTGCCTATTGGGCGAGTTATTTTTGTGAGTTAATAATTCGAGAAATAATTAAAAAATTTTCTTTTCGGAGTCTGGCTCCTTTTTTTATTATTTATTCACAAAAAAAAAAAAAAAACGGATGTCAAGCAGAACATCGTTCGATCCGCACTCTCTGGCTGGATAGGTTTAGATGAAGATTTTTGTCTACATCAGTTATTTATATACATTTCTTGTTTTTACTTAAAATCTATTATTTCTAAAGATAACAGAATCTACCTCAGGAGGTAGTCACAAAATATCTACCTGTGTATATGTTAATAGGTAATTAAGGGAAATATAATTACATTATAACGACATGTAGCGTATACATGTCGGGTTTTGTTAATTGGTCTAAAATATGAGATGCGTAAGTTATTATTTATGAATCAAGGTCATGTTGTCTCTAGGTTTCTTATGTTGTAAGGGTCATGGGTTGGGATTGTGTTAACTGGCGCTTCAATGTTGTAGTTGCCGTCTTTACTGTAACAAACCGATTTTTTCATCAGCTCCTGAATGTGGTGCTACCATTGTACCCAGTCCCCAAAGGGTAGGGTTGATTCGTCAGGCAGAAGTACTAAAGGAACGGATGCGAAAGGGCAGCTAACATCCTCAGTGGTGTACTCGATTCAAATGACACACCACGCAGTTATTTTACGAGAATGTCTTTGGTGTATCAGTTGAAGGTTTTCACAGCCCCGATAGTGGTTATTTTGTTTCTTAATGAAGTCCAGCCAAGTCAAAATGTACTTCATCGCTCATAAACACCTAAACAACAACAGCAAACAATTATTTAAATAAGATTTATTAATAATTTCAAGCCATAATAAATTGTTATCGAGTGCGTTACGGCTGTCAAAAGTCAACTGACAACTGTCGTCAAAAGTGAAACGGCTGCCGAACCAAATCGACTTGGTACATAAAAAGAACCATATATTATTCGTTTTTTGTTTAACTTTTACTTTTTTTCAACTTTTTTTATTGCTTAATTTTTTACGTTTTTTAATTTAATTTTTATTTTTTCCTTAATTTTTCTTTTTTATTTAGAAAACTTTGTTCAATATTATTTTATTCATTGTTCTTAATTTTTTTTTATTTTTGTTTTTAATTTTTTTATTTTTTTTTGTTCTCTTTTATTATTTTTTTGTTGTTAATTTTTTAATTTTTTTTTGTTTTTATTTTAATTTTTTTTGTTCTTAATTTTTTCATTTTTGTTGTTAATTTTTTTATTTTTTTGGTTGGGGTTTTTGAATAATGCGGGTACAAGGGGGGCCTTATTTTATTTGTTCTTAATTTTCTTATTTTTTTTTTTAATTTAAAAAAGTTTTTTTATTCTTTTTTATTTTTTTTGTTAATTTTTTTTTGTTAGTTTTTTTTTTGTTAAATTTTTGTATTTTTTTGTTAATTTTTTTTTTGTGTATTTTTTTTTTTGTTCTTAATTTTTTTATTTTTTTTTGTTCTTATTTTTTTTTTTTATTTTTTTTGTTGTGGTGTTTGAATGATGCGGATACAAGAGGGGCGTCTTCGTTTTTTTTATACACTTGGGATATCTGTGGTTGTAGATATTGAATATATTGATATTGATCGAGGTTTGTGAGTACGCCTGCGGTGTATTCACCCGACCTAGAAAAGTTCTGTTTTGAGCGAATTCATTGATAATGAGAATCGAAAAAACAGTCATCAGAGGGTTAATGTAGCAATCCGAGACGTATAGAACTGATGTGGTGCTGCTTTGGGTTCTAACTCTTTTATGGTGCGATTTGAGTTACGTTATTCATTTCATCGCGAAACGTAATACTGGTTAGCCGTTTAGTGAGAGCTGAGCTCAAGTGATTGACAATGTGACTGTGGGGCTTTTCAGGGCCCGAAGAACCCCGCATCATTTTTAACCCATAAAAGTCTATAAACCCTATGCTTAGCCGTATGTTGAAACCCAGGCAAGATTACACAACCTTGCTGTAGCATTAATTTTCCACCTTAAAAATAGCTGAAAACAATTCGGTTGTTCCCCCCGGGATAACCGACATTAATATCCCATCATAGCCGAGGAGCTTTGCCTCTACAACCCGGCATGTCATTCTTACCGTTTAACTGCAGACCCATCGACTGATCGTCCCATCGACGATATTCAGTGTAGCCATCGTTCGCTACCTACAACCGATCGGGCACCATTCAAAATAACACTCATTCGAGACATCGACCGATGAAATGTTATTGTTCAGCAGAACAAACGGGTATATAAACACCGCGTCCATAAATATATGCCGGGCTATTTGCTGGCTTGCACATGTGCAACCCAGACTACTAATAGCCCTGCAATACGAAATACCGAGCGGGATCATAAAACCTAAACAATAAACCTTTCCGGCTTAGGTCCTATGGTGAGCGACCTTCTGTGAATTTCACATCACAGAGGAGCCAATTCCGTAGCCGCATTATTTCTTTATTCGCACTTCTGTCTGCCAAACATAAACAGAGGACAATATTCTCGCCACTATCGGCACCATATTTACCCACTACCGTCTGAAATAATCATGCTCTCAGGCAGCCTCGAGTTTCGATCGATATTTTATCACCGTCATGGGAAAACCATTCTCATGATTTATGACTGCATTTTCTGCCAGTCTCAATACCCGTCCCTTTATTTACACATATGTGTATTTGAATTTTCCTGGTACACCACCAGATTTCCAATAGGCATTGCTTCCAGTGAGTGGGCGTGCCTTCCTAGCCTGTACGGCTGCCGGAGTAATTCCATTGTGGGAGTTTCCAGTTCGATGGCATTTGGGTTACCACCAATGAAGCGATCGGATTGGCTCGTTGACTGATCAGCGTCAAGGAATGTTGAGGACGAATTTCACGAGGAGTCAGATCTTAACCACCGCCGCGTGCACATATACCCGAGGCAGATTTTGGCTACAGAGCCCAATTTATCACAGGAAGTAGACGCAACTACTTTTGAGTTGTATTATAATCTCACGCTGTTCTTTTTGTCTTCCGCGACAAATGTTCATTTTCAACCGATAGTTTGTCGTATTAAACACTTGTTAATTTCGGGCAAAATATCACTTAAGTATCTAATTAAGAGTGATTGTAATGTGTCATAATTAATGTTTAATAAACCCTAAAGATTCAACCATCCGTGTAACAACTTGTGAACTCGTGGACAAAAATAAAGTAACATTAAAATTAACTCGGTCGTTTTATTTATTGTGTTCTTGGTGCTTGCGTTCTTTTTGATATTTTTGGTGATTGGTTTTTCGTCGGTAGAGTTTTAGCGAACAATCTGCGGTATTTTTGCAAAAATCGCATCCTTGCTGATGCCAACGTATAAAACACCTACATGACCCTTGCTTGATATATGTCGTGTCAAAGTCCTTCTCAATACCTAGATTCATCGCGAAGGTGGGTTGTTTCTTACCAAGTCGCAAGTGGATGTGGTTTGAACAATATATGTTGAGAGCCATGGTGATGTTATACACTCTACTAAATCCAAATTGGAAGTCTGGTATTAAGTGCCTAGTACTGATAAAAGTGTTTAGCTTCTTGGTTATTCATTTTTCATATATTTGGCTGATGTCAGTGTGCAGTGAAACGTCGGGGAATTTCGTCGGGATATGTGTTGGTTTATCAACTTTAGCTTTTTGATAAAATATAGCATGCTTCCATCGGGAAACCTTATTCTGGCGGGGTCGAGTAAAATGAGAAGCTTTAGGGGGGGAGTAGAGCTAAAAGTTGGCGCAGCGAGTGGTACAATATGTTATCGAGACTAGGTGGCTTGCCCATGTTTGGGGGGTATTTGCTATGTGGCATTTGCAATTTATCATTCCTTTACTTCAGAAAGTGGATATTTAAAATTCTTTATCCGAATTTCTTCTTGTCATGAAGAACAGATATGTAGTTGATGTTGCAAAACGTATTAAATGAATATCTGCATAAATCAGCAAGTTCTTCTGCGCCATACTGTGGGAAGCTGCGCATCTTATAAATCTCACGCTACCCTTTACTTCTATAAATCAGTGACAGTTCATTGTGCGTATTGGTTTCTAACTCCTACATTTATATGTTTTTATATAAAAAAACACATTTACTGGTATTAGCAATTCTTTATGCCTTGCAGATGGTAACAAGAAAGGGGCACAGGGAAAGAAGCGTCAGATCGAGAAAGCTGATGAAAATGACTCTGAAAATGAAGCAGAATTAGAAACAGCACCACCTGCAACTAAAAATCGAAAAGGATCCAAGAAGGAAGTCAAGAAAACAGCTACAAAGACAAAAGGGAAAAAGGACGAGGAAGTTCCAGAGGATGATGTTTTACCCGAAGAGGAATTCACTCCAGAAGATGACGAAGTCGAAAAGTCAAAAATTAAAAAAATTGTTAAATCCAAGGGCTCACGGAAACAACTCAAAGACGACATCCCACCACCACCAATAGAAAAGGAAGACGAAGAGGAAGAATCTAATGAACAGCGTGATTCGCCGATAGGTAAGCAGAACCATCAAACTTCGTCAGTAGAGAATAATTGAAACTGTATTTTTATTTTTAGAAGACACAAAAAAGGTCACAGGCAGGCGAGGAAAGAAACCAGCAACAGCAGCAGTAAAACCAGTAGCTACAAAATCGCCACCCAAGAAGCGGGGCAGAGGAAAAAAAGGAGCCAAAGCAGCTGAAGAATTAGCTGATGATGAAGTCGCCGCAGGTGAGTCCAACTAATAGAGGAATCAACTCAGGATATTCGAGTGATACGAAACCGACTTTACGTTTTCTCCGTATCAGTTTTAATCGTCATTTGTAAAACTTTTTAAGAATAATCATCATATTAGCCATATTCGTATTTGTGAAACGATGTGTGTTTTATTTCGTGTTGTAACCTATATAAAGAAAACAAATAAGTGAACAAAAACTGAATTATAGTTTTTCAATTATTTTCGGAATCTCTTGACTCGCTGCTGTTATCTCCTTGTGTATTAACATTGACAAAGTTGCAAATTTAAAGATGAACTTTTGAGGAACTTCTTCTATCTTATTTTGTGGTTTTGGGTCTCATTAGACAACAATCGGCTTGGTGGGATTTTAGAAAAATTATTAAATTTTTTTTTTGTTTTTACTTTGCCAGATAATAATTTACCGGAGAGTATTACCGAGGGGGTCGTTGACTTAAAGAAAACTGCAGGTCTGTAAATACATACAAATCCTATATGTAAACACCCAGCAAATCTGTCTAACGTTGTATTTCCAAAATTAGGACGCGGACGCAAACGCGCATCTACAAAACCAGACGAAACAGACGGGGCCAAACGTATGTTGCTCAGTTCATTTACCATTGCTTTTTGCCTTGAAGACCAAAAGATCATTGAAAACTTTCTGGTTTATTTTTCCCATGTCCAAACAATTAGATGCAACCCTAAATCCCACAGCCACAATCTATAACGCTGACGAATTCTCTTTTACTGAAGATTTCACACTCAAAATTTCGAGTTGGAATGTAGCTGGACTACGGTCATGGATCAAAAAAGATGGCTTACAATATGTCCAATATGAAAAACCAGATATAATATGTCTGCAAGTGAGTATTATTGAATTAGGCTGGGAGAGAACGAACAGGCAACATTCTTCCACTTTCATTCTGTTCTACCGTCTAGGAAACAAAATGTATAACAGATCAACTGCCGGAACAGGCTCGAATTCCTGGTTACCATCCGTATTGGTTATGCATGCCTGGGGGCCATGCTGGAGTCGCTATCTATTCGAAAATTATGCCAATCAATGTCGAATACGGAATCGGTCATCCCGAACATGATAGCAGTGGACGTCTCATCACAGCCGAATATGAGAAATTCTATTTGCTCTGTGTGTACGTTCAAAATTCTGGACGTGGCTTAGATAATCTTGAAAAACGATTACAATGGGAAAAATTATTCCGTGAATATATTCAACGGCTAGATAAGGTCAAGCCAGTTATCATTGCCGGTGACATGAATGTGTCGCATAAAGAAATCGATTTAGCAAATCCTAAAACGAATACAAAAAATGCCGGATTCACACCCCAGGAACGGGAGGCAATGACGCAACTCTTGGACCTTGGATATGTTGATACCTTTCGTCATTTCCATAGTGATCAAAAAGGTGCATATACATTTTGGTCATATTTGAGACAAGCACGTTCGAAAAATATAGGATGGAGATTGGATTACTTCATTGTGTCTGAAAAGCTTCTATCGAAAGTTGTTGAAAGTACTATACGCAGCCAAGTTTTGGGTAGCGACCATTGTCCGATAACAATGTTTTTGAATGTTTAATTTATTTTTATTTATTAATTACTACAAAGCATGTTTAAGTAAATGTAATATTTACGAAAAGTTGTTTTAGGGATAACTTAAATTACAAGAAGAAAGTATTTAAAACTGGAGACTATAATTTTTTGGTTTTATTGTTTGTATGTCGATTTCAATTGTGCAAAAATTAAATTAATTGACATTCTTTTAATGGCTTAATGTGTGGTATTTATTAAATGAAACATGTTAATAAAATATTCGAAAGTGTTATGTGAAAGTTATTGAACTAATCAATTAATGGGCGCTTGGTTGCTGATGCTCTTATCAAGTGGTAAAGTGAAATACCTTGGATAGAATGGTAGAAGTGCTTAAGGAGACATTCCGGTTTGTGCGGTTCAAAAAATCAATTTTTTCTTGCTTAATCGATAGTTTTATCCTTCAAAAATAATATGTTAAAATTTGGAAACGAAATCTTAGGCGGTTCCAAAGTAATAGGTCAGTAAAGGGTCGGGTCTCCCGCGGATACAAATTCGTATCATAGGTGGCAACTACCGTGTATTTAGAAAGATGCAGACTATCCATTTATGGGCATTAAGTTGCTTCGCTGTTGGCTTGGGCCAACTATCCAACAAATGGATAGTCGCTCCTGTGTATGTTGTTTTTACATTTGGGCGTACTGCGGGTGGCCTGCGATTGCTTGAGTTTTGGTTAGTTTCATATATATGAAACTAACTTGCCCGTTGCACGGTGCTGGTGGTTTTTTCTTGTTTGATGACTATGGAAGATGTTCCTACCGGTGACGTCGCGGGGTAGGTACTTTTGATGTTTCTTTGTTTCTTTTTCATGAGGAGGAAAAGTATTTAGTGTAAACGTGGTCTCAGAGCGTGCAGTGCTCGCGTTAGGCGTCCGTTTCATACGTTTTCCAACGGTAAATTTTTCTAACATAATGTTTAAAAACGTTAAAGGTTCGCGTAAGTCAGGGGTGCTTCCAGGGAGTCGATATAAAAAACGAAAAGGATTTATGGGATGTGTAAATGAACTGGAAACGGAGTATGCGACTACATCGGCACAAAAATTGGCTACATCGCCCGACTTCGCTTCAACGCTCACAGTGACGGCAGCATACGTGATGTTACATTTTTTTTTTTTCAGTTTTTTCCGAACTTTCAAACATTCTAAAGTGTAAAAATTGTGACGGTTCGATAAATTTTTCAAAAAAATCTGAGAAAGGCCTAGGATTCAAACTGATCGTCGAATGCAACTCTGGTGAGAGGGTCATCGAGTCCTGTCCACGAATCGCCAACAAAGCTTACGAAATTAATCGTAGAATAGTATTCGTAATGCGTATCTTGGGTGTCGGGTTAAATGGATTACATTGTTTCACTTCACTGATCGATATTGGCGAATTTACGAAACACATCTACTACGCTGCTCTCGATAATGCACACACCGCTTGTATCGGCGTTTTTTCTTCCGTGATAAAAAAGGCTAGCAAAGAAGAAAAAGAAAAAACTGATGAAAGCGAAGACAAAAAATTTACTGGTTCTGGAGATGCTAGTTGGAGCAAAAGGGGTCATACTGCTAATTATGGCGTTATGACATTGATCGGCAACAAAACAAACAAAGTTCTCGATCTTACTGTGAAATCGCGTTATTGCCAAGGCTGCAACTTTATGAAAACAAAGAAAGGCACCCCTGAATATGATAGTTGGTGGGATGAGCACGAACCAGTTTGCACATTGGATCACAATGGAGGTTCGTGTAAAATGGAGCCTGACGGAATGTTAGAGATGTTCGAGCGCGCTTTTGATCTGCACGGCCGCATTTACGAAAGGTACGTTGGAGACGGGGATGTAAAAATAATGAATGCGTTGCAGAAATCATTACATATGTTGTAAAGGCCGAGTGTATCAATCACGTGGGAAAGCGAATCGGTTCGCAATTACGCGGTGTCATAAAAAAAGCAACAAAAAAAAACAGACCAATTAGGACGAGCTGGTCCTGGTAAACTTACGGGAAACATGATAACAGAACTGACGACTTATTACGAACTTGCGATTAGACGCAATGCTCACTCTGCTGAAGAAATGGCGAAAACAATTTGAGCAACATACTACCACAAAATATCAACCGATGAAAATCCGCAACATCAAAATTGTCCAGAGAGCCCGGAGTCATGGTGCAAATGGAAACGGCGCGGAAGCTGCGAATGAGCTGTCAAAGTTTCACCACGACAAACCTCCCTTGGATCCTAAAGTACGAACAGCTATTTATCCCGTTTACGTAAAACTGACAGCTCCCGATTTGTTAAAAAAAATGGGAGGGAGGTTTCACGCAAAATAACAACGAAAGTTTCAATGCTACTATCTGGCAAATGGCGCCAAAAGACACATACAGTGGTAAGAAAATCATTGAAGTTGCGGCTCTTACCGCAGCCTATATGTTTAATGGGGGGTTTTTACCCGTATTGCTAATAATGCAAGCCATGGGCATCAAAATTGGGTACGCTGCGAGAGCGTTTGCGAACGAGAGGGACAGAGATCGGCTGCAAGACGCTGACCGCAGTCTAGTATACAACTCGCACGAGGCACGAACAACGAGGAAAAAGGCGAAAATGCAACTGGAGGACCAATTCGAAGTCGTGGAAGGAATTATTTATGGTCCAGGAATAGATGTCTAGCTGTTAGTATAAAAAGTCCCGATGATTTTATGAAAAAAATCACTTATCTTTTGCTTAATAATATATTTAACTTTGAATGCGTTTTTCTCGAAACGACTTTTTCGAGTGCGGTGTAAGCGATAATATGAAAACGGTGCGTGCGATTCTTATGAAAGTTCGTACACATATTTTTAACAAGCACACGCAAATTGTGAATGAATTACTTTTATTTATTTATTTATTTTTTAGTTATAACTAAAAAATAGAGTAAAAAAGGGCCGAAAAATCATTTTTTTTTCAATAGTCCGCCATTTTGTTGTTTTTTTATCAATTTTAAATTTTTTTTCACTCACATTGCGCCGAATGTATTTAAGTTCAATAAACTTTTTGCGTTTTTCGTATTTTTTTACCGGGGACGAAAATAACCCTTACACGAGCAGAACGGATGGCTAACTTTGAACACCTGGAGGCAGGGTTTCCGGTTCCGGAGTGACTCGATAAAATTTACAAACGTATGAACGTATGAATAAAATGTTTAAAAAAAATTGTTGTTATATCTTTAATACATTCTCTTAAAAAAATCATGAAAATAACCTATTTTTTTGACCCGACAAAGAGGAATGTCCTCTTAAGGGGAGGCACTCATTGTTTTAAAAAACATGTGTGTAGAATAAAGTCCTCAAAACCGTTTTTGGGTAAATAATTTTATAAAAAAGTTACGACGTTACAAGGTCAAGCGGGGTCGTTTATTTTTCACTTCGATGCGTCTTGTTCAGTAGCCTCTCAAACGCATACTAGCTGAGCAATCGATCTGAAAATGTATATACCAGCTAATGAGACATAGTAGTATAGAACCTGTCAATTTTTTTTTTTTTTCACACAAACGCGCGCACAAAAGGGGATTTGGAGTCCCCTCAAATGTTAGAGCACAGTGCGAACGGAAGGAGAGGAAGTGGATAAGAAAAGGAGGTATTGATGTACATTGTTCTTAAATGCCTGGACATTACAACGACGAGGAAACACATGATCAGGCAGAGTATCCTACATTCGTGTGGTTCGGCTAAAGAATGACTCTTTATTTATTTGTGCGGCTGAAGTTTACTTTCAACGTGAATTGATTGACGGGTATCAGGGGAAAAAGGCTGAGAAGGCGAAGCACATTAAACAAGTTCAGTTCAGCAACGACTGTGATAATACCTATAGAAAAGAGATAGGCACGATACGTTGCGCCTATATCCTAACGACGGAATTGATCGGCGTACGGTTGGGTTCTCAATAGTTTTACTGCTCGTTTTTGGACGTGTATTGCAGTTTTGGATGCGCCTGAACAAATATGGGAGTTGAACTCCATTTTTTGAAAGAATATACGCCTTGTAAATAGTGGTCAGGTTGGATGGAGTGAAGTATTTTTTGCCACCCCATACATTTGGCCGCATTTTTCGCAGCTTCAAAAATGTGGAGTCTCCAATTCAGAGTCGAATTAATTCCAGTGCCGAGGATTGATAGTTCCTTGGCTTCGTCGATGCAAGTGCTGTTCATCGACAGTGTATTTACTTTGGGGTTCGCCTTTGACGACAGGAGACAGCACTTTGTTTTTAAGGCATTGAATTCCACTCGGTTAGATAATCGCCATTGATATATCTTGATCAACCAGCAGGTTGGTAATGACGTTCGAGGAGTTTGGACGGGAGTGTTCATATGAATATGAGAAACTCAATGTGCTATTGTGGGGATGAAGTATATTGTGCCAGGCATGGGCACTCTGTTCACCTTCCTCCTCCATCATAAAAGTTCCGCCGAGAAATTGTTCGCCGTGAAACGATCGCCATAGCAGAGAAGACACAGAACCACCGAAATAAGTACACAGGGTATTATTTGTATTTTATTGTTTGTTGATTATTCCTTTTATTATTCTTTCTTATTTTAAAAGTACACTAATTACACGGTTACACCTAGCAAAACAATGTTTTAATTTAAGCGCACTCTGGGGATAAAGTACGCTAATTACACCGGTTACACATAATTAACGCACATAATAACTTCCGCACTTTTTAATTTGATCGAAATATCGTAACGTGGATGTGTACTAATGTGGGGTATTAACCGCGACTCTCGTATCGCACTCGGGGATAGGAAAAGAAAAACAGACGGCTCTGGTAGAACGCGTCCGCAGCGCTACGTACAGCGGGAGTACAACGACTGGCTCGGTCGGTGGATGATAAAGGGCTCAACGATAAACGGCTCGTGCAGAGCCGACTCGCTAATGGGGTGAGTTTCCCCGAGAGAGGTGTTCCTCTCGTGGTGAAAACGAGGAAAGAGGATCTCACTGGTGAGGTCCTGTAGTGGTGTTCGTGAAGTCGATCGTTGAGATCAGATTGTTTACATAACGCCTGCAGGTCAAAAGCGAAACGAAGCATCGACAAGGGATACAAGCAAAGAAAGAAGCGACCTAATGCATCGTCCGGCAATGAGGGTCAGCTGAGTAAATAGCAGTCACTCATTAGATGCTAAAAGGGATTGAAATAATGGAGATAATATCGTATCTCTGCCGACTGGGAGAAACGGATTCTTTTGTTTGCATATGTTTATGCTATTGAATCCAATCCGACGGCTAAGCGCGACGTCGGCGATTGTTTGAAGATTCAAACAAAGAAATATTTCCGCGAGAAGAGCTTGCGGCTGAAGCAATAGTTGCAAGTCTTTGGAAAGTAATTTAGATGGTTACACAATGACGTTGTGTATACCATCTGTGTTAATTGGGAATTCGGTTCTTGGTCGCTAATGCAGAGATGCATTGATACATACATGAATGCCCTTGAAGGAAAAATTCTTTACAGGAATTTCCCGATAATGCATTGAAAGCATTAATTATCCTTGGGAAGGAAATGTTTATGCTGCGGGGAGATTGCGGTGCAGGTGTGGAAGGTTGGAATTTGCCTGGGAACCGAAGGTACCGAATAGGTTTTGGGATTCATAAGTTAGGAAAGAATTCTTATAGGAAATTTGTATGCGAAGAGATGCATGGAAGGTAAGAATTCTTTACAGGGACTTTTAGTTAAATAAATTTGATCTATTTGATGCGTGAAGCATTTAAGGTGCTAATGCGATTGCATTAGCGAACTTATAAGATTGGGTCGTAGGGATGGGGGTTTGTGGCGGTTCCGCCAGATCCCACGGCTCGCCTTCCTGAAAAAACCCCCATAACCACAACCCAGTCTGCACCAGCTTTCGCTAATGCAATTCGCATTAGCATCTTAAATGCTTCACGCATCAAACAGATCCAATTATTATAACCCAAAAGTACCTGCAAAAGAATTCTTACCTTTTCAAGCATTCCTTCGCTTACAAATCCCCTTTAAGAGTTCTGTAAGAGATATACATATATATATATTCATATATTATAAGCAATCTCGATTTTTTTTTCTCTTAGTCTTTATTAAAATGTTTAAAGCATATAATTAACATTATTTGTTTTAAGAAAAATTAAAATTCCCAAAATTGATAAGTAGGTTATATCCAGACATGGAATCATGGAATTACTTATCAAAGCAGACATTTTCACGCACAGTTCTAACTTAACGAGTTCCTATTGTGAAACTATACCCCATATCGGCTCCGCTCGTCAGCAATTATAATCGATAAACACTCGCTGGCCAGCGTAATTGTTGATATAGCTGTAGCCGATATTAATACAATATACTTTTGCAGTCGCCTTGTCTAATCAATTTACTAACTGTTAACCTTACACTTAGTCCTTCTGACCTATCCAACATTTAAACATAATGCATAAAATAAAATAAAGCAAGAAAAACAATAAAAGACTTCAAAAGAGAAATAAAATCTACAGAAATATCACCTTGCAGAGTAATCGGTTTATTGATGGATATATTGATTAATACTAATCTAAACGAATAATAATTTAAACTATTCAAAACAATTTAACAATAAACGTTGATATATAATAATTTTAAACCAAACTACATCATATCTATTTGATTAGAAACGGTTGCTGCAATTTTTTTTTTAAAAACAAATAATAAATATTGTAAGCCTCTTCAGGGTATTTAGCAGTGCACAACCGTTTTTACAAGATGCACAGCACTGTTGACTCCACACAATTTCACATGACTCAATTCGACTACACACGACTCCGCTTCCTACTTCTCTCGACTACTCGCGACAATACCCGACCACCTTCGACTTATTTTTAGCCTCAGTGGCCACCTTTCGACTCCACTCGACAGCCTTCGGCTTCCTTTGCCCCCATTAGTCTGTCTCCGTCCCTTTACTCCATCCAACCTCACTCGACCCATTTCAACACCCGTCTGGCTTTTCTCTTACTATTGCCACACAACGCCCCCAGTTATCTCCTTCAAACCGGCTCCTCATCACACTTTAGCTACTCCGCGTAGCACATAATCAATAGGACGCCTGGTTTTGTCTCGCTCGTAATACTTCAACCCCTTTCTGGCCCTCCTTAAATATTGGCATACAATGCCCTCTATTTCAATATCTTCTTTTTCGGCCCTTTCCTAAATATTGGCGCACACGCTCGCCATTGCTCAACACCCATTTCCTGCAAACCAGCACCTTACGTAACAACAGCTACTACGTGTAGCATATAATCTATAGGGCGCCCGGTTTTGTCTCCGCAAATCAAACCGATACCACCGGACTGAGACCATATATCTGGTTCCCCAATCTTTAGCCGCCATGGCTCACCTTTAGCGGCAACTAAAGGCTATGCACGCCCCTCTACGCCGCCTCAAATACCTAGGTGCATAATACTTCGGAGCGCACATCTAATAACCCTAGGGCGCCCTGGGGTTGGACACAATCAACCACCCACCAGGAGCCCCCTAAGCAAAATCCCCTATTTTTCTTTTTTTTTTAAACAAGAGCGACGGCCGGCACCTCACAGCAAGTTTCCATTCGGTCGAGGTCGCAGCTACCGCTACATTGGCACCAATGTACCGGTCCTCCCTCGATAGGTAAAACGTGCAATTGAGGGCCCGCCCTCCTCTACCAGTCCCAGCGGCAAACAAATCGCCATACAAACGTATGGACAAAAGACACCAGCTCTGGACTTGGTCGCTTTCCATCCCGCACACGGCAACCCGTCACTGCGGATGTTAATTACCGTGGGATAAGTTCCCCGCCAGATCCCACGGCTCGCCTTCCTGAAATAACCCCCATAACCACAACCCAGTCTGCACCAGCTTTCGCTAATGCAATTCGCATTAGCATCTTAAATGCATCACGCATCAAACAGATCCAATTATTATAACCGAAAAGTACCTGCAAAAGAATTCTTACCTTTTCAAGCATTCCTTCCCTTACAAATCCCCTGGAAGAGTTCTTAATTTTCTCATCATAAATTTCCTGAAAAGAAAAACCCCCGGTTCACATATCATGTAACCATTCCAGCCAGAGATAATTATCATTGCGTCGCCTATTCCCAGCTTCATTCATGTATACGATAAACTTCCTTATGTATACATTTAGCTGGTGACGTTTTTCTCCCAGCAATAAAATTCTCTGACTCGCACAATGTGCAAACCAAAGCAAATACGCATCTCGCGTCTTAAACCTATTAGCACCATGTGCATCGGCATTGCGGCTATCGTAACAGCTGCAATGCATACCATAGACAATTCATATCGTTTAGGTACCCGAATCACATTTGCTATGT
This sequence comes from Microdon myrmicae, assembly GCA_963931805.1. NCBI lineage: Eukaryota > Metazoa > Arthropoda > Insecta > Diptera > Syrphidae > Microdon > Microdon myrmicae. Next base: position 95,420,814 of record OZ007496.1, on the reverse strand, counting down.
AATGAGCGGCTGCTATTTATCTAGCCGACCGTCATTACCGAACTATGCATTAGGTCATATTTCCCTTGTCCTTTGATTCGCCGAATCTTTTCCCTTACGAACTAGATGCATAAACAAATACAAAGCCATTAGCATCCGACGAGACGCGATTCGTTTGTTTCAACAAACACATCTCTGGGATGCCCATTATGCCCCGTCCTTGAGTTTCAGGTTTATTCCTATGGCCTTGTTTATGAAAAATAAACCAATGTGATCTTCACTCACACATACCACCATGATCAAGATTAGCGAGTGATCTCTGCATGAAATAATTATGGTGGAGTCTTATTCCAACCTTCAAGGCGGTCGGGTCGTTCGCCATCCACCGTACCGGCGTCGGTACGGTGTGCACAAAAAGGCTAGTTTGAATCGTTGATTCTGCTGCGCGCGAACAAAAGTCAAATTGTAAAAATGTGTACCGCGTACATTGCCTAATCCCCTCTTAATGGTCGTAATTATGTATCAGTGAATTCGTGTACTTCCAAAGTATCTTTGTCAACCTGCATTCCAATAATTGTTAACCCCACTTTTAAGTAAATCTATAATAAACAATAGTGTGAAAAATCCCAACCAACAATAAAACAATTAAAGAACCAATAGACAGTGTGTTATTTCTTATCCTCCTGTGCTGCAGTTTGCTGTGTGTTATCGTTCATCCTTCCGCGTTTATGGGCAATTTGGGTGCTCGCATTTGTGGCGGAACTTTCGATTAGTGATGGGGAGTGAAGTGAACCGTGTGCCCGTGTTCGGCATAATACTTCACTTACTCCACAGGTAGTCAGTGGGGTTTGGCGGAACCTATCACCTGAACTATCATCAGCAATCGAGTGGATTGGGTTGCGGGTAATTGATAAGAGATCATTTATAAAGATGAGGAAGAGAGTGGGTGAGAGTACCTAACCATGGAGAACACCTGAATTAATTGGATGGGAGACAGATTTGACACCATCAACAACCACTTGGATTGAACGGCCAGAAAGAAAGTCTCTTATCCATTGGATCAGGGAATTGTCCACTCCATAGGAATGCGATTTTGACAAAAGGGCTGGATGACATATTCTGTCGAATTCTTTTGAAATATCCAATGTGACTACCTTGCATTCACCGAGGTACTGGATGGAATTGCTCCACTTTTCGGTAAAGTACCCCGTCAGATCTCCTATGGACCGGTTGCTACGAAAGCCATATTAGCGGTCATTGGGGAGGTCATTTGATTCCAGATATTTCGAAAATTGACGGTTGATAAGTGATACCTTGGAGAGAATAGAAGTTAGTGCTATGGGTCGATAAGAAGAGAGGGAAGATTTGTCACCGTTTTTGGGAATTGGCTGAATATTCGCTTCCATCTATTTGGGAAACGGCCAGTAGAGTGAGGCAAATGGAAGTTTTCGCAGTGGTTTAGCGAGTGAAGAGGAACATCTCTTCAAGAGAATGGGGGAATGCCATCAGGACCAGCGGATTTGCTTGCGTTTAGTTCTTTGAGTGCGCTGGCAACAGTACGCGTTCGGAAGTGAATCTGGCTCATGGTGTGCTACTTATGCTCAAGTTGAGGCGGAATTGATGTGGTATCAGGCAGCGTTGAGTTTGTTGCAAAATGTGCAGCAAGTAGGTTCGCCTTCTTTATTGCACTGGTGACTGGTCTGTCATCGACTATAAGCGATGGAATGGGTGAAGAGACTGAGTTTTCAATGTTTTTCATGAATGCCCATGAGTTTCTACTACCCGTGGGAAAGTGTAGTACTTTTGTCTCACTCTTTGGTCATGCAAGAGTTTGGCGCATTGAATAGACGGATTGCAGTCATTTCTAGCTCTCTTAAATCTTTTCCGGTTTTCCTCTGTATTTTTTGATTTATACAACCGGAAGCTCAACTCTTTAGCCTTAATGGTTTCTCTGCACCCGGAATCGAACCACATATTTCTCTTGGGTTTTATACTCTTTACCCTGTGTGAAATAAAGTTTCCCAAACCAAATAGAATCGTGTCTGTCAATGTGTCCGCTATAGAGCCAACATCGTTATTGGGGAAAAATAACGACCAATTTAACCTCCCAAAAAAGTCATTCAAACCTTCCCAGTTGGGTTTCTCATAGAACCATACTGTTCTTTTGGCAGCTTTCTCATTGACGTTACTGTTGGTTGGAGGAAATTTAGCTGGCACGACACAGTGGTCTGAAGCCCCCAAGGCCGAATAAACTTCAATTGTGTATTTGTTTGGGTGGGAGGTGAGAAACAGGTATAGTGTATTGGCGAAATGACCATATATGTGTGGTACCCGTGTTGGCTCATTGACAAGTTGAGTTAAACTATTTGAATCAGCAAAGAGCTGGACATATTGACCTTCAGGTGTTGTGTGTCCGGAGTGACGAAGCCACTGAGAGTTATACACATTAAAATCACTCGCAATAACGATTTCAGTGTGCGGATAAAGAGTCAAGATCCTATCGATAGAATCAGACAGAACATCAAATTCGTTAAAGGATGCGTTTCTATCCAAGTTTGGGCTTCTGTAAAGAAAGCAGTAACGTATGATATGCTTACGAACGTGAAGTTTTAGCCACGAGAAATAAAATTCTGAATTGGAACAGAGCCCATATTGTGGCAGAAGATTATAAGCAATATCATTTCGTATGTATGTGGCTATACGACGGTTTGGAAAGAACAGAGGCAGGCACTAAGTTATATCTAGTTAGATTAAAATCGGAAATATTTGTATTAGTTACTACCTGGGTTTCTCTAAGTGCAAGGATTGTTGGCTTGTGGTTAGAAACGTGGGCAGACACAAGAGAAATTGCTTCTCAATCCGCGAATGTTACACAAATCAACGCGAAATTCCCATTCCATTGAAATGGCGTGACACAGAAAACCAATACCGCATCGGGAAAGGTTGCAAGTCGGGACCAGCAATAGATAAGCGAAAGCAACTTCTACAGTGTTATGCCCTTGTGGTAGGTGCCCTATAGCGTTTGCGAGGATAGTGAACATGTGATTCGAACTGACGCTATGACGGTTAGAATCACTAAAAATGTAACCAATGCTCAACACATCAGGCCACTGCCGCGTGGATGAATTCGATTTATAAACTCAAGTACACTCAACTGATGTGGAATTGTTATGTTATCGCTCTGGTATACGGCTCCGATGTTTTGCTTATTCGAATTTCCTTTCGATGTTCTTCACTATTTGCTTGTATATTGTGTGTGTATCTGTTAGAAACGCCACAGCCCCACTAGATCCGTGCCGAAATCCAGGTCACATCCCTTCTATGACAAACATTATGCCACTCAGACACCAAAAACTCTTCAAAGATTATAAATCAATCGAGGGTATTAATGCCTGAGGGACGCAAACAGAGGTGCGAAAAAAAGGAAAACAGATACAAGGAATGGTAGGAGTAGAGGGTTTTCCTGCACTGCACATCACATACCGTGTATATCCTCGCACTTTTCACAGCACTAGGACGCGTGTGTGGAGATCCGTTTATTTGCCTTGGATGGCACACATAACTTTGCACTGCACTCGAACGTGTTTTTTTTTTTTTTTTTTTTGGTTTCGGTAGGAAGGTGGAAATCTTCAAAAGATACCTCTGGACCGATCCAGAGCATGCCGTTTGTTTGTTTAGGATCCCACAGTAAGACTTGTCGCGCGAACTGATAGTGCAATTTGGTATCTTGTGTATATTTAGGATTCCCAAAACGGATTGTACAACTGATCCGATGGTGCGGATCACGAGGCAGAAAAACACGTGCTGTCTCATTGGCGGTAAGAAATCGACTTCGACGTAGTAAGTAGACCTGCTGGTGCCATCTGTAGGTCAGGCCGGGAACTTTTCACCTCACCATAGTATGGGATTCTGAAGCTTTAAACGCGTTTTACTCGAAGCCACGTTTTTCACATTAGTCTGTGGGGTGAGTCCTCGTGGCGCCTGCATGAGCGCGGGTTGTACTACCAATCCCCATCATCATTAAAAGTTCCGCCGAATATCGCAGCAAATGCGAGCACCAAAATTGTCCACAAACGGAAATGGATGAAAGATAACACCCAGGAACTGCAGCACGGAAAAATTAAACATTAAATGTTATTTGTATTAAATGTTCTTTTACTGAAATCTTGGTTTTTACTGGGTGCTTGGTGAAACAAATCTAAGATAAAGGTGTACGCTCGAATTGGTTGGTGATCACCGCATTTTTATTACTTTTATTGTTTGTTTTTTTTCACAATTTTCACTATTGTATTTTAACAGGGGTCACAAGAAAAATTACTTTTAATTGAATATATTTGGTATTTACTTTACACTTCGGTATAAACATTCACTCAATACAAAGTTGTGCACAATACTTATAGTGTATGGACAGGAACTTTACATGGACCGGAACACAACACAAAATGCTTTCAAATGTTACTTTAAATGTAGGCAAATAAGGAGACGCACCGTACCTGCGCCGGTACGGTGGACGGCCAACGACCCGACCGCCTTAATGGTTGAAACACGACTCAGCCATATACATTCGCTAATAGGGTGAGTTTTCTTGAGAGAGAAAGTGTTTCTCTCGTGGTGAAAACGAGGGAAAAGGATCTCGCTGATGTGGTCCTGTGGGGGTGTGCGTGTAGTTGATCGTGAAGATCACGCTGTCTATCCATGTGGCGAAACCAAGGATAAACGAGATACATTGTTTTACTCATGCACGAGGTCATGAGAAACGAACCTGACAAAAAAGGGAAGATGGACAAAAGGCATTATGAGATGTGCATTGCAGCTAAATAAATAAACCGCCAGTCATCCAGGAAATGGTGCTAAAAGCAAATTGGATGTTTACGCTATGGCGATTTGTAAAGCCTCTATACTGGCGACAAGGGTCGAATTCTCGTGTGAATATTTACACTATAGAGAATTCGGTTCTTGGCTGCTAGACGCGAGTTGCGCTATGCTTTGTCGGTTGGATAAAAGCCGCCGTGGAGACAGATAAACTAGAAAAATCTGTTGCGCACGTGTGTGACAGAATACGTAGGCCGACAGGGGTGCCGATGATGTTTCCATAATTTATTGCGGTCACCTAGTACGGCTACCGAAATGTTTTTCTTTCAGGCAAATGATGAGATGCATTGATGTTGTAAAGAATTCTTGGATGCATGGATGTTGAGAATTCTTTACAGGGAAATTTTAGGTGATGCATAAATGTCCTTGATGAAGGAAACGTTTTCAGGTGTTAATGCAATTGCATTCGCGAAAAACGATGGTGTTTTGGGGGCTTCAGGACTGGAAGCCTTTCGGTAATTGGGAAGGTAAGTAGTGGCATTAGTGGAACCGCCACAAGTCTCCAGGATATCTCTAAAACGGCTTGACGGTTCGCCTTTTTTCTTTTTTATTTTAGAGTAGATTTGAGGCATTTGGAGCCCCTATTACAATCAAGATGATATATGCATAATTTTTTTTACAGACAACAAAATGTTTCTTTTATAGAGAAAAAATGGTGAAAGACCGTATTTAAAAATTCGAATGTCCGCCATTTTGTTAAATTTCGACTTTCATGGATGATTATAGTAGGGGCTACAACTACATTCATATAGTTATGAAAATTCTTTGATTATTGATTTCTGATAATTTTTGCCGATGCTAGAGTGGCAAACAGTAAAGTACTTTTTTTTTGAGACGGTCATATTACAAGGCGTATCGATAATTATTTTCGCTATTTTTTAATAAAAAAAACTTTTTTTTTTATCTACTTTGGAACATATTAAACAAGTGACAAAAAGTGTGAGTTCTTTATTTATTTCCTTCTATGAGAAAAAAATTCGGGAAAATGACATTTTTTGGAAGCTCTCGGATGAGAACCTCCCCTTAATCTGATAAATCTTAGTTTTATAAACAATTCGAACATTTTACAGTAGCTAAAAATAAGACTTAAATTAAGTGTTAATTTAATATTTTGTTAGGATCAGAAACGGTTGTAACCAAAGGATTAAGTCCATGAAGGTCCATATCGGCAAAGTAACCAACAAATTACTCAACTACTTTACGTCCCTTCCGATCAATTGGAAGGGCTGTTATGAATAACTTTATTTCCATCATTAGTAAAGGACAATGAGGCACTAGCCACAAATTCAAAACAAACGGTTATTGTTTTCGAATTATGTTTTCCGCGAAAGTATTCTCCGGGAACTCAACCATGTATGTCCGTATTTTAGAACTGGTTCAGGTTCTTTAAACCGAATTTTTGGAATTCTTTGGCAACCCATTTGCTGGGTAAACGCGATTGGTTAGGCATGGCACCGCTATATGCAAACACCCACTGAAAATCCCATGCAATGAAAATCCCATAACAATACTGTCAAGAAATATAAATTCTTTACGATCTTTCTTTGGTCCATCGCCAATCGGTTTTCTTTAACGAAGAGGATCATTGTAGGAACAGAAAAATAAACAACGAAAACTAACACTGTTCCTACAACGAGATACATCCCACATTCCATCTCTCCGTTAAATATCAACAAAACAATATCGCATCCGAAGGCAACAACTACGACCGAGATAACCACGAAGGGTAATAAACCACACGCGGATAATTTATCTAAAACGGATACCGCACAAGTGTGAAAACCCGGCGATCCTCGGCGTATCTCCGGCCACATGGACAGCATCGTTCGCGCCTGTGTGTGTGGGTGCATCCGCACATACTCTCGGCGAATGGATGGAAAAGAAAGAACCAAGCGAGAGAATTCCAGGGAGAGCAACCAGGGGTGTAAATTCTTATGGGGAAAGGTTAGTGAATAGAAAAAGATCAGTCGAGGATCATAAGTTAAACGCGTCAGAAGTCAAATCATGGAATAGGGTGTGTACTATAATAAAACACAAAATCTTTATCTATTACGAAAAAGACTCATTAACTATAGGGTTCGGCGCTAGCACAGAATAAAACCAGCAAAGATCTTGTAAGGGTGTAGGTCAAGATCTTTACACAAAATTTGCTACAATATTGTTTGGGAGATTCCCCCAAATCCTGTACACGTGGAATCGACTGCTTCACCTCATTTTGAACAGGTATTTCGGTTACCATTGATGTGGATTCACAATTAAATCTACTGGAGAATTCTAGTACGTTCACATCTGTCTGCCATTTGCCAACTGTTGCCCATCAGCTGACAACGCGTCCTTGACAGAAAAGGGACGCCACAAAAAAATCGTCAAATTTCAAAATCACCATTCAACTGCCTTTTGGTACCTTCTCTGGATGCTTTTACGATCGTGTAGGTGACTGATTTTACATTCATAATTGCTTTTACATCCGTGGTTGCTTTTACATCCGTGATTGCTTTTACATTCGTGATTGCTTTTACATCCGTGATTGCTTTTACATCCGTGATTCCTTTTACATCCGTTGCTGCTTTTACATCCGTTACTCTTTCTACATCCGTTGCTCAACCTCTCTGGAGGCCTTACGATCGTGGCCGTTACTGTTTCTACATCCGTTGTCCAAGCTCTCTGGACGCCGATTTACAGTCGTGGGCGTTTCCACTTACATCCGTTGATGACTTTAATTCATCCAATTGTTATCTTTAATTCACCCTACAGTGCATACTTCGACGTGATAATGGCCTCGACTTCATCACAACAAATACCCTATAGAACATAGTTGAACACCGAAACCCTAAGAAGTCATCATGTATCGACAACATGTCATACTACTTGTTGCGTAGGCTTTCTGATTTATTCTTTATAAATATCTCCATTCTGTTCAACCATGCCTACAACATGTGGTACTTTCTCCAAGCGTGGAAGTATGCTATTGTTTGTCCAATAGCAAAAGTTGGGAAACCAACGTATCATCCCTCAAGCTTTCGTCCTATTTTGCTCCTCACTTGCATCAGCAAAATATATGAAAAGTTCATATAGGAGAAACTAAACAACTTTATTAGTCCCATGAACCTAATACCTAATTTCCAATTTGGATTTAGAAGAGCGCACAGCACCATTATGGCTCTCAGTGTATTTCAAAACCACGTCTGCGTGCACATCTTTAATAAGGAATCCGCCATTGCGGTGAGTCTGGCCACTGAAATGGCGTTTGACACGACGTGGATCGAATGTTTAGTCTTTAAATTATTGAACACTGTTCTCTGTAAAAGACTGTGTAGTCCAATTCCAAAGAACCACCCATTCCTTTTAAATTAACCTGTCTCACACTCACCTCAAATCTTCCTACTTACCTGCTTAAGAGCCATTTCCCACCTGAAAGCTAAACCCCAGCATATCACCAGCATTTTGTTCATATTACATGAACCTTACCAACCCAATCGGCTCAGCTCGTCAGCAATCTCGATTGGTAAACACACGCCAATCTAGCAACGTGCCCTTGTTCCAACAATCTGTTGGTCGAAGAATATACGCTGACCAGCGTATTTGTTGACACAGCTGCAGCCGATTATTTTCCTACCATTGAATCGGACACGATTATGATTGCTATTCCAACAACAATACCCATGATCGTGTCCCTTCTATCAATTCCTAGCCCAACATTGCCCCCATATCCATTAGGCTCGCAGCAGTTGCAACCAATTCGCCTTTATCGGACAGCAACCGATTATCGAATTATACATGAACATGATTGTTATTTAAACAATCATACCTCATGATCGTACCCATGTACCATTGCTTTTGCCTAAACAGCCGCAGCCATGATAAACAAATTTTCGGTTGACCTATCGTCGCCGAATAATCTATAGCCTACAACGACATGATCGTGAGCGATTAAGTAAACACCACAAGGTTCCCATGTCGTACTGGTTAAACCGAACACACAGTAACCTTACTGTGTTTACTTTATCTACCATCCGTTGGCCCATGGCCACTGGGTAAGTCGTATGCTTGCACATCTGCAAGCCGGATTCCTTACGACCCGTGATTGTTATTTAAACAATCGTATCGATACCCATGCTCTATGATGCATCCTTTAAAGCAAATAAGGCAGCCAGCCTCCGTATTCGATCATCTATTTGATCAGCCGAGCAATTTTAGATTTTCTTTCATGCACCCTTCGCGTCTGCATTGTCATGATGTCCAACGAATGGATTTTCATCCTGACCTGTAAATTCGGTGGGGAAATTCCGCTATGGGAAACTGAAATCGGTCGCTCATTGGCCGACATAAATGAAAAGATCGGAGTTGCTCCTCTCATATCAATGAAAATCCAGGACCATCGCGGCTGGTGGATGTTGAGTGCAAAAGAAACCAGGAGTCAAAGTTCTTCCACAGACGGGCACACACGTTTTCCAGGAGCCTTACTCAAACGGTGTGGTTGCGTTTTTAATTAATGTTGGAGATCTAGTTTGGTTGCGTTCTTAATTTAATGCTGGAGAGCTAGTTTTGTTTTGCAAATCAAGTTCGATTATAACAACGACTAATCACGCGATCGTTTTCGAATCCGTTCCGTTTACTAGAGTTAAAAAGACCTCATAGAAGCAGACTAAGTGATTAAAAAGCAGATCGATTGTGATCATTAATGGAACAATGAAAAAGCAAATGATATTTTTAAAAAAAAACTTAGTGTAAAACGAAATTACGGAGAACTAATTGATAAAGAAAACTTCAAATATATAATAAGGAAACTCCTGTGTTTTATTTCCCATTCCTCTGCTGTGCACAAGTATTGAGTATTTACGTGGAATGAACAGTGTACGTCGAAACAATTTCCATCGCCCATGCTTGGAGCGCGAGTAATAATACACCACAGTATCATCTACCACTTCGGCGAACCTTTCGAGTTAGAGTGAATGGAAAGCCACCCCGAACCTTCAACTGCGCCGCAAGCGTATCACAGGCATCCATTCTAGGAGTCATCCTATTTAATATCTACACCTCAGCCATTCCTCGCCCTGTGGACTGGAGAGTAAATCAGATCTGCTATGCGGATGACGTCCTAGTGTAGACGTCCTCCAAAAGCCCTAAACTCTCAACAAATCGACTCAATCGTCGCCTGGGCAATCTGTATCAGTACTACAGTCGATGGAAAATTCGACCTAAGCCTAAGTAGTAAACACTCCCAAGCTACTTCTCGATATTCTCAAAATATTCGAATACAAATACGTGGTACTACCACTACTAATACTGACCACAGGACAGGGTGAAATCTCTTGGGATAATTTATACCCCAAAAATGAATTTCATCAAACATGTGACCCACATTCTCCAAAGGGCCCTCGGTCGGTGGAAGCAACTGCACAACATTTTGAAGTGGAGCAACAAAGCTGACAGTTCTCTGCTATAAGCAGCCAATCCGTTCTGGAATACTGTATGCCTTTCCCATATGGTCTTGTATATCTTCGGCTCAAATGGAAAGACTTCGAGTTTTCGAAAGGGAACTCCTCAGAAAATCAATCAACCACTCTAGAAGGCCTGACTGTCGCCTTTATCCCAACTCACCTATATGAAGGTGCCTTCATTACCCCTATCGACGAGTACTTGCTAGAATTAGCAAACAAGTACCTCAAAGGCACTCAGAACAACGAGAACCCACTTGTGCGGGAGTCTTACTTTCTTGACCCTTCTCCCCTTCGATCTCTTTGAATCCATCCACCACAATTTCTTCTTCAGTACCAAACAGAAGAAAGCACCCTACCCAACTACATTCCCCTCTATAATAGATGATTCCTGGACCCATGGGATCATGTCTACTGCTAACACGCTATACATATGCACGCACAGTACAAGACGGAATAAATACACACACACACACGCACACACACACACACACACACACACACACACACACACACACACACACACACACACACACACACACACAATTGATATCCTTGCGGACGAGATGTTAAGAATCTACAACAGGAGAACGTCAAGGCAACTGGAACCAACAGCAGTCAAGGAGATCAAGGAGGAAGAGAAAGCAACCTCATTAACCATGTGGAAAACTCGGTGGGACAACACTACGAGAGGCAGATGGACGTACAAATTAATCCCATCTATCGCCACCTGGAAGAAGAGAGATCATGGTGCCTGCAACTACCATCTTACCCAGTTCCTGACCGGCCATGGTGGATATCGCAAATATCTGCACCGTTTTGGACACAGCAGCTCACCGTTGTGTCCAGCGTGTCCAAACCAAGAGGAACATACGGAGCATGCGGTGTTCCACTGTAGACGCTTCAACGAAGGAAGGCCAATTTCCCAGGCCCGCAAGACCTCATAGAGCAGATGCTACGCTCCGAGGATAACTGCATGGAGATAAGCGCATATGTGACCAAAGTGCAGCCCGAACTTAAAAGAATCGAGAAAGTAAGGCAAGCACAAATAGCCGACATGGAGAGAGCAGCTTAAAAAAAAAACATAAAGGTAACCACCCCCGCGAAGTAATACCTAACGGCAGTCCCGCGGGGAGAGTGGTTGACGGGAGCTAGGGCGTGGTTTAGTACGCAAGCGTGCGACTTGGAACCGTCGTTCCAGGTACACGAATCGTGCATGCTAGTAGCACGGGCTGCTAGTATCTATGAAGATTCCACATCCGTTGACGCATCAAAAAAAAAAAAAAAAAACACACACAAAGCACAGATTATCAGACACCAAAGACGTAATCTGCATTCACTACCGCACCCAAGACCTGCTGGTCTTGTATGATTTGCCTCCCACCATTTCCCCGTCCATGTGGGTAGAGAACATCCGAACTAACACCGTAAACATTAATCTTAGATACCTGCCCCCTTCTTTTTCAGATATCTTGAGACCGAGCCCAACATCTTCACGGATGTGGGTGATTCTGGTTGTCGCAAGGCGACCAAAAGCTAGAGGGAAGATGAAGGACACATTTGTCCTTGTCTCGTTTAAGTCTGCCTCTCGCCATTCCCTTTTTTCTTTTTTACTCGCAAATCACTAGCAGCCAACGACGGAGGTCCCCGAGGAGCTCGAGATCGTGTTTTCAGTCAGCCAGAGCCAACCGCAGTCCCTCTCGACACCAGTACTGGACAGCCACAACCAACCGCAGCTCTTCCGTACACCTGCACCGAGGACGTCATCCGTCACCAGGTGCCACCGTCTGCGGTATCCCGACGCGGAGGACGATTGGGGATCCAGGATACCAAAATTGTATAGTTCACATATAAAATGAAGTGGATTTGCTTGACGGGCAATTTATTAAGCTCTGGTATTGGGCTACCAATTGTTATACATCATTATTCTATGTTCTAGAATGCTAGTAACAATTCAAACTGTTTGGCTCAATAAATTGTAAATAACAAAATAAAGCAATGATTTTAAAAAAGAAATACCATAACGTATGTCAAGTCAAATCCCAGTCTCCTGTGGATGGTAACGTTTTCTCTAGATGGCGTCATGACTGCCAATTCATCTGAAGACAAATAGAAAACATTGCAAAATCTGTCAGAGTGCCGTCAGCCGGCGAAACTGATTCGCAGTGTTTTTACGTCCGCACAGAAAATATCAAATGGCGGACATTGTGGTAAGTTGTGCATTACTAAATGGATGGAGGAATAGTTGAGATATATAATTTCGGTAGTCTGTGATAATAAGTGTTCTGAATGGCGAAAGGTGGATAGACAAATGCTTCCAATCGATTATAAGGCAATCAGCTGTTGAGCAGCCAAAAATGCTCCCAGCTGGTGGTCCAATTGATAGATTCCGCAATTCAATTAAGCTTGAGGTTTGTGTTTTCGATGATGCCAGCACTGACGATACCTTGTGTATGCTACAGAAGTGGACACAGAAACTGGAAAGCAGAAATATTGGGATGAAAATTTTACAAAATCCCACCGGAAGACCAAAGGGTGGTGAGTTCGGCTTTATTTTTAAATGGTAAAGTAAATAACGGAATCTTACTGATTCAATTGGACAGTTGGATATGGAAGAAATGTGGCAATTGCAAAGTCAACTGGCTCCTATTTATGTTTCCAGGATATCGACGATGAGATGCTACCAAATCGTGTTGTTAAACAAATGCTGGTTGCTAAGCATGATAAAAATGCGGTAAGTTGTAGTATTGTAAGCACATACCAATCAATAACCGACAGAAAAGGGATATTGTTATATAAATAGAAGTATCTTAATGTGTAATTAGGTAGAATATTTCGGGGCGCTGCAAGTTGTTTTAATAATTCATTGTTGTTTTGTTTTTATTAATCTTGTAATCGTTGAGGCAGTCGGCAAAGTCATCTATTATCTTTTTCTGCCAAGTTTCGGAAGCTGTAAAATTTGTCAAATCACATGGAAACCACAATTTATTAAGGCATATGCGCTTATTTTATATTCTTTATATTTTAAGTCTTAATTAAATAATATTAACTGTATAAGTTAATTAGTATTAGCTGTACAAGTTAATTAGTATTAATTGTATAATTAATTAATATTAACTGTATAAATAAATTCACCCGTCGATATCTTGTATCATGATCATTTAATTTTATACATTTAACGAATTGTGTGACGCATATGACAATCAGTACTAGAATATTCTAGAAAGTACTGGAAAACTGGAGAAGTACTAGATGGGTGGACGAGTGGTGCTATACGCGCAGCTCAACTTCAGGATGAAGATATGTCGCTAATCCTGGAATACAAAGAAAAGAGCGAGCGGCCAACTTGGAACAATATTTCCGACAAGAGTGGAACATTTAAGGCATATTGGGCACAATGGAATTCCTTGCCGGTGGAAGATGGAATTCTGAAGCATAAATGGGAAGCCGCGGATGGAAAATCCCATCGAATGCAGATTCTAGTCCCACCATCAAAAGTGAAGGATGTACTAACAGAAATGCACGACGGGGCCTCCGGTGGACATCTGGGAGTTAATAAGACACTTTCAAAATTACGATCTCGATTCTACTGGCTTCACATGAGAGATGACGTCGAGTCTTGGTGTAGGAAGTCCACAACTTGCACTGCGACCAAAGGACCAACAGCAAAACCAAGGAGCGCTATGAAGCAGTACAACGTGGGTGCCCCTTTCGAGCGAATTGCGATTGATATCTCAGGACCATTTCCAAAAACCAACAACAAATACATGTTGGTCATCATGGATTACTTCAGCAAGTGGGTGGAAGTCCTTCCAATTCCAAACCAAGATGCAACAACCCTCATTGAGCAGCTTATCAATAATTGGATCAGCAGATATGGAGTCCCCTGTGAGATTCATTCCGATCAGGGCCGAAACTTCGAATCACAGATATTTCAAGGCATCTGTGCGGCGCTGGGCGTGGAAAACCAGGACCACTCCCTTACATCCGCAGTTAGACGGAATGGTCGAAAGGTTCAACCGAACAATAAAAGAGCATTTATCGAAGGTCGTTAGTGATCACCAACGAGATTGGGACAAATATGTACGAACCTTTCTCATGAGTTATAGATCGGCTAATCACGAGACGACAGGCCATTCTCCAGCAAGAATTATATTTGGACGAGAGATACGATTACCAGCCGATCTGCGATTCGGAATACCTCCAGACGCCATAGATAAGACTGAAGACTACGTAGCCGAATGGAGAAATCGCCCCGATGAGATTCATCATTTGGTTCGAAAGCAAATCAAGGTATCAAGTGACGGGATGAAAACAAGGTGCGACCTTCGAGCCAACGCATCCGGATTTAATGCAGGCGATAACGTGTGGCTTTATAACCCTCATCGACAAAGGGGAAGGTCTCCGGAGTTGCAGCAACATTGGGAAGGACCATATAAGATTCTCACAAGAAATAACGACGTTGTCTATAGGATTCAGCGAAGACCGAACGCCAAGATGAAAGTGGTGCATCGTGACCGACTGGCGACTTTTTGTTAACCCAGAAGACCAGTGAAGTTAGTTCGGGACGAACTAATCTGGGCAGAGAGTAGTGTGGCGCATATGACAATCAGTACTAGAATATTCTAGAAAGTCCGAAACAAAGTACTAGAATATTCTAGAAAGTACTGGAAAACTGGAGACTATGAACAGTAGAACATTCAAGGCTATGGAACGGACGGAAACGAAACGCCGAATCAGAATGAGGAAACGGTATAAATACGTCGCACACAGATCATGGAGAAAAGTAATAAGTACGAAGTAAGCAATAAAAGACGTGATAAGTACGGAAGCGATAGGTCAAGAAATCGTTAAGTGTATGGTAAAAGTAACGGTTGTTATTAACGGACTAATAAAGTGTTACATTAATTCAAAATCGATTTAACGGCTCTTATTTATAAAAAATAATTAATCCAGCGAACCCTAAGCCCGCTACAAAATAAACAATTACGAATGCAAACCCCTAGAGATGGGTGGAATGTTAAACTACCCTTCCTGTACCTGTGGGAATTAGTCAGTCTAATATGGCGTTTTTCTTTAATACCATATTTGAATTAGCATATATCAAGAATGTTCAACTAAAAAGAACAATTACGAATGCGAACTCCTAGAGTTGTGAGTTTGCCTGGTGTTAAAAAATACAAAATCTTCAAAGTTAAAGAAATAATACAATGAGACTATGTAGAAAAATAAAAATAAATTTTAAGAGAAAATATCGTATCTTCGTTAGGTTGGAAACTTTTCAGGTCCCCCCCCCCTGGTTAATGTTTACTAAAGTATAGATACTGGTACAGGCAAATGCCCAAATGCTTGACTATATTTTGAGTCCCTATTGTATGTTGGTGAAGCCCCATGATAACTAATTTTCGCCTTTTTTTCTTGTATTCCGTAGCCCGATACAACGGAGTCCTAAACAGGATAGTTTCACACTTCTGGACATTGATACTGAGTTTCCAGTCGTCGCAGTAGCACAAATTCACTGAGCTCCTGCTGCAATTGTCTGTTAATGATCTCAATTTTTCCGGGTTGGTTTTATTGATGGTTTCGGAGGGGATATGAAAGGATTCTGGTTGGTGCTGTGACGGTTAGTTATGGATTTGTGGGGGTAAAGGTATGGATGCCGACGTACGGCACGGATTCACTATCATCCCCAACGACGATCCGCCGAAAATTGTTTTCAAAAGTGGTGAAATCAAACACAATTTATTTCGTTGGTGATTTGTTTTTTTCTTTATTGTTAAAATATTGTTTTCAATGAACTTATGAATTTAATTACGAGCACTTCGGCAATAATACACAATATATTCATTTGATAGTTAATGCTCTCAATGCGTTCACAGAGTTTTTAGTTTTCGTAACGTCCTTGTGCAACCAACCGAAATCAAACTGTCCTTCTGTTTATTTTGAACTGAATGCAATAAATTGGACGTCCGGCATTAACTTGGTATAATTACGTAGCACAGCACGAGCAGTTGAATTTCACTTGGTTAGGAAACTATCGACCCGACTTGACAAAAATGTTGGTTATAATAGACTAGACTCTGGTGACGTGTGTGGACACCTCGGGGATGAGCTTTGACTCGGAAACGTGTGCAGCGTTTGGCGGATGAATCTCGACTGACTAAAAGGGGGCAAGAATCTATTCGTGGTGTCGTGGCAGTGGAGTCATCACTAAGTAAAATTCACTGCCACTTACTAAGAACTTGAAAAGGGTTGTTATGCGTGCATAGAGAATTTATTTCGGGGAATTCCTGTCGTAAAGGCTGAGTTAGATTCCTCGGTTGCTTTGTATACTGAGAAATCGGTTTTGGAGGCATAACGAAGTATGGGCATGAGTTGTCGGTTAGACAAAGGAACATGGGTCGTGTTTGTTGCGATGGTTGTTTCGCGGAAATGCAACGCATCGTGCTGGTGACACCAGTAAGGAGAATTGGCATTATTTCAGATAGTTTAGGTAGGATGGGAGCCGAAATGGTTTTCGGGGAAACTAAATGTTGCTTGGTTACAAGCGAGGGAAATGGTTTAAGCAGGAAAGTGACCC
Source organism: Microdon myrmicae (assembly GCA_963931805.1). Classification (NCBI taxonomy): domain Eukaryota; kingdom Metazoa; phylum Arthropoda; class Insecta; order Diptera; family Syrphidae; genus Microdon; species Microdon myrmicae. The sequence continues at coordinate 95,403,945 of OZ007496.1, read as the reverse complement.
GGAATGATTTTCGGGGGAAATTAATGCTGCTTGGTTGCAAGCGAGAAATATAGTTTAAGTAAGAATTAATCGAAGTGGTTTTTGGGAAAAATGTATGCGGTTTGATGTAGACGAGGGAGATGATTTATATTCTGTTGTAAGTTTTGAAAATGCATTTTATTACAGATTGGGAAATGGATTCTTTGCAAGTTTGGGGGTGTATGCGATTGCAGATGTAGTGTTCCGGAACCCTACTGCCTTCCTTTAATCCTAACATCAATCTTAACATATCCTAACATATCCATTTTTACACACAATATCCTCATTTTCCATAATATATATATATATATATATATATATATATATATATATATATCGTTATAATAATAATTATATCTTTCATTCTCAAACGATATTACTCATTTATCCATTATCACATTTCATACATTCATTTCCATATCAATCAATTCAATAGTATCAATATATTTGCATATTGAGAAAACCCCTTTTTATATTGATACATTTCTTAAACAGTAATAAATAACAATTAAATTCAATCAATATCCATATTTCCACATATCCATTACATTAGCAATACATTTTGAACCCTTAACAGCAAGTATCTACATAATATGCACATACAAAATCAATTTGAAACCATCCTTGAAACCATCCTTTATATAATAATATATAACAACACATAATCCTTTCATGAAAACACATTCCCGTTATCCGAAATAAATAAGCAGCTGCATAGTTTGCAACAGTTTCAGTTTTCATCCCTCTTACGAGTTTTTGCACAAGCAACTCAATTTTGATTTCGTTCATGGAAAGTTTTTAGTTTTGATTTAGAGTTTGGATAGAGAGTTAGAACTGAAAGGAGACCTCCGAGAGAGGAAGTTTAAATTAAGTCTTTTGTGTTTTGTATTATAAATTAAATATTGTTTGTGTTTTTAAATAAACATATTGTTGTGTTGTAAATATTAAATAATAGTTTTCCGCGTTTATTATTAACATCCACGCTCTTCCCTCGATCCAGGAAGCACGGCGTCTGGATTGGAACACAGATTTGGGAATGGGTGCTGTTGTAGGTGGGAAGTGTGTTCTTTGCATGTTTGCGAATGTGTGCTATTGCAGATTTGGGTTATGGTGGCCCGTTGTTAGCGGTCAAAATTGGTTGGAATTGTGGGTTGGTTCTCCATGTAATATAGAGAACCCCCACAGATTTATATTTGTAGTTAAATGTCGTGTAGCCAATGATGTCGTCTTTAATAACAGTGTATTTGCCCATTTTGAGTGCGACACCAGCTGGGTTGAGGAATAGCCATTCATAAGGAGAATGTGTAATGTGGAAACGAAATCAGTTGGCGTTTGGGATCGTGTTGACATTTTTAATGCGAATGGGAAAATTTTCCAGGAAGAACCTAGATACTCTAGATGCGTTAGCGGTTTCGGGGATGCCAGTCACAATGAAAGCGGATAGGTTATTTTTACCCACTCGTTAAGGGTCTACATTGATCCGAGCCGATGTACTGTAACGGCGGGTGTGTTCGGGGGCATAGTAATTACTTGTCCCTCCTCGGTCAAGTTAGGTTGCTCCACGTCTGGGAGAGTTAGGTTAGGAGTCGCTTAATCGATATTAGAGACTAGTGCGGATTCGATCTCGGCTCTAGTAAGGCGACGTTGTTAAGCGCAGGGCTGCCCTTATCCCGAACTTCGGCTGTATGGACTGATATAGCTTTGATATCGTCGTTTTGGTTGCGTATGAAAACCCCTATTAGAGCAATATCGTTCGTTTTATCTACAAGTTCGGACAAGGGCGGGGAAGAGGTATGGGCGAAGAGTTTTGGAGGAAAAGATCTATATTCGTATTTACGGATTTAATACTTCCGATCACATCCGAATGGTCGGAGGCTTTAACGTGCGTTCCCAGATCTGCTCTAAGATCACGAAACAAATTATTAAAGCGATCATCTACATAGGCCTTTAAGGATTCGCAGCTATATCTAACTTGATCTTCAACCCGCTTGTTGAGGGTTTTAATTAAGTTCGCGCAAGGTTCTTCACTGGCTTGATATTGTGACACATTACTTTTAGTGATCACTGTTTGACATTCTTAGATATAGCGTAGTGGCGATTAACACTTGTTTTTGTCCATAGAGTGGATTCAATTAAAAATTTTGGAGATCGGCACAATGTTAAACTATCTGTACCTGTGGGAGTTAGTGAACCTAATAGAGCATTTTTCTTTAAATACATACTTACTGCCGCTACCTGCTTACGGGAAGAATCTAATACCATATTTGAATCCGCATATATCAAGAATGTTCAAGTAAGAAGAACAATTACGAATGCGAACCCCTAGAGTTGTGAGTTTACCCGATGTTAAAAAATACAAAATCTTCAAAGTTAAAGAAATAATACAATGAGACTATGTAGAAAAATAAAAATAAATTTTAAGAGAAAATGTCTTGTATCTTCGTTAGGTCGGAAACTTTTCAGCTCCCCCCCCCCCCTGGTTAATGTTTACTAAAGTATATATACTGGTACAGGCAAATGCCCAAATGCTTGACTATATTTTGAGTCCCTATTGTATGTTGGTGAAGCCTCATGATAACTAATTTTCGCCTTTTTTTTCTTGTATTCCGTAGCCCGATACAACGGTAGGACTCCGGATAGTTTCACACTTCTGGACATTGATACTGAGTTTCCAGTCGTCGCAGTAGCACAAATTCACTGAGATCCTGCTGCAATAGTCTGTTAATGATCTCAATTTTTCCGGGTTGGTTTTATTGATGGTTTCGGAGGGGATATGAAAGGATTCTGGTTGGTGCTGTGACGGTTAGTTATGGATTTGTGGGGGTAAAGGTATGGATGCCGACGTACGGCACGGATTCACTATCATCCCCAACGACGATCCGCCGAAAATTGTTTTCAAAAGTGGTGAAATCAAACACAATTTATTTCGTTGGTGATTTGTTTTTTTCTTTATTGTTAAAATATTGTTTTCAATGAACTTATGAATTTAATTACGAGCACTTCGGCAATAATACACAATATATTCATTTGATAGTTAATGCTCTCAATGCGTTCACAGAGTTTTTAGTTTTCGTAACGTCCTTGTGCAACCAACCGAAATCAAACTGTCCTTCTGTTTATTTTGAACTGAATGCAATAAATTGGACGTCCGGCATTAACTTGGTATAATTACGTAGCACAGCACGAGCAGTTGAATTTCACTTGGTTAGGAAACTATCGACCCGACTTGACAAAAATGTTGGTTATAATAGACTAGACTCTGGTGACGTGTGTGGACACCTCGGGGATGAGCTTTGACTCGGAAACGTGTGCAGCGTTTGGCGGATGAATCTCGACTGACTAAAAGGGGGCAAGAATCTATTCGTGGTGTCGTGGCAGTGGAGTCATCACTAAGTAAAATTCACTGCCACTTACTAAGAACTTGAAAAGGGTTGTTATGCGTGCATAGAGAATTTATTTCGGGGAATTCCTGTCGTAAAGGCTGAGTTAGATTCCTCGGTTGCTTTGTATACTGAGAAATCGGTTTTGGAGGCATAACGAAGTATGGGCATGAGTTGTCGGTTAGACAAAGGAACATGGGTCGTGTTTGTTGCGATGGTTGTTTCGCGGAAATGCAACGCATCGTGCTGGTGACACCAGTAAGGAGAATTGGCATTATTTCAGATAGTTTAGGTAGGATGGGAGCCGAAATGGTTTTCGGGGAAACTAAATGTTGCTTGGTTACAAGCGAGGGAAATGGTTTAAGCAGGAAAGTGACCCGGAATGATTTTCGGGGGAAATTAATGCTGCTTGGTTGCAAGCGAGAAATATAGTTTAAGTAAGAATTAATCGAAGTGGTTTTTGGGAAAAATGTATGCGGTTTGATGTAGACGAGGGAGATGATTTATATTCTGTTGTAAGTTTTGAAAATGCATTTTATTACAGATTGGGAAATGGATTCTTTGCAAGTTTGGGGGTGTATGCGATTGCAGATGTAGTGTTCCGGAACCCTACTGCCTTCCTTTAATCCTAACATCAATCTTAACATATCCTAACATATCCATTTTTACACACAATATCCTCATTTTCCATAATATATATATATATATATATATATATATATATATATATATCGTTATAATAATAATTATATCTTTCATTCTCAAACGATATTACTCATTTATCCATTATCACATTTCATACATTCATTTCCATATCAATCAATTCAATAGTATCAATATATTTGCATATTGAGAAAACCCCTTTTTATATTGATACATTTCTTAAACAGTAATAAATAACAATTAAATTCAATCAATATCCATATTTCCACATATCCATTACATTAGCAATACATTTTGAACCCTTAACAGCAAGTATCTACATAATATGCACATACAAAATCAATTTGAAACCATCCTTGAAACCATCCTTTATATAATAATATATAACAACACATAATCCTTTCATGAAAACACATTCCCGTTATCCGAAATAAATAAGCAGCTGCATAGTTTGCAACAGTTTCAGTTTTCATCCCTCTTACGAGTTTTTGCACAAGCAACTCAATTTTGATTTCGTTCATGGAAAGTTTTTAGTTTTGATTTAGAGTTTGGATAGAGAGTTAGAACTGAAAGGAGACCTCCGAGAGAGGAAGTTTAAATTAAGTCTTTTGTGTTTTGTATTATAAATTAAATATTGTTTGTGTTTTTAAATAAACATATTGTTGTGTTGTAAATATTAAATAATAGTTTTCCGCGTTTATTATTAACATCCACGCTCTTCCCTCGATCCAGGAAGCACGGCGTCTGGGTTGGAACACAGATTTGGGAATGGGTGCTGTTGTAGGTGGGAAGTGTGTTCTTTGCATGTTTGCGAATGTGTGCTATTGCAGATTTGGGTTATGGTGGCCCGTTGTTAGCGGTCAAAATTGGTTGGAATTGTGGGTTGGTTCTCCATGTAATATAGAGAACCCCCACAGATTTATATTTGTAGTTAAATGTCGTGTAGCCAATGATGTCGTCTTTAATAACAGTGTATTTGCCCATTTTGAGTGCGACACCAGCTGGGTTGAGGAATAGCCATTCATAAGGAGAATGTGTAATGTGGAAACGAAATCAGTTGGCGTTTGGGATCGTGTTGACATTTTTAATGCGAATGGGAAAATTTTCCAGGAAGAACCTAGATACTCTAGATGCGTTAGCGGTTTCGGGGATGCCAGTCACAATGAAAGCGGATAGGTTATTTTTACCCACTCGTTAAGGGTCTACATTGATCCGAGCCGATGTACTGTAACGGCGGGTGTGTTCGGGGGCATAGTAATTACTTGTCCCTCCTCGGTCAAGTTAGGTTGCTCCACGTCTGGGAGAGTTAGGTTAGGAGTCGCTTAATCGATATTAGAGACTAGTGCGGATTCGATCTCGGCTCTAGTAAGGCGACGTTGTTAAGCGCAGGGCTGCCCTTATCCCGAACTTCGGCTGTATGGACTGATATAGCTTTGATATCGTCGTTTTGGTTGCGTATGAAAACCCCTATTAGAGCAATATCGTTCGTTTTATCTACAAGTTCGGACAAGGGCGGGGAAGAGGTATGGGCGAAGAGTTTTGGAGGAAAAGATCTATATTCGTATTTACGGATTTAATACTTCCGATCACATCCGAATGGTCGGAGGCTTTAACGTGCGTTCCCAGATCTGCTCTAAGATCACGAAACAAATTATTAAAGCGATCATCTACATAGGCCTTTAAGGATTCGCAGCTATATCTAACTTGATCTTCAACCCGCTTGTTGAGGGTTTTAATTAAGTTCGCGCAAGGTTCTTCACTGGCTTGATATTGTGACACATTACTTTTAGTGATCACTGTTTGACATTCTTAGATATAGCGTAGTGGCGATTAACACTTGTTTTTGTCCATAGAGTGGATTCAATTAAAAATTTTGGAGATCGGCACAATGTTAAACTATCTGTACCTGTGGGAGTTAGTGAACCTAATAGAGCATTTTTCTTTAAATACATACTTACTGCCGCTACCTGCTTACGGGAAGAATCTAATACCATATTTGAATCCGCATATATCAAGAATGTTCAAGTAAGAAGAACAATTACGAATGCGAACCCCTAGAGTTGTGAGTTTACCCGATGTTAAAAAATACAAAATCTTCAAAGTTAAAGAAATAAATAAAACTCATTTTAATTTTTTCATACATTTATTTCGTTTGCAATTAGTTTAATGTAAAAATTAAAAAATAAATTGTCAATACTTGTAGTAAATCAGTAATATTGTATTTAAATGTACTATTAATTTGTGCCGCTAAACAAAGCACTCAATCTCACTGGATTAATAAATATATTGTAATATGATAATTTACTGTGATTCAACTTAAATATAGATTAAACAAAAGGTGTCACCTTAATCAAAACAATAAATACTAAATGATAAAATATGGGAAAAAGAAAAAACACTAGTTATCGTAATTATTTTTATTAATTTTATAAATGAACTTGGATGTAGATAAACTTCTAACAAGTAAACAACGTTATACACTCTTATATATTAAAGTCAAGTCACAGGGCAACAAGTACCTATAGTAAAATATAAATAACGATAATGTACATTTAATGATATAAGCATTAAATAATTATGTGACAGAATTACGACGGCTTACAAAGTTTACAATTTATTTTTTATTCTATGTTTTTTTTACAGAAGTTTGTATTATCTTCTTTATAGTAAGTTAAGTTAGATACTAATCCTATTTCGCAGTGAATTTGACTTTGGTATTTACAAATTGTATAAAAATTACTGTTTTCGTCCTCTTACTTTATAGTTCTTCCAGTTTGATTCGCTTCACATCGCAGATCTCGAAGGGTGAGTCGTCCAGTTGTTTGAGTGTACGTTTTCCATGACTTTTGCTCGAGGGGCATTCGGGGTTTACAATGCCAACACCCAAATAAGTTATTAATTGCTTCCTTTTTACATGTCGAATTTCAACGGCCATTCCTCTTTGGTACATTTGGCCTTGTGCTCCGTAGGATGCAACTTTTTGCACGAGCGTTTGGATAGCTCCATTAAGATCGACAGTCAATTTGGTGCCTTCAAACTCCAGTCCAAGGAACCACATCGAGCAATAGTCTGCATCAGTTACACCCTGCGTATTGTCGCCAACGTTCGATTTTCCGTCGGCTTGTCTGTGTTGGAAACATTGTGGATTAGCATGAACTAGCGAAATATGTTGTGTCTGCTCCAAATTTTGCACTAGGAGACGAATTTTCGATTCGACTAAACCGCTCCATTCATGGTGATCGCCTTGCGTATGGGACGTTGCAAGAACTACAACGAAATGGCGGTACATTTTGAAGAAGTTAGGTGCCTCGAAAAGCTGGTCCCATTGAGCTCGTCCTGAAGCAATTTCTTCTGTTGTTGTCCGGGCTTTTTTGATCGCGTTCACTATGACTTTCTTCGTTGACTCGGATACGTTGACAGTTGAGTTTTGTTGTGGATAGGCTGGCGTTATAATGGGCATTATATGATAACGATCAGCGTAACAGATGCGTGGATCCCAAACCGGAAAGGTCGAATTTACATTTTCTATCCGTTTTAGGAGCAGAGGAGCTGGCCACTTCCACATAGAGAAGACGAGAAAGAATTTTTGTACAAGTGTCGCAGCGGAGGCATTCGGATAAAGTTGACAGATGCGAGCTACTAGGATTGCCCAAGTTACTCCTCCAAAGTAGCCAAGAGCATTTGAATAAACGCCTTGTTTCTTGGCCCATAATTTAATAGCTCTGAGTGCGAAGCAAAAGTTTTCTATATTAGGCACCAAATTGAGTATTTCGTTGGTTGTGCGACATCCGTTCAAACTTCTCACAGACATGATATCCAAGTTTCTCAATAAGTTATCGTTTTGTAAGTCAAAGTCGTCTGGTATCTTGTTTAATGTCATTTGGGCAAATAACATATCAACCTGAATCCCATCGAAGTAAAGTTTTATTATTGGTACAAACGCTTCTTTAACAGCTTGACACTCCGTGACGCCATGTTGCTTTTTCAGCAGTTCAAAAAATGATGTAAAGTAGTCAGACCGTTCAACACTGATCGGAGCAACACATAGAACATCCATATCGGCGCCTTTGTGATGAGCCCCTAATCGAAATGAGCCAAAAGGATACACCTGACCTCCTATTTGTTCTGCTGATTGTTTCGGCATACCCTTGGAAATACTTGTGTCCTTAATCCAATTCTTAACGAGCGTGTTCAATTTAGTTAATACTGCTATACGGTGATCGAGCTCGGCTTTAGTTTCGAAAACGTCGTTTTGTTCAAGGGTTTTACGGAGTGCTTCTGTTCTATGAATATCTTCTGGTGTTGGTTCATCGTAACTTATAGCAGATGTCAGGCCTCTGGTTTTATACTGGGTCCGAGGTTTCATAATTCCGATTGTCAATGATGCTTTTGCATTCCTGGAGGAGTTGACGTTTTTCAACGTTGTGTTGAGATTCCACTTCGTATCGCCAATCACCATCTTGAGTAAATTTTACGTTCTGTTGTAAAGTAAAGTTTATTTAAAATTTAAAAAGTTAAAGTTTTTTCTTAACTTACGATTTTTTGTTGTTGTTCGTTTTAAAATAGAAACTTCAGTGACGATTGAATGGTTAAAAATAAGTTTTGGGTTCGTTCTTGTGAGCACTTGATCTCAGGGATGTTGGGTTCAAAGTAATGATAGAAGGATACGCAAGACTCTTATATAGGCTCTTAGGCCCTGACAAACTATTCCTATCTGAAAATTTTATAAACCTGTAGTGGTGTCCGTTATCTGCCAAAAATCCGTAGTGCAAGTTAAATTAGCAGGTAATAATTCATCTTTTAATAAACCATAAACGTAATAATTGAATGCAGTCATAAAACGCTCATGTAGGTTTTATAAGCCTGGAGAAAGTATTTCTACCTGAACATCTTGCAAACCTGTATTGGTTTGTGTCTTAATAAATTTATAGTATTTATAGTCTCTCAACATAAACAATACATTAATGTGACAACATGGTAGTCCTTTAAACCAGTACTTTTATGGGAAAAATGTATAATATAATCATTTTATAAGCCTGTGTTTGGTTTCCGTCATAAAAGGTTTCAGGTAAAATACTAATTATGAAATTACGCTTAGGTATCTGCGAAAATCCGTCGTGCAGGTTAAATTAGCAGAAAATGCTTAACGAATTAATAAAACCTAAGTCCAACAATCGAATAGAATAATGGCTCGAAAAGGGCTAATGTAGGTTTTATAACCCTTGACAAAGCATTTTTACCTGAAAAATATTATTTTGAATCCTCCAACAAACCATAAGCCAATAGGTCTCCCTATGTTTTCACATACATACATATAGATGCTGACCGTACACTTATGCTGTGGTTAATTTTTTTAGAACAAATGCGAAATAATTGTAGTAAGGTAAAAATAATAATACCACACCATTAATTATTATATTGAATTTAATTGATTTTCCTTAAAACAAATATTTGAGAAAATCTCATCGGTGACATTGTGCACCTGACGGTTAGTTCTTTTTTTTTTTAATTTGCATTACTATTAGAAGGGTGCTAGCAAAATAATGGAAATTGTTTGGATGAGATCATTTTAAAGAAATAAATGCCCACATTTCTTTAATAAAATGTAAGATGTAGGTTCATTAACCGTGTCGTGTATTAGAGGGTTTTGGTCGTTTTCTCTTGTATTTTGAAGCTTTTAAGTTTTTCATTCTATTGGGTTTATCGGCATGTGCAAGGATATAAAGAAGAAATTGAGTATGTGGAAGGAGCTTCTCTCGAATTCTGATATTTCGGTTTCTGAGAGTACGAAACTTTTTTGACCAAGACGGTTGTAACTTTTACTTCAACGCGCACTTGCCAAATTCTACCTGTGTAGGATGTAAGCCACCATCCTTACTGTGAAATCTATTTCTATCGTTAAACACAATTACGGGACGCTAAACTCTTAATAGTAGCTTGAAACATGGTTTTTTGTGAATTTATATCGTTTTTTTTTACTTATCAAAAAGGATAGTAATGTTTACTTATTTACACAGGACGGTAGAGGCCCGTCTCTCCCCAGAGAGGTATAATGCAAAGACACCACCGGTGTTACACTTGCAACTTTTTATATATACTTTGTTGAAAGAGATAAAAACACCACAATAAACTTGACTTTATTTTAGATTGTTCTAATTTTACAATGGAAATTCGTTTTAAGTTTCCGTGCTATACTACAACTTATTATATTAATATCCTTTTCATAAATCCAACAAAACATAAGTCAATAGGTCTCCTAATTCTATCACCATTGGCAATACATGGTCGGTACACCTATGATATGTGAATAATTTTTTATAGAACAAAATGCGAAATAATTGTAGTAAGGTAAAAATAATAATTGTACACTATTTATCATTTCATTGAATCTATTTGATTTTGTAAACACCAACATTTTGTTATAACTGTTTTTGTTTTGAGGATGTAAAATACCTTTCGAGTGAACGTATTAGTTTAGTTGGGCTACCGCTCCATTTATTGGGGTAATGCAACCTATAAACAGTACTAACATAACTAAGCCTAACCTAAAGTAGAAAGATTTAACTATGCGAGCAAGATGTGGAAGATGGAGGCAGTGTGGAAAGTGTAGGAAGCGCTGCTAAGGATTGGGTGTGCGATTGAGAAATGATTCACGAGGCGGTGTTTGAGAGTAAATTGCCTAAAAGCCAGAAGGTCCTTTGACACTGTATGTGGTGTCAAGTTAAGATTTTCATGATATTAAAGAAAAAGATTTTCAATGAAAGGGACATCAGTAGGTAAGCTTTCTTGTTGAATGGCGACCATAACGGTGGTGTTAGTTTTTCATTCGAAACGGATTGAGTCCAGTTTGTCGTAGAGAAAGAGGACAGAAAGATACGCATATTTTCATAAGTGTTTTTATTTGTCAGTTTGGAGAGGGTGTAGCGACAATCTAAGACATTTAATCATAATAACCCTGAAGTGTAAATATAAACCTGAATTCGTGAAATAATAATTACTTTACTTTCTCTACAATCTGTTGTTCAATAAACAACTGTGAAGCACAAGGAGGCAGTCGCTGATCTCGGACTCGATTGGACGTACACTCAACTCATAGAAAGGGATCGTAATGAACCGTATAACAGTAAACTTATCAAATTCTCGAAATTGGTTGGAAAGCAATTCCGCGACCAAGTACACGAAGAACCACAGTGACGTGTGGGTTTATGACATTTTTATTGAAAAACAGTTCCAAGCCGAATAATAACACGTCCCTACACTTTGAAGATCAATAAGGATAACAGCATGGGTGTAGCAGCTTTAATTCCACCAGACTTTCTCAACATAATGCAGCGAGGAAATAGGCGCTGGACTCAGTAATTTACTTACACTCTGGTGGTCAAAAAGGAAGTCCGCATAAGTGTAGCAGCTTTAATCCCGCCGGTATTTCTCAACATAATGCACCAAGGAAATAGGCACTGGACATAGGTACGAGTGGGGAATTAATATAATCGTATTTCGATTTTTTTTTAAATTTATTTATATGTCTATTTACTTATTTATTTATTTAGTAACTCACTTTTTTTTTCTCATTTTCTATCATCTGGTAAGGCTCCCTGTGACTCCATTCTGTTATAATCGGAGGAATGGTACGCTCTTTTACACGTTTTATCTGATTCCAATTCCGCTTTCATCTATAATCTTGTCCCTTGCTACTCCACTGTTAAAATCTATATTCTGCCATTATCACTACAGTGATACCCCACCCCCCCCCCCCGATCTACCACCCCCACCTTCATCTCTTTGCACCATTCCCATCATGCCTTGTGGTAGCTCGACCTGTGGGATTAGTGATGTTAATGCCGATTTTGTATGCTATAAAGGCATCTGCGGTAAATATTATCGCGCCTCCTGCGTAGGACTGAATAAGCGAAATATCCATTTCGGTAAGGAGTTCCTAGACAATCTGTTTTTCTGGGATGAATGCATAAATATCTCGCTTTCGCACATCCTTCTGGAAATAAAATGCCTGGGCGACGCTAACATTAGTTCCCCCAGTTCTAACCTAAAAATAATTACTAACAGAATTTCATGTCTCGATATTGGTCTCAAATGTATTGACAACCTTGAATCTCTCCACCAAAGGTGACTATCTAACATAAAATCACTCATTAGTGACAGTATCAAGAAGATCGTCAATCAGATTACTTATTCGGTAAACGAATCTCTCAAGTCACTCACTCAGGAGTTAACCAACTCCTTCGGCTTGAATTTTGACAAATGCTTACAATTGACAGCCTTAGTGATGAGCTCGCTTTATCGCGCTCCCCACGTTCTCCCCTGTAAATACGATTGGATTATCCCCCGAACAAAAACGGCTACCTAATGATCGGCAGGATGAATATACCACAAAACAACCCCAACAAATAAAGTATACACCTGTCCCCCTTTCCTAAATCCGTAGTACAGGATAAAATCCCTACTCCCTTTCCTAAAACAGCCCACAATACCAATTCGTTTTTCCTTCCCTCTGCTGGACCCCCAACTCCAATCACAACTCGTTCCATAAAGTCCCTCCCGTCGCCAAAGCATACCCAACCAACGCCCCCCCCCCAAATCAACCAGCTACATACGCACCCCTCTTCTCAACCTAATGCCACACAATACTATTTTAAATCAAATTTAAATACAGCTCCTCTCCCCAATACTAACTACTTCAGCACTCTACACCCTAGACCCGCTGTGGGGGCTTCTATATTCTATATGAGAAACAACCCACAATCCCAATCCCAATTCCTACCGTCGGCTATTTCACCTGCAATACATAATTTCCCCAAGGAAGCATAGCCAAACTCATTACCCTATGCAGATAATGCTTAATTGAATTTGGCTACTATCTCCGCCATACGGCAACACTATTGCTCTAACCATGGGATTTCCACCGGAAATTCCATTCGTATTGGTTAGCAACAACAAGTCGAAGCAAACGACGCCGTCGCATCATAGCGAAACCGCAGGGGAATTTATCAAAATATCTAATTAGTTGTCATGATAAATTACCCTAGCCAATTTGGCGTCACTTCGGCTTTTCATCAGATCACCCATTCGCTTGTAATCAATGATTTCTTTTTGCAGTTGAATAATATCAGCTAAGTTTTCCTCTCATTCGTATTTCTGTCATTCCATGGTTCAATGTGCTCCGACTACACCATAGCGGTACCACTGGGTCAGTAGGTCGTGTCAGTAGCTGCATCTGATACCAACATACACAACCAAAGCTACCCCGAGATCACAGCAAATCATGTTTCTGTTCTCTCATTCTCAATGTCCGTCAATTACCCTATTAACAAAAGTTCCTCACACTTTGACGGGCATGAGGTTGAGAGAGCAGAGGCGTGGTCTCTTTTGGTTGTCCTGTGTGTGGATTGAAATATGAATTTCACCCCTAAGTTGAGTTAGTCGCTATTCAATCACCATCGCGCGTAGTCACGCTGCCGCAAGAGTCACATCTCAATCGTTCGAGTGAAAGGTCGCGTCGTGTATACCTTCAATAAAAAAACTAACGAAATAAAACGAAAAGTTATTAATTTAAAGCTTCCCTTAGAGTGTAAAGTAGTATATTGAGTACGTTTCAAGTTCATCTATTTAAATAAGGATACAAATGTGATAGAATTAACAGTGTGCGTGCTCAAAAAAAAAATAAATAAAAGAACTACCTTCAGTAAAGCCAGTGCGTTTTATTTAATCTCTTCTCGTGGACTTCCCGAGGATCATTTTCGTGCAGCAACATCGTTGGGGAGTTAGTGAATACATGCCATACGTTGGCATACATACATTCTCCTAGCCCTCCTAGCCACAACATAACAGCTCCCACATCACATTCTGTCCCCATCTCTAGTCTCTTCCTCCCTTTCGACCTGAAAAACGGTGCGAAGTATACCAAATTGTACAGATCACACACTCTTAGCGCCCCCCCCCCCCCCCCCGCCAATATATTCAAGAAACACCCCACTCGTTACCCGAACCCAACTTAAGTCTGAATTTCTCATCCGCCCGCCCCACATCCACATCTCTTCCCGCTCATTTTGCCCTCTTACCTTCAACTGTTAAAATCACACGGCAATCCATCAATTCATCTGCATGTCGTTACGCCTTATCCAAACTTAGAAAGAAATTGATCTACGAAAATGTCCGCCTCTATCTTTCGTACCACCATGACAAATCTGATTCAGTTTGCTGTGAAAGTAAAACGGAAGCCTCACGGTTTCCATTCAGCAACAAGGTTTAACTAGCGACTTCCCTAGCCTTCGCAACCTGTTTATGAAATTCCACAAAAGTGACAATATGCTCCCACAAATGTGTCAAAAGATATCTCGTCCTTTTGTCAATATAGACACAAGAAAATGACCTCTTTCAATAATGACATGTCTTTTCGACCCTAATCAGCTGGCCTCCCCCCACCCCTCTAGGACTCTCAATACTCTCCCCCTAACCATCTACTATCAAAATGTCAAAAGTCTCCACTCTAAAACGCAATCGATTCTGCAAAATGCACATTCACTTCGTTTCGATATATACCCACTGACCGGAACCAACCTTATCTCTAGTATTAACAGTCAAGTACTATTCCCTTCCACCTTTACCGCTTTTCGTGATGGAATATATCCGGATTTACTTTGCTGTAGTGTGCTGCTTGGCATCCAAAATAGGCTCATCATCATCATCGGCACTACAACCGGGAAGCGGTCTTGGCCTTATTTAGCAAGTCCTGAGGCTTGTTAAATTTTCCATAATGATTTGTTTTTTCCGGGCAAGGTCATTAGTCTTGCGCCAACCAAAATAGGCTCACCTCATCACTTATTGCCATCTCTTCTTCTGCCAGTGTAGACTATGTCACAATAAAAATTGACCAACGCCCAAAGTCGTTATACGTCATTTGTTTCTATATATTTCCTTCGCAACCTACCGTGTCATACGAACTCGCAATAGCAGTGGTTACCTTCCCTAGGTGATGTCGTTGTTATTGAGGATTTCAACCTCCTCCATCTCCAATGGACGTTGTCAAACGATCAGTCCTTTTACACCCCAAATCCCACTGGTACCAAGGAATGTCTCTGTATATCAAGCCTCCATCAAATAAGTAATGTGCCAAATCATATGGAGAGACAACTTGACCCTGTGTTTCCAAGGTACTCCTATAATTCCTCAGTTGCCCTTAGTCCTCACGCTCTCTTAACCATCGACAATTACCACCCCCCCCCCCCCCCCCCCTCCCCGTATCCCTTTATCGTGACTGGCCGGCCCTCACGACCCCACGTCAACTTTTCCTACAAGTTCCACAAAGCTAACTTTCGCCTATTAAATGAGCATCTTAACAGAATTACATTTCGCTTTGATCATCTAGAAGTAGAAGAAGCTACTGGTATAAGGAAATCTACAATGCCATTTCCTACATGTCCCTTATTCTCAACATGGGACATCGGTTTCATCGCCCCCATATTACAACCGCAAACTCTGCACTCTTCGGAACAAGAGGAATTTTTGGAACATTTTCCTAAGAACACGTTCCTCCCTGGACTACTCCAACTATCTTGGTTCCTTTTATAAATACACCGAGTTTTACAACTCCCTCTACCACAACTATTTCACAAAAACACAAAACAACTTGATCAATGACCCCAAATCTTTTTTCCACTTTATTAACTACAAACGTAAATCCGACACCTATCCTCACTCCCTTTCCTATTACACAATTACTTCAACCAACCTCCAAACTACTGCCAATCTTTTCGGCTCCTTCTTTAAAAAATCCTTCACGGACAGCTCCTTCGAGCCTAACCCGTCTTACTTCAAAGACCTTACCGTATTTTCCTTTGGCCCCTTCATCTCTCAACTTATTCAGCATCACCTAGTTGAAGAAAAATTAAACTTACTCAAGGACGAGCTCAATCCTGGACCCGATGGACTTCCGGCTGCCCTTTTAAAAAAATGTTCCTCATCTCTTTCAAATATCTTCAATCTATCCCTTACAAAAGGTGTCTTCCCAATTATTTGGAAGTCCCCTTTTGTCACCCCTATACATAAAAGGGGACCTAAAAACGATATTAGTATTTCCCGTCCCATCCCCAAACCATCACATATTCCAAAACTCTTCGAAGGCATTCTTTGCAATGCGTAATGTTTCCACCGCAAATCCATCATCTCACCCAACCAGCGTGGTTTCCTTATGAATAAGTCGATTACCACCGATCTAGATGAGTTCTAATCCTACAATCTCCGTGCCTTAGAGATTAGCAACGAAGTAGATGTATTTACAACCGATTTCAGAAAGACCTTCCACAAAATCTCCCTTTAAGTTATCCTCCCTTGGTTTCGAACCCCTACTGATTAAGTGGAGTTCTTCCTGCCTTAACGATCGAACCTACCGTGTCAGATTAAGATCCACGCTCTCCAATTATTTTCTTTAGGGGTTCCCCAGCGCAGTTATCTTGGACCCCTCCTATTCATTCTTACTATTAAGATATAGACTCCAGTATCAAGCACTCCTCCAACTCTCTATAGGTGGACGACACTGCACTCTTCAAGACGATCCACTCTTCTCTCAACTATTCACTTCTCCAAATGGATCTCGGCAGCTTTTCAACTTGGTGCCAAAACAACTGCCTCCAAATAAGTATCGCTAGATTACCATTTCTTACTCAACCAACAGATATCACCTGTAAAATCGATTCGTGACCTTGGGGTCTTATGTAATAGGGGGATTAACTTCATCACACATATCGACGACATTGTCCTCAAGACCGACTCTGCCCTTGGTTTTGTGAAACGTTGGTCGAAAGAATGCTCTAATCCCTACGTTTCCCGATCGCTCTATATAGCCCTTGTCTGTGCCCTTCTTGAATCAGATTCAATCAACTGCCCAAGCCTGCTCCCCCGACAGCTGCGAAACTTTCGTCTCTTCTATTTGCCAGCCCATCACATTTCTTACGGCTCTAACGAATCCATTTCGCGAATGCTACGGTGGGCAAATTCTTACCTAACCTTCCTTGACTTCAATCTCACCTCTCCCCCCTCAAACGTCGTCAGCTCTTTTACCGCACACTTGAAATTAGAAGATGTTGCTCCTGTTCTGAGCTCGAAAAGTGGGAGAGAGATTGTCGTCGGGACACTAGTTGACGATTCAGGGGTATTGTTTGGGATCGAACCAGGGGTTGGATTAGGGTTATAGGAGTCTGATTTGCAGGATGGTTGAATATTAGGTTTGTTTTTAAGCTTAGGTCTGTTGGGAGGTTTTGAGGCAGGGGAAAAAGGGGACATTCTAAACTAAACATATGGTGACTAATGTCATCGATTTTCGCCTTTCGCCCTTACTCCTTTTCTACCTATTAATGTCCTTATTAGTTATTTATTGAAACAAGGAAAATTTAGAATAATTTCGGGGATTTATATATTTTTCTTATACACTTAATTTGAACTTACTTCACTAACTTAACTTAATTGTTATTAAAACTCATCTAACTCTATCCTAAGCTAAGGAAAGCTAACGCTTCCCACTTGACTCTGGTGGCACAAAGTCATCGCGACGTGATATTTAGGTAATATAACCATGCCCTCGGATCAATCTGAGCATAAAATTATGTACCCTGTTTGTGTTGGCGTGCACGGATTTAATACTTTCAATTACATCCGAATGGTCGGGGGCTTTAACTTGCGTTCCCAGATCTGCTCTAAGATCACGAAACAGATTATTAAAGCGATCATCTACATGGGCTTTTAAGGATTCGCAGTTATATCTAACTTGATCTTCAACCCGTTTGTTGAGGGTTTTAATTAAGTTGGCGCAAGGTTCACTGGCTTGATATTGGGACACATTACTTTTACTGTTCGCTCTTTGACATTCTTAGATATAGTGTAGTGACGATTAACACTTGTTTTTGACCATAGAGTGGTTTCAATTAAGAATTTAATTTGCCGGGAAAATTTTGCAAGTCGGCACAATGTTAAACTACCTGTACCCGTGGGAATTATTCAGCCTAATAGGCTATTTATCTTTAAATACATACTTACTGCCGCTACCTGCTTACGGGAAGATTCTAATACCATGTTTGAATCAGCATATATCAAGAATGTTCAAGTAAGAAGAACAATTACGAATGCGAACCCCTAGAGTTGTGAGTTTACCCGATGTTAAAAAATACAAAATCTTCAAAGTTAAAGAAATAAATAAAACTCATTTTAATTTTTTCATACATTTATTTCGTTTGCAATTAGTTTAATGTAAAAATTAAAAAATAAATTGTCAATACTTGTAGTAAATCAGTAATATTGTATTTAAATGTACTATTAATTTGTGCCGCTAAACAAAGCACTCAATCTCACTGGATTAATAAATATATTGTAATATGATAATTTACTGTGATTCAACTTAAACATAGATTAAACAAAAGGTGTCACCTTAATCAAAACAATAAATATTAATTGATAAAATATGGGAAATAGTAACAAGTAATCGTAATTATTTTTATTAATTTTATAAATGAACTTTTATAGATAAACTTCTAACAAGTAAACAACGTTATACACTCTTATATATTAAAGTCAAGTCACAGGGCAACAAGTACCTATAGTAAAATATAAATAACGATAATGTACATTTAATGATATAAGCATTAAATAATTATGTGACAGAATTACGACGGCTTACAAAGTTTACAATTTATTTTTTATTCTATGTTTTTTTTACAGAAGTTTGTATTATCTTCTTTATAGTAAGTTAAGTTAGATACTAATCCTATTTCGCAGTGAATTTGACTTTGGTATTTACAAATTGTATAAAAATTACTGTTTTCGTCCTCTTACTTTATAATTCTTCCAGTTTGATTCGCTTCACATCGCAGATCTCGAAGGGTGAGTCGTCCAGTTGTTTGAGTGTACGTTTTCCATGACTTTTGCTCGAGGGGCATTCGGGGTTTACAATGCCAACACCCAAATAAGTTATTAATTGCTTCCTTTTGACATGTCGAATTTCAACGGCCATTCCTCTTTGGTACATTTGGCCTTGTGCTCCGTAGGATGCAACTTTTTGCACGAACGTTTGGATAGCTCCATTAAGATCGACAGTCAATTTGGTGCCTTCAAACTCCAGTCCAAGGAACCACATCGAGCAATAGTCTGCATCAGTTACACCCTGCGTATTGTCGCCAACGTTCGATTTTCCGTCGGCTTGTCTGTGTTGGAAACATTGTGGATTAGCATGAACTAGCGAAATATGTTGTGTCTGCTCCAAATTTTGCACTAGGAGACGAATTTTCGATTCGACTAAACCGCTCCATTCATGGTGATCGCCTTGTGTATGGGACGTTGCAAGAACTACAACGAAATGGCGGTACATTTTGAAGAAGTTAGGTGCCTCGAAAAGCTGGTCCCATTGAGCTCGTCCTGAAGCAATTTCTTCTGTTGTTGTCCGGGCTTTTTTGATCGCGTTCACTATGACTTTCTTCGTTGACTCGGATACGTTGACAGTTGAGTTTTGTTGTGGATAGGCTGGCGTTATAATGGGCATTATATGATAACGATCAGCGTAACAGATGCGTGGATCCCAAACCGGAAAGGTCGAATTTACATTTTCTATCCGTTTTAGGAGCAGAGGAGCTGGCCACTTCCACATAGAGAAGACGAGAAAGAATTTTTGTACAAGTGTCGCAGCGGAGGCATTCGGATAAAGTTGACAGATGCGAGCTACTAGGATTGCCCAAGTTACTCCTCCAAAGTAGCCAAGAGCATTTGAATAAACGCCTTGTTTCTTGGCCCATAATTTAATAGCTCTGAGTGCGAAGCAAAAGTTTTCTATATTAGGCACCAAATTGAGTATTTCGTTGGTTGTGCGACATCCGTTCAAACTTCTCACAGACATGATATCCAAGTTTCTCAATAAGTTATCGTTTTGTAAGTCAAAGTCGTCTGGTATCTTGTTTAATGTCATTTGGGCAAATAACATATCAACCTGAATCCCATCGAAGTAAAGTTTTATTATTGGTACAAACGCTTCTTTAACAGCTTGACACTCCGTGACGCCATGTTGCTTTTTCAGCAGTTCAAAAAATGATATAAAGTAGTCAGACCGTTCAACACTGATCGGAGCAACACATAGAACATCCATATCGGCGCCTTTGTGATGAGCCCCTAATCGAAATGAGCCAAAAGGATACACCTGACCTCCTATTTGTTCTGCTGATTGTTTCGGCATACCCTTGGAAATACTTGTGTCCTTAATCCAATTCTTAACGAGCGTGTTCAATTTAGTTAATACTGCTATACGGTGATCGAGCTCGGCTTTAGTTTCGAAAACGTCGTTTTGTTCAAGGGTTTTACGGAGTGCTTCTGTTCTATGAATATCTTCTGGTGTTGGTTCATCGTAACTTATAGCAGATGTCAGGCCTCTGGTTTTATACTGGGTCCGAGGTTTCATAATTCCGGTTGTCAATGATGCTTTTGCATTCCTGGAGGAGTTGACGTTTTTCAACGTTGTGTTGAGATTCCACTTCGTATCGCCAATCACCATCTTGAGTAAATTTTACGTTCTGTTGTAAAGTAAAGTTTATTTAAAATTTAAAAAGTTAAAGTTTTTTCTTAACTTACGATTTTTTGTTGTTGTTCGTTTTAAAATAGAAACTTCAGTGACGATTGAATGGTTAAAAATAAGTTTTGGGTTCGTTCTTGTGAGCACTTGATCTCAGGGATGTTGGGTTCAAAGTAATGATAGAAGGATACGTAAGACTCTTATATAGGCTTGTGGGTATATTGGGTATTCTCACTCTCGGCGACCGTTCTCGGTAGTGTGTCAGTCCGACACTGTTTCACCGAGACGTAACCAAACTCCGTAACCGCTCGTCTAAGCTTGTTTGCTTGTACCCTGCAGTTCGGTGCTAAACCAACGGTTCACCTGCTTTTACGTGTTTTTACTCGAAAATAAACTTATTCAGGTTTGTGGACAGTATTTATTTCGTGGGTTACTTAATTTATATTAACATAGAATATAGTATTGTAATCTTAATGTTATTTTATCATAAACGTAGAATATTATATTGTAAACATAAATTTATTTCCATACACGTAGAATAATCAGTACAATTTATTTCGTGAGTTAAACTTAATTTATATTAACATAGAATATAGTATTGTAATCTCAATTTTATTTTATCACGAATGTAGAATATTATATTGTAAACATAAATTTATTTTACTATACATGTAGAATAATAAGTACAACTTATTTCGTGAGTTAAACTTTATTTATACTAACATAGAATATAGTATTGTAATCCTAATGTTATTTTATCATAAACGTAGAATATTGGATTGTAAACATAAATTTATTTCCATACATGTAGAATAATCAGTACAATTTATTTCGTGAGTTAAACTTATTTTATATTAACATAGAATATAGTATTGTAATCTCAATTCTATTTTATCACGAATGTAGAATATTATATTGTAAACATAAATCTATTTCCATACACGTAGAATAATCAGTACAATTTATTTCGTGAGTTAAACTTAATTTATATTAACATAGAATATAGTATTGTAATCTCAATTTTATTTTATCACGAATGTAGAATATTATATTGTAAACATAAATTTATTTTACTATACATGTAGAATAATAAGTACAACTTATTTCGTGAGTTAAACTTATTTTATATTAACATAGAATATAGTATTGTAATCTTAATGTTATTTTATCATACCATACATGTAGAAGAATCCGTACCCATTGTTGACGCCATTCTCCAAAAAAACTCAGACACAAAACAAAAGGGTTCACAGTTCAGTCTTGTGTGGCTCTGTATTAAGAATTTCGTCTAATCACAACAGAGGTAACATTTCTCCGGTGCAAGTGCGGTCACTTTCACTAAAAAGGATCGACGCGAAAGTTAAAAACCCTTTTGGTCGTGGCACTGTATTACGAAATCGTTTTATTACAAACAGAGGTAATATTTCTCCGGTGCAAGTGCGGTCACTTTCACTAAAAAGGATCGACACGAAAGTTCAAAACCCTTTTGGTCGTGGCACTGTATTACGAAATCGTTTTATTACAAACAGAGGTAATATTTCTCCGGTGCAAGTGCGGTCACTTTCACTAAAAAGGATCGACACGAAAGTTCAAAACCCTTTTGGTCGTGGCACTGTATTAATATTTTTTCGATTTTTACCCGGGAGCACGTATCCACCATTCGATGCAGAAATTATCAATCGACTGCCTTAGTTCACCGAAGCGGCAGAATATCTCGTACTCCATCATCGCTTCGATGCCCATATTTGGTCATTTTAAACATATTACATCCCTTAGTGTGGGTAACCGCATTGTACCCCTGCCTGTGTGTATCTTTTATTATTATTCGCACGGGGATGAGCGCCATTGCGTGTGTTTACTCTTTGTACCATATTAAGTGTAGGGACGTTCATATAGTTTATACGTGCAATGTGATGCTGCTACATGGGCATGCGTTATATCTCACGTATTTGTATTTGTTGAGATGTGTCCTTTTAAGGGCATGCGTTGTAGGTTTACGTCGGTTTGCGCGCCTTCTGGTAATTCCAGGAATTAGTCGCGGGCTTGCGCAACCGCATCTTGTTTTTCTTGGTTGTTCTGCTACATCCGATCGTTGGTTGCTGGTTTTACCAGATCGATGTGCAGGTGTCCCATGCTCTCCCCTGCTATTTAGTTTCTTACCATTGGTGCTACGCTGTGCTTGGTCTTCATGACATGATTTCCTTGATTTATGCATTTCTACTTTTAGGACGATGCCTGTATTTGACAAACGCTTGTATCAGCGGGCTTGTGGTTATTTACATGCTAATGCAGGTAAGTATTCGCTTTTCCGGCGCCGACTGCCTGCGAAAAGAGGTTACCTGGTGGTAAGTAGGCCGGTGGGTAGTGGCGTTCGCGCTAACCGCCACAGTACTCCCCCCCCAGTGACATAGTCACGATAAAAAGAAAACGCAACAAAAACGAAGAGGTGTTGAGACTGAGGCGTGCTCTTGGTTGGCCACGCGACTGGTCCCCATTGGTTCTGTCATTACCATCATGGTGGTGAAACTTGTCGAGTGCGCAGTCTTTTACGACTTCGCGTAATGGGCCCCTTATATTGTTCTGGCACGCCCGCCGTGGTCGGCGGCGTCTTTTTCTGCACCTCAGCATTGTGAGGAGTGCACCCCTGGTTACTTTCTTCCAAAAAGCAAGGTTTTAGCCGTTCCACGCTGATTGTGGCTGCCTTCCCATGTATGTCCACCTCGTAGACCCGTTCGCTGATTCTTTTAATCACTTTGAACGGGCCCTCAAACGGAGGCTCGAGTGGTTTCTTTACTTTATCCACTCTAACGAAAACGTGTGTACAGGTGCGCAACTCTGGATGCACGAAAACTCTCTTTGACCCGTGTCGGGCGACCGGTCTTGGTCGTACTTTTCGCATCAAATCACGCAGGTAACCCACGCTCTTCGTCAGCTCCGCAGGTGGCTCACCGTCGACGAAAAGCTCCCCGGGCAAAACGAGGCTGGTACCGTAAGTGAGCTCGGCTGCTGAGGCGCCCAGGTCTTCCTTCATGCTGGTCCTCAAACCAAGGAGGACTGTAGGCAGTGCGTCGAACCACTGTGTGTCATTATGGCACATTAAAGAGGCCTTCAATGATCTATGCCAACGCTCTATCATGCCGTTGGCAGCAGGATGATATGCTGTCGTACGCTCTCTTTGACAACCCAGCAACTCCGTAAGCTGTCTGAAGATCGTAGCCTCGAACTGAGGTCCCCTATCCGAGGTAAGTGTTGTGGGAACGCCGAAACGCGTTACCCACGTTGAGTAGAAAGCCCGGGCCACGCTCTCTGCGGTTATTACACGTAATGGGGTAGCCTCGGGCCATCGCGTAAAGCGATCTATCATCGTGAGCAGGTACGCGAATCCTCTGGAGGGAGTTAAAGGGCCGACTATGTCAATGTGTACGTGGGCGAAACGTGCCTCGGGCAGCTTGAATTGTGCCGGCTCCAGTACGTTGTGTCTGCTTATTTTACAACGTTGACACTTGAGACACGCCCTCGCCCACTTTGTGAGGTCCTTATTCATGTGTGGCCAAACGAACTTACGTCGAATCGCCGCAGCCGTCGCGCGCCCGCTGGGATGAGCTGGGCTATGAAAGGTCTCATAAATGCCCCTACGCAACACCGCAGGAATGTATGGCCTGACTGTACCCGTTGAGACGTCGCACCAAACGGTTTTTCCGTTGGTGTCGACAGCGAACCTACGCAGTTCCAGTGCTGTGTCTGCTGTTACGAGAGCTTTAAGTTGGCTATCGTTTTTCTGGGCTTGCTCCAAGTCAGCGTCAGCTAAGGCTGCGCGCAATTGAATCACATCTATGCGAGATAGTGCGTCTGCTATTACGTTCTGATTACCAGGAACGTACTTTATCTCGGTGACGTATTGGCCTATGAGGTCCAGATGCCGCTCCTGTCGCGGCGATGCATTTCCGGATTTTTTCGGAAGGCGTGGCTCAATGGTTTATGGTCCGTTCTGACGATCGCCTGACGACCCTCGACCATGTGTCGGAAGTATTTGATGGCACTGTATATGGCCAATAACTCTCGGTCATAGGTGCTGTACTTTCGTTCTGCCGTACTGAGTTTTCTAGAGAAAAAACCCAGCGGCTCCCAGCCACCGTCGCTTTCCTGCTCCAATACCGCCCCAATTGCGGTGTCCGACGCGTCGCATTGTATTGCTAACTGTGCGCCCTCTGCTGGGTAACACAGCAGGGTGGCGTTTGCAAGTTGCGCTTTTGACTGCCGGAATGCATTACTTGCTGCTTCCGTCCAGACGATTGGACGTTTGTCATTCTTTTTTGCCCCCTTTAAATATTCATTCAAAGGGGCCTGGACATGCGCGGCATTTTGTAATGTAGGCCGGTAAAAATTAAGCATGCCCAGGAAACGTCGTAATTCGCGAACGTTGGTAGGACGTGGGAATTCGTTGAGAGCTTTAACTCTGTCCGAGAGAGGCCGAATACCACGATTGTTGATATGATAACCCAAATAGCTCACCTGCTCCTTGGCAATTTGGCATTTGTCCGGGTTAATCATGAGTCCGTAACGGCGGAGGCGTTCTAACACCTGTTTAAGATGTTGCTGGTGCTCCGCTCGGTTTTGGGACGCAATCAGGATATCGTCGATGTAGGCGTAACAAAAATCCAATCCACGCAGAGCCGAATCGATGTACCTTTGAAATGTTTGTGCGGCGTTTCTAAGGCCGAAAGTCATTACCTTGAACTCATATAGTCCAAAAGGGGTAATGACCGCGGTTTTTGGGATGTCTTCGTGTGCCACTGGTATCTGGTGGTATGCCCTGGCAAGGTCCAGGGTCGTGAAGACTGTGCATCCGCGCAATTTGTATGAGTAATCATACAAGTGTGCGATGGGGTATCGGTCCGGGATTGTGACCGCGTTTAACTGTCGGTAGTCGCCACACGGGCGCCATTCGCCGTTTCGTTTCTTAACTAGGTGAAGCGGGCCGGCCCATGGGCTTACTGAAGGTTGGCAGATTCCTTGCTCCAGCATGTAGTCGAATTCTTCGCGTGCTGCGCGCAATTTGTCTGGTGCTAGTCGCCGCGGACGTTGGCTTACGGGTGGACCCCGTGTCTCGATGTGATGGTATACCCCGGACTCTATGTGCTCCTGGTTGGGAAGTGGTACTGTCGAGTGTCTATACTCTTCCAGTAGAGCCGGAATCTCATCGCATGTGATGTCGGCCTCGTGTGGCGTCCGTGGGGCCTCTCCAGGCGGATGACCGAGTGGCCGTTGTTCCACTAATCTATTGTTCGCGGTGTCGACCAGCAAGTTGTGGCACGATAGTAAGTCCGACCCTATTAATGGTTCGGAGACATCGGCCACTATGAAGTGCCAACCTATGGGGTGCCGCAAACCTAGATCCAGTCGTAGGTACTTACGTCCGTAAGTAGCTATGGATGTGTTGTTCGCTGCTAGTAATTGGAGTCTGCTAGGCGTTTTATTTTGCGAAGCGTACGACTTAGGCAAGACTGATATGTCGGCGCCAGTGTCGACCGTAAAACTTATATCCAATTTCGCGTCTTTGATTGTTAAGCGGCTTACTTGGAGTGTGCCGACCGTTTGCGCTGAGGTTGCGGTCGGCCTTCCTAGTTTAAATTTGCGTTTGTTGTTGGTTTTACTGGCTTCCACCCGCAGGGTTGTGTGCATTTGCGGGCCTTTGCCCCAAACCGCCGATGATATGAACACCACGCGGGTGTTAATGCCCTTTGAGGGTTCGTTGTTGGCTGTGGCGCGGGTCTCCCGCGCGTGCCAGTGGCACCTCTCAGGTTATCGCGTAGCCCAGCTGTGGGCTGGGTCTGGGGCCTCTGATATGTTGGGCGATTTTGGGCCGCGCGCGCGAAGTCTCGTAATTCGGCCCGTAATTGTGCGATTTCGCGCTGTAAACCTAATTCATAACGCGAGGGTCCCGGCGGCCGGGAGTGGGGTTGTTCCGCGTCCCGGGTATGCGCCAATGCCCGTGCCGAGTCTGTGGCGAGTGGTTGTGACGCGTTGGTGCCTCTCTTCTCGCGCGGAATATTCTGGGGCGAGGCGTAGTATCGCGCAGATGCTTCCTCCGGACGATTAATGGTCGCCACATGGAAGGCGGGGGACTCCTCTCGTTGGTCAGCGCCCTCTACGATCGCATCCGCGATCTTAGCCAGCCAACTCAGGCTTTGATTGGTTTGAGCGATCACAGTAGGACGCGCTTGTTGCGGAAGACCCCTAATGAAGTGGGGTCTGATGACATCATCTGAAATCCCCTTCCCCGCTATAGACCGCAAATGAGTGAGAAAATGTGATGGCTTCATCCCTGTAAAATTAGTTTCGTTGTATAATCGTTGGTGCCTCTTGGCTATGGCATACACACATCTCATTCGTCCACAAATATACTCTCTTTCTCTCTCTTGCTCCCTCTTTCTCTTTTTCTCTTTCTCTCTTTCTCTCCTGACGTCGATACATACACATAATTATAAACTATAACCTTGAACGCTGATCGTTGAAACCTAAGACTTAATTCACATACTGAGATAAGAAAGAATTCCAAACCACTACACCAAACGATAATGAATCACTTCCATACAAATCCACGAACAACTATGTCACACAATTAACCTACCCCAAACTTTAGCCTTGAATGCTGATCACTCCAACCTAAGACTTAATTCATCACTTCCATACAAATCCGCGAACAACTACTGATAACAACACCGCCACTACAACCGAAGATGTGTACAACTGATAACAGCCCAACAGGTGAAATTCAGATATTTGCCCATCAATACACACACACACATACATACACACATAATTAATATAACAACAAGCTACAAAAAAATTCCCATATAATACTCAGCTCAATGACTAATAATAATATATTCGCTATTAACAACATTGTAGCGCTAAAAAAGTCTACACATACTAATATATCCATATAAAAACTGCCTATGCTTTTCAAAAATAACCCATATGATTATAAGCAAACAAAGAACTTTCAAAAAATCTCAAAACTTTGAACAATAAAACATAACATCATTATAACAATAAACTAAATACAGCAAATATAACCACACTAGATAATAATAAAAACATTCGAACAATATACCAATAAATACAGATTAGAAAATAACGGTGATCATCCAAACCTAAGACTTAATTCACATGCTGAGATAAGAAAGAATCCCAAAAACCACGACGTCAAATGGCTACGAATGACTTCCATACAATTAACCTATCCCCAAACTTTAACCTTGAACGCTGTGATCATCCAAATCTAAGTCTTATATCATCACTTCCATACCATATCCATCGAACAACAAAAATTCCTATATATTACTCAGCTCAATGACTAATAATAATATATAAAAAACCCTCAACTTCCAGACAAATCGGCGACCAACCATGTCATACAATTAACCTACTCCAAACTTTAACCTTGTACGCTGATCATCCAACCCTAAGACTTAATTCACATACTGAGATAAGAAAGAATCCCAAACGACAATGAATCACTTCCATATAAATCCACGAACAACTACTGATAACACGCCTCTATTTTACTACAAATGATATCAGCACAACAAGTCAAACGACCATGAATCACCTGTCACCTATTCACATACAGAACTGATAACGACGACGATGATGATGAACCATTTCCATACATTATGCAGCAATAGCAAAAACATCGGGATTATTATTATTATTATTGCTAGACTCACGATACAATACCCAAAAATAAATACTAGCACCGCGTCAAAAAAGGAATAACAATTAATATATAAATAAGGTAACTCACCAGTTGATGATGTTGATTTTTTTATTTCCTAGCTAATCCCACGTCGAATATTGGATTTGATGATGATTTTTTCTTCTTTTTTTTCAAATTTAAAGCCCGTATTTATATATATAGTTCTGCATAGATTTACTGCCAAGTGAATATATTCATAAAAAAAGCCTTTAGCACCCCAGACAATCCCCAAAAAAAGCATATATTCAATATAGCAAAAAAGTCCATTTCAACATAGATTTACTATCAAGTAGTAGCATTTCAGTATAGAGCAAAAAGCCCGAGCCTCACCTTGTTAGCGCAGTTGCTGGGTACTGGCTTAGGTTGCGTCTTAGAGAATTTTTTTTTTTCATGGGCAAATGAACTGTTCTAAGAAAAAACATCCACCCATTTCAAAATAGAATCAGCTAAAACATACATCCATTTCAAGATAGAATCACCAAAAAATTCCCATATATTAAGAACCAGCTAAAACATACGCCCATTTCAAGATAGAATCACTCTAAAAATTCCCATATATATTACTCAAACCCAATGATTAAATAATAATAATATATTCACTGCCAAACAATCATGAATCATCTATCACATATTCACACACAATTCAAAAATACCAACTGATCATATCATACAATTACCCTTGAACGCTAATCACCCAAACCTAATACTTAATTCACTTATCGAGATAACAAATCCACGAACTACTAAAGATTTGCTCAACTGATAACAAATACGCAACAAGCCAAACAACCATGAATCACATCTGAACAAAATTAAACTAACTGATAACAACACTACTACTATATTTTTGTTACACAATTACCCTACCCCAAACTTTAACCTTGAACGCTAATCACCCAACCCTAATACATAATTCACTTACTGAGATAACAAATCCAGGAACCACTAAAGATTTGCTCAACTGATAAGAACACAACAAGCCAAACAACCATGAACCACATCTGAACAAAATTAAAACAACTGATAACAACACTATTACTATATTTTTGTCCCTCAATTAACCTACTCCAAACTTTAACCGAGACAAAAGCCAAATGCACAAAGAATTTAATATATCATATGAATAATGCGTATCCCCTAAAGTATGCAATTAACAATATATCCATATAAAAACTCAAAATTGTAGCGCTAAAAATAGCCCATATTCAATATATATATATATAGCAAAAAGCCCGATAGTCTAAAAGCATATAGAATCACCAAAAAATGTCCATGTATTAAGAATCATCTTAGATTTACTCCCAAGTGGTATATTCATAAAAAGTCCTCAACAACCGAGACAAAAGCCA
This sequence comes from Microdon myrmicae, assembly GCA_963931805.1. Taxonomy (NCBI): domain Eukaryota; kingdom Metazoa; phylum Arthropoda; class Insecta; order Diptera; family Syrphidae; genus Microdon; species Microdon myrmicae. The sequence continues at coordinate 95,374,215 of OZ007496.1, read as the reverse complement.
AAAGCACAAACCATTTCAGCATAGAGCAAAAAGCCCCGCCCTGTTATCGCAGCTGCTGGGTACAGGCTTAGGTCTGCGTCTTAGTTGAAGTCAGTTTTAATCTCCAACAAAAAAACCTCCATCCATTTTTTCATTGACAAATGACTTGTTCTAAGAATCAGCAAAAACATATACCCATTTCACATCCCCAGTTAAAAAAGCCTCAGCAAGAACATCCACCCGAAGATTACTACAACTGATAACAACACCCTCAAAGGTCTGACATCCATTCCACTTCACAAATATCAACTATCATACACACAGACTGGAACATCAACCGCATCTGGCAACATCATGGCAAAATCTCATTTATTACTACTCTACTCAATGACTCAAACCCACTTCGCAAATATCAACCACATCTGGCAACATCATGACAAAATTCCCATTTATTACTACTCGACTCAATGACTCAAACCCACTTCACAAATATCAACCACATCTGGCAACATCATGACAAAATTCCCATTTATTACTACTCGACTCAATGACTCAAACCCACTTCACAAATATCAACCACATCTGGCAACAGCAACACAAAATTCTCATTTATTACTACTCGACTCAATGACTCAAACCCACTTCACAAATATCAACTATCATATCAACCACATCTGGCAACATCATGACAAAATTCCCATTTATTACTACTCGACTCAATGACTCAAACCCACTTCACAAATATCAACTGCCATATCAACCGCATCTGGCAACATCATTACAAAATTCCCATTTATTACTACTCTACTCAATGACTCAAACATCCAAACACTTTTTTTGCTTCTGGGAATTCGCATCTGACAACAACAACCACAAAAAATCCCATATATATATTACTCCAACTCAACGACTAATAATAATATATTCAAACATCCCCCACCCCAAGAAATCAACAAAAATATCCCTCGCATCTGGCAACAAAAACCACAAAAAATCCCATATATATTACCCCAACTGAACGACTAATAATAACATATTCAAACACCCACCAAACCAAAGAACCAACAAAAATATCCCACCCATCTCAAAATAACAAACTGTTATACACACAAACCGTGCCCCCAACCAACCGCAAACTATTATACACACAAACCGATCACCCGGCCAACTGCTATACACACCAACATTTTTACTGGGGGAAATTCGCACCTGGCAATGCCACGCCATTTTTCATACAAATCACTGGGGCAGAACCGGCATAACCCTACTACTTTGATTGTTAAGCGGCTTACTTGGAGTGTGCCGACCGTTTGCGCTGAGGTTGCGGTCGGCCGTCCTAGTTTAAATTCGCGTTTTGCGCCGGCTTCACCGGCTTCCAACCGCAGGGTTGTGTGCTTTTGCGGGCCTTTGCCCCAAACCGCCGATGGTATGAACACCACGCGGGTGTTAATGCCCTTTGGGGGTTCGCCGTCGGCTGTGGCGTGGATCTTCCGCGCGTGCTAGTGGCACCTCTCTGGTTTTCGCGTTGCCCAGCGGTGGGCTGGGTCTGGGGCCTCTGATATGTTGGGCGATTTTGGGCCGTGCGCGCGAAGTCTCGTAATTCGGCCCGTAATTGTGCGATTTCGCGTTGTAAACTTAATTCGTAACGCGAGGGTCCCGGTTGCCGGAAGTGTGATTGCTCTGCGTCCCGAGTATGCGCCTGAGCCCGTGCCGAGTCTGTGGCGATTGGTTGTGACGCGTTGGTGCCTCCACTGGTGCGCGGAATATTATGGGGCGAGGAGTAGTATCGCGCAGATGTTTCATCCGAGCGGTTAATGGTCGCTACCTGAAAGGCGGGGGACTCCTCTCGTTGGTCAGCGCTTTCTACGATTGCGTCTGCAATCTTAGCCAGCCAACTCAGGCTTTGATTGGTTTGAGCGATTACTGTAGGACGCGCTTGTTGCGGAAGACCCCTAATGAAGTGGGGTCTGATGACATCATCAGAGATCCCCTTTCCCGCTATAGACCGCAAATGAGTGAGAAAATGCGATGGCTTCATCCCCGTGAAATTGGTCTCGTTGTACAAGCGTTGGTGCCGCTTGGCAATTGACTCCTCGAGTGCATTGAGGAGCGTTTCCCTCATATCTGTATACGGGCTGTTACCAGGAGCTCTTATGATGTGTGCCACATGTGTACGCTGGTTTCGGTTTAAAACCCTCATAACCTCCAGCGCACGTGGTCTCTCCTCGCTCACGCCCGCTGCCTCGAATATGAGGTCCGCCATGGTGAACCAGAGCTCCGATTCCTCCTCATCAAAAGGAGGCAAGCGCAGGTCGCGCGAGGTAACATGTAGTGCCTGCACTGTTGGAGTCGCACCAGCGGATAACGGGAACTCCGTTCTGTGAGGGCGCGAGTCGCGGGCTTTTTCGTGTAGCGAGTCCGTGGGCTGTTCTACGCTGAGGGCGTCCACGAAGGCCGGGGACTCCGGACGCGGCACTTCCAGCTCCCGCCGCAGCTCCGCCTGAGGCGCCGTCTGTGATTCGGTAAGCGATTCCCGCAGCGCTTCCGGTTGGGGCTCCTGTTGAGTCTTCTTTGACCTCGTAAACTGAGCCATCCTCTACAAAAGGGTGGTGGCCGTTCCTCGTCACGCGAGAACCACGAGAAATTGCAGGAAAAGGTTAGCAAGGAGAAGTTGTAGATCTGCCTAGTTGGCGGAAAGCCCGTTGCTTGCAGCTGTTGTGATGGGAACGAGTGAACAGTGTATATGTGGGTTGTTTAATTTACTCTGTATAGTTTCCGGATTTTCGATGCCCAGAAGGGGCTTACTACGCGAATTTGTTGTAGTGAATGCTTGTACTATTCAATTACAAATAAATATTTTTAAATTTGGTTATTACTTACTGCTACTTTACATACAATAGAAGGAGAAGAAAATATTGTGTTTTAGCTGGCTCTAAAGGAGCTCAGCGTATATATATATATATATTAAAGAAGAGAAAAAAAAAAAATTAAAAAAATTACGTCACCTGGAGTCCAACGTTGAGAATTTGGTTTCGTCAGGTGTCGTTACTCGCACTGTGTTGAGGATAGTGCTGCGATCTGACTCCACTTGTAGTGATTTTGGTGGTTGGTTCGATGTTCGATGTCAGGTTATGTGCCCTTCCTCACTTGGTAGGTCACCAATTGTGGGTATATTGGGTATTCTCACTCTCGGCGATCGTTCTCGGTAGTGTGTCAGTCCGACACTGTTTCACCGAGACGTAACCAAACTCCGTAACCGCTCGTCTAAGCTTGTTTGCTTGTACCCTGCAGTTCGGTGCTAAACCAACGGTTCACCTGCTTTTACGTGTTTTTACTCGAAAATAAACTTATTCAGGTTTGTGGACAGTATTTATTTCGTGGGTTACTTAATTTATATTAACATAGAATATAGTATTGTAATCTTAATGTTATTTTATCATAAACGTAGAATATTATATTGTAAACATAAATTTATTTCCATACACGTAGAATAATCAGTACAATTTATTTCGTGAGTTAAACTTAATTTATATTAACATAGAATATAGTATTGTAATCTCAATTTTATTTTATCACGAATGTAGAATATTATATTGTAAACATAAATTTATTTTACTATACATGTAGAATAATAAGTACAACTTATTTCGTGAGTTAAACTTTATTTATACTAACATAGAATATAGTATTGTAATCCTAATGTTATTTTATCATAAACGTAGAATATTGGATTGTAAACATAAATTTATTTCCATACATGTAGAATAATCAGTACAATTTATTTCGTGAGTTAAACTTATTTTATATTAACATAGAATATAGTATTGTAATCTCAATTCTATTTTATCACGAATGTAGAATATTATATTGTAAACATAAATCTATTTCCATACACGTAGAATAATCAGTACAATTTATTTCGTGAGTTAAACTTAATTTATATTAACATAGAATATAGTATTGTAATCTCAATTTTATTTTATCACGAATGTAGAATATTATATTGTAAACATAAATTTATTTTACTATACATGTAGAATAATAAGTACAACTTATTTCGTGAGTTAAACTTATTTTATATTAACATAGAATATAGTATTGTAATCTTAATGTTATTTTATCATACCATACATGTAGAAGAATCCGTACCCATTGTTGACGCCATTCTCCAAAAAAACTCAGACACAAAACAAAAGGGTTCACAGTTCAGTCTTGTGTGGCTCTGTATTAAGAATTTCGTCTAATCACAACAGAGGTAACATTTCTCCGGTGCAAGTGCGGTCACTTTCACTAAAAAGGATCGACGCGAAAGTTAAAAACCCTTTTGGTCGTGGCACTGTATTACGAAATCGTTTTATTACAAACAGAGGTAATATTTCTCCGGTGCAAGTGCGGTCACTTTCACTAAAAAGGATCGACACGAAAGTTCAAAACCCTTTTGGTCGTGGCACTGTATTACGAAATCGTTTTATTACAAACAGAGGTAATATTTCTCCGGTGCAAGTGCGGTCACTTTCACTAAAAAGGATCGACACGAAAGTTCAAAACCCTTTTGGTCGTGGCACTGTATTAATATTTTTTCGATTTTTACCCGGGAGCACGTATCCACCATTCGATGCAGAAATTATCAATCGACTGCCTTAGTTCACCGAAGCGGCAGAATATCTCGTACTCCATCATCGCTTCGATGCCCATATTTGGTCATTTTAAACATATTACATCCCTTAGTGTGGGTAACCGCATTGTACCCCTGCCTGTGTGTATCTTTTATTATTATTCGCACGGGGATGAGCGCCATTGCGTGTGTTTACTCTTTGTACCATATTAAGTGTAGGGACGTTCATATAGTTTATACGTGCAATGTGATGCTGCTACATGGGCATGCGTTATATCTCACGTATTTGTATTTGTTGAGATGTGTCCTTTTAAGGGCATGCGTTGTAGGTTTACGTCGGTTTGCGCGCCTTCTGGTAATTCCAGGAATTAGTCGCGGGCTTGCGCAACCGCATCTTGTTTTTCTTGGTTGTTCTGCTACATCCGATCGTTGGTTGCTGGTTTTACCAGATCGATGTGCAGGTGTCCCATGCTCTCCCCTGCTATTTAGTTTCTTACCATTGGTGCTACGCTGTGCTTGGTCTTCATGACATGATTTCCTTGATTTATGCATTTCTACTTTTAGGACGATGCCTGTATTTGACAAACGCTTGTATCAGCGGGCTTGTGGTTATTTACATGCTAATGCAGGTAAGTATTCGCTTTTCCGGCGCCGACTGCCTGCGAAAAGAGGTTACCTGGTGGTAAGTAGGCCGGTGGGTAGTGGCGTTCGCGCTAACCGCCACAGGCTCTTAGGCCCTGACAAACTATTCCTATCTGAAAATTTTATAAACCTGTAGTGGTGTCCGTTATCTGCCAAAAATCCGTAGTGCAAGTTAAATTAGCAGGTAATAATTCATCTTTTAATAAACCATAAACGTAATAATTGAATGCAGTCATAAAACGCTCATGTAGGTTTTATAAGCCTGGAGAAAGTATTTCTACCTGAACATCTTGCAAACCTGTATTGGTTTGTGTCTTAATAAATTTATAGTATTTATAGTCTCTCAACATAAACAATACATTAATGTGACAACATGGTAGTCCTTTAAACCAGTACTTTTATGGGAAAAATGTATAATATAATCATTTTATAAGCCTGTGTTTGGTTTCCGTCATAAAAGGTTTCAGGTAAAATACTAATTATGAAATTACGCTTAGGTATCTGCGAAAATCCGTCGTGCAGGTTAAATTAGCAGAAAATGCTTAACGAATTAATAAAACCTAAGTCCAACAATCGAATAGAATAATGGCTCGAAAAGGGCTAATGTAGGTTTTATAACCCTTGACAAAGCATTTTTACCTGAAAAATATTATTTTGAATCCTCCAACAAACCATAAGCCAATAGGTCTCCCTATGTTTTCACATACATACATATAGATGCTGACCGTACACTTATGCTGTGGTTAATTTTTTTAGAACAAATGCGAAATAATTGTAGTAAGGTAAAAATAATAATACCACACCATTAATTATTATATTGAATTTAATTGATTTTCCTTAAAACAAATATTTGAGAAAATCTCATCGGTGACATTGTGCACCTGACGGTTAGTTCTTTTTTTTTTTAATTTGCATTACTATTAGAAGGGTGCTAGCAAAATAATGGAAATTGTTTGGATGAGATCATTTTAAAGAAATAAATGCCCACATTTCTTTAATAAAATGTAAGATGTAGGTTCATTAACCGTGTCGTGTATTAGAGGGTTTTGGTCGTTTTCTCTTGTATTTTGAAGCTTTTAAGTTTTTCATTCTATTGGGTTTATCGGCATGTGCAAGGATATAAAGAAGAAATTGAGTATGTGGAAGGAGCTTCTCTCGAATTCTGATATTTCGGTTTCTGAGAGTACGAAACTTTTTTGACCAAGACGGTTGTAACTTTTACTTCAACGCGCACTTGCCAAATTCTACCTGTGTAGGATGTAAGCCACCATCCTTACTGTGAAATCTATTTCTATCGTTAAACACAATTACGGGACGCTAAACTCTTAATAGTAGCTTGAAACATGGTTTTTTGTGAATTTATATCGTTTTTTTTTACTTATCAAAAAGGATAGTAATGTTTACTTATTTACACAGGACGGTAGAGGCCCGTCTCTCCCCAGAGAGGTATAATGCAAAGACACCACCGGTGTTACACTTGCAACTTTTTATATATACTTTGTTGAAAGAGATAAAAACACCACAATAAACTTGACTTTATTTTAGATTGTTCTAATTTTACAATGGAAATTCGTTTTAAGTTTCCGTGCTATACTACAACTTATTATATTAATATCCTTTTCATAAATCCAACAAAACATAAGTCAATAGGTCTCCTAATTCTATCACCATTGGCAATACATGGTCGGTACACCTATGATATGTGAATAATTTTTTATAGAACAAAATGCGAAATAATTGTAGTAAGGTAAAAATAATAATTGTACACTATTTATCATTTCATTGAATCTATTTGATTTTGTAAACACCAACATTTTGTTATAACTGTTTTTGTTTTGAGGATGTAAAATACCTTTCGAGTGAACGTATTAGTTTAGTTGGGCTACCGCTCCATTTATTGAGGTAATGCAACCTATAAACAGTACTAACATAACTAAGCCTAACCTAAAGTAGAAAGATTTAACTATGCGAGCAAGATGTGGAAGATGGAGGCTGTGTGGAAAGTGTAGGAAGCGCTGCTAAGGATTGGGTGTGCGATTGAGAAATGATTCACGAGGCGGTGTTTGAGAGTAAATTGCCTAAAAGCCAGAAGGTCCTTTGACACTGTATGTGGTGTCAAGTTAAGATTTTCATGATATTAAAGAAAAAGATTTTCAATGAAAGGGACATCAGTAGGTAAGCTTTCTTGTTGAATGGCGACCATAACGGTGGTGTTAGTTTTTCATTCGAAACGGATTGAGTCCAGTTTGTCGTAGAGAAAGAGGACAGAAAGATACGCATATTTTCATAAGTGTTTTTATTTGTCAGTTTGGAGAGGGTGTAGCGACAATCTAAGACATTTAATCATAATAACCCTGAAGTGTAAATATAAACCTGAATTCGTGAAATAATAATTACTTTACTTTCTCTACAATCTGTTGTTCAATAAACAACTGTGAAGCACAAGGAGGCAGTCGCTGATCTCGGACTCGATTGGACGTACACTCAACTCATAGAAAGGGATCGTAATGAACCGTATAACAGTAAACTTATCAAATTCTCGAAATTGGTTGGAAAGCAATTCCGCGACCAAGTACACGAAGAACCACAGTGACGTGTGGGTTTATGACATTTTTATTGAAAAACAGTTCCAAGCCGAATAATAACACGTCCCTACACTTTGAAGATCAATAAGGATAACAGCATGGGTGTAGCAGCTTTAATTCCACCAGACTTTCTCAACATAATGCAGCGAGGAAATAGGCGCTGGACTCAGTAATTTACTTACACTCTGGTGGTCAAAAAGGAAGTCCGCATAAGTGTAGCAGCTTTAATCCCGCCGGTATTTCTCAACATAATGCACCAAGGAAATAGGCACTGGACATAGGTACGAGTGGGCAATTAATATAATCGTATTTCGATTTTTTTTTAAATTTATTTATATGTCTATTTACTTATTTATTTATTTAGTAATTTACTTTTTTTTCTCATTTTCTATCATCTGGTAAGGCTCCCTGTGACTCCATTCTGTTATAATCGGAGGAATGGTACGCTCTTTTACACGTTTTATCTGATTCCAATTCCGCTTTCATCTATAATCTTGTCCCTTGCTACTCCACTGTTAAAATCTATATTCTGCCATTATCACTACAGTGATACCCCACCCCCCCCCCCCCCCGATCTACCACCCCCACCTTCATCTCTTTGCACCATTCCCATCATGCCTTGTGGTAGCTCGACCTGTGGGATTAGTGATGTTAATGCCGATTTTGTATGCTATAAAGGCATCTGCGGTAAATATTATCGCGCCTCCTGCGTAGGACTGAATAAGCGAAATATCCATTTCGGTAAGGAGTTCCTAGACAATCTGTTTTTCTGGGATGAATGCATAAATATCTCGCTTTCGCACATCCTTCTGGAAATAAAATGCCTGGGCGACGCTAACATTAGTTCCCCCAGTTCTAACCTAAAAATAATTACTAACAGAATTTCATGTCTCGATATTGGTCTCAAATGTATTGACAACCTTGAATCTCTCCACCAAAGGTGACTATCTAACATAAAATCCCTCATTAGTGACAGTAACAAGAAGATCGTCAATCAGATTACTTATTCGGTCAACGAATCTCTCAACTCACTCACTTAGGAGTTAACCAACTCCTTCGGCTTGAATTTTGACAAATGCTTACAATTGACAGCCTTAGTTATCAGCTCGCTTTATCGCGCTCCCCACGTTCTCCCCTGTAAATACGATTGGATTATCCACCGAACAAAAACGGCTACCTAATGATCGGCAGGATGAATATACCCCAAAACAACCCCAACAAATAAAGTATACACCTGTCCCCCTTTCCTAAATCCGTAGTACAGGATAAAATCCCTACTCCCTTTCCTAAAACAGCCCACAATACCAATTCGTTTTTCCTTCCCTCTGCTGGACCCCCAACTCCAATCACAACTCGTTCCATAAAGTCCCTCCCGTCGCCAAAGCATACCCAACCAACGCCCCCCAAATCTACCAGCTACATCCGCACCCCTCTTCTCAACCTAATGCCACACAATACTATTTCAAATCAAATTTAAATACAGCTCCTCTCCTCAATACTAACTACTTCAGCACTCTACACCCTAGACCCGCTGTGGGGGCTTCTCTATTCTATATGAGAAACAAACAACAACCCCAATCCCAATTCCTACCGTCGGATATTTCACCTGCAATACATAATTTCCCCAAGGAAGCATAGCTAAACTCATTATCCTATGCAGATAATGCATAATTGAATTTGGCTACTATCTTCGCCATACCGCAACACTATTGCTCTAACCATGGGATTTCCACCGGAAATTCCATTCGTATTGGTTAGCAACAACAAGTCGAAGCAAATGACGCCGTCGCACCATAGCGAAACCGCTGTGGAATTTATCAAAATATCTAATTAGTTGTCATGATAAATTACCCTAGCCAATTTGGCATCACTTCGGCTTTTCATCAGATCACCCATTCGCTTGTGATCAATGATTTCTTTTTGCAGTTGAATAATATCAGCTAAGTTTTCCTCTCATTCGTATTTCTGTCATTCCATGGTTCAATGTGCTCCGACTACACCATAGCCGTACCACTGGGTCAGTAGGTCGTGTCAGTAGCTGCATCTGATACCAACACACACAACCAAAGCTACCCCGAGATCACAGTACATCATGTTTCTGTTCTCTCATTCTCAATGTCCGTCAATTACCCTATTAACAAAAGTTCCTCACACTTTGACGGGCATGAGGTTGAGAGAGCAGAGGCGTGGTCTCTTTTGGTTGTCCTGTGTGTGGATTGAAATATGAATTTCACCCCTAAGTTGAGTTAGTCGCTATTCAATCACCATCGCGCGTAGTCACGCTGCCGCAAGAGTCACATCTCAATCGTTCGAGTGAAAGGTCGCGTCGTGTATACCTTCAATAAAAAAACCAACGAAATAAAACGAAAAGTTATTAATTTAAAGCTTCCCTTAGAGTGTAAAGTAGTATATTGAGTACATTTAAAGTTCATTTATTTAAATAAGGATATGAATGTGATAGAATTAACAGTGTGCGTGCTCAAAAAAAATAAATAAAAGAACTACCTTCAGTAAAGCCAGTGCGTTTTATTTAATCTCTTCTCGTGGACTTCCTGAGGATCATTTTCGTGCAGCAACATCGTTGTGGAGTTAGTGAATACATGCCATACGTTGGCATACATACATTCTCCTAGCCCTCCTAGCCACAACATAACAGCTCCCACATCACATTCTGTCCCCATCTCTAGTCTCTTCCTCCCTTTCGACCTGAAAAACGGTGCGAAGTATACCAAATTCCACAGATCACACACTCTTAGCCCCCCCCCCCCCCCCCCCCCCACCCCCAAATATATTCAAGAAACACCCCACTCGTTACCCGAACCCAACTTAAGTCTGAATTTCTCATCCGCCCGCCCCACATCCACATCTCTTCCCGCTCATTTTGTCCTCTTACCTCCAACTGTTAAAATCACACGGCAATCCATCAATTCATCTGCATGTCGTTACGCCTTATCCAAACTTAGAAAGAAATTGATCTACGAAAGTGTCCGCCTCTATCTTTCGTACCACCATGACAAATCTGATTCAGTTTGCTGTGAAAGTAAAACGAAACCAGCCTCACGGTTTCCATTCAGCAACAAGGTTTAACTAGCGACTTCCCTAGCCTTCGCAACCTGTTTATGAAATTCCACAAAAGTGACAATATGCTCTCACAAATGTGTCAAAAGACATCTCGTCCTTTTGTCAATATAGACACAAGAAAATGACCTCTTTCAATAATGACATGTCTTTTCGACCCTAATCAGCTGGCCTCCCCACACCCCTCTAAGACTCTCAATACTCTCCCCCTAACCATCTACTATCAAAATGTCAAAAGTCTCCACTCTAAAACGCAATCGATTCTGCAAAATGCACATTCCCCTCGTTTCGATATATACCCACTGACCGGAACCAACCTTATCTCTAGTATTAACAGGCAAATACTATTCCCTTCCACCTTTAACGTTTTTCGTGATGGAATATATCCGGATTTACTTTGCTGTAGTGTGCTGCTTGGCATCCAAAATAGGCTCATCATCATCATCGGCACTACAACCGGGAACCGGCCTTGGCCTTATTTATCAAGTCCTGAGGCTTGTTAAATTTTCCATAATGATTTGTTTTTTCCGGACAAGGTCATTAGTGTTGCGCCAACCAAAATAGGCTCACCTCATCACTTATTGCCATCTCTTCTTCTGCCAGTGTACTCTATGTCGCAATAAAAATTGACCAACGCCCAAAGTCGTTATACGTCATTTGTTTCTATATATTTCCTTCGTAACCTACCGTGTCATATGAACTCGCAATAGCAGTGGTTACCTTCCCTAGGTGATATCGTTGTTATTGAGGATTTCAACCTCCTCCATCTCCAATGAACGTTGTCAAACGATCAATCCTTTTACACCCCAAATCCCACTGGTACCAAGGAATGTCTCTGTATATCAAGCCTCCATCAAATAAGTAATGTGCCAAATCATATGGAGAGACAACTTGACCCAGTGTTTCCAAGGTACTCCTATAATTCCTCAGTTGCCCTTAGTCCTCACGCTCTCTTAACCATCGGCAATTACCACCCCCCTCCCCGTATCCCTTTATCGTGACTGGCCGGCCCTCACGACCCCACGTCAAGTTTTCCTACAAGTTCCACAAAGCTAACTTTCGCCTATTAAATGAGCATCTTAACAGAATTACATTTCGCTTTGATCGTCTAGAAGTAGAGGAAGCTACTGCTATAAGGAAATCTACAATGCCATTTCCTACATGTCCCTTATTCTCAACATGGGACATCGGTTTCATCGCCCCCATATTACAACCGCAAACTCTGCACTCTTCGGAACAAGAGGGATTTTTGGAACATTTTCCTAAGAACACGTTCCTCCCTGGACTACTCCAACTATCTTGGTTCCTTTTATAAATACACCGAGTTTTACAACTCTCTCTACCACAACTATTTTACAAAAACACAAAACAACTTGATCAATTACCCCAAATCTTTTTTCCACTTTATTAACTACAAACGTAAATCCGACACCTATCCTCACTCCCTTTCCTATTACACAATTACTTCAACCAACCTCCAAACTACTGCCAATCTTTTCGGCTCCTTCTTTAAAAAATCCTTCGCGGACAGCTCCTTCAAACTAACCCGTCTTACTTCAAAGACCTTACCGAATTTTCCTTTGGCCCCTTCATCTCTCAACTTATTCAGCATCACCTAGTTGAAGAAAAATTAAACTTACTCAAAGACGAGCTCAATCCTGGACCCGATGGACTTCCGGCTGCCCTTTTAAAAAAAATGTTCCTCATCTCTTTCAAATATCTTCAATCTATCCCTTACAAAAGGTGTCTTCCCAATTATTTGGAAGTCCCCTTTTGTCACCCCTATACATAAAAGGGGACCTAAAAACGATATTAGTATTTCCCGTCCCATCCCCAAACCATCACATATTCCAAAACTCTTCAAAGGCATTCTTTACAATGCGTAATGTTTCCACCGCAAATCCATGATCTCGCCCAACCAGCGTGGTTTCCTTATGAATAAGTCGATTACCACCGGTCTAGATGAGTTCTAATCCTACAATCTCCGTGCCTAAGAGATTAGCAACGAAGTAGATGTAATTACAACCGATTTCAGAAAGACCTTCCACAAAATCTCCCTTTAAGTTATCCTCCCTTGGTTTCGTACCCCTACTGATTAAGTGGAGTTCTTCCTGTCTTAACGATTGAACCTACCGTGTCAGATTAAGATCCACGCTCTCCAATTATTTTCTTTAGGGGTTCCCCAGGGCAGTTATCTTGGACCCCTCCTATTCATTCTTACTATTAAGATATAGACTCCAGTATCAAGCACTCCTCAAACTCTCTATAGGTGGACGACAATGCACTCTTCAAGACGATCCACTCTTCTCTCAACTATTCACTTCTCCAAATGGATCTCTACAGCTTTTCAACTTGGTGCCAAAACAACTGCCTCCAAATAAGTATCGCTAGATTACCATTTCTTACTCAACCAACAGATATCACCTGTAAAATCGATTCGTGACCTTGGGGTCTTATGTAATAGGGGGATTAACTTCATCACACATATCGACGACATTGTCCTCAAGACCGACTCTGCCCTTGGTTTTGTGAAACGTTGGTCGAAAGAATGCTCTAATCCCTACGTTTCCCGATCGCTCTATATAGCCCTTGTCTGTGCCCTTCTTGAATCAGATTCAATCAACTGCCCAAGCCTGCTCCCCCGACAGCTGCGAAACTTTCGTCTCTTCTATTTGCCAGCCCATCACATTTCTTACGGCTCTAACGAATCCATTTCGCGAATGCTACGGTGGGCAAATTCTTACCTAACCTTCCTTGACTTCAATCTCACCTCTCCCCCCTCAAACGTCGTCAGCTCTTTTACCGCACACTTGAAATTAGAAGATGTTGCTCCTGTTCTGAGCTCGAAAAGTGGGAGAGAGATTGTCGTCGGGACACTAGTTGACGATTCAGGGGTATTGTTTGGGATCGAACCAGGGGTTGGATTAGGGTTATAGGAGTCTGATTTGCAGGATGGTTGAATATTAGGTTTGTTTTTAAGCTTAGGTCTGTTGGGAGGTTTTGAGGCAGGGGAAAAAGGGGACATTCTAAACTAAACATATGGTGACTAATGTCATCGATTTTCGCCTTTCGCCCTTACTCCTTTTCTACCTATTAATGTCCTTATTAGTTATTTATTGAAACAAGGAAAATTTAGAATAATTTCGGGGATTTATATATTTTTCTTATACACTTAATTTGAACTTACTTCACTAACTTAACTTAATTGTTATTAAAACTCATCTAACTCTATCCTAAGCTAAGGAAAGCTAACGCTTCCCACTTGACTCTGGTGGGACAAAGTCATCGCGACGTGATATTTAGGTAATATAACCATGCCCTCGGATCAATCTGAGCATAAAATTATGTACCCTGTTTGTGTTGGCGTGCACGGATTTAATACTTTCAATTACATCCGAATGGTCGGGGGCTTTAACTTGCGTTCCCAGATCTGCTCTAAGATCACGAAACAGATTATTAAAGCGATCATCTACATAGGCCTTTAAGGATTCGCAGTTATATCTAACTTGATCTTCAACCCGCTTGTTGAGGGTTTTAATTAAGTTGGCGCAAGGTTCACTGGCTTGATATTGGGACACATTACTTTTACTGTTCGCTCTTTGACATTCTTAGATATAGCGTAGTGACGATTAACACTTGTTTTTGACCATAGAGTGGTTTCAATTAAGAATTTAATTTGCCGGGAAAATTTTGCAAGTCGGCACAATGTTAAACTACCTGTACCCGTGGGAATTATTCAGCCTAATAGGCTATTTATCTTTAAATACATACTTACTGCCGCTACCTGCTTACGGGAAGAATCTAATACCATATTTGAATCAGCATATATCAAGAATGTTCAAGTAAGAAAACAATTACGAATGCGAACCCCTAGAGTTGTGAGTTTGTGGGGGATCGGTAGGTGTGTCGCACGGAGGCTAGTTCACTCTTGTCCCCATCATCGCAGAATGTTCCACTGATACGTAGTTGTCTGAGGCAACTGCCAACTTCACTAAATTGAAACACGCATTTCTTGTCCTGTTAAATTTCATATATATTCATCGTTCTCTTGGATACACACGTAGACTAATTGCAGGAACACCTTCAAAGGTGCGGGCGTTAAAATATTCACGAGAATAAGATTTATAACATTTAGTAGTTCGGCTTCATTTAGAACACTATTTCATAAATATATTACAAGGATGTAGTCGATACACTCTTCGCTTTACTTTGTCGGCTCTTACAAACTGCAATGGATTTTCCTGCTGTATTATAGCGTTTTTAGGAGGGGTATCTCTAGTATGTGCACCTGGCCCCTTTTCACAAGCATTTCACAGGATGTTACAATGTGGTCTTTGCATATTCGTTACAAGAGGGCCCGTATTCGAGTGTTTGAGAGAGGGACGTGCAAGCGATGTTAAGTATTATAATTCACTTACGTCTTATTTGTTAAAGAATGAATGCACTTCGCGTCTACACCATAATTACTCGACTACCTTGAAGACTCACGAAACTCGGCTCTCTATAACCCGGGAGTGTGCGCGCGTCAGTTGGTTAAATTCGACTGACTCATGAATGAAGATAATTCATTCATTGCGTCGTGGCGGTGCGTCATAGCAGAGTTAGGCTCGCTGCCAATTACGAGGAATAGTGGACGAGTTGCTGTGCTGGCATAGGAATTCAGTTCCAACGAATTCTGGCCGTACAGGCTGGGTTGACTTCGTTGGTTGGGTGTACCGGGAATTGGTTTGGCGACGCGAGCGAGTATGGGCATGCATTTTCGGAGGACATTGGAATGGCTTGGGTGCAAGCAAGGGATATCGTTTAGATAGAAATGTTAACCGAAATAATTTCGGGGAAATGTGCGCGGTTTATTTGGTTGGTAATGTTCCGTTGAGGATTGGATATACGCTTTGTTAAGGCGTATGAATTTCGGGGAAATGTGTGCGGCTTGGTATGCTTGCTGATGTTCCGTTGAGGATTGAATATGCGTTTGCTATGGCATACGAATTTCGGGGAAATGTGGATTGTTTGGTTGCGTTGAGAAAATATAGATAATTGACTGACGCAGTTTTGGGTAAATGCATAGGGTGGTGATTAGAATATATTCGGTTGAATTATATTCTCTTGGAGGTTTGGAAAATATTTTATTGCGGATTTGGGAATGCATGTTATTGGGTTATTGATTTTGCATGTTGCAGGTTAGGGTTGTGGGTTGGTTCTGTGTGATGTAGAGCACCCCCACAAGTTTACCCGATGTTAAAAAATACAAAATCTTCAAAGTTAAAGAAATAAATAAAACTCATTTTAATTTTTTCATACATTTATTTCGTTTGCAATTAGTTTAATGTAAAAATTAAAAAATAAATTGTCAATACTTGTAGTAAATCAGTAATATTGTATTTAAATGTACTATTAATTTGTGCCGCTAAACAAAGCACTCAATCTCACTGGATTAATAAATATATTGTAATATGATAATTTACTGTGATTCAACTTAAACATAGATTAAACAAAAGGTATCACCTTAATCAAAACAATAAATATTAATTGATAAAATATGGGAAATAGTAATAAGTTATCGTAATTATTTTTATTAATTTTATAAATGAACTTGGATGTAGATAAACTTCTAACAAGTAAACAACGTTATACACTCTTATATATTAAAGTCAAGTCACAGGGCAACAAGTACCTATAGTAAAATATAAATAACGATAATGTACATTTAATGATATAAGCATTAAATAATTATGTGACAGAATTACGACGGCTTACAAAGTTTACAATTTATTTTTTATTCTATGTTTTTTTTACAGAAGTTTGTATTATCTTCTTTATAGTAAGTTAAGTTAGATACTAATCCTATTTCGCAGTGAATTTGACTTTGGTATTTACAAATTGTATAAAAATTACTGTTTTCGTCCTCTTACTTTATAATTCTTCCAGTTTGATTCGCTTCACATCGCAGATCTCGAAGGGTGAGTCGTCCAGTTGTTTGAGTGTACGTTTTCCATGACTTTTGCTCGAGGGGCATTCGGGGTTTAGAATGCCAACACCCAAATAAGTTATTAATTGCTTCCTTTTGACATGTCGAATTTCAACGGCCATTCCTCTTTGGTACATTTGGCCTTGTGCTCCGTAGGATGCAACTTTTTGCACGAACGTTTGGATAGCTCCATTAAGATCGACAGTCAATTTGGTGCCTTCAAACTCCAGTCCAAGGAACCACATCGAGCAATAGTCTGCATCAGTTACACCCTGCGTATTGTCGCCAACGTTCGATTTTCCGTCGGCTTGTCTGTGTTGGAAACATTGTGGATTAGCATGAACTAGCGAAATATGTTGTGTCTGCTCCAAATTTTGCACTAGGAGACGAATTTTCGATTCGACTAAACCGCTCCATTCATGGTGATCGCCTTGCGTATGGGACGTTGCAAGAACTACAACGAAATGGCGGTACATTTTGAAGAAGTTAGGTGCCTCGAAAAGCTGGTCCCATTGAGCTCGTCCTGAAGCAATTTCTTCTGTTGTTGTCCGGGCTTTTTTGATCGCGTTCACTATGACTTTCTTCGTTGACTCGGATACGTTGACAGTTGAGTTTTGTTGTGGATAGGCTGGCGTTATAATGGGCATTATATGATAACGATCAGCGTAACAGATGCGTGGATCCCAAACCGGAAAGGTCGAATTTACATTTTCTATCCGTTTTAGGAGCAGAGGAGCTGGCCACTTCCACATAGAGAAGACGAGAAAGAATTTTTGTACAAGTGTCGCAGCGGAGGCATTCGGATAAAGTTGACAGATGCGAGCTACTAGGATTGCCCAAGTTACTCCTCCAAAGTAGCCAAGAGCATTTGAATAAACGCCTTGTTTCTTGGCCCATAATTTAATAGCTCTGAGTGCGAAGCAAAAGTTTTCTATATTAGGCACCAAATTGAGTATTTCGTTGGTTGTGCGACATCCGTTCAAACTTCTCACAGACATGATATCCAAGTTTCTCAATAAGTTATCGTTTTGTAAGTCAAAGTCGTCTGGTATCTTGTTTAATGTCATTTGGGCAAATAACATATCAACCTGAATCCCATCGAAGTAAAGTTTTATTATTGGTACAAACGCTTCTTTAACAGCTTGACACTCCGTGACGCCATGTTGCTTTTTCAGCAGTTCAAAAAATGATGTAAAGTAGTCAGACCGTTCAACACTGATCGGAGCAACACATAGAACATCCATATCGGCGCCTTTGTGATGAGCCCCTAATCGAAATGAGCCAAAAGGATACACCTGACCTCCTATTTGTTCTGCTGATTGTTTCGGCATACCCTTGGAAATACTTGTGTCCTTAATCCAATGCTTAACGAGCGTGTTCAATTTAGTTAATACTGCTATACGGTGATCGAGCTCGGCTTTAGTTTCGAAAACGTCGTTTTGTTCAAGGGTTTTACGGAGTGCTTCTGTTCTATGAATATCTTCTGGTGTTGGTTCATCGTAACTTATAGCAGAGGTCAGGCCTCTGGTTTTATACTGGGTCCGAGGTTTCATAATTCCGGTTGTCAATGATGCTTTTGCATTCCTGGAGGAGTTGACGTTGTTCAACGTTGTGTTGAGATTCCACTTCGTATCGGCAATCACCATCTTGAGTAAATTTTACGTTCTATTGTAAAGTAAAGTTTATTTAAAATTTAAAAAGTTAAAGTTTTTTCTTAACTTACGATTTTTTGTTGTTGTTCGTTATAAAATAGAAACTTCAGTGACGATTGAATGGTTAAAAATAAGTTTTGGGTTGGTTCTTGTGAGCACTTGATCTCAGGGATGTTGGGTTCAAAGTAATGATAGAAGGATACGCAAGACTCTTATATAGGCTCTTAGGCCCTGACAAACTATTCCTATCTGAAAATTTTATAAACCTGTAGTGGTGTCCGTTATCTGCCAAAAATCCGTAGTGCAAGTTAAATTAGCAGGTAATAATTCATCTTTTAATAAACCATAAACGTAATAATTGAATGCAGTCATAAAACGCTCATGTAGGTTTTATAAGCCTGGAGAAAGTATTTCTACCTGAACATCTTGCAAACCTGTATTGGTTTGTGTCTTAATAAATTTATAGTATTTATAGTCTCTCAACATAAACAATACATTAATGTGACAACATGGTAGTCCTTTAAACCAGTACTTTTATGGGAAAAATGTATAATATAATCATTTTATAAGCCTGTGTTTGGTTTCCGTCATAAAAGGTTTCAGGTAAAATACTAATTATGAAATTACGCTTAGGTATCTGCGAAAATCCGTCGTGCAGGTTAAATTAGCAGAAAATGCTTAACGAATTAATAAAACCTAAGTCCAACAATCGAATAGAATAATGGCTCGAAAAGGGCTAATGTAGGTTTTATAACCCTTGACAAAGCATTTTTACCTGAAAAATATTATTTTGAATCCTCCAACAAACCATAAGCCAATAGGTCTCCCTATGTTTTCACATACATACATATAGATGCTGACCGTACACTTATGCTGTGGTTAATTTTTTTAGAACAAATGCGAAATAATTGTAGTAAGGTAAAAATAATAATACCACACCATTAATTATTATATTGAATTTAATTGATTTTCCTTAAAACAAATATTTGAGAAAATCTCATCGGTGACATTGTGCACCTGACGGTTAGTTCTTTTTTTTTTTAATTTGCATTACTATTAGAAGGGTGCTAGCAAAATAATGGAAATTGTTTGGATGAGATCATTTTAAAGAAATAAATGCCCACATTTCTTTAATAAAATGTAAGATGTAGGTTCATTAACCGTGTCGTGTATTAGAGGGTTTTGGTCGTTTTCTCTTGTATTTTGAAGCTTTTAAGTTTTTCATTCTATTGGGTTTATCGGCATGTGCAAGGATATAAAGAAGAAATTGAGTATGTGGAAGGAGCTTCTCTCGAATTCTGATATTTCGGTTTCTGAGAGTACGAAACTTTTTTGACCAAGACGGTTGTAACTTTTACTTCAACGCGCACTTGCCAAATTCTACCTGTGTAGGATGTAAGCCACCATCCTTACTGTGAAATCTATTTCTATCGTTAAACACAATTACGGGACGCTAAACTCTTAATAGTAGCTTGAAACATGGTTTTTTGTGAATTTATATCGTTTTTTTTTACTTATCAAAAAGGATAGTAATGTTTACTTATTTACACAGGACGGTAGAGGCCCGTCTCTCCGCAGAGAGGTATAATGCAAAGACACCACCGGTGTTACACTTGCAACTTTTTATATATACTTTGTTGAAAGAGATAAAAACACCACAATAAACTTGACTTTATTTTAGATTGTTATAATTTTACAATGGAAATTCGTTTTAAGTTTCCGTGCTATACTACAACTTATTATATTAATATCCTTTTCATAAATCCAACAAAACATAAGTCAATTGGGCACCTAATTTTATCACCATTGGCAATACATGGTCGGTACACTTATGATATGTGAATAATTTTTTATAGAACAAAATGCGAAATAATTGTAGTAAGGTAAAAATAATAATTGTACACTATTTATCATTTCATTGAATCTATTTGATTTTGTAAACACCAACATTTTGTTATAACTGTTTTTGTTTTGAGGATGTAAAATACCTTTCGAGTGAACGTATTAGTTTAGTTGGGCTACCGCTCCATTTATTGGGGTAATGCAACCTATAAACAGTACTAACATAACTAAGCCTAACCTAAAGTAGAAAGATTTAACTATGCGAGCAAGATGTGGAAGATGGAGGCTGTGTGGAAAGTGTAGGAAGCGCTGCTAAGGATTGGGTGTGCGATTGAGAAATGATTCACGAGGCGGTGTTTGAGAGTAAATTGCCTAAAAGCCAGAAGGTCCTTTGACACTGTATGTGGTGTCAAGTTAAGATTTTCATGAATTTCCACCGCAAATTCCATTCGTATTGGTTAGCAACAACAAGTCGAAGCAAATGACGCCGTCGCACCATAGCGAAACCGCTGTGGAATTTATCAAAATATCTAATTAGTTGTCATGATAAATTACCCTAGCCAATTTGGCGTCAGTTCGGCTTTTTATCAGATCACCCATTCGCTTGTGATCAATGATTTCTTTTTGCAGTTGAATAATATCAGCTAAGTTTTCCTCTCATTCGTATTTCTGTCATTCCATGGTTCAATGTGCTCCGACTACACCATAGCCGTACCACTGGGTCAGTAGGTCGTGTCAGTAGCTGCATCTGATACCAACACACACAACCAAAGCTACCCCGAGATCACAGTACATCATGTTTCTGTTCTCTCATTCTCAATGTCCGTCAATTACCCTATTAACAAAAGTTCCTCACACTTTGACGGGCATGAGGTTGAGAGAGCAGAGGCGTGGTCTCTTTTGGTTGTCCTGTGTGTGGATTGAAATATGAATTTCACCCCTAAGTTGAGTTAGTCGCTATTCAATCACCATCGCGCGTAGTCACGCTGCCGCAAGAGTCACATCTCAATCGTTCGAGTGAAAGGTCGCGTCGTGTATACCTTCAATAAAAAAACCAACGAAATAAAACGAAAAGTTATTAATTTAAAGCTTCCCTTAGAGTGTAAAGTAGTATATTGAGTACATTTAAAGTTCATTTATTTAAATAAGGATATGAATGTGATAGAATTAACAGTGTGCGTGCTCAAAAAAAATAAATAAAAGAACTACCTTCAGTAAAGCCAGTGCGTTTTATTTAATCTTTTCTCGTGGACTTCCTGAGAATCATTTTCGTGCAGCAACATCGTTGGGGAGTTAGTGAATACATGCCATACGTTGGCATACATACATTCTCCTAGCCCTCCTAGCCACAACATAACAGCTCCCACATCACATTCTGTCCCCATCTCTAGTCTCTTCCTCCCTTTCGACCTGAAAAACGGTGCGAAGTATACCAAATTCCACAGATCACACACTCTTAGCCCCCCCCCCCCCCCCCCCCACCCCCAAATATATTCAAGAAACACCCCACTCGTTATCCGAACCCAACTTAAGTCTGAATTTCTCATCCGCCCGCCCCACATCCACATCTCTTCCCGCTCATTTTGTCCTCTTACCTCCAACTGTTAACATCACACGGCAATCCATCAATTCATCTGCATGTTTTTACGCCTTATCCAAACTTAGAAAGAAATTGATCTACGAAAATGTCCGCCTCTATCTTTCGTACCACCATGACAAATCTGATTCAGTTTGCTGTGAAAGTAAAACGAAACCAGCCTCACGGTTTCCATTCAGCAATAAGGTTTAACTAGCGACTTCCCTAGCCTTCGCAACCTGTTTATGAAATTCCACAAAAGTGACAATATGCTCTCACAAATGTGTCAAAAGACATCTCGTCCTTTTGTCAATATAGACACAAGAAAATGACCTCTTTCAATAATGACATGTCTTTTCGACCCTAATCAGCTGGCCTCCCCACACCCCTCTAAGACTCTCAATACTCTCCCCCTAACCATCTACTATCAAAATGTCAAAAGTCTCCACTCTAAAACGCAATCGATTCTGCAAAATGCACATTCCCTTCGTTTCGATATATATCCACTGACCGGAACCAACCTTATCTCTAGTATTAACAGTCAAGTACTATTCCCTTCCACCTTTAACGTTTTTCGTGATGGAATATATCCGGATTTACTTTGCTGTAGTGTGCTGCTTGGCATCCAAAATAGGCTCATCATCATCATCGGCACTACAACCGGGAACCGGTCTTGGCCTTATTTAGCAAGTCCTGAGGCTTGTTAAATTTTCCATAATGATTTGTTTTTTCCGGGCAAGGTCATTAGTCTTGCGCCAACCAAAATAGGCTCACCTCATCACTTATTGCCATCTCTTCTTCTGCCAGTGTAGACTATGTCACAATAAAAATTGACCAACGCCCAAAGTCGTTATACGTCATTTGTTTCTATATATTTCCTTCGCAACCTACCGTGTCATACGAACTCGCAATAGCAGTGGTTACCTTCCCTAGGTGATGTCGTTGTTATTGAGGATTTCAACCTCCTCCATCTCCAATGGACGTTGTCAAACGATCAATCCTTCTACAACTCAAATCCCACTGGTACCAATGTCTCTGTATATCAAGCCTCCATCAAATAAGTAATGTGCCAAATCATATGGAGAGACAACTTGACCTTGTGTTCCCAAGGTACTCCTATAATTCCTCAGTTGCCCTTAGTCCTCACGCTCTCTTAACCATCGACAATTACCACCCCCCTCCCCGTATCCCTTTATCGTGACTGGCCGGCCCTCACGACCCCACGTCAACTTTTCCTACAAGTTCCACAAAGCGAACCTTCACCTATTAAATGAGCATCTTAACAGAATTACATTTCGCTTTGATCATCTAGAAGTAGAAGAAGCTACTGCTATAAGGAAATCTACAATGCCATTTCCTACATGTCCCTTATTCTCAACATGGGACATCGGTTTCATCGCCCCCATATTACAACCGCAAACTCTGCACTCTTCGGAACAAGAGGGATTTTTGGAACATTTTCCTAAGAACACGTTCCTCCCTGGACTACTCCAACTATCTTGGTTCCTATTATAAATACACCGAGTTTTACAACTCTCTCTACCACAACTATTTTACAAAAACACAAAACAACTTGATCAATTACCCCAAATCTTTTTTCCACTTTATTAACTACAAACGTAAATCCGACACCTATCCTCACTCCCTTTCCTATTACACAATTACTTCAACCAACCTCCAAACTACTGCCAATCTTTTCGGCTCCTTCTTTAAAAAATCCTTCGCGGACAGCTCCTTCAAACTAACCCGTCTTACTTCAAAGACCTTACCGAATTTTCCTTTGGCCCCTTCATCTCTCAACTTATTCAGCATCACCTAGTTGAAGAAAAATTAAACTTACTCAAAGACGAGCTCAATCCTGGACCCGATGGACTTCCGGCTGCCCTTTTAAAAAAAATGTTCCTCATCTCTTTCAAATATCTTCAATCTATCCCTTACAAAAGGTGTCTTCCCAATTATTTGGAAGTCCCCTTTTGTCACCCCTATACATAAAAGGGGACCTAAAAACGATATTAGTATTTCCCGTCCCATCCCCAAACCATCACATATTCCAAAACTCTTCAAAGGCATTCTTTACAATGCGTAATGTTTCCACCGCAAATCCATGATCTCACCCAACCAGCGTGGTTTCCTTATGAATAAGTCGATTACCACCGATCTAGATGAGTTCTAATCCTACAATCTCCGTGCCTGAGAGATTAGCAACGAAGTAGATGTAATTACAACCGATTTCAGAAAGACCTTCCACAAAATCTCCCTTTAAGTTATCCTCCCTTGGTTTCGTACCCCTACTGATTAAGTGGAGTTCTTCCTGTCTTAACGATTGAACCTACCGTGTCAGATTAAGATCCACGCTCTCCAATTATTTTCTTTAGGGGTTCCCCAGGGCAGTTATCTTGGACCCCTCCTATTCATTCTTACTATTAAGATATAGACTCCAGTATCAAGCACTCCTCAAACTCTCTATAGGTGGACGACACTGCACTCTTCAAGACGATCCACTCTTCTCTCAACTATTCACTTCTCCAAATGGATCTCTACAGCTTTTCAACTTGGTGCCAAAACAACTGCCTCCAAATAAGTATCGCTAGATTACCATTTCTTACTCAACCAACAGATATCACCTGTAAAATCGATTCGTGACCTTGGGGTCTTATGTAATAGGGGGATTAACTTCATCACACATATCGACGACATTGTCCTCAAGACCGACTC
This sequence comes from Microdon myrmicae, assembly GCA_963931805.1. Lineage (NCBI taxonomy): Eukaryota > Metazoa > Arthropoda > Insecta > Diptera > Syrphidae > Microdon > Microdon myrmicae. Next base: position 95,349,563 of record OZ007496.1, on the reverse strand, counting down.
TGCCCTTGGTTTTGTGAAACGTTGGTCGAAAGAATGCTCTAATCCCTACGTTTCCCGATCGCTCTATATAGCCCTTGTCTGTGCCCTTCTTGAATCAGATTCAATCAACTGCCCAAGCCTGCTCCCCCGACAGCTGCGAAACTTTCGTCTCTTCTATTTGCCAGCCCATCACATTTCTTACGGCTCTAACGAATCCATTTCGCGAATGCTACGGTGGGCAAATTCTTACCTAACCTTCCTTGACTTCAATCTCACCTCTCCCCCCCTCAAACGTCGTCAGCTCTTTTACCGCACACTTGAAATTAGAAGATGTTGCTCCTGTTCTGAGGTCGAAAAGTGGGAGAGAAATTGTCGTCGGACACTAGTTGACGATTCAGAAGTATTGTTTGGGATCGAACCAGGGGTTGGATTAGGGTTATAGGAGTCTGATTTGCAGGATGGTTGAATATTAGGTTTGTTTTTAAGCTTAGGTCTGTTGGGAGGTTTTGAGGCAGGGGAAAAAGGGGACATTCTAAACTAAACATATGGTGACTAATGTCATCGATTTTCGCCTTTCGCCCTTACTCCTTTTCTACCTATTAATGTCCTTATTAGTTATTTATTGAAACAAGAAAAATTTAGAATAATGTCGGGGATTTATATATTTTTCTTATACACTTAATTTGAACTTACTTCACTAGCTTAACTTAATTGTTATTAAAACTCATCTAACTCTATCCTAAGCTAAGGAAAGCTAACGATTCCCATTTGCCTCTGCTGGGACAAAGTCATTGCGACGAACTCTCTCACATATATACGTGATATTTAGGTAATATAGCCATACCCTCGGATCAATCTGAGCATAAAATTATGTACCCTGTTTGTGTTGGCGTTTACGGATTTAATACTTTCAATTACATCCGAATGGTCGGGGGCTTTAACTTGCGTTCCCAGATCTGCTCTAAGATCACGAAACAGATTATTAAAGCGATCATCTACATAGGCCTTTAAGGATTCGCAGTTATATCTAACTTGATCTTCAACCCGCTTGTTGAGGGTTTTAATTAAGTTGGCGCAAGGTTCACTGGCTTGATATTGGGACACATTACTTTTACTGTTCGCTCTTTGACATTCTTAGATATAGTGTAGTGACGATTAACACTTGTTTTTGACCATAGAGTGGTTTCAATTAAGAATTTAATTTGCCGGGAATATTTTGCAAGTCGGCACAATGTTAAACTACCTGTACCCGTGGGAATTATTCAGCCTAATAGGCTATTTATCTTTAAATACATACTTACTGCCGCTACCTGCTTACGGGAAGAATCTAATACCATATTTGAATCAGCATATATCAAGAATGTTCAAGTAAGAAAACAATTACGAATGCGAACCCCTAGAGTTGTGAGTTTGTGGGGGATCGGTAGGTGTGTCGCACGGAGGCTAGTTCACTCTTGTCCCCATCATCGCAGAATGTTCCACTGATACGTAGTTGTCTGAGGCAACTGCCAACTTCACTAAATTGAAACACGCATTTCTTGTCCTGTTAAATTTCATATATATTCATCGTTCTCTTGGATACACACGTAGACTAATTGCAGGAACACCTTCAAAGGTGCGGGCGTTAAAATATTCACGAGAATAAGATTTATAACATTTAGTAGTTCGGCTTCATTTAGAACACTATTTCATAAATATATTACAAGGATGTAGTCGATACACTCTTCGCTTTACTTTGTCGGCTCTTACAAACTGCAATGGATTTTCCTGCTGTATTATAGCGTTTTTAGGAGGGGTATCTCTAGTATGTGCACCTGGCCCCTTTTCACAAGCATTTCACAGGATGTTACAATGTGGTCTTTGCATATTCGTTACAAGAGGGCCCGTATTCGAGTGTTTGAGAGAGGGACGTGCAAGCGATGTTAAGTATTATAATTCACTTACGTCTTATTTGTTAAAGAATGAATGCACTTCGCGTCTACACCATAATTACTCGACTACCTTGAAGACTCACGAAACTCGGCTCTCTATAACCCGGGAGTGTGCGCGCGTCAGTTGGTTAAATTCGACTGACTCATGAATGAAGATAATTCATTCATTGCGTCGTGGCGGTGCGTCATAGCAGAGTTAGGCTCGCTGCCAATTACGAGGAATAGTGGACGAGTTGCTGTGCTGGCATAGGAATTCAGTTCCAACGAATTCTGGCCGTACAGGCTGGGTTGACTTCGTTGGTTGGGTGTACCGGGAATTGGTTTGGCGACGCGAGCGAGTATGGGCATGCATTTTCGGAGGACATTGGAATGGCTTGGGTGCAAGCAAGGGATATCGTTTAGATAGAAATGTTAACCGAAATAATTTCGGGGAAATGTGCGCGGTTTATTTGGTTGGTAATGTTCCGTTGAGGATTGGATATACGCTTTGTTAAGGCGTATGAATTTCGGGGAAATGTGTGCGGCTTGGTATGCTTGCTGATGTTCCGTTGAGGATTGAATATGCGTTTGCTATGGCATACGAATTTCGGGGAAATGTGGATTGTTTGGTTGCGTTGAGAAAATATAGATAATTGACTGACGCAGTTTTGGGTAAATGCATAGGGTGGTGATTAGAATATATTCGGTTGAATTATATTCTCTTGGAGGTTTGGAAAATATTTTATTGCGGATTTGGGAATGCATGTTATTGGGTTATTGATTTTGCATGTTGCAGGTTAGGGTTGTGGGTTGGTTCTGTGTGATGTAGAGCACCCCCACAAGTTTACCCGATGTTAAAAAATACAAAATCTTCAAAGTTAAAGAAATAAATAAAACTCATTTTAATTTTTTCATACATTTATTTCGTTTGCAATTAGTTTAATGTAAAAATTAAAAAATAAATTGTCAATACTTGTAGTAAATCAGTAATATTGTATTTAAATGTACTATTAATTTGTGCCGCTAAACAAAGCACTCAATCTCACTGGATTAATAAATATATTGTAATATGATAATTTACTGTGATTCAACTTAAACATAGATTAAACAAAAGGTATCACCTTAATCAAAACAATAAATATTAATTGATAAAATATGGGAAATAGTAATAAGTTATCGTAATTATTTTTATTAATTTTATAAATGAACTTGGATGTAGATAAACTTCTAACAAGTAAACAACGTTATACACTCTTATATATTAAAGTCAAGTCACAGGGCAACAAGTACCTATAGTAAAATATAAATAACGATAATGTACATTTAATGATATAAGCATTAAATAATTATGTGACAGAATTACGACGGCTTACAAAGTTTACAATTTATTTTTTATTCTATGTTTTTTTTACAGAAGTTTGTATTATCTTCTTTATAGTAAGTTAAGTTAGATACTAATCCTATTTCGCAGTGAATTTGACTTTGGTATTTACAAATTGTATAAAAATTACTGTTTTCGTCCTCTTACTTTATAATTCTTCCAGTTTGATTCGCTTCACATCGCAGATCTCGAAGGGTGAGTCGTCCAGTTGTTTGAGTGTACGTTTTCCATGACTTTTGCTCGAGGGGCATTCGGGGTTTAGAATGCCAACACCCAAATAAGTTATTAATTGCTTCCTTTTGACATGTCGAATTTCAACGGCCATTCCTCTTTGGTACATTTGGCCTTGTGCTCCGTAGGATGCAACTTTTTGCACGAACGTTTGGATAGCTCCATTAAGATCGACAGTCAATTTGGTGCCTTCAAACTCCAGTCCAAGGAACCACATCGAGCAATAGTCTGCATCAGTTACACCCTGCGTATTGTCGCCAACGTTCGATTTTCCGTCGGCTTGTCTGTGTTGGAAACATTGTGGATTAGCATGAACTAGCGAAATATGTTGTGTCTGCTCCAAATTTTGCACTAGGAGACGAATTTTCGATTCGACTAAACCGCTCCATTCATGGTGATCGCCTTGCGTATGGGACGTTGCAAGAACTACAACGAAATGGCGGTACATTTTGAAGAAGTTAGGTGCCTCGAAAAGCTGGTCCCATTGAGCTCGTCCTGAAGCAATTTCTTCTGTTGTTGTCCGGGCTTTTTTGATCGCGTTCACTATGACTTTCTTCGTTGACTCGGATACGTTGACAGTTGAGTTTTGTTGTGGATAGGCTGGCGTTATAATGGGCATTATATGATAACGATCAGCGTAACAGATGCGTGGATCCCAAACCGGAAAGGTCGAATTTACATTTTCTATCCGTTTTAGGAGCAGAGGAGCTGGCCACTTCCACATAGAGAAGACGAGAAAGAATTTTTGTACAAGTGTCGCAGCGGAGGCATTCGGATAAAGTTGACAGATGCGAGCTACTAGGATTGCCCAAGTTACTCCTCCAAAGTAGCCAAGAGCATTTGAATAAACGCCTTGTTTCTTGGCCCATAATTTAATAGCTCTGAGTGCGAAGCAAAAGTTTTCTATATTAGGCACCAAATTGAGTATTTCGTTGGTTGTGCGACATCCGTTCAAACTTCTCACAGACATGATATCCAAGTTTCTCAATAAGTTATCGTTTTGTAAGTCAAAGTCGTCTGGTATCTTGTTTAATGTCATTTGGGCAAATAACATATCAACCTGAATCCCATCGAAGTAAAGTTTTATTATTGGTACAAACGCTTCTTTAACAGCTTGACACTCCGTGACGCCATGTTGCTTTTTCAGCAGTTCAAAAAATGATGTAAAGTAGTCAGACCGTTCAACACTGATCGGAGCAACACATAGAACATCCATATCGGCGCCTTTGTGATGAGCCCCTAATCGAAATGAGCCAAAAGGATACACCTGACCTCCTATTTGTTCTGCTGATTGTTTCGGCATACCCTTGGAAATACTTGTGTCCTTAATCCAATGCTTAACGAGCGTGTTCAATTTAGTTAATACTGCTATACGGTGATCGAGCTCGGCTTTAGTTTCGAAAACGTCGTTTTGTTCAAGGGTTTTACGGAGTGCTTCTGTTCTATGAATATCTTCTGGTGTTGGTTCATCGTAACTTATAGCAGAGGTCAGGCCTCTGGTTTTATACTGGGTCCGAGGTTTCATAATTCCGGTTGTCAATGATGCTTTTGCATTCCTGGAGGAGTTGACGTTGTTCAACGTTGTGTTGAGATTCCACTTCGTATCGGCAATCACCATCTTGAGTAAATTTTACGTTCTATTGTAAAGTAAAGTTTATTTAAAATTTAAAAAGTTAAAGTTTTTTCTTAACTTACGATTTTTTGTTGTTGTTCGTTATAAAATAGAAACTTCAGTGACGATTGAATGGTTAAAAATAAGTTTTGGGTTGGTTCTTGTGAGCACTTGATCTCAGGGATGTTGGGTTCAAAGTAATGATAGAAGGATACGCAAGACTCTTATATAGGCTCTTAGGCCCTGACAAACTATTCCTTTCTGAAAATTTTATAAACCTGTAGTGGTGTCCGTTATCTGCCAAAAATCCGCAGTGCAAGTTAAATTAGCAGGTAATAATTCATCTTTTAATAAACCATAAACGTAATAATTGAATGCAGTCATAAAACGCTCATGTAGGTTTTATAAGCCTGGAGAAAGTATTTCTACCTGAACATCTTGCAAACCTGTATTGGTTTGTCATAATAAATTTATAGTATTTATAGTCCCTCAACATAAACAATACATTAATGTGACAACATGGTAGTCCTTTAAACCAGTACTTTTATCGGAAAATTGTATAATATAACCATTTTGTAAGCCTGTGTTAGTTTCCGTCATAAAAGGTTTCAGGTAAAATACTAATTATGAAATTACGCTTAGGTATCTGCGAAAATCCGTCGTGCAGGTTAAATTAGCAGAAAATGCTTAACGCATTAATAAAGCCTAAGTCCAACAATCGAATAGAATAATGGCTCGAAAAGGGCTCATGTAGGTTTTATAACCCTTGACAAAGCATTTTTACCTGAAAAATATTATTTTGAATTCTCCAACAAACCATAAGCCAATAGGTCTCCCTATGTTATCACATACATACATATAGATGCTGACCGTACACTTATGCTGTGGTTAAAATTTTTAGAACAAATACGAAATAATTGTAGTAAGGTAAAAATAATAATACTATAATAATTAATTATTATATTGAATTTAATTGATTTTCTTTAAAACAAATATTTGAGAAAATCTCATCGGTGACATTGAGCACCTGACGGTTAGTTCTTTTTTTTTTTTTAATTTGCATTACTATTAGAAGGGTGCTAGCAAAATAATGGAAATTGTTTGGATGAGATCATTTAAAGAAAAACTTCCACCCAATCTCATAACTTCACTAATGCAATCGCATTAGCATTTTAAATGCTTTACGCATTAAATAGATCAAATCTTCAACCATAAAAGTCCCTGTAAAAGAAAACTTACCTCTCATGCATCCCTTCGCATACAATTCCCCGTAAGATTTCTTGCTCAACTTATCAGGAATTCCTAACCAATTTGGCACTTTCGGTGTCAACCAAATTCCCCTAGACGAATTCCTAATAACAAAGGATTTCGATTACATACTATGTAACCTTCACCAGGGACCATAAACATTGCGCTGTCTATTTTTAAGCTTCGCCATGTGTATGATAAATCTCTTAACGTACACATTGGCCGGCGACCTTTTTCTTCCAGCAATAAAATGCCCAAGCAGCTGCATTCACCTAGCACAATCGACGCTGAAGCCAATTTCCCTAACTCGCACCAAGTGCAAACAAAAGAACGCTGTTACCACATAGGCTTTCTGGCGATACCATAAACAATCCATATCGTTTGTGGTATCCTAAACGCATTTTTCATTTAATGAGTGGCTGCTATTTATCTAGCTAACCCTCATTACCGAACGATGCATACGTCGCTTTTCCCTTTGTCTTGTAATTGCCCTGAATCCATTCCTCATGACCTCGATGCATAATCAAACACAAACCCATTAGCATCCCACGAGATTCGATTTGTTTGTTTCAATGAGCACACATCTCCTGGATGCACATTATGCCCCTGCTTGGTGTTTCAGATTCGTTACCATGGACCCACGAAAAGAGCCGACGTAAACATATACATGTGTACCATGGCGATCTCCTCTATGAGATCCGGTTACCACCACCGTAAAAGCGAATGCACCCAAATTTCCCTTGGACAACGAATGAATATCGTTGAGTCAAATTACATCCACAGACCAGCACGTTCGTTGTCGCTCCCGCTCTCCGTCGCGCGGCGGAGACGCGTATATATACGGAATTCGGGTCGTGAAAGAAGTGTTTCACCCTGTGTAAAATTTATAAACAGCAGTTTAATGTGAAATAATAAGTTTTAAGTGCAGTATAAAAACACGCAATTTTAAAGATAATGACTGATAGAACAAAATAAATGCATCAAAATACTTGGATACATCCAAACCAAATGAAAGTGTTTCGGAATAAAAATAAAAGAATAAACTAAATCCGTGTGTTTAATTTCCCGGCTGCTGTTCCTGGGTGCATTTGTTAGATTCTGTAGGTTTAGGTTCAGGGAGCGAGTCTCCTAGTCCTTAAAAGGAGAAGGGATCTCTATAGAGCGCTCCTGAAAAACGTCCTACAAAGGGGACCCGTTGCGGTTGCCGCCGTGCTTCCTCAAACCTTGAGGGAAGAGCAGCTACCGATCGTTCTTGGGACGTCGCTTTGGAATTGCGTCCCTGTACCGTGGAACCAGGTGCCTTCTGGTGATGTCCGAAATCGTGGACGCTGCAAGGGTTTAGTTTGTGGGCTTGCCACCATTCTACTCACTGGTTCCTTTTCTTGGTTGGAAGTCGCCTCCTGTTCTAAAGCAGCCAACGTTTCACAGCGAATGCACCAAACCAAATCAATGAAAATACTTTTTGTTTTATTATAATAGACTCATTTATTTTGATCTGGAAAGGTTGATTATCCTGGGGACTATGTACTTTGAGTGACTGCTTTGTGGTCTTTCACCACTTCCGCCGGGGACTATGTACATAAACATTTGGCGTGATTTTTTAGTTGTCCGAGTGTTCCGCCGAACACTTTTGGCGGATAAGGTCAATACTTTGGCGTATGCTGCGTCTTTCGCTATACGTGGATACAATGTACCGCCGAACACTGTTCTCATCGGAGAAAATAATACAACCTGAACACGGAGTGAATCGGCCACAAAAGAAACACTGTGAGAATTATTTTTGTGTTGATATTGTATGTTTTTATTCGACACGACCTAGTCGTTGGTAAATATGGTTCGTTGATTCTTAAACAGGTATCCTTATCATTATAATAGTATTAAACTTAAGCACAACATTCGCATTCACTTGTATTTAGTTAGGTCGCTTTACAATCTTTACCACAGAGCCACTTATTGGCATGACCATTTTAAACAGCACTGAGCGCAATTTCAAATATCAAACGCCGAATTCTTTAAATTGAGTAACACTGTATCTCGTCTCGCGTATCACCTCCTGGTCGGGGTTCCCTGATTGCCTTCCTCAGACGGATGTTCGATATAGACTACCTCTATACTACCCACAAGTATCTGGATACCGGTCGTATCTGTCTCTTCCCCAGGGACAATTTCCCATTCTGCCCACTAACAGAATCGTCAATATCTCTGTTAGCGGCATGCCAATTCATCCCAGGGGAAATTTATTATATTCCTGAAAGGAGAAGTCATTCCTTGCATACATCCTTAAACATCATGATCACCATCCGTGGTGGTGATCGAAATTCAGATAGACGGTTGTCGATTGTGTGCCGCCTCTATTTGCATAGCACATCTAGCGCGCGGCGGACGGATATCGTGCAATTTGAATGGACGTACAGTCCACGGTTTTGTTTAACTTCTTTCGGTTAAAACTAACAATCCATTAGACCTTTCTAATGGGTGTGAAAATCGAAAGGGACCGTGGGATCGGACCTTTTCCGAATTATCTCGTCGAGATAATTACGGTTGCCTGCAATTTGGTAGCGGTAGGCGATATGCTTTATTGAATTAGGTTGTCGCTGCCTTTGTGTGCTTGACGGATTTGGGTGGTCTTTATGGCAGCTACCCGCACGTGCAGCCACTGGTCGGCTAATTTACCGCCAATAGCGATTCCTTGTAACATCGTAAAGATGTTCAGGATGTCCTATTGTGCAGCGCTGGAATGCGATGCATATCGATCTTTTGGAATTTCTCATGGGAGCCGGATGAATGTACGGTTTTTTTAACCTTTGTTTCAGGTATGCTACAATCGACATGTTGAACTTGACATTGAAAGCTTTGGGACGTTCAGTTCCTTACTTTTTCGTGTCGGGCTCAACGTTGTGATGAATGTTTCAGGGCGCTAGCGGACTTAGTGGCACGCGTCTGTGGGCGCGTGTAACGTTTTCAGGGTAGGTATGTTCCTTGAAGAGTAGGAACCCTACCTGGGTGGAATTGTGCGTTTGTAGAACGCTACACACTGTTTACCGCAGAAAAACAAAACGAAACCAGAGCGAAAGATGTGCTCTGCCAGCACTGTCCACAAATGAAACTCCAGTTCTTCTTTTATCAAGCACTCCTTTAATGTATTGTTCTTTTATTTACTTTTATACACGTCTTATTATTTTCTTTTATTTGTCTTATGTTTTTTTAATTTTTGCAACATTACGTTATTCAATAAATTCTAGTTCGCAGTTACTCCTCACACACGCGACATACTGGCGTTTCCTTTTGGGGTACTCCCGAGATATATGCTTGACGCGACTAACTACCTCCCCGTTTGGGTTCTCTATCTCGACTTATCGGATGCTCGGTATAGACTTCGGGAGATGGCTGTTCGATAAAGACCATAAAACGACTGTTTCTCTGGCTCCTTGATTTAGACTAACTGTCTGCATTAAAAAAAAAAATATCCCCCTTCGAATTCCAGGATCCGTATCTGTAAAAGAAATTTCCCTCATTCAATCTGCTAACAGAATTTCCCGCCGTATCTGTTAGCAGCATAACATTACATCATTATCACTATCAGTGGTGGTGATTAAAATTTTGGTTCGACGGCTGTCGATTTTGTGCCGCCTTTATTTGCACAAAACATCTGGCGCACAGGCCGAAGGATATCCTGCAATTTGGATGGACGTACGGTCCATGAGTTTTGTTTAACTTCTTTAGTTAAAACTAACAATCCATTCGATCTTTCTAATGTGTGTGAAATTCCAAAAAGGAACCGTGGGACTGGAGTATTTCCTTTGTTGGTTTTACTCTCGTAAATATTCACGACCTATCTCGTTGAGATATTTATTGTTGCCAGGCATTTGGCAGCCGATAAGCGATATGCATTATTGTACTAGGTTGCCGCTGCCTTTGTTTGCTCGGCGGATTTGGGTGATCTTTATGGTAGGCTACCCGCACGTGCATCCGTTGGTCGGCTAATTTACCGACGATAAAAACTCCTTGCAACATCGTGTAGATGTTCAGGATTTCCGATTGTGCAGTGCTGGAGTGCGGCGTATTTCAGTCTTTGGGGATAGGATGAATGCATGTTTTACCTTTGTTTCAGGTATGCCATATTCGAAAGTTGAGCTTGACATTGAAAGCTTTGGGACGTTCGGTTCCTTGGTTTTTAGTGTCGGGTTCAACGTTGGCTAAATGTTTCAGGCCCCTAGCAGGACTTAGTGGCACGCGTCTGTGAGCGCGTGTAAGATTTTCAGGTAGGTATGTTCCTTGAAGGGTAGGAACCTTACCTGCGCGGAGTTGTGCGTCCGTAGAACGTTACAAACAGAATGAATGGTGGTCCTTCAGCAACTTCCGCCGAGGACTATATACATGAACAGAATGAATGGTTGTCCTTCAGCACTTCCGCCGGGGACTATGTACATGGACAGAATGAATGGTTGTCCTTCAGCAACTTCCGCCGAGAACTATATACATGAACAGAATGACTCCTCGAGATCACGATAGATCACCTTTTAAACGAAATCAAATCGAGATTTGTATCTTGAAAACGAACGTTTCAGATGGAAAATCTCGATTTTCGATACAATTCGTGCGATGCTCAATGTTTGTTTTAGATAAGATTCAGTTTTCTGGATCTTCATCAAACTATTTGCATATGAGAATTTGTACTTGAATTTTGGGCTCTGTTTGCTTGTGGCAAATTCGAACATCTGGTTCGATTTGCCATGGATTTGGTTTGTTTAGGGAAATTACCAGATTGAAATGTATTTCTGGATTTTGAATTGAGATTATGCCGTGGGGCAAATGCGAAGCGATAAACGAATAATATTATTCGTTTATTGCGAATTTTGAATTTAGTTCTGGTTTTTCAGGATTTTGATTAGTTTTAATGTTTTGGTGTAGGATTTCTGGGATTAGGATGTATGGATGGGGGAAAAAGGTGGTAGGGCTTTTTAGAGCACTACACATTTATTTCTTTTGTTTTGTGTTGCATTCCTTAGCACGTGAACAATAGACGATGGGGATGGAAGTGAACGGAGTGCCCATGTCTGGCACAATACTTCCTCCCCACACTATAACTTATTACATTATTATCCTTTTCTTAAGGCAATATTTTATCCGGCTAAGTAATTTTAATTTATCAACTAGAAGCATGTGGCCGTTTTTTGTCGGAATACTTTATACCAGGACTGTAATGAGTAGTTATATTTTAATCAGTAGCTTAGCATTCAAAAAACACATTACATAATATGCGATGTATCTCGATGCCGCACGAGGAATGTCGTCGGCCGAGATCGTTGCAGATGTTCCGCCGAACGAGGAATGTCGTTGGGGAATTGCGAAGGTGAGCACGTTGATGACGAAAGAGGATAGACGCAATGGCGTCCGACCCAACGATGCCTGAAACCAGATGGGTTAGAGTTGAAATGGAACAGCAATACCTTTGTGGTCGAAATCCGGTCCAGGTTCTTCGATGCAACCTGGTTGAAGTTCCCGCGCTGAATGGATGTATTGATGAATTAGTTGGGATTTGTGTTTAAGTAGGAACATTAAACTTCATTAACTAACTTTGAAGCAAAGCCAACGCGAATATAGATAAAGTTCGACTGAGTTCTCGATTGAGACAACTTCATTTATTGAACACTAAAAAGCCACATGGTGGCGTGCGACTATCAATATAAATAAAAGTTCTTATAAAATGTACATAATTAAATTGAGCACCAAAACAGTATTCATGTATTAACAGTTGCCGAAAAATCCACGATCAAGCACCAAAAACGTCAACAAGCACGTTAGTATATCTTGAATGAACACCAAAAGCAGTAAACAACCAACGTTAGAATTGACAGTTTCTCCACTGTCATCGTGTTGCTGGCAGGTGTGGTGAATATTTGTCGGGGAGAGTACTAGACGATGTACTAGATTCGCCCCGAGCATATAATTATGAATCCGAAACATTCCGCCCGCCTTCGCCAATCAGTGGCGAACTATCTGGCTCCATGGGATGGTGGGCCAGAGGCGGGGGTGTGTGGTCCGCTGCTGGTCGTGGTCTGCTGTCCACTTTCACGTGGATGGTCGGTTCTGGGGGGGCCGCCCGCCCCGAGGAGCGCTGACGGCTGGAGGGTCGATGACGACGCGATGGTATTTTGCATCGCTGGAATCCGGTAACCTTTGATGTCACGGAACCGGCCAATTGATCTGGGTCGGAGTTGTAAAGTCGCAACCCACGACCAATGACCACGTGATGGCTTGTGATGGGTCTCGCTGCATCGAGACCGGCGGCAGTGACAGGTGCTGCGCGCGTTGGCGCCGGTCTGGAATAAGAGGCCCGTGGGATGCGGCCGTTGCTATGAGAGGCTGTCGCGCGGAGTCGGGTGCGGTGTCGTCCTTGGCACTGTCCGCGTGTCTTGGCGGAATGGCAGTCGCGGGCCAAGTGCTTCCCGGGGCTGTTGGAGTGCAGCCTCTGTTGATGCACTGGAAGGCGTGCTGGTTCGCTGGGATTCTGTTGATCGCTGGATGCTGGGGAGCGCCGCCCGCTAGGCGGGGCATTGCGCACTCCTATCTCTGTTTTGATGTGGTGCCTTGAATCCCTTGGGTGGGCAGGCTGCTGGTTCTTCGGTTGCCTGTCGCCCTTGCGGTGGTTCAGCGGGCGAGGGGCATGTCTGGTAGCTAGGCTACGCAAATGGTCGGTGGCTGGTGGTTTCATGGGCCTCGTAGGTTGCCCCTGGGGCCGATGCCGACGGGACTTCCTTTTCGTTCGCTAATGGGAGCTGCGACCGTGAGTCGTAAGATCGACCATGTCCTCTGGGTCGGAGTTGTAAATTCGCAACCCACGAGGAGTGGCCATATGATGGCTGGTGACAGGCCTTGTCACCTTTACGCTGGATGATATGGTGGGTGCTACGCCCGTTAAAGCACAAGTTCCTTTGGTGTGCGAAGGACTTCCGACGGCCAGTTCCTCTGGGTCGGAGTTGTACGTTCGCAATCCACGAGGAACGGCCATGTCATGTTGTGCCACACAATGCGTGCATGGCATCGTCTTCTGTGGGGGCTTCGGCAATGGGTCGATCATTGAGACCTGGGGTAGGTTGGGCTTTGGGCAGGTGGCACTCTGGTCCGCGGCCTGCCGACTCTTACTCACTGTTCTGGGTGCGGTTCCTTTCCCGCTGGCTTAATGTCGACCATTGGCAGCTGCACTGGGGGCAGCCCGCTAGGGTAGAGGCGATTGGCGCTGTTGGCCATGGTTGGGGAGGGTGAACCAAGCGCGTACTGGGCCTCGAGGAGCTTCGCCTGTTCCTCGAGGTATATTTCCTCGGTTTCGCCGAAAAAATCATCCGCGAAGTACGCGTGTTGTTGATCCTCAGGTGCCGCCATATAGAAAATTTCGTAGTGCCGCGTGGAGAAAACTTCCCATTTGGCGGGGAGTGCGCATTTGGTTGCCTCGATCCTTGTTGGACTTAGTTGTCCCTTGTCCTGTGAGCTGAGGAAGATGCCAAAGATGCGTTCCTGTGCCGCGAACTGAGCGGCGATGAGTTCCTCAATCGACAATGGTTGTTGTGTTGGAGCAGATGTCAAAGGCACTTTGGTTTGACCTCTTGTTGTAGAAAGTTCGTCTTTCAATTCTTCATCTTCGATGGAAGTCGCCGTTTTAGCATAGCAATTGGCAGCATTTTTTGACGTTGTTACTTTTGGTTCCGACTCGTGTAGGTGGCGAAATGATGTATGATCTCTGCCGACCGAGGAATGCCGTCGGTCGAGATTTTTGGTGTTCCGCCGACCGAGGAATGCCGTCGGGGAACCGTTGTGTTGATTTTCCGATGTATTTACCAGCATTCGCTGCTGCACTGGGCTTGGCTTCGGTAAATCGTCTTCTTCCTATGCCGGTAGTTTATTTTCACCTCTTTGTTGAGAATTCGTTGGCCCTCGCATTTTTCCGGGAGCAAATGGAGGCAACGACACTGTTGCAGGCGGCGGTGGCAATTGGCTCGGTGGTCCGGCAGATGGGACCACGGTTCCAGTGGTCTGTTGACTAGGCAAAGGCGTTTCATCATTATGGACACTTTGTGCATGTGGTACACTGTCAGAGTATTGCTGCTTCCTTAGCCGCTTCCTTGCGTGCTCAATTGCCTTGCTTTTAGACCTTTTTTCTTCTTTTCTGCTGATGAATTCTGCTGGTATGTTGCTCTCGCTTTCTTGGGCCGATAATAATGATTGCGAACTGAGGGTGTGGCTAGTTTTTATTAGGTGCATCAACACGGACGCTTATTCAATAAAAAGAACCACCGCGGGAAACAAAGGAACAATAAAGAAAACACTGGAACTGCCCGCCAACGAAGAATGTAATAACAGAAACACTGGAGTGGTGGTGTTGATTTAATGTTTGTCTTTTATTTAAGTTAATTTTAATTATATCACAATTATTGGTTTTTACCAAAGGCGGCCTTGGACGAACTGTTTCACAAAAAAATCTTATTGTACTTGAAAAGAATCGTTTAATTCTTACACTGGTGTACTCTATTTGTTAACCCGGATATAGTCACGACACCGCTTACGGGTTTACCGACAAACGGTTCTGTTTCGCGCTCTTGTGCATTCCGGCCGACTCGAAATAATATTATAAAAGCTACCGTTATCGACTCCTTCAACGCAACGACCCCGACACGTGTTACTGGTTGTAAGGTTAATATCTGACTCCCAGAAACCATCCATATCTGCCAGATTCACGGTGTGGATTACATTGGTGTGGGAGGATTCTATATGTGTCCGTACGGGACATGTACGTTGCCCTTCAGCCTGTATATCGACAACGACGAAAATGCACCTAAATAAACATGGGCTGGTGCAATGAATTGGTATTATAGAGCTGTGCGATGGCGAAAAATCGCCGAAGGGAGAAATAGGTTCCTGTGTCTTAAATAAACAGAAACGCTATTTCGAGGGCCATAAATCTTCGATGACCTGCGCCTGAGAACGAAATAGGTTTTTGCTTCAAGATACACAAAAATGCTATTTCAAGGGTCACGATGATATGCACATCGTGTTTATTTAGGCGTTCATGCTAATGCCATTGTAGGCTATAGAGTTTTCGTGGCGATAAGCAAACCGATGGTTTGCTCGCCTATGACCTAGGCTATGGTAGCTTTTGTTTGTTTTACAGGCCGGAGCATCGTTAGCATGATTTGGGTTATGATTGTCTAACGTCAATCATATTAGTGCCCAAATCCCATGATCGGTAGATAACCGACAAAGGAAATTGGTCGCAAGTGTTGCGAACCTTGGGACTGGGGCAATAAATGGATATGAACCGTAGCAAGAAACCATTGGCTTCAGCTATGTCAACAATTACGCTGGCCAGCTAGTATTTATCTATTATAATTGCTGACACGCCGAGCCGATGGAGATATGGTACGGATCATAAACGGAATGATTCAATGTGATGCATGCCCGAGGGTGAAATTTTTGATGCCACGGCTAGGTGATAATCCTTGCCGTGGACTTAATGTTTTCAGGAATGATCGTGGAGAAAGGGGTTTGTAAGAACCCCAAAGAAAGGTAAGCTGCCTATAAGGTATTCATGTCGGTTATCCTTTGGGATAACCGAATTAATTCCAGCAAATTGGTTGGCTGTTAAGGCCGTAGCAAGGTTGTATAATCTTGCTGAAGATTCGACTTCAAGATAAGTCGCGTTGCTGGAAATGGTGGGGATCGAGCGATGCATGGCTCTTCGGGCCCTGAAAAGTCCCACATCACTCCCTCCCCAGTGACGTAGTCACGAAACAGGTAAGGCAGATTAGGAGAAGGTTAGTTGGGTACGGCACGCTTCTGGGCGCGAGTACGGGGGGGGTTGTGCTGGTGGAGTAGGAGTGGTGTCAGTAGTTGGGGGCGGTTCTGGAGCGGAAGCTTCCAGAAAACAGGGCTTAAGCCTTTCGACGCTGACCGTGGATCGCTTGCCTCTAATATCGATCTCGAAGACGCGGTCACTGATGCGGCGGAAGACTTTGAATGGGCCATCATAAGGTGGGTCGAGGGGTTTTTTGACTTTATCCACCCTGACAAAGACGTGCGTGCAGCTGTGCAGTTCAGGGTGGACGAAAAGTTTTTTGGAGCCGTGCCTGGTTACAGGGGTCGCCCTAACCTTACGTAGCAGGTCACGGAGATGTCCCAATTCACGAAGTTGGTCACGCGGTGTTTCGCCATTCAGGAAAAGTTCTCCTGAAAGAAGGAGGTTGGTACCGTAGGTAAGCTCTGCTGCCAAAGCACCCAGGTCCTCCTTAATACTTGTCCTCAGGCCGAGGAGGACGGTTGAAAGGGCGTCAAACCATTGTGTGTCATTATGACACATGAGTGAGGCTTTTTGAGATCTATGCCAGCGCTCTATCATCCCATTAGATTGCGGGTGGTAGGCGGTGGTACGACTTCTTTGGCAGCCGAGAAGGTTTGTTAGCTGCCTAAAAATCGTCGCCTCAAATTGTGGACCTCGGTCCGAAGTTAAGGTGGTTGGTACACCGAAGCGTGTGAACCAAGTTGAGTAAAAGGCCTTGGCGACTGATTCGGCAGTAACTGCCCGGAGAGGTGTCGCCTCTGGCCATCGCGTGCAGCGATCCATCATAGTGAGGATATAAGAAAATCCTCTTGATGGAGTAAGCGGTCCCACTATGTCTATGTGGACATGGGCGAAGCGTGCCGTGGGAAGCTTGAACTGCGCTGGCTCCAGTACATTATGTCGCGCTACTTTGCAGCGCTGGCACTGGAGACAAGCACGGGCCCAACCGGTGAGATCTTTGTTCATCCGGGGCCAAATGAATTTGCGACGGACAGCAGCGGCTGTTGCTCGGCCGCTGGGGTGGGCTGGGTTGTGGTAAACCTGGAACACGCCCTTACGAAGTTTCTCGGGAATGTAAGGTCTAGCGGCTCCAGTGGAGACATCACACCAGATTTCGCCCCAAGGGTCGCGAAGGGTAATTTTCTTAAGCTCTAGTGCCGTATCGGCAGTTAGGAGGGACTTGAGCTGTTCGTCCTCCTCTTGAGCTAGGGCAAGATCAGCGTTATTCAAGGCGGAACGCAAGTGAATCGTATCGATTCGAGAAAGGGCGTCCGCCGTGACATTCTGTTTACCGGAGATATGCCTAATCTCCGTAGAATATTGCCCAATGAGGTCTAATTGACGCTCTTGTCGGGGGGAGGCATTTCCCGACTTCTTCCGGAACGCATAGACCAATGGCTTGTGGTCTGTTAAGATGGAGAGTGAGCGACCTTCTATCATGTGACGGACGTATTTAACAGCGCTGTAAAACGCGAGTAATTCGCGGTCGTAGGCGCTGTAACGTCGCTCAGTGGGACTCAGCTTCCTTGAAAAGAAACCAAGTGGTTCCGGTCGGCCTTCAATGTCCTGTTCAAGGACAGCTCCGATTGCGGTATCCGATGCGTCGCATTGGATAGAAAGTGCCGCTCCCTCGAGGGGGTATCGGAGTAAGGTGGCATTTGCCAATTGTTCTTTGGACAGTAGGAATGCTCGATCAGAGACTTCTGTCCAATTAATGAGGCGCTTATCGTTGCGCTTAGCTCCTTTTAAGAATTCATTTAGGGGAGCTCGAACTTGGGCGGCGTTCTTCAGCGTTGGACGATAGAAGTTAAGCATGCCCAGAAATCGACGAAGCTCACTCACGTTAGTAGGCCGGGGATACTTCATGAGGGCCTCCACACGGTCTGGTAGTGGGCGAATGCCCTGGTTGTAAACGACATAACCCAGATAGGTGATTTGCTCCTTGGAGTATTGACACTTATCTGGGTTGATGACAAGACCGAAATCGCGGAGGCTCTCTAGGGCCTGACGTAAGTGGCGTTTATGTTCGGCGTGGTCTTTGGAGGCGATGAGAATGTCATCAAGATATGCATGGCAGCAATTAAGACCACGTAAAGCCGTGTCGATATAACGCTGGAATGTCTGTGCGGCATTCCTGAGGCCGAAAGTCATCACTTTGAACTCGAAGAGTCCGAAAGGTGTAATGACTGCGGTCTTGGGGATGTCTTCTGGTGCTACCGGAATTTGGTGGTACGCCCTGGTGAGATCCAGGGTAGTGAAGACATTGCACCCTCGTAACTTGTACGAAAAATCGTAGAGGTGTGCGATAGGGTATCTGTCCGGGACAGTTGCTGCGTTCAACAGCCTGTAATCGCCACATGGGCGCCACTCACCAGAACGTTTCTTCACTAAGTGAAGTGGGCTTGCCCAGGGACTGTCCGACGGTTGGCAGATACCTAGTTCGATCATGTGCTCGAACTCCGCGCGCGCCGCACGTAATTTTTCAGGAGCCAGTCGACGTGGACGCTGGCTCACCGGGGGACCACGTGTTTCTATATGATGAAACACCGTGGCTTTGTGTCGACGTTGGTTAGTTAGAGGAATTGTTGTGCTAACAAATTCCTGTACCATGGCTTGAAACGGGTCTGTGCACTCTGTGGCCCGTAAAGTTACCGCTGAGGATGCCGACATGGGCAGGGGGGGTGCGGTTGGAGCCACTAGTCTGTTATGGGTCGAATCGACCAACAGATTATGTGCGCCTAATAGGTCGGAAACTATCAGGGGTTCATTTACGTCCGCAATGACGAAACGCCAAGTGATCGGACGTCGAAGACCCAGTTGTAGTGTCAGCTTTTTACGTCCGCACGTAAGTATCGGCGTATTATTCGCAGCTGACAATTTAAGGGCGGCGGGCACGCGGTTACGCGGAGCAAACGATCGCGGGAGAACTGAAATATCGGCGCCGGTATCGACAGTAAAAGGGATATTCAGTTTAGAATCCCGGATGGTTAGGCGATTTATAGCATGGGTGCCGGCCGATTGCGCGAGGGTATCGGTCGGCAAAATTATTTCTAAAGGTCGTCCCTGATTGGTGGCTGGTTGCGTCCAACCACAGGGTGCCTTGCAATTAAATGTGCGATCACCGTATCGTTGTTGATTGGCACACAAAGGGAGAGAGGCGGCGTTGTTGGGCGTATTTTGCCTCTGAATGTTGCCGTTTTGTGAAGGTCGAGGTAGTGCTCGGCGAAAGTTGGACCGCTGAGGGGCATTTTGGGAAGGTTGTTGCCGATCCAAGGGGCGATTAGATACGGCCTGATTCCGAGCGCTTCGTTGGTTGCTTCTCGCCTCCGCGCGAAATTGATTTAGTTCGCGGAGGACTGAGGTCTGTATCGCACGAAGGTCAGAAATGGTGACCTGAGCAGGAAGACTTCTCGGGCGGAATTCGTTGGGCCTGCCCTCTTGGGTCCGCTGTGTGACATTGGTTGAGGCAGGCCTTCTGGGATGTGGTGACGGAGAAGGTTGACGCACCGGAGCCGTCGTTGGGGCTGTTAGTGGCGGAAAAGGATGCCGTGTAGGCTGAGCGACGTGTTGAGAAACCGCCGCTACTTGGTACGCTGGAGGCTCAGACTGCTGGTCTGAGCTTTCCATAATTGCGTCCGCAATTTTAGCTAAATAGCCCAAGCTCTGATTGGGTTGGGTTACGAGTGCCGAATGGGCATGGAGGGGGAGACATCTTAAAAAGTGAGGCCGTATTAGGTCGCCCGAGAACCTGGTCCCCGCTATAGAGCGTAAATGGGTCAGGAAAAGGGACGGTCTCATACCCGAAAGGTTCGTTTCGGCCGCCAAGCGTTGTTGCCGTGAACTTCCGGGCTCGTCCAGAGCGTCGAGGTGAGTCTCAGCAAACCAAAGTTCAGGGCCCTCCTCGTCAAAAGGGGACAGGTTAATATTGGCAGGGTTGGGTCGGTTAACGACACTGGGGGCATCGTGAAATGCCAGGGGAGCGGGTTGTGCTGTCGATTCGGGGTCGGTAGCGACTTGTGTATCAGGGAAATCGGCGCTGGAGGCGTCGTAAAACTCGAAGAACTCGGGTGGGGTGGGGTGTTTCGAGTACGGGTCATCGTGTATGGTTGAGACCGAACCTGTATAAAGTTGTACTGACGGGTCGAGATTGTTGTGGAGAACGTAGAAATAGGTCGCAAAAGGACGCGAGGAGTTGAAGAGAGGTCACTGGGGTCAGAAGCAGGTGAAGATGGTGGGGTGGAGTCGAGAGTAGTCAATTGCAGTGGAATGGAGTTAAACGGCGGTCGATAGGTCGCGAATGAAACAGATAAAACTCTATTGTTATATAGCTTAATCCTGAAACCATTAAACTCTATTTTAAATTATTGAACCGTAATTACAATTCTTCCAAAAACGAAGTTCAAATCTCGCGAGCGTGCCAGGTATCTAAAAGTGTTTGTGTGTATTAAGTGCTAACTCCGTTTTACTTTCAAAAAAAATAAAAAAAGGAAAAAAGACTACAGTGAGGAAAAGTTATAAATATTGCAATCACCAGTGTATGTGTGCGAATTTCTGACTTACGTATTAGTTTTATCTTAATTTTAGGCTTTTTTTAACATGAAAAGAGAAGTTAGAAATTGTCGCAGAAATTACATTAAAAGGGGCATGTATTGCCTATACAATAGTTTGTACTTAGTACCCTGAAGGGGCTTACAATTGTTTTATTCTTTGGTTCAAATTCTTGGTGGCTATATGTTTAGAATAATATGCGGGTAAGTAAAACGCACACAGTGGGATACTGTATGTTTAATTTAGGTTTTCAGGCGGGTCATCATATGCATGGCATTGGTAAGGTTACCTAAATAATGATCTTTTCCATGCCCAAATTCTAGGATCGGTTGATAACCGATGAAAGGAAATTGGTCGCAAGTGTTGCAAACCTTGGGACTGGGGCAATAAATGGATATGAACCGTAGCAAGAAACCATTGGGTTCAGCTATGTCAACAATTACGCTGGCCAGCTAGTATTTATCTATTATAATTGCTGACACGCCGAGCCGATGGAGATATGGTACGGATCATAAACGGAATGATTCAATGTGATGCATGCCCGAGGGTGAAATTTTTGATGCCACGGCTAGGTGATAATCCTTGCCGTGGACTTAATGTTTTCAGGAATGATCGTGGAGAAAGGGGTTTGTAAGAACCCCAAAGAAAGGTAAGCTGCCTATAAGGTATTCATGTCGGTTATCCTTTGGGATAACCGAATTAATTCCAGCAAATTGGTTGGCTGTTAAGGCCGTAGCAAGGTTGTATAATCTTGCTGAAGATTCGACTTCAAGATAAGTCACATTGCTGGAAATGGTGGGGATCGAGCGATGCATGGCTCTTCGGGCCCTGAAAAGTCCCACAAGGGCAATAAGCGGAAATGAGGACAATTAAAATGTAATTGCAGTATCGTCGTGGGGACATATTGACCCCGATGTGTCGCGAAAGGTTGAGGAGATAATTGGCAGGCAGTCGGTGGTTGGTCAGAGTCGAGAGTTAATCGTTGGAGTCGGTGATTCAAGATAGAAATAAAATCTTCTTTGGGAGTCGGAGAAAAAAGTCTATTAATCGTAGAATATAAATGAAAAGTGTTTCGGTAATAATATTCGAGAAGTGTAAAGCGGAATAGTATTTGGCGAGTCTAAGAAGTGAGGAAAAATAATTTAATGACTTTTATCGCTGGTGCTGGAAACAAACTTGTAAAGATGGACCTACATAATTTGTAGTAAGAAATATTGTGAATTCAAAATAAAGAATAGCATCGTTTCATATAGAGTTAAGTGTAAGTGCACTGATCAAAAGGAAAGTGGTGAAGAAACTAATAAATGAAGGAAGTAGCGCTTAATTATTTTCTTATAACGAAATAAAGTAAAGTAGTGTCGTATAGTGTTAAGTTAAAGAGCACAGATTAAAGAAGAAATAGTAGAGAGTTAAGAAAGAAAAGAAGAAGTGCTTATTAATCTTATACATCAATAATAGAAATGTATAGACTAGAATAAGTGTATGTACTTAATGATTAAGAAACTGTGCGCTATAAGTTTTGATAAATTATATTCAAAATAAAAAAAAAAACAATTTAGAAAAAGTGTAAAGATCTAGACAAGAAATATAAAGATAAGTAATAAAAGAAAAAAAATGACTATCATAAACTGGTTTTCCATTTAATTCTGGACGGACCCTTAGATAACATAACTCGCGTGTCTTGCTGTTGAGTGGTCCCCATGACAATCATTTGAATTTTGTGGAATTTTCAACACTACAAATCGAAAAGGTGAACTTAATGATCTTGGACAATATATATAAATACATGTACTAAAATGATTAGTACACAAGCAATTGAAAATACACTTTCTTTTGGTGCAATTACGGCGCAGAGAGCACTACTACTCGAAACGTTTTCGATTTATTGGCGAATCTGCTCTGTCTGCGTTGCTGAACCCTTACCGGTTTGAAGTTCACTGCACACTACACTTTGGCCGTCATGTTAGACCATTCGATTGGTTGAAATAGTTCCTTGGGAAAATAAACTTCTGCAGTATTCGATGACGTGTATAAGTTTCAGTATTCGATTATGTGTATACGTTTTTTCAGAGTTTTGCTGCGCTTATGTTCAGCTTGTTGCTGATGTTGATCTGCCTTTGTTTTCGATAATTGTAGCATTCGTTGCTATTGCAATTGTTGTTGAGCCGCGAACTGGGCGGCGATGAGTGTATCCCAATAAGCACTGGATCCGGCTCGAAGGACCAGAAAAAATGTTCGATGTCTCGATGCCGCACGAGGAATGTCATCGGCCGAGATCGTTGCAGATGTTCCGTCGAACGAGGAACGAACGTTGATGACGAAAGAGGATAGACGCAATGGCGTCCGACCCAACGATGCCTGAAACCAAATGGGTTAGAGTTGAAATGGAACAGCAATACCTTTGTGGTCGAAATCCGGCCCAGGTTCTTCGATGCAACCTGGTTGAAGTTCCCGCGCTGAATGGATGTATTGATGAATTAGTTGGGATTTGTGTTTAAGTAGGAACATTAAACTTCATTAACTAACTTTGAAGCAAAGCCAACGCGAATATAGATAAAGTTCGACTGAGTTCTCGATTGAGACAACTTCATTTATTGAACACTAAAAAGCCACATGGTGGCGTGCGACTATCAATATAAATAAAAGTTCTTATAAAATGTACATAATTAAATTGAGCACCAAAACAGTATTCATGTATTAACAGTTGCCGAAAAATCCACGATCAAGCACCAAAAACGTCAACAAGCACGTTAGTATATCTTGAATGAACACCAAAAGCAGTAAACAATCAACGTTAGAATTGACAGAATCTCCACTGTCATCGTGTTGCTGGCAGGTGTGGTGAATATTTGTCGGGGAGAGTACTAGACGATGTACTAGATTCTCTCCGAGTAGACACCTTTTTTATTTAATTCATTTAAACTAGTTATTTTAATTAAATCACAAACACGCCATACCACACTTAGTTTTATTTAATTAATTATATAAATATAGCTCGTTTGACGGTTTATGATCGACACTCTTTATCTTCGACTGTGGGTTGGGTAATTTTGTTTTCTTTTTACTCTTAATCTATGGCTCAGTACACACAGTATCTACGGATGTAATCTAACTATTCATTAAGATGCATGGGTCGAAGTGTAGTCTTTGTTGACCCATAATTTGGAACTAATGCTTCCATTTCTTTGGGTGGGGATTTGGGGGTGACAATTTTCGCATGTAACAGCAGTACGATCATAAAGCAGCAATGTCAACGCTAGCAAATAGACTATAATAATTTATTCCAGTAAAGAAACAATGGCAAAAAGTAACTAATGCTTCTTTCAAGTAATATTTTTTATCTAGTACTAACTAAACTTCATTTTTATCCTTGCAGATAGTTGGGTGCCAATTCACACGAAGCCCTCCAAACTCAACGTGTCGATTTTCCCGCTGGGCGAATGAACTGAACGTCAAGAAACTTAATCTTCAAATTTATACATCTCATGGACCAACTGTGATAATGCCGACTTGGCTATGCCATCGAAATGTTTTCTTGAGAGTTGGTGGCTTTTGCGAAGCTGGCAAAGGAACCCCCGAGGACTTGATATTCTTCTATGAGCATCTTGATCGTGGAGGCTCTATAAGGCGGGTCAACGAAGTTCTATTAAGATATCGCTACCATCCCAATGCAACAACGTTTTCTATCACGAAGTGGACGATTTGGAACATTCGTTTACAACGGGTTATCAACAAGGTATTGCGAACTGAGCCATGGAAAAATGGCTTTACGATATGGAATGCCGGGAAACAGGGCAGAAAACTATTCAGAGATTTACCAGAAGATTTAAAGAAAAATGTGACAGCATTCTGTGATGTAGATAAGAGTAAGTAAAGATGTTTAGGCCAATGTTACAATAGTCAGTTGTTTTTATGTATGATTTCAGACAAAATTAACTCAACGTATCAGTATTTCGATGAAAAGAATCGTAAAGTAACTCATTGTGTGCCGATTGTGCATTTTAGTCATGCTAAGATACCTTTGCTGATCTGCATGAAATTGGATCTAACAAAGGGAGTATTTGAATCGAATTTGAAGAGTTTGAACCTAGTCGAAGGAGTGGACTACATTCTTTTCTCGTAAAACAGTATTCACAGTTGAAAAGCGACCAAGTACACTGAATACCATCTTAAAAATAGAATAAAAAAAAAAAAAGTCAAAATCGTAAACGATGTAAAGACATTGGTAGAAGTATTATCGGACCAAAGCGTTAACTACAAAGGACATTCACCAGTATAATTGTATTTATACAACAGCCTTAAATGATCCATATATTTATGATCTTCTGCTCTAAATTTGTTTAGAGTTAAACAGTTAAATAAACATTTCGAGAACATATTGATCATAACAATTTTGGGGAACTATTTTAATTTATTCATTTAACTTAACCCAATGATTCTACCTTAATATAGACATTATATCTAGCCCTGTGAGTAGGGTTTTAGAATATACTCACACCTAGGCTGCCTTGTCGTAAGAGGCGACGAAAGGCCGAGTGGTAGGCGGGGTCACAACGCCTTGTCGCCCGGTAAAATATCACCCCATCAAGCTATAAGCTCCGTGAAATGGTCAGGAGAAATTCCTGGCCATCTTTCGGAGCTTGACTGATGGACCGGTTCGAGAAAAGGTTGGTTCAGGTGCTAGTTGGTCGCGAAGTGAGATACCACTCCGTCACGCTGTACATTCCGCGATATCGTCTGGTTAAACCTTCGGGTATGTTTCGGATGTATGGCTGATAGGGCGGACTGACACGGGAATAAGTCATGATGGTACTGTGGCGTTTCTAACAGATACACACACAATATGCAAGCAAATAGTGAAGGACACCGAAAGGAAATTCGAATAGGCAAAAGCATCAGAGCCGTATACCATAGCGATAACATAACAATTCCACATCAGTTGAGTGTACTTGAGTTTAGAAATCAAATTCTTACATGTGGCAGTGGCCTGATGTGTTGAGGATTGGTTACATTTTTAGTGATTCTAACCATCATAGCGTCAGTTCGAATCACACGTTCTTCACTACTATCGCAAACGCTAGGATTGGTAACCCCGACGAGATCTGTATACATACAACACACACTCGCCCATAGTAAAGAGGCCTTTAAACTACGATCCCAACTTCCGCATAGAGCACCGGCACACTCGCCTTCTCCGACGTCCTTTCGCTCGCTCGTTCCTCGCTCCATCGTTCGCACACAAAGTTGATCGTAACAAAGTTACTGAGGAGAGAGTAGTGTGGCGTTTCTAACAGATACACACGACCAATAGTGAAAAATAACACCACCAAAAGCACATCCATTAAAGCCGTATACCATAGCAATAATATAGCATTTGCACAACAGATGAATGTTCTTGAGTTTATAAATCGAATTCGTCCACGCGGCAGTGGACTGATGCGTTGAGCTTTGGTTCTACATTCTAGTGATTCTAACCGCGATAGCGTCTTCACTATCGTCGCAAACGCTATAGTACCTTCTGAGATAAAGATTTCCGGAGGTAAACCAGTTTCTCATTCGGAGATGCAGAGGGGACTATGCCAGGGGGAACATCATGCAAGCATTATGATAAATAACAGAACTTTGAGAAATTCGTCATTGCATAACCGAGCTCGTTCTCGAGGCTCTGTCGACGCTTGACTGATAATGGCATTTTGTAACATCAGGGACATCGGTTTCACCAATACAACTGTAAACGTCGTCCATAAATATTTGCAAACAGCGAAATCTGATATCCTTGCCCTAACTGAGACCCGGGTCGGTTCGTCAACTGATTCGATATATCTTCTTTGCCCAGGATGCGACTTACATTAGAGATTCCGTTTTAAGAGTGTAGTTTGCGTCTTCGCGCGGTCCGATCTGGCTTGCCAGAGGCTGGAGACGTTGGAACCCAATAACATGGACATCACATGTTTGAGGGTCGTGCTGAGGAATTATGTTCCTTTGTTGTCTTTACTGCTCCCCGTAAGACGATCGACCTATGACACTTTTCGAACATCTTTCACGTACCATAGACTGGATACAAGTCGACCTTCCGACCTACTGAAATCGTTGTCCTTGGCGATTTCAATGTACACAATTCCGGCTGGTTGGTGTATTCTAACAGAACCACCGAGGTTAGATGTTCGCTGTTAGCCACAGTTTGACTCAATTTGTGAAGGAGCTTACGCGAGTGCCGGATGCCCGAAGTGATTATGCGAACCCCCTGCACACACACACACGTACGCACGAACACACCAGCCGAGCATTTATACCCTGGAGGTTGCTGCGCCACTGCGAAATTCAGATCACCATTTGAATTTCAAGCGAATGACCGACCTAAGCAGTTTTGCCGTGTGTAGAGATACGGGGCTGCCAACTGGAACGATTTGCGAGATTTCTTTGCATCCTTTTCGTGGTCGGAGCTGTGCTTTGGGTACTCCGATCTTAACGCATGCGCGGAGTCGGTAATCAATTATTCTTCTCGGGATGGAAATCTACATTCCACATTCCATTAAACGAAGTTCATCTGATAAGCCTTGGTTTGATAAAAAATGCGAACAGATCACAGCGGCAAAAAATAGAGCTTTTAAGCAATGGGGCTCCAATTCCACGGAGGTCAAGAAAACAAATTTTGTTAAAATCAGAAACGCGTGCAACCTGGCGCTTAATACCGCGAAGAAGGTTTTCTACGATAGAGTGACCAATAAACTTCTTCAGTACCCGACTGGCTCGGGTTCCTTTTGGTCAATGGCAAGGGCTGTCAGCAGAAACTTCGCTTCCTTCTCTTTTTCTCTGTTGGTGTTGGATAGCGGGACGTTAGTCACAAATTCAAGGGATAAAGCTAACGTTATCGCGAGTTTATTTTCCGCGAATTCAAACCTTGATGCCCCTCTTTTGGAGACACCAGTGACCGCATCACTTCGGTCTTCGATGTGGGATGTGAGGTTCCGCCCGCGTAATGTTCAATGCATTCTACGTGGACTGAACTGTAGGAAGGCAACCGGCCCGGATGGAATACTAGCAATAGTTATTAAGAACTGTGCTTAAGAACTATCGACGGCTCTTTGCAGACTTTCGCTTATATTATACACGGAACAACTTTCCTATTTGCTGGAAAACCGCTCGAATTCAGCCAATCCCAAAGAGGGACAAAAAATGTCTCCCACAAAATTACCGTCCGTAACATTACTGTCTATGTTATCTAAGGTGATGGAAAAGATCATCAACGCCGAGTTAATTAGGTATTTAGAGTGCAACGGCTTTCTGAATGATCGCCAATACGGATTCCGGGGCCGACGTCCCGGAATAACCGATATATGGACATCTGCGATTGAGGGGCATGGTGAGTCAAGAGCGGTCGCATTAGATATCTCCAAAGCTTTTGCTTGCGTCTGGCATGGGGCATTGCTGAGCAAACTTTATTCGTACGGACTTCCCAGGCAACTTTGCGATTAGACGAAGAGCTTTCTCGAAAATCGATCGATCCGGGTTGTTGTGAACGGCGAGTGTTCGGATCTGTATCCTTTTAATTCGGGGGTGCTCTGGTGCTCCAAGGTTCTGGCTCAAGGTATTTTGTCTCCAACCTTGTTTTTGCTTCACATAAATGATTTGTTGGAGACAACGGATAACAAAGTGTTCAGTTTTGCGGATGATAGTACGCTTGTTCGCCCGATTGGTGCATCTACGTCGCACCAGCTGAGATGTAGACAGATTGACTCTATAAATCAGGATCTGGATAAGGTACTGCACTTGCCGACTTCAATGCAGCAAAGACACAATATACAACATTCACAAAGAAGAGTGGATCATCAGTTCTACAGCTGATGATGAATGGCCAGACCCTCGAATTTGGGGAAAGCTTGAAATTGCTGGGCGTCACGGTCGGTGGGAATTTATCGTGGCTTAAACACGTGTCAAACATCGCTAGGTCAGCCTCTGGAAAACTGAATTATCTATTTAGAGCCAAGAGATATTTTACTCCGGCCCAACTTGTTCTCCTGTATAAATTCCAAATTAGACCCGCGCTCGAATATTGCTCTCATGTTCGGAGCTCGGCTCCTAAACATACCCTCGACCTACTTGAAAGCATACAGAGAAGGGTGATCCGCCTGATCGGGGACTCGGCGCTGGCGTCGGGACTACAGCCGCTATCACATCGAAGTCGCGTAGCCTACCTCTGTCTGTTTTACAGATATTATCATGGGTACTGTTCCTCGGAGATTCATGGTATTGTTCCATACAATTCGCCTTATATGCGCTCTACAAGACAATCCGACGGATCAAGCTAATTTGCGGGTCATTTCCCGACGGGGCGAACATCTTTGCATCAGAACTCGTTCCGTTATAGAGCGGGGAAGCTGTGGTACTCCTATCCCGCGCGTGTTCCCGGAGGGTTACAACCTGCAGCTGTTCAAAAAGATCTGCAACAGTTATTTGGTGGCGTCTCGGGGCGCCCAATCGGCGCTATAAGTTCGTCTTTCCCGAGAGAAGTGTAATAAATAAAAGGTAATTAAATAAGCACTCTGACAACATCGTAAAAACTTTCGTAAACTAATGAAAATGCATATGGATTGGAATCATACGTTTTAAGTGCCTGTCGATCTTGTAAATATTTAAGAACATGCATCGCCACATCACAAAAATTACGTGTACCGTAGTTTTGTGCACGTTTAAGAAATGCGTCATAACATACGATTGATCAATTTGAATGGGTCTACTTGTGTTAATTACTTTACTACTGTTATTATTTATTTATTGGCCTGTAGGAACCCTGCGCAAGACTAATGACCTTGCCCGGATAAAACAAATCATTATGGAAAATTTAACAAGCCTCAGGACTTGCTAAATAAGGCCAAGACCGGTTCCCGGTTGTAGTGTCGATGATGATGATGATGAGGAACCCGGAAATTCATGACCTCACCGACTCGACTCCGCCATTGTTCCCTGTACTGTGCGCTCTTCTTCCACGTTCGACCATCCGATCCGATCTCCTCAGAGTCAAACCTAACATTGTCCTCCTATCTCCGTCGCGGCCGTCGTCTCGGTCTCTCTTTCCCGTTGGTCTACCGTTAAGAATTCTATGCACGGTCTTATCGTTGCCCATTCCCGCCACGTGTCCGACCCATCTTAACCTTCGCGACTTGATTACTCTCACTATTGTAGGTTTGCGGTATAACTCTTCCAATTCGACTTTACTACTGCACTAAGTATAATAACATGTTAATCATATTATGATGCAATATAATAATATAACGTGTTAAGTATTTTACTGGAAGTTGATAAAACAACTCTTGTTTTAATAAGGTTTATTTAAAATTGAGTGAAATACAATCCATTTGAAGAACTCCGATTTTTCTGTGATAACTAGAATTATTTAAGCTAAAGCAGAATCAAAACAAAAAAGAAAAACATTAAACAACAATATAGTTTTCTTTGTAAGTATTTTTTTTACATAATTTGGCAAGACAAAACATTGTAATAGTATTTCAAAAACAAATTTTATAAGTATTTATCAGCCAATGGACTTTTTGGAATAATGTTATAATTGTCATTTATAAAGTAGTATAAAATATTTATCAAGTACTAATGTCTTGTTTTATTTGAAGATACTATTTCAGCGTATTTTATCCTCCGTATTGAGTTATTCCACTTGGCTGAGGTAAACACAAAAAAAAAGTATTTTCATGGGACCTATGGTCCTTTATTAAATCAATATACTTTTACTTATGCTAGGCTCAGGTCGAATGGATTTTTTAGTTATGTCACGTATTTATCTATAGTTATCTTGTGGGGGTACGAAGTCACGACGCCAGCATGGGCGACAGTTCTACCTCATCCCCACAAATCACTAAAGATTCCGACAAGTACAACACCGAAGGAAAAGTGTGGGTATTTTCGTTATATATTGTCTTTAGTGGTAAGGTGCCTCAGGGGCACAGGTTCACCTCTATACCCTGTCGCTGCTTTCAGTTCAAATAAGTAAAACTCTGTGTTGATCTCTTTTTATTTATTATTCGATAAGAACACAAACTAAAGCTTACATAACGCAGATCCGATGTCGGTTGACAAAACTTATAATTAAAGTAACAAAATCTCTTAGCACCATGATGAATTACAATCTTTAAAGCTAATGGACACACTGTTTAGATTATTTAATTTTATATCAATACTATACACAACTGTTTGAATTAAAAACATTGGTTACTCAAGAACTTGTTATGATTATGGTATACAGCTATTATACACAACAGAAACTAAAACACGATTGTTCAAATTATTTAATTTAATCTAAATACTATATACAACTGTTTGGATTAAAATATTGGAGAACTCAAGAACGATCCGTTGCGGCTTTAACATGGCTAATTTTAAGGAAGGAGGACCCTTTTATTCACCGTCCACTAGCTGATACTTGACTCGACATGACTCTGTAGCGGTCCCGCCAAACCCTACGGTCTACTTACCTGAAAAACTACTACCCAACTCCCTTTAGTTTGCTAATGCAACTGTATTAGTACCTAAAAATGCTGCACGCATTTAAGAGATCAAATCTATGGTCTTTAAGTCCCTGTAAAGAAAACTTACCTTCATGCATTCTCTTCGCATACCATTGCTCCTTAAAATTTCTTTATTAACTTACCAGGAATTTCCAATCAATTTAGATGAATTCCTGTAAACAAAATAATTCGGATTGCATTCAATGTAACCGTCATGACAGGGACCATAAATATCGTGCCGTCTATTTTCCCAGCCGCGTCATATACCTTTTCATACACATTGCCTGGCAACCTTTTTTGTGTGTCTTATCAATAAACAACCCAAGCAGCTGCATATAATTAGCGCAATAGACGCTGAAACCAAATTCTCCAGCATTTCCTAATGCAAATATGAACCCGGTTTCTACTGCAGCCAGAGATGCCATAAACATCCAATTTGCTTTAGGACCTTTTTCTCCTAACGTCGAAAATGGCGACGAGGCATCGTGTAAACAATGACCCGCATTACCAACGGCGCATTTGGTCATTGTTCCCTATTGTCTTTGCCGCCTGCCTGTTTCGTCGTTGCACTGCACGTGTGAATCGCATCTATCTGAACGATCCCACACATACCACCATGACCTTTACCACGAGATCTGGTTTTCTTGTTCCCACAAGAGAGACTCTACGTTACACTTGTGGGAGATAAAACATATCCTTGGCAAGGATATATTCACACCCTTAAGAGAAGAGTTTTTCTCTCTCTTCCTTTTTTTCTTAGCGAAATCATCTCTGCATGAGATGACGATCGTGGAGTCAAATTCCATCCTTCGACCGGACCAGGTCGTGTCTCCATCGCTACCCTGGTGCGCACAGGGAAGCGATAATGGAGAATAATCGTTTGTGTCGAGTCCTAAAAATTGAATTAACAGTGCGGTGCAGTAAACCCGATGTTTAAATAATAAACTACCGTTTGTTTGTTTTAATGTGCTGTTGTTTTCCTTGTGCACATTCGTGCTGCGGCGGAACTTTTGATTGATGGAGGAGGAAGTGAACTAAGTACCCATGCTGGTACATACTTCCTCCCCACAACTCGACTGGTATATAATTTGTTTAACGTGGAGGCACGACTTGCTTCCACGGAATCCGTATCGCGATTAATTATATCGACCGAAGCGACAGAACACCAACATTTTCTTCCATCGCCCCGATGACCATATAAGGAATGATCTTAGAAGATGATCACCGAAAGGATGTGCACACACACAGATGCGGTTACTTCGCACTCTCATGCTGTGCATGCGTAAGCGTACCGTGGATACAATAATTCCATAAGGGGAATATTAGCTGGCATGGTTGCAGCTGGTGCCATTATCTCGACATAGAGATTTTGTTGCTTACACGATCAGCGACTGCGTAAAGCATTTATGCTGATCGTGCACATCTTGGTGGCATCTCCACGTAGTCGAATTCTCGATGGTAATTTTCCATTTATGAGAACCCGAATTTTTTGGGCGGTCAGCCGTATGCCTTAACGTATTTGTCGGTCGGATGAACGACCGATGTGGGCATGCACACAAAAGGAAAAAAATGAAACATCTCCTGCACGTGTGCGGCTGACGCGTAAGGGTATATCTCCTTGATGTGGTTCGGGCAATGTTGGTTGCTCGATGTATGCCGCATGTTATACTTTCATACTAGGAAATCCGATGATGCAACATACACCCGACGAATTACTTTCTAGCACATGATGCCGGCGAGGAAAATGTCTCTTGTGGTTCGTGCTATTGAATTAGCGAAAATATGGTTTAGGTGACTTTTTAGGTGGGTGACAAAAAGGTAAGTACATGCTTAATTGCTAGGCAAGCAATCAGTACTTGTTATATCGGTTTTCGACCGCTCTAGGTGGAAGTTTTTACATAGTTAATTGGAAGATGAGTAGTGGCGTTCAAGGGAACCGCCACAAAAGCACAAACACGATCACACAAGTAAAAATAAAACACTCGATTGTTGTTTAATTAATTAATGTTTTTTTATTGTGTGGATAAATAAAGTTACTTTTCTCACTTATAAATTCTTTTCACGATCTCTAACGAACTGCAGCACAAACTCGCCAAACAATTGGAAACCGACATTTTTTATTGTCAATGGTCTTTACTTATAATTTACTATTAATATTGAATGATTTTTATAAATGTTAATTACTTCACACACGACGGACTTGATGTGGTGCTCCAAGAAGCCCTACCATTTTTCTCCCACATTACATTTATCTCCCACATTACATTTATCCCCCACATTACATTTTCCTCCCACCTATAAGAAAATCCATATGATATTCCCAACATAACATTGTCAAACCAAATTGAACTAAACCTTCAAATTCTCATTTACTGATCTCAAATTCATTTATTCAATTCAATGCATTTGTTCGATTCTATTTCCTAAAATCAAACAGCATAATGCATTATTTTCCCATGTATGCTAAAAGCAATTAGCACCTAAAATTCCTACAAGATCCAAAACCTAAAGTGCATGTGTCCAAACAAAGGCATATCTATTCGATACGCCGACACACAATTCTAACAATCATAAACATTATATTCTTACATACCACATGTTTTATGGCTTGCTAATAGACCCGGATTCCCAGATCCTAAACTAACAGCCAATTTCCACGGATCTTGTGCTACCCATTTGAAATACACGAAAACTCTTCTTTGCATTAGCCAGATGGCTAATACAAAGAAAAACCCCAACAAAGGATCAAACGATAAGTGGCGATGCATCTTGACCTTCGAAAGAAGATGAAGATATTTGAAAATTAGAATTTTGATGTGAGAAGGTGAACAGTTGGAAAAGTGAGTTGAAGAGTCGCGGTAAACCGAAGAAGGCATCGTCCTTAAAAACGCATTTTCAGTTAGTATTAAGCGGAGAAGTTATCGCTTTTAAAATGTAATTTAGTGTACAAATAGGAACGTATTTACGAGTGTGTGGGGAGGAAGTATGTTGTGCGGGCGTACTGCACTGGTTCACTTCCTCTCCCATCATCACTGTCACGAAGATCAGAAGAAAGCTCCACTGTTCCGCCGCCAATGCGAGCACCCAAATTGTCCACCAACGCGGAAGGATGAACGGAGAAAGTGGTGCAGCTCCTGATCACCGAACATCACCGAAGGAAGGTCGCTCACGAGGGAAATAAAATTTAAACACTCTTTTTATTGTTTATTAATTAACTGTTTAGTTTATTGATGAATAAAAGAATCCGCGATATAATGTAAATGTTCTTATTGTTTACATGGTTCGTGGCACTGCAAAACTAGTATTTTAAAATTATTAATGATTGTTAGTTCATTGCAATATACAACACACTAATTGCTTCAACAAATCGCGACAAAATCTAGAACACTGGTTTATCGATTCACACCGTACCGGTGCCGGTACGGTGGATGGCGGAGCGACCACCCGCCTTGATGGTTATATTAAGACTCCCCGATATCCTCTCCAATAAGGATATCGTTTTTACCTACCATCAAAGACACGTAAAGCCTCTCTTGGTGGTATAGGAAACCACATCTTGTGATAAAGGTCATGGTGGTATGTGTGCGATCGTTCAGATCGATGCTATTCACACGTGCTCGACAGCAGTGGAACAACGAAACAGGCAGGCGGCAAAGACAAAAGGGAGAAATGACCAAATGCGCCGTTGGTAATGCGGGTCATTGTTTACGCGATGCCTCGTTGCTATTATCGACGTTGGGAGAAAAAAGGTGCTAAAAGCAAATTGGATATTTATCGCATCTCTGGCTGCAGTAGAAACCGGGTTCATGTTTGCATTAGGAATTGCTGGAGAATTTGGCTTCAGCGTCTATTACGCTAATTATATGCAGCTGCTTGGGTTGTTTATTGATAAGAAAAACAAAAAAGGTTGCCAGGCAATGTGTATGAAAAGGTACATGACGCGGCTGGGAAAATAGACGGCGCAAATTTTATGGCCCCTGTCATGACGGTTACATTGAATGCAATCCGAATCATTTTGTTTATAGGAATTTGTCTGGTACCGAATTGGTTTAGAATACCAGATAAGCAAAGAAAGAAATCTTACGGAAAATTGTATGCGAAGGGATGCATGAAAAGGTAAGTTTTCTTTATAGGGATTATAAGATTATAGATGGTGATCTATATAATGCGTGAAGCATTTACAGGTACTAATACTGTTGCATTAGCGAACTTAAGGCAGTTGGGTAGTAATTATAGGGTTTTTTTTAGGTAAGTGGACCGTAGGTTTTGGCGGAACCGCTACAAGTGTAATAAGTGAAAATCGAAATAAAGATAGAAATACAAATTAAGTTCAAGTACTAAGGAACATCAACTGTTTTACTTTTAAACTTCCTTCGAGTAGCAACATTGGTCGCGTTGGTCATCGGTGGTACCGTCTTTCTCTGGGTGTGTATAGTGAACGCGTTTTATTCATCCAGAATCCATACAGGATTCCGACGTTCGTTTCTCTTCCTCGTTGATCGAGAAGCACGGAAGCGAACCGAACTACAATATTGATTTTAATTACTTTAAAAACTATTACCCACACGACTCCAGGTATTTTGCGCGTCTCCGCAGTGACGGGGAGCGAGAGCGGCATGACCATTGTGGTCAGCGGATGGAAAACGACTCAACGATATTCAATGGTTGTCGAAAGAAATTCAGCCAGTGAAGTTGGCTCTCTTAAATTAAGGATGCATTTCCTGTTCCAAGAGAGACGTGAAATCTCTCTTTGGGGCAATCAACAGATTTCATACAGAAGATCGCCACAGTACACATGTATGTGTGTACACTTGTTCTTTTATGGATCAAAGTCATGGGAAAGACTCTAAACAAAGAAAGGGATAATGTGCATTCATGGGATGCGAGTCTGGTAAAGCAAACAAAACCGAAACTCGTCGGATGCTAATTGCATCTTTGTTTGAGATGTGCGTCGTGGCTAAATAAATAGACGCAACGCATCGAAGAAATGGTGTTAATGGATTTTGGCTAGATTACCGGGAAATGGTGTTTATGGCATCACTGGTAAGGGTAAGTATTGAATTCCTATTTGCATTTGCTTATGCTGTAGGATTTAATTGGTGCCAAGAGATGCGTGTTCTGGCGCAAGACTAATGACCTTGCCCGGATAAAAAAAAAACAAACCATTATGGAAAATTTAACAAGCCTCAGGACTTGCTAAATAAGGCCAAGACCGGTTCCCGGTTGTAGTGCCGATGATGATGATGAAGAGATGCGTGTATTTGTTTTGGTCCCTTGGGTGTACGTCGCCAGCCAATGTTTTGTCTGGTAATTTATGATACACATGATGAAGCTGGGATAAGCCAACTCAAGGGTAATATTTCCTGATTACGCGGTTGCATTATATATAAACCGCTGAATTTTTTTTCAGGAAATTTATGATAAGCTTGGAGAGAACTCTTATAGGGGATTTTAAATGCGAAGTTATGCATGCAGGTAAGAATTCTCTTTTAGAGGCTTTTAGGTAAATACATTTGGTGAATTTTATTGCGTGAAGCATTTAAGATGCTAATGCTATTGCATTAGCGAAAGCTTATGTAGACTGGGTGAACGTTATTGGGGTTTTTTAGGAAGGCGAACCGTGGGATTTGGCGGAACCACCACAATGTCACGTAACTACGGCACAGAATAGAATGCCTGACGGATTTTTTTTTAATTTTTTATTCGGTTCACGTACGGTTCACTTACTTAAAAAAAACCCATAACTTCCACCCAATCTCATAACTTCACTAATGCAATCGCATTAGCACCTTAAATGCTTCACGCATTAAAGAGATCAAATCTTTAATCTAAAAGTCCCTGGAAAAGAAAACTTACCTTTCATGCATCTCTTCGCATACAATTCCCTGTAAGATTTCTTTCTTAACTTATCAGGAATCTCAAACCAATTCGGCACCTTCGGTGCCAAGCAAATCCCCCTAGACGTATTCCTGAAAACAAGATGATTTGGTTTACATACAATGTAACCATCATAACAGGGACCATCCACTTGCGTCGCCTATTTCACGTCCTCACCAAGTGTATCATAAATCACCATACAAACACATTGGCTGGCGACCTACACCCAAGGGCCCAAAACAAATATACGCATCTCGCGTCTCTTGGCACCAATTAAACCCTACAGCATAAGCAAATGCAAATAGGAATTCAATACCTACCCTTACCAACTATGCCATAAACACCATTCCCCGGTAATCTAGCCAAAACCCATTAGCACATTTCCACATTGCATTGCCGCCTATTTATTTAGCCGCAATGCACATTTCAGACAAAGACCCAAACGTTTCCTTTGTCTTTTCATATTTCGGGATCTGCTTCTCATTACCAGTGACAAATGGTAATGTGACTTCTAATAAAACGTATAATATCAAGAATGGCTTGCAACATGGGGCGGTATTATCTCCGATTCTTTTTAACATTTCCATTAGCGACTTGTTAGATGCCCACTCGGCGCTATAGGTTCGACTCTCTCGAGAGAAGTCCAGCTCCGAAAATTGAGATCATAAATAGTTTACTACAGCGAGACTTCAACAAAGTGCAGCGCTATTGCGATGACTGGAAACTTAAGATCAATTTCCAGAAATGTGAAGCCATCCTATTTAGAACCCCATTATATAAAGCCACGAATGACATAAGGAACAACTGGCGAAAGTTAGTTATCGTGGGACCGCATGGAGATAAACTGGAAACCAAGAGTTTAGTTAAATACCTTGGCATCTGGCTAGACCAATATCTGTACTTCAACAGACATGTAGATGCTGCTCTGATCAAGGGTAGAAAAACGTTTGCTATGACAAGGAAGCTATTTCATAGTAGTCAACTTGACAGCAGGGTAAAAGTCATATGCTACATGACGCTAATCAGGCCAATGCTCATATGTTATATGGTTGTCCAGTATGGTTTAACATAGGTCCAAATTTGACGGAAAAGATTCGGGTGTTCGAAAAGAAGTATCTCAGAACTTGTCTCAGATTATATCGAACACCGGAATGGACTATAAAAAGTACTACTCAAATAAGACTTTATATAATGAAGCCTGCATAAATAGGGTGGATAATTTTATGATCAAATTAATCAGAGGACATATTACGAGAGCAATAAACTTGTCCAATGATCTAATTTTCGGGGCTTGTTACCTAAATACCCTGTACTATGAGAACGTGCGTCGCAACGGTTTTGTTCCACCAGAGGCGCGTCAGGCTTGTTACTGTCGCGTTTTTATATAGGTCATTAGTAAGGTGCCACAAGGGCACAGGTTCACTAAGATACCCAACAACTGTCTGGTTGAATC
Source organism: Microdon myrmicae (assembly GCA_963931805.1). Taxonomy (NCBI): domain Eukaryota; kingdom Metazoa; phylum Arthropoda; class Insecta; order Diptera; family Syrphidae; genus Microdon; species Microdon myrmicae. Next base: position 95,310,975 of record OZ007496.1, on the reverse strand, counting down.
ACCAATCCTGTTACACTGCATGAACGCCTTGCTTACAATTGTCCACTTCGGGTAAAAAAATGCTTTCGTATTTAAAACACTTGTAAGTGAATTGGTAAAAAAAACGTTTTCTTTATTTCGTAGACTTAAAATTTAAGGGATGCCATATTCATGTATTCAAAACAGCTTAAAAGTTAATGTTCCTTAAAACAACATAAAGATTACTTTTGACACTAAATAGGTATTTTTTACACACTAGGTTCTCTCTATTCGTTATGTTGTACATTCTAAGTGGCGTTTTGCCTATTAATTTCATTATATACAAGGTTGAATAGCTGGTGCTATAAAACAACGTATAAGTTAATGTTCTTTAAAACAACACAAAACATAATGTTCGCTATAACACGTATAAGTTAATGTTCTTTAAACCAACACAAAAGATAATGTTCGTTACAACATGTATAAATTAATGTTCCTTTACCAAGGATATAATTGACTTCCAACACTTAAGGAGAACTTTCGCTTCCGCGCTACGACTACACCCGACTTAGAATAGTTATTAAACCAAGGACCGAAATACCACTCTAACTAAATGACCGCTCAATCTCGACTGACTTAATTATGACGTTTTACGTGGGGGGCACGACTTGCCTCCACGGAATCTAAAACGAGACTGAGGAATTCTTTCGAAACGACAGAATACCAAACTCCATCGTTTCGGTGACCAATAGGGGATGATTCTCCATACATTGGTCACGGTGAGAATGTGCACGCACACAACTGCGGTTACCTCGCACGCTCATGCTGTGTGTCCATGAGCATGCGAACCGTGGATATTAGAATTCCATAAAAGGAGATATTAAACGACGAGTTTGTACCGGGCAAGCTGTCGTGACACGGAACATGGGATGTTTACTCGATCAGCAGCTGCGTACAGCATTTACACTGATCGTGCACAGATCGGTGGCATCTCGCAAGGGTCGAACTCTCGTGTGTATATTTACATTAACGTGAATTCGATTGGCTTCGGCGGCCAGTGGTGAGGTATGCTATTGCAGATTGAACGATCGACCGATGGGTCTGCTGATATGACTTGCCATGCACGTGTGTGGGAAAAATACTGTCTTCTTGTGTACATGGACAAGTTCGAGGATTTATGTCGGTTACGTAATATCGTAATCGAATTGCATTTCAGGGGCATGCATATTGGTGCCAATGCATTTGCTTGTCGGTTGGTTCGGCGACCGATATGGTCGCAGCAAAGAAGTAAAGCAAGAATATCTTGTGGGGAGGAAGTATTGTGCCTAACACGCACACTCCGTTCACTTCCTCTTCCATCATTAATTAATTGTTCCTCCGACGAGCAGTACAAGATTCCGCCGAAGCAAAGGAAACACCAACACAGGAAGTAGTCCGAGAGAAATAAAACATCAGGGTTGGTTGGTGATCACCACTTTAAATTAATTTTATTGTTTGTTTCTTATCAATATACACAGTTTTATTTGGACCGCGGTCACTAGAGAAATTTGTGTTAATTTATTTAGTGGTGAAATTTACACATTTAATATTAACAATACGACAAAGTTAATTGATATGAACTGGACCGCGATGGGAATATTCGGTGGCTGTGACACTTTTTGGCCAACGTACTCAACACTACAACCACGACTCCGGGGTATTTTCGCGTCTCCGCAGTGACGCAGAGTGGAAGTCGGCATGACCATTGTGGTCAGCGGATGAAATTAGACTTCAACGATATTGCTGATGAGAAGCAAATCCCGAAATATGAAAAGACAAAGGGAACGTTTGGGTCTTTGTCTGAGATGTGCATTGCGGCTAAATAAATAGGCGACAATGCAACGTGGAAATGTGCTAATGGATTTCAGCTAGAGTGTTTATGGCATCGCTGGTAAGGGTAGGTATTGAATTCCTATTTGCATTTGCTTATGCTGTAGGATTGATTGGTGCCAAGAGACGCGAGATGCGTATATTTGTTTTTGGTTTCTTGGGTGTAGGTCGCCAGCGAATGTGTATGCATGGTGATTTATGATACACTTGGTGAGGATGGGAAATAGGCGACGCAATGATAATTATCCCTGGTTGGGATGGTTACATGATATGTGAACCGATAAATTTTCTTTTCAGGGATATGTTGTTTGGAACAGAATTCTTAAGAGGAATTTTGAATTCAATTAAATGAAAGCAGGTAAGAATTCTCTTCCAGGAGCTTTTAGGTAAATACATTTGGTGAATTTTGTTGCGTGAAGCATTTATAGGTGTTTAATGCGATTGCATTAGAAAAAAGTTGATACAGACTGGGTTGTAGGAATGGGTTTTTTTTTTAGGTAAGCGAACCGTGGGATTTGGCGGAACCGCCACAATCTCCTGCTTGTGTGTGTTGGATTCGACATGAGATATGGGCGCCGATATGATTTGAGTCATGTTGGTTGTTGGTGGTGGAACCAAATTGCTTTTAAGGAACATGGTGCGTTTTATGAAACCATGCCCTTAGGAAAAATACCTGTTTGGTGGTGATGGAATTGCATCAGCGAAAATTATAGATTCAAGGCGTTTCAGGTGATAATTTGCGCAAACGATGGAAAGGTAAGTAAATACCTTCCAAGTTTTTGGTGCTCTAGGGAGCAGTTTCTGAATAATTGGTGGGGCGGTAAGTAGTGGCGTTCAAAGGAACTGCCACAGGCGTCTCTTGATTTGGACATGAAGGGGCTTACGGGTATTTAATGTGTTTTTGTCTTGATCTCTCCTTGGGTTCGTCGATAAAAACACACACCTCATGCTCGTTTCTTGTTTTATTTACTTTATTTAGTTTGATTCGAAGTACTTAACACTAGTTAATTACAAGAAACATAGGTTGCTTACGAGTCTAATTAATTACAAACAAACTTCACGTAGATTAATTATCCATTAAGTGGCTTAAAGTTATTCAAGAGTTTAATTAATCACTAACAAACTTCACGTAGATTAATTATCCATTAAGTGGCTTAAAATTGTTAAGAGTTTAATTAATCAGTAACAAACTTCACGTAGATTAATTATCCATTAAGTGGCTTAAAGTTATCCAAGAATTTAATTAATCACAAACAAACTTAACGCAGATTAATTATCCATTAAGTGACTTAAAATTGTTAAAGAGTTTCAAGGGTTTGCACAACTTTACAAACGCGACCGACTCCAAAATGAGATGTATTCAGACTCCTTGCCGGACTCGCAATTTCAGACTTGTATGAAAGAATTAACCGATCCCTTGGGACGCCCCAAGAGGGATGTAAATTAACGTGAGAGCGCAACCTGCCCTCACGGAAACCGAATCGAGATTAAATAAGTTCATCGAAGCGATAGGATACCAAAATCCCATCATCGCCTCGATGACCATATTTGGTAATTTGCTCTTTTGCGTTTTCTTCAACACATAAGGGGTTGAAACACACACACGATGATTGCTCTGCTGTTCATCGCGTGTATCCGCAAATATACAGACACAGCATACATCCCATTTAAAGTTCGCAGCAGGGGCGAGTATCTCTGCTACAAAAAGGGTTGAAGAGTTTGCACGATCAACGTGTGCGTAAGGCATTATTGCCGATCGTGCACATTTCGCTGATATATCCTCGCAATCGAATTCCAAAGGTAAACTTCCTTTTGCGAACTCGACCGCTTGGGCGCCAACCGGATGCCCTCATGTATCGGTCGGTCGGGTGATCGATCGAGGTGGGCATGCTGTGCCAAGGCAAGATACACTTTTCCTGCTGGTGTGCAGCTGGCGCGCAAAAGAATATCGTGTAAATGTTGCACGGCAATATTGGTTGCTTCGTTGTTAAACCGAATTGCTTTAAGAATATAGCATTTGATGCCGCTGGAATTTCATATCAGCGCGAATTTAATGTTAAGTACACGCTTTTAGTGTATTTTAGGAAACTGTTACCTATTGTACCTGTAAGGTAAGTAGTGGCGTTCAACGGAACTGCCACGGTACTTGTTTTTATTTTTGGTTGTATGTTCTAGATGGGGGATTTTACTTAGGTTATGGGAAGATGGTTGGTGGCGTTCGAGGGAACCGCCACAGGTTTACTTACTACTTACTATCATGTAAGTAGATCATCCGTAGACGGGCGATTACGCTACGTCCGGGAAGTAACGCGCACCAAAGCAGAGTTCTTGCGCTTTAGTAGGGCAGCGTCAACAGTTCTGGTGGTTGAATGGCATATAAAGACCTGGATACCAATGTCAGTAGAATAACAATATCATCAGCCAGCTTACACAGACTTAGCTTTTCTAGAATTAGGGTAGTATAAGATTTAAGTTAAGTTAAGTGAAGTTCTTTTAAATAAAATTATAAAAAAAGAAAAAAATTTAGGTTACATTTTATGAAAAAAACAACAAAAAACTTCGACACAAAGTTTTCCAAATTTTTGTTTGTCATTTAAATAATCATAATTATAGCCACAAACAAAGTTCTATCCCCGAAAGGCAAATTATACAATAGTTATGTAATGTTTAGTTTACAGCGTCTGCGAAGGACCAGTAAGTTATAAAATAAGATAATTAAGCTAGAATTTAATCATTTTTTGTGTAGCATTTAAATTAGAAACTAAGAATATAAAAAGAAAATATAAAAATGTTGTAAAAATGAAAATGAAAACCATTAAACATCCTTTGCGAACAGTTATGTTAAATATAATAAAATAAAGCGGCACGACTGGCAACACCACATGATAATCCATAAAACTAAAAAGGAGCTCAAGAATTTGCTGGAAGTAGGTTCATGTAATGCATTGTAAGAATGTTTACGTTCACCAGTGAAAATCATAATTAGTCGCGACGTAAAACAAAACTTCCACATCACCAAGCAAAATTTAAAAGTTCATCAAGTTTTGTGTCCAATCAAACAAAAATTCGGATAAGCCTATTTCTGCGTTAGTGAATAATATTACAGTAAAGACTAGAAACAGAAAGTCATATACAATATTTAAGGAGGTATTCTGGTCTAGAAATTTGAAAAAATCATTTTTTTTCTTCATATTTTCAAAACGTAACCCTCTAAGAATATGTCTTTAAGAGGCTTTTAGAAAATTCAAATCATTTTCGGAGGTATGGCTGTTTTGCTAACGAGCCGTCTAAACCGGCTCGGCCGGAATGTGAACCTTTCAACGCGTTTTTCTTGAAACTGTCTTTTTTAAAACAATACCCACGATTTTTCAAGTTCTACCGAACGGATTTACTTCAAATTTAGTATATGTCTTCTTTATAGGGTTTTCTATTGCATGAACTATCCTTATCCCCAAATTTTAATGTTAACTATTTTTAAAAAATTCGAAAAGCTAAAAAAAAAGAGGTACAAAAATAAATTTTTTTTTCAAGCAGGCGCCATTTTGTTAAAAAATTTTTTTTTCATCTTTTTTTAGTTCCAACGATAGAGGCATTTTTCTAAATTAATGATCCTTTTTTTCCGATTGATAGGAGGGTTGAATTGTGGGTATGGTCGCGTGCCAACTTTTTGAGATCCCCCACTTCATCAGCTGCCAACTTTTTGAATTTTGAATTTTTTACTTTAAATTTTTTTACTGTATTCTTGAAATATTAATAAACATTCCATTTTTTTTTATTATTTACTGGCCTGTAGGAACCCGGAAGTTTGTGGGGCTTTTCAGGGCCCGAAGAGCCATACATCATTCGATCCCCACTATTCCAGGCGAAGCGACTTACCTCTAAGTCGAACTTCAGCAAGGTTGCGTAACCTTGCTACGGCATTTACCGCCAGCCAAATCGCTGGAATTAATACAGTTACCCAATCGGATAACTGTCATGCATATCTGTTAGGCAGCTTACCTTTTCTGTGGGGGTTTTCCTTCCAAACCCCTTTTTCTCCATCACCATCCCCGAAAACATTAAGTCCACGGCAAAGCTTACCACTTAGCCGTGGCATCGAAAATTCATCCTCGGGTAGGCATTACTATCTGAAAACATTAAGTCCACGGCAAAGCTTATCACTTAGCCGTGGCATCGAAAATTCATCCTCGGGCAGGCATTACTATCTGAAAACATTAAGTCCACGGCAAAGCTTATCACTTAGCCGTGGCATCGAAAATTCATCCTCGGGCAGGCATTGATATCTGAAAAACATTAAGTCCACGGCAAAGATTATCACATAGCCGTGGCATTGGAAATCTTATCCTCGGGCATGCATTGCACCCAGGGCATTTCGTTTCCATAGCCTTATGCCATGGAAACAAAATCAACAAGGAGTTCATTGATTACTCGTTGTTTTTTTTTTGTTTGTCCATGGCACCCCTAGCATGCGGCTATTAGGTCCCATCGGTTTGCCACCGCCGACTTGTTATGAAGATACAATTCCCTATTAACGGCCGCCAACCGTCGGCGGACCTAAGGAAATTCACACCATCAACCTAAATGTTGATTTATGGCCTCTCCTAGGATGACCAGATCTTCGGCTCGTGTGTTTTCACACCAGATGTTCCTTGTTGCCGGCATGTATAGCACAATCAATTGTGTACACAGCCGCAGGCCATTCATTGTTTGCATTCGTGGAAGATGCAGTTGCGATGCTGGCATCCATCCTCGGTCACCGGACGATCGTATGCGAGGCATACACACACTTGCATAATGTATGCCTATTCCCTGGTCCAATCACGATTAACTACCTCGAGTTAATCGTGCAGCTCCTCCCCTTTTGCGGTTTTCTTTGGGTGTCCCTTTTCTTTCGTCGGCAGAAAATGAGGAGTCAGATCTTACCCGTAGAACCATACCCACGTATCGGATACGTTGCGTGTTGGAGTTCCCTTCAGTTTGAAGAGTGAGATTTCATCCCCAGTTGGGTACACACGCGTTCGAGGAATTCAAGTAATTTCAAGTTTTCATTAGACAGTGTCGCAGAGTGGTTGCGTTTTTTTATCCAAGTTAATTCCAAGTGTTAATTACGCAGTATCGCGGAGCGGTTGCGTTTTGTTCCTTCTAAGTGTATGTCAGAGATACAGATTGACACTAATCTCGTTCAGTTTATTTGAACTAAAAAGGCTTCGCGCCAGCAATGCGAACTGTAAAATAACTAAAATTAAAGAAAAGTTAACCGGTGTAATACAAACTTATTCAATAGTTATATATATAGCGAGGAATAAAAAGTATCTTTTAAGTGACAATTAAGCAGTGACAATCACCAGAGCTGACAGAAAAAGCAAACTAAAGACAAATGTGTAAATAAAATTTAAGGACCGCATCTGTGTCACCGATTTAATATATTGAAATTAAGTAGAGCTACGTTGTGGTATTTCCTTTTTTTATCGATTGGATTATTCTAATTAAGTTACAATAAAAACAACAACAACAACAACAATAAGCAACAGCAACCAGTGTGTTTTATTGAACTATTTATCTTGTGTGTTGGTGATTTGTCTTCCCCTCGGTGGGTGTTTTACGGAAACCGCGCCCGTGTAGGTGCACTAGTCAAAACACTTCCACAAGTTCATGACCTTACCGACTCGGCTCCGCCATTGTTCCCTGTCCTGTGCGCTCTCCTTCCACGTTCGACCATCCGATCCGATCTCCTCGAGGTCCAATCTAACATTGTCCTCCCATCTCCGTCGCGGCCGTCCTGTCGGTCTCTTCCCCGTTAGTTTACCGTCAAGGATTATATGCACGGTCCTATCATCGCCCATTCGCGCTATGTGTCCGGCCCATCTTAATCTTCGCGACTTGATCACCCTCACTATTGTATATTTGCGGTATAGCTCTTCCAATTCGTGGTTGTGGAGTTTCCTCCATTGTCCTGACTCCTCGTCATTCTATAAAAAAATGAATAGTAAAAATATTGATTGCTTTTTTTTACAGCACTTAAAAATTGCGTTAAATTCGTGCGTCTAGACCAGAATACCCCCTTAAGTAATCAACCAATCATGTTAAAAGCTGTCTTTGACTATCAAGCCTATTTTAAATGCGGAATTTTTTCCGGGTTCAGTTGGCTGCTGCTGTGGTGTGTTCAGGAATTTAAAGCCAATATACAATACTTTAATACTGCCCTCGCTCCTTCTATGGAATGCCTTCGGTCGTTTTGTACTGCAACACTTAAGGTATTCATAATCCATTTTCATTTCATCGACTTATGTATCCTTACAAAGAATGATCCGGTGTAACCTGATGAATTAATGTCGTCCGAGGACAAAATCTGACAACAACTAAAGCTGCAGTGCAAGCGTCGTTTACCCATGGAGAATCCCAAGATCAGCTCACTGAACAACAAGCTATTGTTCTTTTTCTGACTTGAGAATTTTCCAAACCCTTCATGGATGAGTAAAGCCTCCGGACCTGGGTCATTAATCTTAATCGTCGATAAACGAAAAACAGAAAATAAAATGTAATCTCATTGTTGCGAAGGTTCTCTTATCCATGAAGCCAAGCGGCACCACCAAACTTGTTCCATAAAGTTAAATCGTTATGTGTTGTAGATTGTATGAATAGAGCTACTCGATAGCAATAACTCAATTGTTCCGAAAGGAAGCAGTTGTTGAAAGTCCGGCTTATGATAGGAAAAGAGGTCGAAAAGGTCCCCCAACAGAAAGGAGCAGAAACGACGGATAAAAAACGAATGGCCTCCTATAATGAATGGTAATCCACATCAGTAATTGGAGTTGCTCCATACCACACTATGGATCAAATGCTGAATGGTAGAAGCGTTTTGGTAATCATTGAAGGATTTATGAAAATGCATGTTGATTGAGTTTTGCAATTTTCTGATTCCTTCATCTTGTGGCAAGGATGCAAAGTCGGGCATCAGCAGTGCATCCATCCGAGCGAAACTTTCGATTTCCATTACAAGAGCAACTTTGGCTCTTCTGCATAAAATAGCTTTGCAATTGTTGGGAGGTACAACTTGAACAAGGACCTATTTAGATGCAAAACGTTCTAGGATATCGGTTTTCCTTCAATATTCCGACTGCCGTTTGTCGACGCCAACAATGAAGTTAAATTGTAGGGGGCCTTATATTTACAATCATCGGCAACCACGCTGCGTAAGAAGTTTTCTCGAACGTGAAGTTGGATCGATCGCAGTGAAGTATAAATTGGCTCAAAAACGTAAAGTGAAGATGCAACCAGCGGACTAACATTTCTAAACGATGTAATGAAATTCATTGGAAAGGCCCTTTACTTGCATGAGGGCAAATTTGTGGTCGAGTAGGAAACAGCAAAACAAGTTAAATGTATTGAGGTAGTTTGATTGGTTTTGCTGTTGTTTTTGTATTTGTTTTTTAAGGTTGACTAATAATTTCTATCAGCTTTCGATTTCTGCTGTTGAGTTCAGTTCGAGAGCGAAATGATCGATGAAGGTTATCTGGTAGAGCGATTAACAAATCGATTAAGAATGTATTAGTAGACCGAGTATGTTGTAAACTTTTTCTCTAGAGCCCTTTATTTAACTTTAGGTGAATGAATTCGTTCGATTAATGCTGAAAGTCCACTAATGGATTGATTGTTGAAAGCCCTCGATTAGTTGTGGGCGACTAGTTGTGAACGAGTGGTCTAGTTAATGAAATTAATTTGAATTTGCGAAAGTTCCAGTTCTCTTGGCGCGCTTGGATGGCCAAAAAGTGCTCTTCTGACGGTAGGCAAAACAAACTAGTTTAGGGTAAGTGGGCCAATTACTTTAATTTGTTGACTGCAGAGTCATCACAGGGAAATGGTTAACACTTTGATTTTAATTAATAAATTGAGTAATGACTGAGAATATGTTATCAAAACACACAAAGTACTACTTTAATTTTCACCCATCGCCTGAACGAATGTGGTTTTAAAAACTTTTACTGACTTCAATGCCCTTAATACTGCCATCAAGAGGCAGAAACACAAAATAAGTATTTATTACTATACCCACGACTATTTTAATTATACACTACTTTTAGTGAGTTTACAAATTGTAATATTAAAAAGTATTGTAAAAACATTTTCAGTTCAGAAAAGGTGCTTTTACAGGGTGTGATGGTTTACACACTGACTCAGTAACGGAAGTCATAATAAAATTGATGATCGGGCAACATTAACTAATAAACGTAAGGGTTTACTTACCTTTGAGCATTAAGCAAAATCGGAGCGTTTGGAAAATACTTTTTTTATTACCACTTACAAAAAAGGGGGTTTTTGAGGTTTTAAAATTAAAAGCTCAACAATTGATTTTATATATTAGGTGTACAACTTTGCTTCCGCCGCTTTTTTCTGAAATTTGAGGCTTTATTGTAAAAAACTGGTAATATATTTATGATTCAAAGTATTGTCCATCGCTGGCCACTACTTTCCATCTTTCGGGCAGCATACGAATCCCGCGTTGAAAAAACTGGTCATCTTTTGAATCGATCCACGAATCGATCCAATTTTTCATTTCTTCATAAGACCGGAAGTGCTGGTCAGCCAGGCCGTGTGCCATTGATCGAAACAAGTGATAGTCCGAGGGAGCAACGTCTGGGGAATACGGCAGGTGGGGTAGGACTTCCCATTTCAAAGTTTCCAAGTATGTCTTGACCACTTTCGCAACATGGGGTCGAGCATTGTCATGCTGTAAAATCACTTTATCATGTCTCTCGTTGTATTGCGGCCGTTTGTCTTTCAATGCTCGGCTCAAACGGATTAATTGCGTTCGATAACGATCGCCTGTGATTGTTTCAGTCGGTTTTAACAACTCATAATACACTACGCCAAGCCGGTCCCACCAAATACTGAGCATGACCTTGGAACCGTGGATATTCGGTTTGGCCGCCAACGTGGAAGTATGGCCGGGATATCCCCATGATTTTCTGCGCTTGGGATTATCGTAGTGAACCCATTTTTCATCCCTAGTCACAATGCGATGCAGAAATCCCTTCCGCCTTTGCCTTGCAAGCAGCTGTTCACAAACACACAAACGCCGTTCAACATCTCTCGGCTTCAACTCGTACGGCACCCAATTTCCTTGTTTCTGAATCATTCCCATGACTTTCAGGCGTTTTGAAATGGCTTGTTGCGCCACTCCCAATGATTCGTCCAATTCTTGTTGCGTTTGACACGAGTCTTGATCAAGTAATGCCTCCAATTCTGCATCTTCGAAAACCTTCTCTCTTCCACCGCCATGCTGGTCTTCGACGTTAAAATCACCGTGCTTGAAGCATTGAAACCACTCTCGGCACGTTCTTTCACTAATAGCGGCCTCCCCATAGGTATTTGAGAGCATTCGACGAGCCTCAGCCGCAGATTTCTTCATATTAAAGCAGAAAATTAAAACCTCCCGCAAATGACGAGAATTTGGCTCGTAAGCTCACATGTTTAATCGAGAATAACTTTCTGACGCAGACACAAATTGACTAATATTTTGATGGCGTTATGTTTACAAATACCTACGCTTATTGTCTGACATCTATGATCTATTTATTTCAACTAACACTTACCGCTACAGCCATCTATTGCAAAACGGCGGAAGCAAAGCTGTACACCTAATATTTATTAGAAAAAAATTCTTGACGGTAGACCAACGGGAAAGAGACCGACAGGACGGCCGCGGCGGAGATGGGAGGACAATGTTAGGTTTGACCTTGAGGAGATCGGATCGGCTGGTCAAGCGTGGAAGGAGGGCGCACAGAACAGAGAACGATGGCGGAGTCGAGTCGGTGAGATCATGAACTTCCGGATTCCTACAGGCCAATGAGTAGTAGTGTGGGGTTTCTATATATCACATGGAGAACCAGCCCACAATCCTAACCTAATTTCGACCCCTAACAGCGCGTCAAATTATCCCTTATTCCACCGTTCATGTTATTCACCTGCCATACCATATTTCCCAAAGGACGCATAGCTAAACTCATTATCCTATGCAGATAATCCATAATTGAGTTTAGCTTCCAGTTTTGCGATACGGCAACTCCATTCTTCTAACCATGACATTTCCACCGGAAATTCGAATCAAACGACGCGGTTGCATCATCATTCATTGGCTTGGGTAATTGCCGCATTCCTTAGCGTTTTTCCCACGGTACCATTTCCCTAGCCGATGTAGCATCCTATCGATTTTCTGCATAATCACGCGACTCGTGGTTGACTTTCGCATGCCCGTGCGCACCGGGCAGCGGGAGCGGCATGACCGTCGTGGTCGGCGGATGTAATTGTACTCAGCGATAAACGGCTCGTGCAGAGCCGACTCACTAATGGGGTTAGTTTGTGGTGTGGTGGTAGATATCCTCTCCACTAAGGATATGTATTACTTACCACCAGAGAAACGTAAAGTTTCTCTCTGTGGAACAGAAAACCAGATCTTGTAATAAAGATCATGGTGGTACACATGTATGTGTGTACATTGGTTCATTCATGGGACAAAGCCATGAGAACGGAACTGAAACAAGGAAGGGGTATAATGTGCATCCATGAGATGTGAGTTCGGCTAAGCAAACAAGCCGAATCTCATTGGGTGCTAATTGGGTTTGTGTTTGCTTATACCGCTGCTGAGGAGAAGCAGATCACGAAATATGAGAAGACAAGGGAACGTTTGTGTCCTTGTCTGAGATGTGCATTGCGGCTAAATAAATAGGCGGCAATGCAATGTGGAAATGTGCTAATGGGTTTTAGATAGATTACCGGGGAATGGTGTTTATGGCATCGTTGGGAAGGGTAGGTGTTGAATTCCTATTTGCATTTGCTTATGCTGTAGGATTAAATTGGTGCCAAGAGACGCGAGATGCGTATATTTGTTTTGGGCCCTTGGGTGTAGATCGCCAACCAATGTGTATATATGGTGATTTATGATACACTTGGTGAGGGCAGGAAATAGGCGACGCAATGTTTATGATCCCTATTATGATGGTTAGATTGTATGTAAATCAAATCATTTTGTTTTCAGGAATTAGTCTAGGGGGATTTACTTGGCACCGAAGGTGCCGAATTGGTTTTGGGACTCCTGATAAGTTAGGAAAGAATTCTTACAGGGCATTTGTATGCGAAGAGATGTATGAAAGGTGAGGATCCTTTAAGAGACTCTTAGATTATAAATTTGATCTATTTGATGCGTAAAGCATTAAAGGAGCTAATGCGATTGCATCAGTGAAAACTTAAGCAGATTGGGATAAAGTTATGGGGGTTTTTCAGGTAAGTGGGGTGTGGGGTTTGGCGGAACCGCCACAAAACTTCGCCCAGTTTATCAAAAAACAATAATTGAATCTACAAAAATGAAAACAATCTGATAAAGTGACATCGTAGTTATGATCTGATGCAAAATATTTTATACAGAAAAAAACAAATAAGATTAATTAAAAAAAATTAGATTTTCTTTAAAGATTCCTTATTTATTTAGTTAATCTTTATTTATTAATTTGACTTAGCGACGTGTCACTCCATGTCCAGGAGAGACGACGCCCACAGTACCTGAAAAATCGTTGGACGAACTACTTCGATCGTCGCTCGTCACAAAGAATATTAAAAGTATTGTTTGCGTAAACGCGCGTGTGTGTGTCGTCCTCGTAGAGGAAATGACAGTAAAGTGCGGACGTTACACGTTAACCTTATAAGAAACAAAAACGGTGCAGGTGTTTGGGGTTCTTTTCCCCAAATCGTCGTCGTCGTCGAGGCGGCTGCTGCTGAAGTCGTGGAGGCTGCTGCTGGCGTCCTTGGTGGCGACTTTTGGTGTGTCCGTTCGCGGTGGCGGCTAATTTGCAAGTGAAGCAGTATTCCCACCAATTATACACAGATCTGGTGTGTGTCACACTAAATTGGCGGAAAAAATCCGGCATCGGTTCCCGTTCTACGTGTGAGCGAAACCCACGCCAATTCAGCAGTGACTCTCGTTTGTGTGCGAGGGTGACCAAGAGTGTGCTTGACTTAATTAGTCGAAAGCCACTCTCGGTGTGAATCTTTGCTTGCGGTGACTGCGTGGGAGTTGTGGTTTGTGCTGAGCCACCACAACTACTCCCTCCCAGTGGCCAGTGTCGGTCGCGCTGGGAGTGAAATTTCTCTATTGTCATGTGGCTGTGCGGTGAGGGTGCGCGCTGCATCTGGGCCGAAGCTGATGTGCGTGGCGGTTGTGTGGGTGCGCTGGGCGGCTTCCTGGGTAGGGGTCATGGCTTGTGGTGGGGGCTGCCGAGGCCGTGGCGGTTGGTTGGTACGAGCCGGCTCCGCCGTTTCCAGGTAGGCTGGTTTGTGTTGAGCGATTGAGACGGCTTTCTCCTGGCCGTTGACGATGATGACTGTTCTATGTTCCGTGCGTCGGATGACGTGGTGCGGGCCTGTGTAGGGTGCTTCGAGAGGTTTGCGGATATCGTCGAGTCGCCTGAAGATCTTTGTGGATGGACGGGTGTCCTGTGGTGTGCCGGGTTGCTGGGACATGACGGACGGATTTGAAAAGTCGGCCAAGGGCCGCGACGAAGGTGGTCTTGTTTGCCTGTGCCGATTCCGAGACGACGAATTCTCTGGGGATCCGGATGGATGTGCCGTAGAGTATTTCTGCCGGGAGTTTTCGAAGCCCTCTTTGTACGCCGTCCTGAGGCCCAGCAGGACTGTGAGTGGACTATCCAGCCCAGAATGTGAGCAGTATCTTAGGGCGGCTTTGAGAGTTCGATGGAATCTCTCCCCCATTCCGTTGAACAGCGGATGGTACGGTGTTTTGTGGATTACCTGCGTGGCGATGCATTTGGCGAGCTCTCGCCTCTAATTGTGGCTCTCTGTCTGATGTGATGTGAAATGGGGTTGCGTAGTTGCTGACTCAGTGGTCCACGAATGGCTTGGCGACTGTGGTTGTTTGGATGTTGGGCAAGAGCACTGCCACGGGTCATCGCGAGATTCTATCGAAGGCGGCCAGGCTGTACTGTATCCCTTGGATTAGTGGCATCTTGATAAGGTCTATGTGAACGTGCTCGAAACGATTGTCCAGCTCATTGAATTTTCCAATGGCCTCCCCGTTGTGACGCTTTACCATGGAGCGTTGGCAGTCGTCACAGTGAGGTGCCCAAGCGATGGCGTCCTTACAAACGCTCGGGCAGACGAATTTCTGCGCCAGTGTTTTGGTTGTTGCCCTACCACTTGTGTGAACAAGCTGTGGATGATACCGACGGCCTGACATCGCAGGGGCTCTGGGAAGTACTGTACGATGGTGTTTTCCATTGTGTCGCAGTATATGTTGTGGCCGTCGATTGAAAGCAGCTGTAGTTGTAGGGCGGAGTCCATTAGGTGCGGGACATTTGGGTCGGTGGCATGCGCTTCGGTGATTATGTCATCTGTACCTGTGAAACTTATAACGTGTTCAATACATGGTAAGCGAATTTCATCAACCGCCTCATCATGGAATGCGACGATCCAAGGATTTCTCAATCTTCGTAGTTCTTCTGTTTGATTCCATGGTTTTCCATTGAATATAAGGCAAGGCTTCACTCAAGACATCACGAACCTCCTCGTTAATTTAGTTTGACATAACAGCATTACAAGAAATGAGATGGACGGGGAGTGGTGTTATTCAAAGAAACGAGTATGAAATTCAATACAGCTGTCATGCAAAACAATATCTGCTCGGGGTAGGCTTTCTGGTCAGCCAAAAAATGAAGCCTGCCATCATCGGCTTTAATGCAATAAACGAAAGGCTATGCACTCTTCGCGTGCGAGGCAAGTTTAAGAACATAAGCCTCATAAACGGCCACGGACCTATAGAGGAGTCCCCTGACGACGAAAAAGAAGAATACTACGAGAACGTCGAACGGGCCCTCACTGCCTACCTTAGATACGATTTGAAAATCTTTCTGGATGATTTGAATGCAAAAATAGGTCGGGAGTCGGTTTTCAGTAATTTCGCTGGTTCCCATAGTTTGAATGAGAACATTAATGGCAATGGACTACGAGTCGTTGAACTGGCAGCATCAAAGAACTTGGTCGTTGCGAGTACCAGATTACCGCGTAAAGATGTCGGCAAACCCACCTGAATATCACCTGATGGTGCTACTCGCAACCAAATTGACCACGTGTTGATAGATCGCCGCCACTCTTGGAGCCTGATGACGGTACGAACGTACCGTGGTACCAAGGTCGACTGGCATTACTGTCTTGTTGGTATAGTTTTCCGGGCGCGGATTGCCTTACGGAGACGTATTGCATCCACGGATCAGGCTCGAATCAACACGGCTGCCTTACATAATGAGAACACCAGTAACTCATTTGGTCATACGTAAACCCTTATGTCAATGACCGGGTACCCGGGTACCCATTTCGTCGCAATTTCACGATTGCTCGGTCTAGTAGACGAATTTCAGATAGTCAAAATTCTTTATATTTATAAAAAATAATTATATAAAATACATAAAATATTCACAATATATTTGTTTCTGATAAACAAATTAAAATCTATTGCAAAATATTTGTTTTAACATTGTTAAAACAATGTTTCTATATGTGGGTACCCGGGTACCCGATCATTGACTACTGTCGGTAAAGTTGGTCATTGACATAAGGGTTAAGACTCCCCCTCGAAGAGCTCGATGTAGGGAGAGTAAGTTCTGCCAGGACGTAGAAAAGAAATGGACACGCTTTAAGAATACTGTCATAAGTATTGTCAACTCCATTTTAGGCAATAGTTGTAGTAGTCTTTTGGCGGATGTTTGTTGTGCTTCGGTTGAAGGTTTTGGTTGCAGCGTTCCACTCCTGCCCTCAAACGACATCTCAGAAGAAGCCCGTCCTAACCCCGTCTCACAAATGCCGTATTTGCCTCCCTCACATACATTTGTTCTTCCCTAGCTCCCCACCCCCCCTATCGCCAGTCATTTTCACCTTCTGGTTTTTCTTTTTTCTTTTTTATTCTCCTTCTTACTTTTGCTTTAAGATAGTCAGTAAGGTTCTTTTTTATATTAATTAATTTAAGTTTAATTTGAGCTTGCTTTAAGCAAAATAAATGAGGGTTCTGCCCTCACTGAACTTCAACTTCAAACTTCAAATTTCCGCCGAACACTGCCAACATACAGAACAATACGAAGCGAACAGCACACTGAAACACGAAAAACTGTTTGTTTATTGGTATGGTGACTTTTATTAATTCGTCTGCCTTGTTTTACACTTATCGTCTAGAATAAACTTTAAATCTAGTTTTACGGTATCTAACTCCACATGTTAAGGAACTGTCTTATGGTTACAAACGTAATTACCACGCACGAAAGAAGACGCACGTTACTCCGTTAATCTTTAACCCGGTTAAGACACACTACAGAACACAAGTTACTTGTTTTAAATTTCAGCACACGTACGACTCGACCTTCTCGATTAATTTCATTCACCCGGATTTGATTATCTTAATTAGAATCTCTTCGTTAGAGATCCTCGCAGATCGATGATCTACGTTAGCACTCAATCCTTCGACTTTTCTCTGGTACTCTTCGATATAGACTGTTCGATAAAGACTGATGCTCTAAGTCGACTACTGAATTCGTATCCCCCATCGTAAGGGAAATTTTCCCAACGTATCTGTGGAACAGAATTTCCTATCGTATCCGTGAAGTGAAATTTCCCATCGCATATGTAAACGAAGGTTTTTTATCGTAATCATCATTATCATTATCTTTTCCGACTTGGTTATCGGAATCTTGTTCCTTTGTCTTATGATCGGTGGTGCCGCCGCTTATTCTCCGATCTTTTCCTATGCATTGTTTGTTTTTCCCGTCTGGCCTCAGAAACGAGGGTTCTCATGCTATTCAGATGAATACAAAGGACTATGGGATCGGCAATGCTTTGTTTGCCTTTTCCATCATAAACATCTATCACGGATAGTGTTATGACTTTATGATAGTATGACCACTGGACGGCAGCTAAACGATATGCCTTGTTTGCATAAGCGTGCCTTTGCATTCGGTCCTACAAGGGATTTAGGTGCTAATTGCATTTAGCTACCCGAGTATGTATCCCATGTTCGGTTAACTTACCGATAATGGTATTTCGTGGGCAACCATCGCGTTGCTGCTCATGCTGGGTGGTCGATTTACATGCGATGATTTCCTGCATTTTGAGATTGATTGGCGGAAAGGACATCTCAACCTATAGTTAGTTGCGCGGTTCGTAGAACCGCTACAGTCTCATAGTACGCGGGTACGCAAGGGGAAATACAAAGAGCTCAGAAGATCTGAAAAAAGACTAAATTCTACTAAATAATCTCCAGTATGACGCGGTACACACCACGCTGCACTTAATGCAAGGATAAAGAGGGTAATCTCATCCCCGACCCTGAAGGCATTCTGGTGCGATAGAAGTGCACTTCAATGAATTGCTAAATGGTCAACTTATAGAAGATTTGGAGGCTCCACCAATGCAAGATCAAGACCAAATGCTGCCACCACCAAGCATTGAGGAAACATAAAATGCCATAATACAGCTCAAATCAAATAATGCCCCTGGAGCTGATGGCATACCAGCTGAGTTGATCAAACAAGGAGGGACAGTTTTACATCACGCAATTCATCTCCCGACGGCGCGAACACCCCTGCATCAGAACTCGTTCCGTTACAGAGCGGGGAAGCTGTGGAACACCCTTCCCACGTGAGTGTTACAACCCGCAACTGTTCAAAAAGAACTGCAACCGTTTTTTGATGGCATCTCGGGGCGCCCACTCGGCACGATAGTTTCGCTTCTACCGAGAGAAGTCTAATAAAAAAAAAAAAAAAAAAAAATGCATGAGATCGTGGCGCACGTATAACATATATTTTTTTTTTTTGGTGCACCACCGTGCTTCCGGTTTCCCGGGAAGAGTGGGCTACCGTGGTTGTCCTCTTTGGGTTGTCTCCAACCCGTACGTCGCCGCACGATTATACAGATGTTTCTGAACTAAAAAACTGAAAACTTCCTGCTAAGCAGTCATAAAAACAAACACTTCCGCTTCTTTTAAATAACTGATTTTATTTTAAGTTTAATCTTAATGGTTTTTGAGGATGTCTTCTCCTCAACCGCGTGTTAAGTGTGTCGATGATGTCATAGCTAAAGATAACATACAGGTGATCGTTGACACACTCAAACAAAAAAGCCCCACCAAATTCTAAACCCAAATGACCCCACAGAACGACAACGCGAACGAAAACGATTAATTTCAATTTCAAACCCCTAAAGCAATTAACGATTGCATATGCTGGAACAATTAAATTGCACAAACGTTTAAACTGCATGTTCCAGCACAATCGACAGAAGTGCAATTAATTGGGTCAGTTCGCAACCGTAGAAGTTGAACCCGAGTTCAAGTCAGTGAAGAAATATTAACTGGTTCAGCGATACACCACGATTGCGAACTGAAGCCAACAATCGTAAATTGGGGCAATTAAAATTAAATTGCATTATCGTCATCGGGAGGTGTTGACCCCGAGGTGACGAGAGTCGATGGGTAATGAGAGAAGAGGGAGTCAGTGGTTGGTCAGAGTCTGGGGTTGGTCGTGGAGTCGGTGGTTAATCAAGAAGTGAAGTAGTGAATCAAGAGTTAAGTAATTAGATCGGAAAAGGCCAAAAGTAAAATCGTTTATTGACAGTTTTCCGAGAATCGAGAGTTAAGTGAATAGCTCGGAAAAAGCCTAAAGTAAAATCGTTTATAGACAGTTTGCCGAGAATCGAGAGATGAGTGAATAGATCGGAAAAGGCCAAAAGTAAAATCGTTTATTGACAGTGTGCGGAGAATCGATAGTTAAGTGAATTAAGTAAATTGAAGACTTTCGGAAGATTGAAGATAGTTAAGTTTAGTTAAACCAAATAAGAAAAAATACAAATACTAGAAGATAGAAATTAAATAAAGTGGACAAAATAAAGTTAAACACAGAAACAAAAAAAAAAAATTGTTTACGCAAACCGAAAAGGTAAAGATATTGTAAGTTGGACAAAATAAAGGGAATTAAGTAAATTGAAGACTTTTGGAAGTTTGAAGATAGTTAAGTTCAATAAGAAAAATTGTGCAAATCATTAACTCTCTTTATGGAATAAAATATATAACAAAAATAAAAAGTGGAAGAAAACAAAAGAAAGACTCCGTGTTTTAATTATTCAACGAGTGGTGTAAGAATGTTTTGGGCGTTTTTTTCTTTTGTGTTGTAATTTTTGCTTCAACGAATAACTAAAATCGTAATTCGCACTACTCACAGACTACTTCAATCGACTCCAGTCAAGTCACTCTTCCAAGGTGTTCACCTTCTCAGCTCAAAATTCTAACTCTCATATCTTTTTCTTCTTTCGAAGGTCAATTCTATGTAGCACGGTTTCCATAAACGTAGGCGTGCAACATCCGACTTAGTATAGTTCACTTTCAAAACCATAAGTTCTGAGTATGGAAAAGTGGTAAAGCCACGAATTTTCAAACGCTTTCGATTAAATAACCCAAAAAACATTCGCCCCTACATTAAAACCTTTATTCATTTCATGTCGTGGGTTACTGTACCAAGTACAATTCCATCCCCACCTTTCTGGCTAGTTTGGGAGTCAATCCGGCGTGTCCCAAGCTATCTCGGCCTTTTTACATTATCTTTTTAGACGTGGTGCACCTTAAGAGTTTGAGTGAGACTTTTATATATGATAAATAATAGAAATGCAACAAGCCACATCAGCCGACAATATTATTAAAAACAATTACATAACAATAAAATACATTTGTGTTCTTATAACCGAAAATAGTTGTAATTCGTCATTAATAAAATTAAACTGTTTCGTGTTCCTATAGTAGGCAAGTATCTGGCTGGACTTGGTGACAGTAGTCCCTCTAGTTGTAACGCCAAAGTCACGGATTTCTTTCTCCAACGCCAGGTTGAACAGGAGGCAGGCCAGGTAATAATTTATTATTGACACAGACAATTAACTTAATAGTGCAACCAAATCAATTGAATTGTTCAACACAATTCTGAACGTGTAATATACTCTCACAATGTTAATCTCATAGTCCCGCCAGGTGAAGATACTATACAGAAATAAATTTTGCTTAAGCTATATATTTCTTCATGAAACCTCTCAAATTCATGGAAATCATAGCAAAACAAAAACTACAATAAGAATTCGGTCCTTATAGCAAACCGAAAGTTCAACCAAACGAATAAAAAATTCAGGAAGTTGATTATTTCCTGGGACGGCCAACATGCCTAACCCACACCGGAAACTTTTCGAATTGATTGCTTCCACTTTAGATTAACTTCGCCAGCCACACGAGTTGGGTAATACCATTGGTATCGGTACGCCTGTAAGGCGTGTTGATAGCTACCATGGTATGGCAGATGTACCAAATATGTCTTCTGCTTACTAGATCCATTAAAGGTGACCAGATTAAGCTTGTAAGGAATTTCACAGTTCATTCATCTTTTTGAAATAGATGGGTTATCAAGGTAGATCGGATGGCGTTTTGGCTTCGCCACCATAAAAGAATTATCCTCAGAAATTTCATACGAAATTTCAATTATGGTAAAGAAAATGGATAGCAGGGGAAAATTTAAATTCCTCTGATGAGGACGTGATGATGGGTTAACTCGTCCGTACTGCTTGCCTTTCATTAACTTGTGTGGATGCAGGCATATGAGGGCTCTATTATGGCATAGCATCTCAACATCTTACTTGAACGAAACTAGCGCATTTTAATATCCATTAGGCTTAAAGTAGTAGAAACAGATGATAATGGAGAGGAGATAAGCGAATGAAAGTTGGAAACGAGTTAGGAACTGTTTGCTCTGTAAATGGTGTAAGAACTTCTAAAGTTTTCGAATACTTTAGTAAAACTAAAAAATTAATTTTTTTGAGTATTTACATTAGTATACGTTGTGTGTGGAAACCAGGCGGCGAAGAGCCCACTTTTTGAACCAACGTATGTGGTGTATGCAACAAGTTTATTAATTGGCAGAATGTAGAACCTTAATTTATTTATCATAATGCTTAAATTTTATGGTACAGAATAGGTGGTTGCTTAATTAAACGTGTAATTTGTTATATATTAGATGTCGTGAACTGCCAATTTGTGCATTACATTTATATGAATTTGAGCATACTTTCTGTCTAGGAATTGTAAAGTTAATGGACTGGAAAACTGTTTGGAATTTTCGCAAACAAGAATAAGCTCGGTAAGCCTTTCCATTAAGCTAATACAAGAAAGGATGTCAGGGCATAAGGCAGCCAATCGGGATCCCGCACCAAGGGGATCCAAAGTGGTCCAGACCGGGGTCGGTAGTAAACCGGATACCCTACCCACACATGGGGAAGGACTGCGAAAACTTGTCGGACTCCAGTTACCCTAACCCCAATATAATATCACAGCCGAAGAAGGTTAAAGACGAATATGCATTGGTGGTACATGCACCACTAATCCCTTCGGAGGTAGACATTTTTCTGAACAGACCGGCGATAATACCGGCACGTTCACGAAAAATGCTTAAACTACCCATAGTAATCCGGGAAGAGGTAATCCTAGTACCTAAAGCAGTACAATCAGGGATTTTCATATACAATTATATTGTATGGAAGACAAAGAGTCCTGTGGTGGTGCCGCCAAACCCCACGGTACACTAGCCTAAAAACCCCCATTACCTCATTCCAAGACGCATAAGTTTTCACCAACGCAATCGCGTTAGGCACTTGAAAATGCTTCACGCATTAAAGAGATCAAATCGATGATCTTTAAGTCCCCGTAAAGAAAACTTACCTTTCATGCATTTTCTTTGCATACCAATCCTCTGTAAGATTTCTTTATTCGCTTATCAGGAATTCCAAACCAATTTTGGCATCTACGTTGCCAGACAAATTCCCCTAGACGAATTCCTGTAAACAAATGATTTGAATTACATAGTTTGTAGCCTTCACCGGGGATCATAAATATTGCGCCATCTATTTTACAACTTCGCCATGTGCACGATAAATTTCTTTACGTACACATTGGCCGGCGACCTTTTTCTCCCAGCAATAAAATTCTCTGACTCGTACAATGTGCAAACCAAAGCAAATACGCATTCCGCGTCTCTTGGCATCAATTGAATTCAAAGCATAAACAATGCAAATATAGAATCCGTTTCCCACAAACGGATTTCCCTGCATATACAAATGCAAGCAAGGGATTTTTTTCGTCCACCAACCAATTAGCACATTTACACATCCCATCGCCGTCTCTTTGTTTAGCCGCACATGTTCCAACAATGATCCCATTAACATCCGAAGATTTCGGTTTATTTGCTTTACCGAAATCGTATCCTAGGTGTGCACTTTATGCCTTTCTTTTTTCTAGGCACACACACCACTGCACCGAAAGAGTGCATCTCTGTGGCGGCCACACCCTTAAGAGAAAAGTTTTTCTCCCTCTTCCCTTTCCTTAACCCTGACCTAGGACGGAATTTATGTCAGAGTTCTATCCTCGGGGAGTCCTTTTACATCTGCTGAGCGAGTAAGTCGTGGCCATGTCACTCCCAATCCCTGGTGCACCCGGGGACGCGAAATTCAACCGCGAGTCGAGTGAGTAAAGTTTTAATATACAAGTCGTCGGTTCATTACAGCGGACGTGTACGCGTGGTTTCAGTTTCTAATTAGATTAAGTTACGATTTCAACCTTTCAATTATTCTTCTCAATTTTAAATTTAATAACCAGTGGAAACAATAAAATATTTTACGCCAAATCAGTGTGTTTTCTTTGACTTGCTCCGGGTATTGCGAAGTTTTCTTTTGGTGCCCGGCGGAACATTACTTAGTGAACAATAGTGATGATGGGGAAGAAGTGAACAGTGTGCTCATGTCCGGCATAATACGTCTCCTCCCCACAGTCCCAACTAGAGGCACTCAATGGCGTAAAGTATCCCTAAACCATCGACCAAATTAAGGAATTTTCCATCTTTTCGCTGGAAAAGGAGGACAACAAGTCAACGGGAATTGACTCGAAACGCTCGGAGGGGGAATACCTCCAATTCATCCGGCATCTATTCCCGGAGGAGGATTCACCAACAGACCCAAGGTTGATACAATTACACGAAGAACTCCACTTTGGGAAATACCTAAGTCCTCAAGAGTGTCAATCCATAGTGGAAATATGCGAGGAGTTCAACGACATTTTGCACATCTAAGATGACCTCCCGACATATACCAGTGCGATCAGACATAAGATATTCGTGATACAGGATCATCATCATCATCAGCACTACAACCGGGATCCGGTCTTGGCCTTGCGGCGGTTCCGCCAAACTCCACTGTCCACTTACCGTAAAACCTCCATACCATTCAGCCAATTTCCTAACTTCACTAACGCAATCGCACTAATGCGTGAAAATGCTTCACGGATTATATAGATCAAATTTATAATCTTAAAGTCCTTGTAAAGAAAACTTACCTTCTCATGCATCTCTTCGCATACAA
Organism: Microdon myrmicae; assembly: GCA_963931805.1. Taxonomy (NCBI): domain Eukaryota; kingdom Metazoa; phylum Arthropoda; class Insecta; order Diptera; family Syrphidae; genus Microdon; species Microdon myrmicae. Next base: position 95,286,663 of record OZ007496.1, on the reverse strand, counting down.
TTTTCCTTAAGATTTTTGCTTTACTTATCTGGAATTCCAAACCAATTCGGCACCTTCGGTACCAGACAAATTCCTGTGAACAAAATGATTCGGAAGGCATACAATGTAACCGTCATGGCAGGGACCATAAATATTGCGCCGTCTATTTTCCCAGCCGCGCCATGTGTACAACAATGTTCCCTACATACACATTGGCTGGCGACTTACACCCAAGGGACCAAATCAGATACGCATTCCCCGTCCCTTGGCATCAATTAAATCCTACAGCATAAACAAACGCAAATAGGAATTCAATACCTACCCTTACTAGCGATGCCATAAACACCATTTTCCAGTAACCTAGCTAAAACCCATTAGCACATTTCCACATCGCATCGTCTTATCTTTGTTTAGCCGCGACGCACATTTCCAACAAAGATCCCATTAGCATCCGACGCGTTTGGTTTTATTTGTTTCCCGAAATCGTATCCCATGAACGCACTTTATGCCCTTTCTTTGTTCTAGGTTCGTTCTCATCCATGAAAGAACCATGCACACATACCACCATGATCACGATTAGCGAGTGAGCTCTGCACGAGCAAGATATCGCTGAGTCGTTTTCCATCCACTGACCGCCATGGTCACGCGTCACTCCCGCTCTCCGTCACTGCGGAGACGCGCAAATATATACTGGAGTCGTGTTCGCGTTGTACAAGTAACTTTAGTTAAAGTCGGTGAAAGTATTGATTAAAATCTGTCATTTTATGTGTTGTTCGATCTTGATATACATTCAAAACTAAAGAATAAATCTAAGTGAAAGTATTAAACGTAACAAATAAAGTATTATTGTTTATCAAACCGGAGTGTTTTGTTTCTGTGTTGTGTCCGCTCGGTTGCGAAGGTCGACCATCGTTTGCTTCATCCTTGCGTAGTGAGCAGTGTCCCCGCGAACAATTTATGATGGAGGAGGAAGTGAACGGAGTGTCTGTGCCAGCCACAATACTTCCTCCCCACAGCCTTATTTAACAAATCTCTCCGACGGTCCCGAGTTCGAACCGATGTCATCCATTTTAGCACTCCCAAGCTCTGGGCGTCCCGGTCTACGCAATCCCTCCACTGCCGCACTGTCTCTCTGGGTAGTGGTGAGGCGGTAGATGTCTGCTGCGTCGCCCGGACGTTGGTAAATTTGGGGTAGTGGGTACCCTTTTGCAGCTTACCGACGGGGTGGGGCTTTTCATACCCTTTTAATGTTCTTTAACTTTTAACACTTTACTGTTTGTTTTATATGTAGTCTTTTGCTTAATGCTGAACAGGTCGCGTGTTCACTTGTCGCGGTCACCAATGTGGATAGTTCTTATGTTGGCATTAGCAAGGATGCGAGCTCCGTAAAAACAACCACGGCGGAAAACAAGGAACCACAAGGAAAACACTGGAACTGTTCGACAACGAAGAGTTTAATGAATAAAAGAAGCAGTAGAGTTGATTCGTTGATTTAATGGTTGTTTTTATTTAAAATAATATTAATTAGATCACAATTATTGGATTTTTCCAAAGGCGGCCTTGGATGAACCGTTTCACACAAATATTATTGTACTTGAAAAGGATCGTTAATTTCTTACAACTCAAATAGTTGCGCAAACACAAATAGTCATTCGAAGATTTTCCAGGCACAAATCATTAATTTTTAATTCTCAAATAGTTGTACTAACGCAAATAGTCATTCGAAGACTTTCCAGGCACAAATCAATAACTTTTTAACATTTACTACATCCATGTCTCAACACTCCCGAACCGCTAGGTAGCTAAAATCTGACTCTAGGCGATTCACATCCATCAGTTCGAAGGCCGCGAATTGCATCGATAAGGGAGGGGTATATGTGTCCGTATAGGACAAGTACGTTGCCCTCCAGCCTGCTTATCGGCAACGACGAAAATGCACCTGAATAAACATGGGCTGGTGTAATGGATTGTAGATATTATAGAGATATGCGATAGCGAAAATCGCCGAAAGGAGAAATAGGTTTCTGTGTCTTAAATAAACAGAAACGCTATTTCGAGGGTCACGATGCTATGCACATCGTGTTTGTTTATTTAACAGGCCGGAGCATCGTTCGGCATGATCTGGAGTATGATTGTCTAACGTCAATCATATTAGTGCCCGAATCCCATGATCGGTAGATAACCGATAAGGGAAATTGGTCGCAAGTGTTGCGAACCTTGGGATTGGGGCAATATTCACTCATGAACCGTAGTAAGAATACCGGCTACAGCTATATCAACAATTACGCTGGCCAGCGAGTATTTATCTTTTATAACTGCTGACAAGCCGAGCCGATTGTCTGGCACGGTCCATGTATGAATGAATGAATGAAATAATTTGTTTGATGTGCATGCTTGATAAGGGTTAACTTTCAGGTGTGATGCTGCAGGGGAGCTTACGCTGCCCCTAATTGCAGGTAAGTACTATCGGTTTGGAAGGTGGTTAATTTAAGAGGATGTGCGGTTCTTTGGGAATGTATTAAAGAACCGCCACATCTCCTTCCATATATCCTGTCACAAAGGACTTTCCGAACAGGCTCCTCTTCGCTTATTCGAGTTAGTTGTACCGCCCACCAGAGTCTACCGACCTTGATTTTTCTTACAACATTAGCTTCAAGATCGCGTGCAACTCAGGTTTGTAGCGTCTCCGGAATCGTCCTCCTTCACATACGGGGCCAACAATTCTCCTTAAGACTTTGTGGCGACTCTAACAGATACACACACAATTCACAAGCAAAATAGTGAAAAGCACCGAACGAAAAATCGAATAAGAAAATACATCAGAGCCGTATACCTTAGCGATAACATAACAATTCACATCAGTGGAGTATAGTCGAGTTTAAAAATCAAATTCTAAAATCGGCCAGTAGCCTGATGGGTAACGCTTAGGTTGAATTTTTTGTGATTCAAAATGTCATAGCGTCAGTTCGAATCACACGTTCTTCTTCATTATTATTTCAAACGCTATACCTTCCTCTCGAACGGTGATAAGAGTACAGAGTACCTTTTATTGAGCACCCAGGTCTCCGATCCATACATGAGTATTGGTAAGATCATGGTGTTGTACAGCAGTAGCTTGGATGTTGTGGATAAATTTCGGGATTTAAAGAACCTTACTAGACCACAGTAGGCTTTGTTGGATTTGATCCGCCTTTCCCGTATTTCTTCTTCCATATTCTTATCGGCTGATACTATTGACCCAAGGTAGTTAAAGGATTGCACTACTTCAAATTCGTGTTCCACTACCCTGGTAGTTTGACCAACGTTAGGTTCTCTCTTCGCAGAAGTTGCCATCATGTACTTAGTTTTCCCCACATTAATGTGCAGTCCCAGTTTTCGTGTTGTACAGCCGAATCGGATCTACCGATCATGTCGATGTCGTCTCCGTAGGCAAGAATCTTGCCGAAATTGGTGACAAAAGTCCCTCTAGTTGTAATTCCAGAGCCACGGATTGCTTTCTCAAACGCCAGGTTGAAGACAGAGCAGGCCGACCGTCCCCTTGTCGGAGTCCATTAAAGATGTTTATTGGTTTGGACAGCAATCCCGCTACTTTTAGTTGTCTAGTTACGGTGATCATGGTCAACCTACAAAGTAGTATCAATTTGTTTGGAATGCCGAACTTTTTCATGTCATTATGTAGTTCTCCCCCGGGCTATGCTGTCGTAGGCGGCCTTAAAGTCTATGAATAGATGATCTAATGGAATCTTAAATTCCATACATTTTTTCATCGCCTGCCTAAGGGTGACTATCTGATCAATCGCTGATTTGCCTGGTCTAAAGCAATGTATATCGACAATGATGACTTTAGCGTATGGGGCTACCCGATCTTGTAGGATAGTGGAGAGTATCTTATAGGTGGTATTCAGCAATGTGATACCCCTATAGTTGCTGCACAGTGTGATATCTCCCTTCTTATGTATGAGGCAAATTAGTCCACGACACCAATCTTCCGGCATCTCCTCTTGCTCCCATACGTGCACCACGATCTCATGAATTGCGTAATGTAACGCTGTTCCTCCTTGTTTGATCACCTCAGTTGGTATGCCATCAGCTCCAGGGGCTTTATTTGATTTGAGCTATCTAATGGCTTTTAATGTTTCCTCAGTGCTTGGTGCTGGCAGCATTTGGTCTTGATCTTGCATTGGTGGAGCCTCCAATTCTTCTGTGAGCTGACCATTTAACAATTCATTGAAGTGCACTTCCCATCGCTCCAGAATGCCTTCAGTTTTGGTGATCAGATTACCCCCTTTATCCCTGCAGTAAGTGCAGCATGGTGTGTACCGCGTCATACTGTGGATTATTTGGTAGAACTTCCCCACATGGTGCGGTTTCTCTGCTTCACAGAGTAGACTTTTTTCTCAGGCACATTTCTTTTGTCTGTGGAGTCTTTTTTTAGATCTTCTGAGCTCTTTGTATTTCTCCTCACGTACCCGCATCCTATGAGACTGCTGCATTGCCCGGTATGCAGCATTCTTACGTTCAGTCGCTAGTTTGCACTCATCATCAAACAAGTCGCTCCGATCTTTACGACTACTGCCTAAGATCGAGTTGGCAGTAGTAATGACAGTAATCTTACGGTGTGTCCATTTCTCTTCTACGCCCGGCATTCTGGCCCCAGGACTAACTCTCTCTCCATGGAGCTCTCCGAGGGGGAGTCCTAGCGCATGACCACAGGTGTTACTGGTATTATCATTACGTAAGGCAGTCGTGGTGATTCGAATCAGATCCGCTGATGCAATACGTCTCCGTAAGGTAATCCGCGCTCGGAAAATTATACCAATAATATAGTGATCCGAGTCGACGTTGGCACCTCGGTACGTTCGCACCGTCATCAGACTCGAGGAGTGGGGGCGTTCTATCAACACGTGGTCAATTTAGTTGCGAGTGGCTCCATCAGGTAATACCCAAGCGGCTTTGTGGACATGCGGAAACCTGGTACTTGCAACGACCAAGTTTTCCGATTCTGCCAGTTCGATGACTCGTAGTCCATTGTCATTAGTGTTTTTATGCAAATTATGGGAAGCTGCGTAGTGCCTGAAAACCCGCATCCGACCTATTTTGGCATTCAAATTAGCAAGAACGATTTTCACATCGTATCTTGAGCACGCATTGAGAGCCCGTTCGACGTCTCGTAGTATGTTTCCTTTTCGACGTTAGGGGACTCCTCTGTAGATCCGTGAACTGTTATGTGGCTCATGTTCTTAAACTTACCTCGCACGCGAACAGTGCATACCCTTTCGTTTATTCCATTAAAGCCGGTACTGGTCTGGGCACATGGTGCTTTGCATGACAGCTGGAATAAATGTTATACTCGTTGCTTTGAATAACACCACTCCCCGTCCATCTTATTTCTTGTAATCCTGTTATGTCAGCCTTATATTCGGTGAGGCATCAGGTAACTGCTGTACAGCTCGAGCTGTGTATAGTGGGCGGACGTTTCACGAGAAAATTCTCAAATCGTTTGGCCGTTTCCGTGGTCGCCGTCGTGTATCCGGTCCACGTCCGACGCTTGTTAAATTTTCTATAATAATTTGTTTTCCCCGGCAAGGTTATTAGCCTTGCCCCAACCTTTCTCAGGATGCCGCTGCATGCATTGGTTCACTACTTGGCGCGTGCCAAAATAGCTATCCAGGCGTGTTACTGGGAGACTGCATGTCAACTTGGATTGAATAGGTATACGGATCGACCTGGCCTTCTCCGGGTTGAGGGCATTCAGCGAGTTTGCCCTGTATGTTCGTCCCCCCATCATCATCATCATCATCGGCACTACAACCGGGAACCGGTCTTGGCCTTATTTAGCAAGAATTCTTACCTGCATGCATAACTTCGCATTTAAAATCCCCTATAAGAGTTCTCCCCAAGCTTATCATAAATTTCCTGAAAGAAAATTCAGCGGTTTATATATAATGCAACCGCATAATCAGGAAATATTACCCTTGGGTTGGCTTATCCCAGCTTTATCATGTGTATCATAAATTACCAGACAAAACATTGGCTGGCGACGTACACCCAAGGGACCAAAACAAATACACGCATCTCTTCTTCATCATCATCGGCACTACAACCGGGAATCGGTCTTGGCCTTATTTAGCAAGTCCTGAGGCTTGTTAAATTTCCCATAATGATTTGTTTTTTCCGGGCAAGGTCATTAGTCTTGCGCCGGAGGCTCCCCGACGGGGAAACGAACCACGGTCTCCCGCGTGACACGCGGGTATACTAACCACTACACTATCGAGGAGCTATCGAACCCCCCCCCCCCCCCCCCCCCCCCCCCCCCCCCTATTTTCCAAATTAGCTGACCTAATAATAACACATAATACTGTCCGCCACTTTTCCAAATAGTCAATGAAGATAATACAGCTGATTTCGTCGTCTTTGCCTCCTATGGAGCCCATTCGCGTTTAACAATCCACGGTTTTGACTGTACCATCGTCTCGGGGATGTAGTGGTGTATTCACGTTTCATCTACAACTACTAATCTCCTCAGAGACTCATCTGGGTTGCGGCGCATGCGCGTCAAAAGTTCTCAGCTGAGAGCAAATGTGGTACTCATCTCGCAGATATTTTCTCCATACCTAATGCAAAATTCAAACATGAAACAAATAGAAAATTGACAGATACCTAGTGGGGAATGATACTTACTAAAAACAGACCATTAGCGATGCTACGAGTGCCATCGTAGGCGTTTCTAAGGAGTTATTAACCGAGCCTCATATAAATTGCTTAGATATTATGTTGTGAAACTTCGTCATGAAAGTACACACGTAATTCGATAAAATTCTTGACGAAATTTTTCTTAAATGGTTCGAAGAGTTCAAGATTTTCCTAGTCAACGTAAAGTAACTCTCTACCTCTTCTAATTTTGAATTAGTTTCTAGAATATGGAATACTGTGAAAATTTGATATACAAAGAACTGATTTATCCACATCACACAGGACCTCCCGAAGACACCGATGCTCTAGGATAAAATATTCTAAGATTTTTATCGGTAGCTTGATTTAGATAAATACAATACAACGAATCGTTCTTTAGCCGACCCACACGGATATAGTCTGTCTGATGCTCGTCAGTTATTCAAAACGAATGTAGCTTAGTAAATCCTTTCTGGTTCATCGATAACTTCAATAACATTGAAAAATCGTGTTTAATTAAAAATATTCGAATAAATTGAATAGAACATTGTCTTTTATTCCCTTTGAAAGGACATGTTGAAATAGCTTCGTGTTGTACTGATAAACTGCTTTTAGTAATATCGTTATAAGCTTCTGAACTTCTTATATTCATACAAACATTTACTCATACAGGTCAGTTCACCCGGAGCTTTCGACTGCGTTTGACGTGTTCATCTCGGTCGCGAGTTCTCAATACAACCATTCCCAAACGCGATAGATCGCCTGATACCGGGGACAATTGCTTGTCCTCGGATAAAAAACTTCGTTCCACTATGCATCCAACAAGTGGGCTTGGTAAAAACCCCTACCGTAATAAATTCACTCCCCTACAATGCCATCCAGATACAGATAATTCTGAAATGGACGAAACTGATTCGCCAATAATCAGAAAAGTGTATGTGCCACCAATCAAAGTGCTGCAAAAATCACCAGAATATGTGCATAGCCTCATGAAAAAGCTTAAAATATCCAGTTATTCAATAAAAAAATTATCAATTGGTATAAAAATAATGTTCGGAACTATTGAATCATATAATATTGTGTTAGAAAAACTAAAAGAGGATAACTGTCAATATTTTTCTCATGATATTAAAAGTGCTAAAACTTTCAAAGTTATTTTGTATGGACTGGATGATATAAAAACTAATGAACTCAAAGCTGAACTCATTTCGCTTGGCTTAAAATGTTCTGATGTTAAAAAAATTGAAAAAAAACATGATAAATTTACTGACTTTTTTTATCTCATTCACTTTGAAAATGGAACAATTAAATTAAGTGAACTTAAAAAAAATTATCGCTCAATTTTTCATACCCAAGTGAGCTGGAACTTCCAAAGGAAAATCAAAGGTAAGGTGACACAATGCTTTAATTGTCAAATGTTTGGACATGGTGAGAGAAATTGTCACATAAAAACATATTGTGCTACTTGCGCTGGTTCACACAAAACAAGCGAATGTAATAACGCTTCGGTAAATAAATGTGCCAACTGCAACGGCAATCATAAAGCTACTGACGTCACATGCACCAGTAGATCTAAATACTTAGAAATAAAAGAAAGATCATCTGGAAGATCCAAGATCCATCCAAGAACTCATTTCGCTGCATCAACTCAAATTTCAAATCATCAAGCTTGCCAAAAACCGATTTCATTTGCCTCTATAAGTGATTTTCCTACGCTTCCACAGCCACAGCGACGACTGGGACTAACCAATGCTCCGAGCAAAAGCTTTCCAAATTCAAGCCCGCAAATTCAAAGTTTACCACCAACAATTAATGCATGGGAAAATGACTCACGCGGCGCTTCTTCATCAAACAATAACAATAATTTACCCAACAACAATTCACCACTCTTCACAATCGAGGAACTAAATTCCTTGTGCATGGAAATGATCTCAAATTTATCAGTTTGTAAAACGAAAATAGAACAATTTAATGTGATCGCGCATTTAGCCACTAAGTTTTTATACACTAATAATGTTAAGTAAAATGGCAGATACACATATAAAAATAATTACTTGGAATGCTAAAGGCATACGTAATAAATTTCATGACTTTTTAAACTTTTTAAATAGCTATAAAGTTGATGTTGCTCTAGTAACAGAAACTTGGCTTAATTTTGATATAAGACTCCCATCATCTGACTTTAACTGCTATCGCATTGATAGAGTAGACCAAAGGGGTGGGGGAGTGGCGATTCTTATCAGGAAGTCAATTCAACATTCGCTTTTACCTGTAATTCCAACTAGGCTTGTGGAGAATGTAGGTGTAATGATTAAGTTAAGAAACCATAAGACAGTAAAAATCTATTCTGTTTATTTCCCTGGTGGATCTTCGTCGGATATTAAAAGAAAATGGCTCAAGCAGGATTTAAAAAAGTTATTCACAATGAATGGTGAATTTCTATTAGGTGGTGATTTTAACTGCCGGCATAGAGATTGGGGGTGTATAAGAGCAAATGCTTGGGGCAATATATTGGCTGCCCTTCCATTGGCACTACCAATTAATATTTTTTATCCACCTTGTCCAACTTATTTTCCCGCAGGTTCTCGTGGCATCCCCTCTGTCCTTGACTTGTTTGTGTCAAATGTCCCTGGTCTTATAACAGAACCCGTTTCGTTAAGTGCTCTCAGTTCAGATCATAATCCTGTTTTTTGTAACCTTTCTTGGTTGGGTGAAAGAAAGATTCAATATTTCCTGGACATGAAGAATGCTAATTGGAATTCATTCAAATCAAAGATTAAAATGAGCCTTCAAAATAGTACTACAAATCTTGAAAGAGTGTCTTGTAAAGATGATGTTGACCTTATTGTACAAAACTTTACACAAGCTATAATTTCTTCGGTTGATGAAAGTATTCCCAAAAGAGTAAAAAAAGATATTTTTAAAAAACTTCCAATCCATATCTTAGAGCTTATTAAAGTGAGAAACATTCATCGAAGAAACTGGCAGAATTACCGTCAGCCCTTTTCTCGATCAATGGTTTCCCATTTTAATGAGCGCATTACTGACCAGATACAAATCCATCGTAATAGAGAATGGAACAAAAAACTGAGCGTTATGGATAAAAATGCTAAACCGTTCTGGAATGTAGTGAAGTTAATCAAGAATAAAAACCGTAAAATACCATTTCTGAAGGATTCTTCTACTACTTTTTTTACAGGTTTTGAACAAGCAAACCTATTTGGAACAAGTTTTTCAAAAAATCACTTGGTCTCTCAGCATTTGGGTGAATTTGAAACTAATGAACTTGTCGGTAACAGAATCGAAAGGTTCGACACCACAAACGAATTAACTCCTCTAAATGCATTTGTAGAAGAAGAAAACGTAAGAAATGTAATCAAGTGCTTGCAAACACGAAAAATAGGAGGACTAGACAAAGTTAAGAATGCCTATCTAAAACAATTGCCTCATATTGGAATTAAATACTTAACATTTATAATCAATGCATGCCTTAAATGTCAATACTTTCCTCAATGTTGGAAAAAAGCAATGGTTGTACCTATCCTTAAGGCTGGAAAAGCCCCAGATAAACCTGAAAGTTACAGGCCAATTAGTTTACTTAGCAACATTAGCAAAGTTTTTGAAAAAATCCTGAAACAACATATTTTAAAAGTTGTTTCAGATAAAGATATTTTCCCCGATATCCAATTTGGATTTCGACGCTTTCACAGCACCTCGCACCAGGTTAAACGAATTTGCAGCCATGTTCTAGACCATCGTTCACGTGGTCAATCAACGGGCATGATATTGTTAGACATTGAAAAAGCTTTTGATTCCGTATGGCACAATGGGATAATATATAAAATGATACAGTTCGACTTTCCTTTGTATTTGTGTAAGGTCGTCCAGAGTTTCTTATCCAATAGATGTTTTCAGGTTCATGTCAATTGTGATGTTTCTAGATTGATATTTTTTGATTGTGGCGTCCCCCAAGGCTCAGTACTTGGTCCAGCTTTGTACAATATCTACACTTCGGATTTTCCAAATCTACCGCAGTGTGAATCAGCTATCTTCGCTGACGACACTGCAGTATTTGCGTCGCATGAATTTTCTCTCAACGTTGAGACAAATCTAAAGCATGCGATCGAGATACTTGAAAAATATTATATGAAATGGAAAATCAAGCTAAATGTTGGGAAGACACAAGCCATCTTTTTTACCCGAAAGAGAAAAGCTTGCTATCTTCCCAGCAGTCAGCTGCAAATAAATGGTACCACGATTGCATGGGAGCAATCCGTAAAGTATCTCGGAGTTCATCTCGATACAAGACTCACATTTAAACAACATATTCAAAGTACTCTTAATAAAATGAGTATTGCTATTAAGATGCTTTACCCTTTTATTAATCGCAAGTCTTTACTCACAAATGAAAATAAGATTATTATTCATAAAGTTATTTTCCAAGCTATACTGTTATATGGGTGTCCAGTATGGGGTAACGCTGCAAGGTGCCATTTAAAGAAGTTACAGGTATCACAAAACAAAGTTTTGAAAATGATGCTAGACCTCCCTTGGCACTATTCAACCTTAAGTCTCCACGGAAGGGCGGATGTTGAATTGATTTCTGAAAGAATTCGTAAACTAGTATATAACTTTAACATCAGCTGTGAAAGTTCTGAAAATCCTCTCATAACCCAGCTTCTTGCTTAATTTGTCATAATTTCATGTAAATATTTACATTTTATATTATTTATTATTGGTTTTATTTTTTTTTTATTTTTTTTTTTTAATTTTTTTTTTTTTAAATGAAGGTTTTTCTTTTTCGTATTTTCCTTCGATTTATTCTTTTAATTATTAATTATACATATTTTTCTTTTCTTTATCCAAGATAATGTTTCAGTTGTAAGATATAACTTATCAAATCTCTGAATTGTAAAATGTGCGGTCACAGACTTTTTTTTTTGAAAATATTATTACGAAATAAAAGATCTCTCTCACTCTCTCTACTCATACAGGATACTTAAAATTATAACCACGCAACCTTTCACCGGTAACAAAATAATTTGAATTTCCTGCCTTAATTTCACACAATCGCGTTAAGGACAATTTTATTTCGGAAATTGTATTTAGTGGGCCAACATTCCCAACCGAAGTCAAATTTAATAGAACAACCTGACAGAAGCATATGATTGTGGGACACCAAACGTTCAAACCGTTCTCGCACAGTATGCTTCCAGCTAAACAGGCTGCATGGCAGCTATCAATCACAGAACCAAATTAACAAAATTGTGTTATGTCTATATGTCCTTCGCCGTTTATTCCAGCCACTAACGATGTACACCGTCATTTCATGGTGTTAGTAATGTCACATAATTTCTTATTGGACAGCTTATGGAGTAATGCCAAACTCCATTACATTGCAGAACCTCGCCAAGTGGGCATTCGATTACCAGTTACGGATTTTTATATAATTAACGAGCTGATGCCACCACGGAACATCAATGGAACGCCAAAAATCCTTTAAAATTGGTGTCGTATTTTCACAACCGTCTCACGTCCCGATAATCCGCGCAGATGCATCTAGCCAATGTATTCGCCGCCAATGGTGTTGTGTTATTCCCATTGAACAACATTCGAACATTGCTGTCCTTAATGACGGCAACTCGTCAGATTTTTACGGAAGTTCTGCTTTAAATGAAAGTGTCAGGATGACGGTAAACCAGTTAAATCACATCGATAGTTGAGGTAATGACCACTGGGTGTTAGATAAAAAGGACGAGGGCGGCGTACCTAAGCCGCACTACACATCCAGATCAGCATAAGTTGTTCGATGGGGAGAGTAATAAATTATTTCGCCGTAATTACTAGAGACATCGAAGTAATTGATAATGACCAGAGATGATTTTATCGTTATTGTTGTTGCTTACCAACAACAGTCAGTTGCGGTTTACTAAATTTCAAATTTAATTGGTTGGTAATCCTGAATTTGCGACGTACTCGAATGTAAGAGAAATCAAATTATTTATTGTATTCGTTACTTGCGACAAATTAGTTTCAATGTAAACCATTTTTTTATAAACATAATTAAT